>CM053504.1:53642422-54236250 GCA_028627145.1 Eidolon dupreanum | reverse complement strand
AGAGGTCAGATCTACTCACATGTTCAGAAAAGGTTCCATAAAATAGATGACACTGAGCTTAATCTTGCAAGATGAGTGGCCATCAGTGAGATGGGCTCATCAGTAAGATGAGTAGGGCAAGTGGGGGCTTCCACACATGAGGAGCCGTATACAGCGTTCATTGGAAAAGAGCAAGTGGTTTGGCCTGGGAAGACCTAGGGTTCACCAGGGGCAAAGTAAAAAATTGGGTTGGAGAATTCAGGGAAGGGCCAGGTCCAAAAGATTTTAATGCTAAGGACTTCAGAATTTAGACAATAAAGAGTTATGAAAAGGTTTTAAATGGAGAGAATAATGTTTTCAGATTTGCTTACTAGAAAGATAATTCTGACAGCTGTGTGAAGAGTGGATTGATGAGGGGTGAGGCTAGAAACAGAGAAGCTGCCGGGTGATTGATGATGAGGGTTGCCTGGACTTCCACTGACACATTATTTGAATGTGTTAATACTTTCAGTCTAATTTCAAGTCTCAGAATTTTTTTTTATTTCTTTAAGGTGAATTTGAATATTCTAACTCATCTCATTTCTCTTATTTCCAAGATTTTTGGTGGGGCGGGGTGCCTGATGATAGTACTAGGTTGGGGTAGAGTGGGATGGGGGATAAAGCATCTCAGTGTAAATCAAGAAGCTGAGCTAACTTCTGCTTTCAATAGGTTGGCTGGATAGATGGTGATGTCTGAAGATCTGGTTTAAAGAGGAGATGAATGAGTGTAATAAGTCAGACATAGAAAGATAAATACCATATGATCTCATTAATATGCATAAATCTAAGGAACAAAAGCACTGAACAAACTAAATGAAAACAGATTCATGGATACAGAGAACGAATTGATGATTGCTAGAGGGGAGGGGGCTTGGGGAACTGTGTGAAAAAGGTGAAGGATGAAGAAGTACAAATTAATAGTTACAAAACAGTCATGAGGATTTAGAATATAGTATAGGGTAAAAAAAGAAAAAAAAATCCTACATGATCTGCTGTCCTGTGCATCTTAGACCTTCTCTTTTATCACTCTTCCTCTTGTTTACTATGCTCCAGCCACTCCGGATTTTGTCTTCTCTAAACATTCCATCTCGGGGCTTCTATGCTCCTTCTCTGTGCCTGAAACTACACTGATTATGTCAATATTCTCCCACCCTATTTTCTCTTTATTCCATTCACATTCTTCCCCACACACCTTCCCCTAGCTGCATCCTTCTTCTCTCTCAGGCATCTGTGAAAGTATCATCTCCCGAAAGAAGCCTTCCATGAGCACTCAATCCAAAAAGTCTATCCCCAATCTCTGATCATCTTCCATCTTTTTATGTTATTTACAGTACTTATTTATCTAGTTTATTTACTTGTTTACTCGCTCATTGCCTATCTCCTGTTAGGATGTAAACTCCATAAGAGTAGGAGCTGTTTCTGTCTTGTTCACTGTTTGTGTCCCTAGGACCGAGAACAGTGCTTAGTACACAGTAGAAGCTCAATAAACGCTGGCTGGATCATTAAAATAAATAAATAAATAAATAAACAAACAAACAAACAAACAAATAAATAGGAGATGAGAATAATCATAATTTTGGATATGTTCCATTTAAGTGGACTAAACAGTTGGTTGTTCTTCAAAAGTTAAACATAGAATTACCACATAATCCAGAAATTCAACTCCTGGATATATATCAAAGAGAACTGAAAACAGGTACTCAACCAAATTCTAGTATCTGAATGTTCATAGAACCACTTATTCATAATAGACAAAAGGTGAAAACAACCCAAACGTCCATCAGGAGATGAGTGGGTATATATCTACAATGGAATATTATTCAGCCATAAAAAGGAATTGTTATGGATTGACTCGCGCCCCCTCAGATTGAGATATTGCAGTCCCAAACCCTAGTACCTCAGAGTGTTACAGTTTTGGGAGATAAGGTCTTTAAAGAGGTGACTACATTAAAGTGGATTAGAGTGGGGCCCGAATCCAGTGTGACTAGTGTTCTTATGAGAAAGAGATAGTAGGGGCATGTGTGAGCACAGAGGGACAGCCATATGAAGAGGCAGTAAGAGGGCAGCCATCGGCAAGCCAAGAAGAGTGAGTGGCCTCAGAGTTAGCTAACTTTGTCAGCACCTTGATCTGAAACTTTTGGAGTCCAGAACCAAGAGATAATGCGTTTATGTTCCTCAGACCACACAATCCGTGATATTTTGTAATGGCACCACAAGAAAATGAATATAAAAATTAAGTACCGATATGTCTTACAATGTGAATAAAACCTCAAAAATATTGTGCTAAGTAAAAGAAGCCAGACACAAAAGGCACATATTGTATGATTCAATTTACATGAAAAATCCAAGAAAGGTAAATCCATAAAGATAGAAGACAAATTGGTGGTTGCCAGGTAATGGGATGGTGAGGCGATCAATAAAAAGTAACTGCTTAATGGATAAGGGTTTTCCTTTGCGGGTAATGAAAACTGGAACTTGATATAGGTCATAGTTGCACAGCATTGTGAATCTACTCAAGGCCACTGAATTTCACACATTAAAATGATTATATTTATGTTATGTGAATTTCATCAGAGAGAGAGAGAGAGAGAGAGAGAGAGAGAGGCAGAGAGAGAGAGGCAGAGAGAGAGAGAGAGAGAGAGAGAGAGAGAGAGAGAGACAGAGACAGAGACAGAGACAGAGACAGAGAGACAGAGAGAAGAGTGCACTGTTTAAGAGTTTTAGTGGAAAAAGATTTAGAGATAGAGTGGATGCAAGACATTCTCAACTTGGAGGAAGCAAGCCATAGTGAAGCAATGGTAAGGAGGTAAGGATAAGGTTGGGCAGCTTAAGGGATTAGAATAAAATGCTAAGATATTGGATGGGTGATCCACATGGACCTTAAAATTACTCAGCAAGATGTCAGAGCTTGGGGTGGTAGTAGGTGTCAGAGTCTTCAGAAAATGTGCAGATTGTTACCCCAGAGGTTGTTGGATGATACCTGTAAGGAAGCTTAGGGACAGTGATGGTGGGATGGACAGAGATGCCAGAGGAGAGTCGTGTTCCTGAAAAGGCGAAGATAACATTTTGGATGCTGCATTGGAGAGAGTGAAGAGTGCTGAACCTATTCCCTGCCCTGGACACCAGAGGGAAATGAATAGTCTCAGAGGACACTCAGATTTTATAGAAGGTAAGCTGTGCAGACAAGGGCAGTTTTTTCATCATGGGATAGAGTTCCAGGTTAAAATAGAGTTTGTGGGTTAACAATTTTAATGGGTTTGTGTCTACAATTAAGGTAAATACCTGATGCCACCAACCATATGCTTCTTAAAAAAGAAGATACAAGGAAATTTACAATATTGACAAATTTTAAAGTTTATATTTATAAATATTATTAACAGGGAAAATATGGTTTACCAAAAACAGAATGTAGTTTTATGTTATTTAATAGTGAGTTCTTGAATGGAGTGATGGCTATTTTGCTGTGAATTGGAATAAGCACAATTTTTAAAGGATTTAGCTCCAATTTTTACTCCCTTTCTCCTCTGTTGAGCTCACTGGTGCTCTGCAGAGAGAGAGTTATTCTAGAATTTGCACTACCTAAACACAGAGAATCAGCAGATTCTTTGGCTGCTAAATGAAATAGAAATAAAGCTCTTTAGTTTTTATTATTGAAATTAAGTTCATTTTGCAAGTAGCTGTTTCAGACAATCAACAAATATTTATAAACTGCCCAAAATATTCCTGAAGTCTTGTGGGAGACAGAAAAAATTGTGAGATTACAGCTGGAGAGATAACGTATTCACACAACATTAAGTAAAAACACAACACTTCTATCTCAAAAGAGCACATGATTAATTGGCAAAAGACAGCTATGGACAAAGAATGCTTCAGGAGGAGGTGCCACCAAACTAGGCCATGAAGGCTAGAGAGAAACTATAAAGCTAGTTTAGATGGAAGCAAGGGTATAAGACTTGGCATAGGGCAGGAAAGTCTGTCCTATGTTAAGTGATGACTTAGTATTTTCATAAGGTTATCAGAGTGGAATGATATGGATATGGGTCAGTTAGGTTCATATGGGACTCAACAGTTCTGAACCCTATGTAACTCATAGCCTTTTTTTTTTTTTTTTTAATGCCTATAGCACCTAGTCTTCCTATGTGGTCTCCCATCCAAGTACTAACCAGGCCCAACCCTGCTTAGCTTCTGAGATCAGATAAGATCAGGCACATTCAGGGTGGCATGGCCATAGACCTCATGGCCATTTTTTAATAACAAATATTTTGTTTTGTTCCCTTTACTGCACATTTTAAAAATTGATATAATGCTATAATTGTAAAGAATGAATAAAAGAATAATTTTAATAAAAAATATGTATTTAATTTCTTATACTTTAGATACTCGTAAGTAGTATCTAAAGTAGTCAAACTCTGAGAAATAGAAAATAGAATGGTGGTTGCTAGGGGCTAGGGAAAGTGGGGAAAGAATTATTTAGTGGGTGTAGACTTTTAGTTTATCAAAATGCAAAATTCTAGGCATCTGTTGCATAGCAATGTGTGTATAGTTAACCCTATAGTTGTACATTGAAAAATGGTTAAGATGGTAAATTATGTTATTTTTTAATACAAAAAAAATGAATTTAAATATGCAAATATGTCTAAGAGTGAATTTCTTTTCATTTAGTTTGTTCAAGATTCATTGTCCCTACTGTGTTTGAGGATTCATGCCTTACATTTGTTCTGGGAAGAAAAGCCTCTCTCACATTCTCTATATTCTTCTTTCATATTATTAAATGTATGTTAGACCTCATTCTATCTTCTATGACTCTTAACTACTTTTTTATACTTTCCACATTTTTGTCTCTTTGTGCCATGTTCCTTTTATTGAAGTAAAGCATACATACAAAAAATACAAAGTAATAAGTGTACAACTAAATGAATTTGCAAAATGAGCACACCATGGAACCAGCATCCACATCAGGAAACAATATTACCAGCTCTCCAGAAGCATTCTTCATGCCTCTTTGCAGTTACAGCCACCCTCCAGGTTAATCATTATCCTCTCTACTTTGGTTTCCAGGTAGATGTTGTCTATGGCTGTGGTTTTGCTGGGAGCTTTTTCTTTCTTTCTTTTTTTTTTTTTTATAACAGTTTTATTGAGATATAACTAACATATCATATAATTCACTTATTTAAAGTGTACAATTCAATGATTTTTAGTATATTCACTAAATTGTGCTACCATCAACCAAATCAGTTTTAGAGCATTTTCATCACCCCATAAGGAAACCCATGCTCATTATCAGTCACTCTCCACTCCCCTCACCTTCTCCTCCCAGTTCCAGGCAACCAGTTTTCTAATTTATGTCTCTATAGATTTGCCTATTTCGGATATTTTATATAAATGGAATCATACAACATGTGGTGTTTTGTGCCTGGCTTCTTTCACTTAGCATTTGAGTTATTTTTTGTATGTAGTACAAAATAGGGGTAAACTTTTATTCTTTTGCATGTGGATATCTAGTTGTCTCAGCACCATTTGTTGAAAAGTGCTATTCTTTATTCATGCATTGTCTTGGCACCCTTGTCAAAAATCAATTGGTCATGAATGCGAGGGTTTACTTCTGGATCTCCATTCTACTCCATTGATCTATATGTGTATCTCTATACTACTACTGTACTGTCTTGGATACTGTAACTTGTAGTAATCTTTGAACTCGGGAATTGTGAGTCCTTTAACTTTGTTCTTCCTTTTAAAGATTGTTTTGGCTACCATAGGTCTCTTGAATTTCCCTATGAATTTTAGGATCAGCTTGTTAATTCCTGCAGAGAAACTAGCTGAAATTTTGTTGGGAGTTTTGTGTTCATTTTGTAGCTCAATTTGGGGAATATTGCCAATTTGGGGCAAGTATTTCAACTTATGAGCATGGGATATTTTTCCACTGATTTTTTCTTCAATAATGTATTATAGTTTTCAGAGTACAAATTTTGCACTTATTTTGCTAAAGTTAATCATAAGTATTTTATTCTACTTAGTGCTATTTTAATGGAATTGTTGCCTTAATTTCATTTTCATATTGTTCATTGCAAGTGTATAGAAATGCAATCAATTTTTGTGTATTGATCTTGTATCTTGTAATCTTGTTTAACTCATTCATTAATTCTAATAGTATTTCTTTTGTGCATTTTTTAGGATTTTCTATATTTGAATTCTTGTCATCTATAAAACAGTTTTAATTCTTTTGCAATCTGGATGCTTTTTAAAAAATTTTCTTGCCTATTGTCTTGCCAGAACTTCCAATACAATGTTTAATAGAAGTGGCAAGAATGGTCATCGTTGTCTTGTTCCTGATCTTAGGGAGGAAAACATTGTCTTTCATTAATAAGTATAATGCTAGCTGTTGGGTTTTCATGGATGCCTTTTATTAAGTTGAGGAAGTTCTATCCTATGCCTAGTTTTAAAAATATTTTTATAATGGTCTCAAAGATCTCAATTAACAACATAAATAGTTAAACCTTTCTGTATGTATAGAAGGCCTACCTCTATTTCATATGTAGCAGCTTACTGTTTGTAAATATAAGACCTGACGATTTTATTTTTATTCAGCCTTAGTTTAGTTTGTTTTGTGGAACAGAACAATGCAGCTTTGGGAAAATCAATAGTTCTGGCAAGCTCTAGCAGCGCATTCACTACAAATGTCAACTTGCGTTTGCGTGGTTCTTTACTGTTCTAGTTGTTTCTGCTTGTTAAGCAAATTCGGTAAAAAAAAAAAAAAAAAAAGAGAGGTGTTAACTAATAATAAGGCCTGAATTGAATTTGTCCATCTACTAAAAGAGCTCAGGGAAATCTCAGGTAAATACCAACTATTTATTTCAAGCAGATTCTATTAGGCAAAAATTTTCTTTTTAAGAACTATTTAGCTCTGAAATAGGTTTTCTAAAATACTATCAACGTAAAATAACTTTTTAGTTTGTCTTTTATGTAGACAATGCATCCAATGTTTTGCTTGGATAATGCAGTTTGATAAACAATTGTACATAGGGAATGCAAATTAAAAAGAATGAAGGTTTCCAGGTGTGTGGGGTATTCCTAAAAATCTGTGTATTTCTATGTATGGGGATCACTTGCATCTTTAGTGCCTGACAAAGTCCACCATTATGTTTTTGTGTATACTGATTACTATTTGCCAGAAGCCTAATTAGGTCAATTTTCCACCCTAGAGACTAGAAACAGGAGCTGTGCCTGAGACTCCACTTTTGGAAGGATTTCTTATTTTATGGAAATTTCAAAACAATGGAATGACTTGTCCTAAAGAGGAAAAAAAATTCATTTTAGTTTCTGCACCCCTTTAAAATAACATTTACTGTTGTTAGCTTTTTTTGTGTCGATTACAAAAGTATTACAGACTCATCGTAGAAAATTTGGAAAATTCAATAAAGCACTAACATTTTGGTCTCACTGTTTAGCGATAGCTATGAACATTTTTCTTTAAACGGTAATGGGGTGTCGTGAACTGTTTTGTCAACTGCTTTCTTTCATTCTTCCACTTTCTGACAACTACTGTCCTCTCCTTCTCTACAGGTGGTCGCAGCCCTCCTTTCACTAACCTGGTTCCTTCCCCACAGTCTTCCACATTTCTTCCGCCAGCAACATACCACCCTGCCCACTAGGAGTCTGCGAGGCCTAAGGCAGCACCGCCCCTTTAAGAGCCAAGCGCCGGGCGGGGCTGGGGGCGGTCCCCGCGCAGATTGGTGGAACTCGGGGCCACGTGGAGGTCCTGGCAGCTGAGGCGGCGGCCCAACTCCAGCGGCGGCTGTGGGAATCCCGCGGGGTCCCCGGGAAGGGCCGCAAATTGACAGATGTGCATGGGGAGGTGCCTGGTCGGCCTCACCTTTTGTACCTGCTATCTGGCTTTTTACCTCACGAACAAGGTGAGGGGGGCGGGAGCGGGGAGGCAAGGATTGCACGTGAGAGATTTGAGCCCTATAATTGTACGTGGAACAAATGCAATCTCCAGTTTATCTGATTTTTTTTTCCTTGATGGTGATGGAGAAGAAACCGACCCTGTGTGGGATACTCTTTTAGAAATAGCATCTGTTGAACTGTACTGCTCTGTTTCCCGTCCTGTGTAAAGCATCCTGTACGTCTCCTGGGAAACCGGATTTTTTGACTGGCGATTTTGCAGGAACTTAATTTTGGGCTGTATGAACTACTTTTAAGAGAACGAAAAAAAAAAATGGCTCCAGTTTCCTCTGGGAAGAAAGAATAGGAGAAGAAATCAAACGCACCTGCCCCAGAACCCCACAAGATTCTAGAAGCTTTTAAGTTAAGAGATCCATCCATTGCCATCTCTGCTTCAAACCACTGATTCCTAAACACTTTCAGTATATTCAAGAGTTTTTCGTGGAATTATTTTTTAAAATAAATTTTAAATTTAAGTTTTCTAAAATAATATCATGGGACCTTTTTTATGATGAGGCAGAAAAACAGTGGTACCATTTGTTTTAAGAGTGGGAAGCTGGCCTTGGATTGGGTACATGCAGGGAAATATTGGACCCTTGAGTGCTAAGGTGGGGCATTAACCCTTGTTCTGGACTCTGGGATGGTCACCAAGTCAAAATTGTGATACTAGGCCCAGGACTATCTTCTCCCATTGTAAGGTTTTAATGCTTTCTCTACCTCTTCTCCCCTCTACCACCAAAAATAACCAAAAAACAAAAAACAAAAACAAAAACCACTCTTGCTCTCTTGGAAAGAACCATTAACAAACAGTATTTTCTTATACCGTCTATCTTAATGCGAGTGGCTGTCTTCAGTAAATTCAAAGGATGCTACTGAAGCCCCCTTCCCCTGTCCAGTTGATATTTAGTTATGGTGATGAACCTTTTCGGAACCACTAATACCATCTTGCTGGGAGGCAGTGATGGGTTTTGCATCCTGGCTCCACAAACTTGCCTTTAGGACTTTAATCTCTTTAAACTTAAATATTTTAAATTTAAAATGGGATTAAAAAGTTCACTTCAAAGGGTTGTTGTGAAGATTAATCAAAATGGTGTTTATAAGGTGGTTGGCGAAGTGCCCAATATCACAGTACATGCACCATAAAGTAAGTGATAGTTATTCTAAAAGAAGGGAGGAAGGAAGGAAAGATAGTGTTTTGCTTATGGTATGACAGAGTAATCATTAGCTTTTAACAGATTTGTTTTTTCTTCATGGGGCAGGGAGCTAAACTTAAAACATTTTTTTGTATGTAGCATCTATTCAGGAATATGTAAATTTGTGAAATCCTGGCCTTTTCATTTAACTATTTTAGTTTAGCAAACTTGATGGATATATTGATAATGTTACAATTTTAAACAGAGTGACCTTCCTTTTATTTCCATATAATCAGATGAGGCAGAGTAACACATTCTTCATGATAGCCCACAAGTCATGGCATTGGCTAAGAAAAAGAAGTGTGCATCTAAGCAAAAAATTCCAGCGGGCCTAGGATTTAGTTCACCAAAATTTATACCCCCTCTGGACGCACATTTGCATCTGAGGCATTATTTTTGTATTGGGACACCACAGCATTTAATACTTAATGTAATTATGACTGAGTACCTTCTATGTGCATCATGTTGCAAAGTGCTAGATAAAAATAAGCCAAATCCTCATGTTCCCGGGAATATCTGATTTGAGTAATAGAAATCATAGATTCCCAAGGACCCTCAGAATTTAAGCAGTAAGACATTCTTCTGCATTTTCCATGATGGCTTGGAGTGCTTTGGTTTAGGGCCCTTGGGAAATATTGGGAGCTAGATGGAGAGTAGGAGAACAGCAGAAGGCAGGGAAAAGGGGAGATGAGGAGACTGTATAAAGAGGAAGGAGGAGGTGAAGTCGAGAGCAGTGGAGAGTAGATGTGAGGGCCAGGTAGGGATGGGAGAAATGGTTGTACATAACAGGATTCTGGTAGGAACTTAGTAAGTCTTAGATTACACCATTGTTTCTCAACCAGGATAGTCACCCTTCCAACAACCAAGGCGAGTGGGCTTGGATCAGGTAGAGGTCAAATGGGAAAGGAGCTGTGCAGTGGGCACCCCATGGGCATTTTCTCCTGCACCTAATCTTCGCCAAATGAATTTTCTTTTGAATTAGTAACCGTTTTTTTGTGTGTATGTGTCTCCAACACAGGATCTTCTAGTTTTTAGAAGACTCTCTATTAGTTTCTTTATTTTCAGATTTCTCTGCGTAGTTTTCTCCTCAAACTATTTCCTTCTCTATTTGTAGAAAGAAAATTTATGTTGAAATCTTCGTACATCTTAGATTAATCCCTTAGTCTATTACTGTTTAAAAGGATGGTTGATTTTTGTTCAGAGCTTGAACAGCAAGTGTTCTGGCTTTCCTGACCTGGCTGGCCCAGTCAGGGTAGTATCCATCCTGTGGGAGGTTCCAGCAATAATTGGACCTAGGGCCCAGGCAGCCATCTGTTAACTCTCCAACCTGTGTGAGGTTCCAGCAGTAACTGGATCTAGGGTGCATGGCAGCCACCTGTCCTTCCCCTCATAGCTAACAAGCCTTCAGTATGGATGCAAAGTCCACATCTATTCTCCTTTCAAAGTCTCCCAAATTGCTCCTTCTTTTTCCTTGAGAAACTCTTACTGCTCTTCTACCAAATAGCATTTTGCTCTGAGTGACATTTTTCAAAATATGAGGGACCGCTGAAAAGAGAAATGTTTAGTACTTAGTTTTCCCTTGTTAGAGATTTCTTTTTTTCACTGTTTTTAAGCAAGGAGAAATGAGAGCTTCAGCATTTTCTTTCTCCCTCAGTATCTAGGACAAAGCTCAGCACAGAATAAACTAAGTAAATATATATTTTTTAACTTCACAAAAGTTAAGGGTGATGCAGGACATGGCCCAGATGTTCACTCAATCCTTTCTCTATCTCTATTTTATAATGACAATATCAGGGAAAAGTGGGGAAGAACATATTTAATTATGTGAGTAAATAGACTTCAGAGAAGAATGTAGGTTTATTTCTAATAAATACAGACCAGTGCACAGGCAGCCAGAAATGTGTTTAGGAGCTCATACAGGGCAATTACATGTAGGCTAACCCACAAGGGAAAAAAAAGATATATAAACTTGCACAACACTAGTCTATACCATCTTTTAGATCATGTGAAGAATCAGTAGAGTCCTTGCCTAAAGCCATTTAATAATAGAAAAAATAGCAAAAAGATACCCAGAAAGGTAGAATATAATACCCAGATACTAGAAAACAAAAAAACAAACAAAACTCCCAAAATGGAAGGAAAACAAAGGAGAGACTCGGATGCAGTTCTTACTCCAAGAGAAACAAAGAAAGGGGTTGGATTTTTAGATAAACTGGACAGTAGATAAAGTGGATACCTTGAGAAAACAGACTGTATTCAGGGGATTTGTCCAGTTTTCTCTGTAATTTCTGTGGTTACAACATAATCAGTCTGGGAAGATGCTGAGGGGTCAGCAATCCCAACATCAGACCCAGCTGCTGTCCCACTTTGCTCGTGATACTGGTTCCATTCCCCAACTGAGAAGGTCAGGTTTCTGGTGATGCTGGAGGAAAGCAGGCCCACTCTCTTTAGTATAACTTGGAAGGTATGACTTGCCCAGTGTGTGGTTTTGGTTGAGAGGGGATAGGAATAAAGGCCTTCTTGTAACTTGAATATACTTATATGTTTCTTTGGTAGGGATTTCTTTGATTATATGTCTATCGATTTTCTATAATTTGAAAATGTCCATTAATCTGGTATTTGTTTTTCAGTATGTCCTGTCTGTCTTGAAATTTACCTACCCTACATTGTTCCAAGGGTAAGTATATTTTATGCTGTTTATACATGTTTGTAGGAAATATCCAATCAGCATCAATAAATGCACTTTGAAATATTTTTGATGACTGAATAGATTTTTCACCAAATAGATATACTATAATTTTTTTTAGCCTTTCTATTAATGGGTGTTTAAATTTTATCCATTTTGAGGGTATAAAAACAACAGTGTTATCAGACATTTTTTTGTATTCAACTCTGCCAAATTTCCAACTATTTCTTTGGAATGGATTCCTACATAAGAAATTTGGATTAAATAACTTAGTTATTCTTGAATATTAACAAAATTTTTACCAAAAATGTTTTACCAATTTACATTGTTACCCAGCCTGAATATGAAGTTTCTATAACATCATACTCAAACTATGAGTATTTTTTCTCTTCTCTACTGATTTCATTAGCCCAAAATGGAATCATATTGTTTTATATTATCATTTCTTAAATTATTCATGAAGTGGGACAGTTTTGTTATGTTTGCTATTGATCTTTTTTCAGTGAATTATCTATTTGTGCCTTTTTATCCCTTTATTTTTACTATGGTTTTTAGTATTCATATTTTAAGGATGCTATCCACTTTTTCATTATGTTTATTGGAAATTTTTATTTTTCGCAGTTTGTTTGTTCTTTGCCTTGTCATTTTGTTGAAAATTATTTTCATTATTTAAATATTTTTTAAAAAGTGACATTATAAAAAATTTATTATTTGAACATAATAATGAAGCAACAGAGAGAGCTGTAGATGACTTCAGTGTGTGGTCTTGTGAATGAGGGATGCTATTATTAGAAAGAAGATAGAAGGAAAACGTGGTGTAGGGTCAGTCAATAGTCTAGGTATCGTAGGAGCAGGATGGAGTGCTCTGACACTCACATTTCTCTTGTTCACCTTGCCCCCACCATCTTTTCATTTTTTTAAATGGTTTATTTTTATATGGGAAAATATATTACTAGTTGCTTTGTGATCACTACCATTGCCTTTATGTTTATTCCTCTCCGTTACAAGATCACATAGACATTCACCTACATTTCATTAAAGCTTTATTCAATTCTTGGTCTTTGCTGGTTTGTTTTAGTATATGGTGCAATGTGAAGAAATTGTTCCTCCTCTTGTAATTTCATTTCTACTAGCTCCATTTATTATATTTTATTGTTTAATGCTTCCTTTGAGTTGTTAATATAATTTATAAGGTTGTTTTTCTAGGGTCTATTTTTTGTTATTTGATAATAAACTTTTTCTTTAGCTTTGTTTTGGAAATTATCTTGGTAATAAATTTTTTCTTTAGCTTTTTTCAGATTACAGTTGACATACAATATTATATTAGTTTCAAGTGTACAACATAGTGAATAAACATTTATATAACTTAAGAAGTGATAACCCCAATAAGTCTAGTATAGAGTCAATTTTTTAGATACTTGTCAGGTCTTATGGAAAAAGGCTAGTGCTACATTGTTTTTAATTATTATAGCATATAAGTATGTGATAGAGCTCATCATTCTTCATTCTTATTCCCTTTTTTTTTATATTACACAAATGCAAACAAAAAAGCAGGAGTCATGATCTTAATGTCAGACAAGGTTGAATTCAAGACATAAAGCATTAAACAAGTGAAGAAAGGCATGTTATATGCTAAAGCATGCAGTTCAAAATGAAAAGACATTATAATATTGGAATATGCAGTTCAAAATTAAAATGAAATAGGGATGAATACCTATACCAGCCAAACCACAGGGCATCATTTATCAAACAAAAAGTGCAGGAATCCCAGGGATAAATAGAAATATATAGTAATAGTACACAATTTACTATTTTCCATTACAGTTCAATTAGGCAAACAAAAAACTAGCATATATATGTGCTCAATAATACAATTAATAGGTAAATATCAAATGCTATATCTTGAAAATAGAGATTTTGTCCTCATATGCCCATGGAATATTCACTGTGAATAAAACAGCAGTAATTTTCAATAAGTAGCAATCCCAGTGCACTAAAATTCGATCTTAATATCAAACACAAAAATCCCTACCTACAAATTTTGGACATAGTCTTCACTCATAAGGAAAATATAATTGAAAACTATATTGAAATATAGTATTTTACCTATAAGATTTGCCAAATAAAATTTCAAAATTTGACGATAGCATTGGTGAGAATGTAGAAACAGGTACTCTCATACATTGATCAAGGGCTGGCAAATTGCTACAATATCTATGAATGGCACTTTGGCAGTGAAAACAATAATGCAACCATTTAAGTCTTTTAATTCAGGAATTCCAGTTCCAGGAATTTACCTGAGAGATTTACTTGCATTTACGTCAATGAAATATGTACAAAGATATTCATGTGAAACATTGCTGCTCTGTTTGCAACAGCAAGCATTTTTTTTTAAATGCCTACAGCACCTGGTATTCCAAGGTGGTTTCCTATACAAATATTAACCAGGCCCAACCCTGCTTAGCTTCTGAGATCAGACAAGATCGGGCACATTCAGGATGGCATGGCTGTAGACAGCAAGCATTTTTAAACAAATTAATTTTTGTCTATCTAGAACCAATTAAATAAATTATATTGTATTCTTAATGGAATACTATTCAAATATTAAAACATAATAAGGAAACTTATATATTGACATGGAAAATTTCTTCAGGATGCATTTATTGGGTAGCAAAAGCAAGTTCAGTACAGTATACTATACTACTATCTGTGAAAATGTGTGTGTGTTTCTTATTTTAAAATGAAGAATTAGTGAGAGTGATTATAGATAGGAGAAAGTGGAAACAGTGCTGATAGTGGAAAGGGAATGAAAGAACACTTTTCATCACTTTTTTATCTGTTTGGATTTTGTTCTTTATATTATCACTGATATGTTATTTCTTTTCTTTTTTTTTTGCATGTTATTTTTTAAAAAAATTATATTATGGTGACATTGGTTAACGAAATCTAATAAGTTTCAGAAGTACTTTGTCAAGTTTTTCTCTAATATTTTATAGCAAAACTTTTAAAATATTGTTTACAATTATGTATACTTCTGTTACTAAAGCTGAGATATTGTGAATCAGAATTGTTTTCTGGTCCTGATTGTCCCTCCAAGGTAGAGAGATTTAGCGAACGTGGGAAAGGATGATCTTTACATCTGAATTGCCTTTCCCTCTTCTTGTTTGTGGATAGTTCAGACTGAATATACCTTCCCACCAAAAAATGTAAAGGCCTCAAATGTGCTAGTTTTAAAAAAATCCATTTTGTCACTGGAGGATCCCCAATGCCTAGAATAATTTCTGGCACATAGAAGGTACATAGTAGGGCAGAGTAACTCATTCTACAAATATTTATTGGGAGCATACTATGTGCCAGCCACTGCTCTAGACACTTAAGATTTATCAGTGAAGAAAGCAAAGCTCCCTGCCATTGTTAGCTTGTTTTTCTCTTCTGCCTGTCTCTTAAATTTACATGCAATGAATGGTACCCTTTGTCCAGTTGACTCACTCAGAAACCTGGTAGTTATTCTTGATTTCTTTGTCTCCTTCATCTCTAAAATGCAGTTAACCACCAAGATCTAAACATGGTTAGAATCTGTCCACCTTCTTCCTCCAATAGCCCCTTCCTGGGACACTGTCATCTCAAATTAATTTAACAGCTCCTGACTTGCTTTCTGGCCCCTGGTCTTGCATCTCTCAGACATTCTCTCCCTTGTTAAGAGAGATGTAATTCTTTATTATGGGGGCTGTCCTGCCCATCATAGGAAGCTTATCAGCAACCCTGGCTTCTCCTTACCAGGTGCCAGTAGCAACCCTCCCTTCCTCCACCTCTAGCAGTGACAACAAAAAAATGTCAGCAGATACTACCAAATATCCTCTAGGGGGATAAACCATTTGGTTGAGAACCACTGTTCTAGACCAAGCTGTTTGAGGGCACGACCCATATCTGTTCTGCCTGTCAGTGAGTGCTTCACAAAGGAGACATAAAACCTGGATCTTTTAGGATAAGCAGGTGTTCACCAACACACAAGAAGATGTGAAGAACATTATGGGTCAAGAGAACAAACAGTATGTACAAACTGTGGTGTTGCAATACATGGGTGGTGTCTTAAGTCATAACTAAAAACAAGGTTTTGAAATTTATGAATGATTCATCTGAAATAAAAAAGCAATTAGAATGAAACAGGATGAAGTTATGCCTACAATTCTCCTTTCATTCATTTGGTATTTTGCTGTGCTTTCTGCATTGGAAGAGGGAGAGACGTATATTTTATAACCTATGTTCCCCATGAACACTGCATGCTGAGGAAGTGTGTCTCACATGAGCTTCATGGCACTAAGTATATTGTAGCAGAAAAGAAGCTGAGGACTGCTATCAGCAGCAGTGGGAAGAATCAACCATTTTTAAAACAAGCAAAAGCATAATTAAGTTTACATTTTTGAAGAAACCCTTTGGCTGCAAGGTAGAGAATGATGGGGTGGGACAACCCTGGGGAGAGGTCACTAGTGCTGTGGTTCAAGAGTGAGATGATGAGTCAGCATCAGGTGGAGGCATGCGGCATGGATAGGAAGACTTCAGATTTGAGAGCTGTTATGAGGATAAAATCAATAGTATTTTGCTACTAAATGAGGGAGGCGAGGATGAAAGAAGGGCTAGGATGACAGCTAGGATTCTGGTTTGACTAGTTAGGGATAGTAGGAGGATGATCAACATGGATGGGGGAAGTTCAAGGTAATGTTTTAGGCATGTTGTATTTGGGAGCTTGTGGGATATCTGGGTGAGAAAGGAAAGTGAGAGTCATCTGTAGTGGAAAAAGAGGTAGCTGTGAGTGAGGTTGTTTAGGGAAAGTCTAGAATAAGAAAAGAGTACCAGTGTCAGCACTTAATGGTACAGCTGGATTCAAGGGAATAATAGAAGCTGTGAAGGACAGGTCTGAGAATTGGGATGATATTTAGGAGAGAGTGAGGAAAAAACCTAGGAAGGATGGATGTGTATGTTTGAGTCAGTCAGCAGATCTTCCAGGGCTAGATGGCTTTTGAGACTATTGCACTCTATTAAATTCAGATTAAAAAAATAATAAAAATAAATACAAATTTAAAAAAATTCAGATTGGTCCTTATCCTTTTCAGGTGGCAGACATTAATTGGTGGACTTTTGCTTCATGTATCGTGGAAACTGGGCTGGGCTGAGATCAGCAGCAGTTCAAGGTAGAACAACATCTTCTGTGTTTGATTCATGATTCATACCCTGCTTCCTTTTTACATTACTTAATTTCTTATGGTTTTACTTTGGGAAACATGGATGTTCAGTCTCTTAGTTTCCTTTTAACCTTGAGATTCAATGATTTTATCATCAAATAGAAGTTAAGTAGTGTTTTTCTAGTTAGTAATGCCACTAATATAATATTAAAATTAATTGAGATACAATTTATGATACAACATTAATTTGGCTTTGTTTTTGATCATAAGACCACTATAAATGAATTTTTAAAAAAACTTAACTTTTTTTGGTAATTTTTTAATTTTGAAATTATTTCTGACAGGAATTCATACACACTTCCATACTCTTTGCCCAGATTCCCCAATTATTATGTTATCCCACTTCTTCTATAATTTTTTTATTTATGCCGAAAGTATATTTATTTATATACTTTTTTTTTATGAACTATTTGAGAGTAAGTTGCAGATTTGAGAGTAAGGTGCCTCTTTACTTCTAAATTCTTTAGCGTGTATTTCCTAAGAGCAGGGATACTTCTTTTATATGACTAGAGTACAGTTATCAAAATCAGGAAATTGACGTTGATACAATGCTATTATGTCATCTACAGACTATATTCATATTTTGCCAGTTTTCTCAATAATATTCTTTATAACTCTTTTCCCTGCCTCACACCCGCAAATCCTGATCCAATTTATATCACACATTACATTAATTGTTATGGTTCTATTGAGACAGTTTTTCAAATATATTTAAAAGAAATCTCAAAGACCATGACATTTTTCAGCCGAAATTATAATCCTGCCACACCTAGATAAATCCTCATGATTCTTTGAGACTCTCATGCCTCACTTGAAATGATACACAAAATGAAAAGAAAATGAAATCAAGGTTTATATGAATAACGTAGATAGCCCTATTGAATGATCAGGCCAAGTCATTTACCTCGTGGTCCAAGTTATCTGCCCAGCTTCTCTAATAGTCAGATTAACTGCTTACTGGCTAAGTTACCCCTTTGCTTGGCACTCTGGAGGAGCTTTGAAAACATGTCCAGTATAAATATTAGAAAATTTGGCTTCTGAAGATATAAAACTAGAAAGGAAGAAACTAGTGTTAAGAGGCTTTATGGAGGAAAGGCCCCTGGAACATAAGGTGTGGATTAATTTCCCTGACCCGATTACATCATAGTCCATCATAGTCCATATGCTGAAAGAACATTTCATTCAAGATGCTTAATTATTCCAAAGGAGTAGTTCATTAGTCATGATTTTCCATTTCCATGGTATAGTGTCCTCAACTTGATCAAATAAAGATACGTTTCAGATTTTATACATCATGTTAAGCATAAGTATTACTTTATGCTCTGTTGTTATGCTAGATGATAATTCAATGAGAACTGGATATTTATTTAAACAAATATGGGCCCTGACTTTACAAGGCCCATGATAGTTCTAATATTTAGTTAAATAATGAAGCATTCTGACTCCAAATGGTTGAATTTATTCCTCCGCAGAAGCAAGAGATTGGACTGGAATGAGGGACCTGAGATTTTGAACTGGGGTTCTCCAGTGCTGATCTGATGGGTCTTCCACTCTTGCAATGTTCCTGACCATAATTATCCTGTAATTTCTGATGCAAATTATTTACTTATTAATAGCAGTCTTTTAAAAATTACCTTAGTCATGTTTCCTTAAAAACAATGCCATTATTCATACTTAAAAATTTTTTGTATGTAATAAAAACATAGCATAAAATGTAACATTTATTAACAATTTTTAAGTGTACAATTCAGTAGCATTTAGGATAGTCACATTGTTGCATGATCATTATTACTATCCATTTAAAGAAATTTTTCATCATCCCAAACAGAAATTCTGTACCCATTAAACAATAACTCCCCATTAGCCTTTGGTAAACCACAATTCTATTTTCTACATCTATGAATTTGCCTATTCTAGTTACCCCATTTCAGTAGAATCGTACAGTATTTGTCCTTTTTTGACTGGCTTTTTTCACTTAGCATATTGTCTTCAAGTTTTATTTAACATAGCATGTGTCAGAATTTCATTCCTTTTTAAGGTTGAATACATTCCATTTTATATGTATACCATATTACATACCACATTTTGTTTATCCATTCATCTGTTGATGGAATTCTTTATACATTTATTGCTTTTTTTTGTGGGTGGAGGGAGGAATGACTAATAGAACTGGGCAAAGTCAAAGATTCTCAAGATTATTTCTCTGGCAGAAGGGGTCCTCTGACAGTAGAAGTTTGAGACCTACTAAACACTTTTGTCCCTTGAACTCATATGATGCCAGGTTCTATCATTTCAGAAGATTCGTGACCATATCCCTTTCAGGTCCCTTGCTAAACTTCTTAGACACCTTTTCACCTCTATCTCCTGGACTTCCTTACGTGGTTTCATAGCCACACACATGATGTCAGCTCAGTTAAGCTTCCTGGCCAAGATCCCAGTGTCTTAGTTATGAGTGGATCTTGTGGTTAATACCTGTGACACATCTTGGGATTTCCAGTTGCCACATGGACCCTTGGCAAATGGGAGTTACCAGATGGCTAATAGCAAGAACCCAGCACTCGTGTTCTTTTGTGTATAGCTGAGCTGGATTTGTGTTTGCCATGCTGCTATTTCCTACTGGGCTTGGGTGTTTAATGATGTCTTTAGGGAAACAAAGCCCAGCTTTGTGGTGTGACCATGTACTTGCGCAGAGATAGCAGATGTTGGGTTCTACTAAAAATGAAAACAACAACAGGAAATTGGTTTGGAGTCCCCAAGGTCATTGTGGAGAGGGGATTACAATGGTGGGGCTGAAGGATGGGTCCCAAATTGGTACTTGATAGTATATGCCACAGAGACTTCACTGAGGTTGTCCTTATAGTCTGAAGAAGAGCAGAATACCAGATTCCCTCTCAAACAAGTTACAGAACCTGGCACCACATTTCTTATGTTGTGAAGAGGCCACATCTGCTGTGTCAGTCTCTGACCACATCGTGTATTGATTCCACCGAGTGACCTGGTGGAATATTTCTCCTCCCAAGATGTTTTCCTGGCAACCAGTTATTATCACCAACTGTTGGATGATGCCCGTGAAGGCTTCTGTCTTGGGAGAAACAGCACTGGTTTCCAGCTACAAGCTTGTCATTATATGGCAGCTACTGCTGTTGCCAAGCTATTGCAGAATGTTGAAGTGATTTTTCTAGCAGATGTTCAAGTCCTTTGTTGAAGGCTTTCTATATATCCAAAACGTGATTCTAAAAGAACATGTGACCTGTTTCGTCTGGTAACACAGCGATAACTCAGTGGTCTGTACTAGATTCTTGAACCATTGCTGAGGACAGACTCTGGTGTGATTTCACTGGAGACTTAACACATCCTCCAGTTCCTGTATTACCAGGCTACATGTTTAAATAAAAACACTTTGAAAGTAATTTGTAACCTGCTTGCTACTTTTTGTTCATGACACTTGAGAGAAAATTCTTAACTTTCAAGTTTTCAAGTATGAGAAGTTCTAAGTTAAAAATTCTATGCCACAATACCTTTGTGACTAGAGATTTCTAACAGATGAAGGCAAAGCCCTCAACTCTTAATTTTTCATTCACAGTCTTTGTGGAGAACCATAACAAATATATTTTAAAAAACTTCTGAATTAACCCAGCCCCATTCCTAAAGAAATAAAAAGTGAGCCAATGAATCACGGTCCAGATTGTACCTCTTTTTATAAATTGCTTATTTAAATTTTTTAAGTTTCATCAAAGCTACTGGTGGTCAAAATTTCCCAGATATGTTTTAATGTGTTCATGTTTCAAGTGACTTGTAGGTTTATAAAAAGTCGTCTTTGCTCACAGAGGAAAGTTAGCATTCAAATTGATATGTTTTTCATATTTTTCCCTGTTGTTTTGTCTCCAGAGGAATGCTGTAAGTATATATGTAGAGATTACCATGGGGAGAAAATAAAACCAGCTTCTAAAACTTCCTTAGGAAATGTGCTGAGAGCCACTGAAGGGATATATTACTAAGTAAAATCTAGTTGATTTTGGTGTGTAATTATGGTAGTTCCCAGGAGAAGAGTCCATGAGGCCAGAGATGATAAAAGGAAGAGATTTTTTTCCCCCAGCTTTATTGAGATATAATTGACAAATAAAATTTTAACATAGTTAAAGTGTACATTGTGGTAATTTGATATATGTATACATTGTGAAAGATTCCCACCATCCAATTAATTAACATAGTCACCACCTCACATATTTACCTTTTTTTTTAATGAGGACATTTGAGTTGTTCTCTCTTATCAAATTTCAATGATATAATATGATGTTATCAACTGTAGTCACTATAGACCCTCAGACCTTATTCATCTTATAGCTGAAAGTTTGTACCCTTTTACCAATGTCTCCCCAGCAGCCAATTTCTTCTTTGTTTCTAAGAGTTTGACTTTTTTTTTCTTTAAGATTCCACATGTAAGTGATGCCATGAAGCATTTGTCTTTTTCAAGACAGGAATTTTGACCTTTGATATGTGTAGGTCATGCCTATACCACCCAGTGGATAGGAATCTATTGAACTTGTGCATTATTATAGACCACACCTCATGTCCTTGTCACTCTGTGTCCATAACAGCCCCTTTCTGAATTCTTTGCAAGGCTAAGCCAACACTATACAATGTAAAACTCCCCAGACCTGAGATCACAGGTGTTATATTTTGTATATTAGCTTGGATTTTCAGTCATTGTGGATTGTATATTAGCAAGGTGCTAGTCCTGGGATTTCTTTCTCATATTTATTAGAAATGAGATCTGTATGTTTTCTATCCTGCCTCACTTATTATTTGGGGACCTGGGAAACCTATATTTCCTTTTTCTTGTTTGGTCTTAGTTTCTTAGTCTAGTATCTCTTCTGTTCTGTGCTATCCTTGCAGTCTTATCTCCTAAGGCTCAGCAGCACATCCATCCTTGGTCCTCCCAGGGGAGGGGTGAGGTGCCTGGGTGGAGGTCATGGGAGGTGGTGACAGTGGAGGCTGCAAGTGGCAGCCTGAAGACTGTAGCAGAGTCAAGCTGGAACTAGGGGGAAGGAGAGCAGTGGTCTTTCAAACAAGGAGGTGTTGGGACTTCAGAACTGGTTTCTTTGAAGCTCTTGTTGGCTTTCAGGGGTTGTCAGAATCTCACTGAAGGTGAGAAGATTTCTATTTCAGCATGAACTGGGGCCATTACATGTTGACAATCTCGAGCCAGTGAATGAAATGGGAAATGGGAGGAAATGACAGTTTTGAGTGGTTAGGGCCAGTTACAAAAATGCCTGAAAATGAAATGAAACTTTATAGAACTGTGTTAGTAAATGGGTCCTTTGTATCTAGCTTGGGGGCACTGTCTCATGTGTGAAGCCTTGGGCATCCCAGCTCAAAAGTTTCAGAAGTGAGACCCAAGCTGCCTTATTGTAAGCCAGGAATCACCAAATAAGAGCTAGAAAGGAAGTGCTTTAGGCTTTGTGGGCCATACCGTCTGTCACAACTACTCAAGTCTGTCCTTGTAGCACTAAAGCAGTCACAGTACATAAACAGACAGGTGCGGCTGTGTGCACATAAAACGCTGTTTTCAAAACTAAGCAGCAGGCAGGATTTGGCCCATGGCCGTGGTTTGCTGACTCTGACTCTTAAGTTAAGCTCTGTGAGAAACAGTATTATCACAGCGTTCTTGGGTTCCAGTAATATTAGGGCTGAACTTTGTCAAGGGAGTGTGACCCTCTTTGAGTCAGAAGACAAGTGAAGAGGGAAGGAGAAAGGTCTAAGAAAAGTAGTCAGGAAGGGGAAAAAGGAATAAGCCTCTTTGAGGACCATGGATCTAAGCAGTAATGGACCAAAAAAAAAAAATGTAGGCATCTTCTGTAAGTAGTAAGTTAATATACGCGGAAGTCCTTGTAAACTGTAAAGCAAATGTTGACAATTGTAAGGTATTACAACAACAACACCAGTAACCAACATATGAACCCTGGTGTCTTGCTTCATCTTGTTATTTTCATATTTGGAAACTGGTTTTAGGTCCACTGGGTGTCAGTGTAACACAGTTTTCAAGAATTCAGCTCAAGGAGTCCTTCAGGCACCCATGAACAGATAAACTTTTGAGTGTTTTCACAGAGCACTCAATAATGTATGCTCTATTTGAAAAACAAGTGATTTAATTTAATTAGCCTTCACCTCAATAACAACAGTGTTATAATTCTTACAAACAGACTATTGTTAGCTTCTTGTAAAATGCTTTAACTACATCAGGGTTCTTAGGTACAGTAGAGTATGCACAAACAAAAAACAAGTCTGCAACTCAAACAAGATGCAGTACTTGTGCTTATAAATCATGTGAGATATAAACCATAAAGCCTGTAAGAAAAATTATGTATCACCACAAATTTTAAACCATACCCCATGGCAAATAGTTCTTCAACAGGGATTGTAGTCTGCAATTGTACAGTCTGTAATCTTTGTCCCTAGAGGTTGCTGTGAGATTCCTACACACACACACACACACACACACACACACACACTAACTGGCATGGTAGTTGCCCAGAGACTGTGCACCACAGAGATTTAAGATTCTGCCAGGACCACCTCAGAATTTAATTCCACCTTGCCTCCTTTGTTGGCATGAAAGAATAAACAAGCATGGAGGCCCAGATGGTGCCTCCTTATGAATGAAAGGTGGAGAAAGAAAGAGTGCATTAATAAATCACATGTGTCTCGTTTGTTCCTAATGTGCAGGCCACTGGCTATCTTAGAATCATAATGTTATAGCTATAGAGGAGGGTTTCTTAGTTCAGGCTGCTGTAACAAAAATACCATGGACCAGACTATGTGGCTTATAAACAACAGAAATTTATTTCTCATAGTCCTGGAGGCTGGTAAGTCCAAGATTAGGGTGCCAGCATGGTTGGGGTCTAGTGAGGGCCTCTTCTTGGTTTACAGATGGCTGCTTTCTTGCTGTATCCTCACATGGCAGAGAGAGGCAGGGGGAGGAAAGGAGGAGAAGAGGGTGGGGGGTAGAGAGAGAGAGAGAGAGAGAGAGAGAGAGAGGAAGAGAGAGAGAGAGAGAGAGAGAAACCAGAAAGAGCTGGCCTCCTCTCTCTCTCTGGTCTCTTCTTCTAAGGGCACTAATTCCATCATGAAGGCTCCATCCTCATGACCTGATTTCCTCCTAAACGCCCCCACCTCCAAATAACCATTATACTGGGAGTTAGGGTTCAATATATGAATTATGGTGGAACATAAACATGTAGTCTATGGCAGAGGGTGGATCAGTATAACCTCTTTGGAAGGTGATTTTATAACCAGTTACAAACATTGATGCACGTGTCTTTGAACAGCAATTCCACTTCAGGGAATTTATCCTGAATATTGCTAAAACATCATGAATATGAGATGAGAATATATTCAAGAATACCCATTATAGCATTAAAATAGTAAAAAATTGGGTTAACTTAAATGTCCAGTAGTAGCCTAATATTTGATGAGTAATAAAGGGGGATGGTTTTTTGTTTGTTTGTTTGCTTGTTTTTCCTCTTTATTTCCCCTCCCTACCTTCCACCCCTGACCTATGGATGTTGCTGTGTCCCCTTAAGAACTGGATCTCTGAAGGCAGGGCATCTCCTCCCACATGTTCGTGGCTCGCACCCGGGGCCTGGCACACCTGGGCCTGGTGCACCTGGGGTATGGTCCGTGGCTCCACGTGGGGCACAGGGATGGTTTTTTGACATAGAAAGGTGTTAAGTTAAGCAGATTATAAAACAACATATACAATAGGATCCCATTTTTGTTCAAGTGCTCATATATGTGCCTGTGACACTGGAAGGAGACAGCAAGGTGTTGACAGTGGTTATCTTAGGGTAGTAGGAATGTAATTTTAATGTTTTTCTTGATTATCTCTATTTTCAAGATTTTCTAGCATGGAGAAGTACTACTTTTTTAGAAGAAAAAGACATAAATTATTATAGAAAAACAAAATAGCCTATATTCCAAGTTTCTAAGTTTATGTCTGTTGAAGAAAAACAAATTCGTTTGATTTTTAATGCAATTAGTTTTTTGTTGTCATAGTTATAGGTTATAACATGAGTATTATAAAAGTTTATTGAACTTGAATTGTTTAAATTCCCCATTAGGGCCATTCTAAAGAGGCAGATGGAAGGATGTAGGTATTTTTTGCTTTTACACCTGCCCTTAAAAACTGAGTAGCAATAAGCACCAACAATTCTATTCAGAGTAAAGTCTCTGAAGGGTTCAAGAAAAACAGAAGAAGAAATGTGAATTGGGATCGCAACTAGAGTTTCTTGATATATTTTGTTGTTGTTTTCCCCTCGTACCAATCTAGAGAGAGAAGGGAAAACTTTTTTTTTAAGCTAGGAAAGTAATATGTAGTGATTCATTTAATAGATATTTGAGTGCCTACTGTATATACCAGGCATTGTTCTAGGTACACAGTGAATGAAACAGACAAAAATTCTTGCCCTCAACTAGTTTACATTCTAATTGAAGTAGATAAACAAGAAACAAATGAAAATGGAAATGTATGATGTGTCAGATGGCGATAAGTATAGAGAAAAAATAAAGCCGGGTAAGGGGATAGGCATGTGTGTGTGTCTGTATCTGTGTCTGTGCCAGTGGGTTATTTTATATAGGATGAGGAAGAAGGACTCACAGATAAGATGACATTTGAGCAGAGATCTGAAGATGTGAGAGAGTGGGCCATACAGGTGTCTGGAGGGAGAGAGTTCCAGGCAGAGTACTAGCATATCTGATGACCAGCAGTAGACCAGAATGCAGTTTTATTCCACTTGTAAATGAAAACATCTGGGATACTTTTAAATACCTCAAAGCGTATGCATTTTTTTAAGGCTTTTGATAAATGTAGTCATGTAGTACATATATACCCTCCAGAAAGATACCAATTTATATCTCAGGGCCAAATATGAAGGAATTGATTTCATGACCCTTATATTAGAAACTAACTTTAAAAATATCTAGTTTATTGGGCAAAACGTGGTATAGTATTGTCTTAATTTAAAATTCTTTTTATTATTAAGGTGGTTGAATAATTTTATATGTTTATTGGGCGTTTGTGTTTTGTGTGCATGTGCATGTGAGAGAGAGGGAGGGAAGGAGGGGAGAGAGAAGAGGAGATGAGAGGGGAGGAGAAAATTACCTGTTTTTGTCCACTAACTTTTTTTTCTTTGAGGGGAATCAAATTTTTTCTTACTGATTTGTAAGCATTCATTATACATTAAGGATATTAAACTCCAGCCTGTTTTATATGTTGCCAGTATTTTTTCCTTTTCCTGGCTCGTTAATTATCTCTCAATTTTCTTTATGGTGTCTTTTGGCTATTTTATTTAGGTGGATCTATCAATCTTCCTTAATAGCTTCTGTCCTTGGGATTATGTGTAGAAAAGCTAGAGGAGAATCTTTATTGAGTGGTTTGTTATTTTTAATGTGCCATGCACTGCCCCAAGTACTGCATATTCGCTCTCTTAGCTAATCTCAGTTGCTGTCTGAGCATTATTATCCCCATTTTATAAATGAAGAAAACTGAGTTCTTATTGCAAACTAGCTTTAGATTTGGGATATGAATCAATTAGCTTTAGAGCTGGGATATAAGTCTTCTATATGAAGGTTTGCCTGACCACAACCACAGAGACACGTTCCTTCCACTGCATACAACCTTCTGCTCTCTACTTATGCATCCGTCCTGCCCCTACCCCTAGATGACCCCTAGATGACCCCATCCCTAGGTGACCTGATCTAGAAGAAAGGGCACAGCCCAGAGAAATGTGCAAAGTCTGTCCATCCCTTAGGGCGACTGGTTAAAGTTAGTCAGTTAATTGCTGGAATGTTCCTTGGGAGCAGAGAGAGCTAATTATAATATCCAATGCTTTGGTTAGCTATGTGAATGTTATAAGATTATACTCTCTAGTGTCCTAGACCAGGTATGGTTTTTATCCCTGTTGCTATATCGCTATAGGAAATAATCCTCAGTTGTAGCTCCTCAGAGCTAACTAGGATTTTAAAATTATAGTTTAATTTCTTCCTGAAGAAATTATTTAAAAATTATATACCAAGAGATGACAAAAGCACAAAGAAGCACTGCCACCCTTATAGCTTGTGTCTTCATCTTGTCTCCATGCTACCTGGAAAATATGGAAAACTCAGTTGTCATGGATTTTATCGGCCCCAGATAAGCATTAATTTGCTTATCTTTTAGTAAGGCTTTTCCTTTATATATGAATTGTCAACTAGTATTCCCTCGAATCTTTTCTTGCATAAATGACACTTAACATACAGTCTATGATATTCAGTAAAATGAGAACTTTGATTATTTGAAACAATATGAATGCAGAATCCTCCTCTATTTTTAACTATTTTTTCTCTTCCCTTCATCCTTTCACACTGGTCTTGCCCACACCTGTTTTGGCAGCATTTGCTCCAGTGATTCATGTTTATTATTCTTAATAGCACCTATAGTTTTATGTTGTTGTGTGGTGGAGGAAGACAGCTGTCTCACTGATAAGTGACTGGGGACAGGGCCAAGAAAGGGCTCTGCAGCCAACCACTTCTGCAGGTGTCTAAAGTTCCACCATTAGTGCATGTTGCTTTGGCTGTCAGCTTGAAGGTGGACCCTGAGTGAGATAATAGTGAAGAACACAAGCACGAGTGGCCCTGTGCCTGGGTCATAGTCTCATATTTGCAGCCAAATGTTCACACAGCTGCCTTGTAGCATCTCCCAGAAGTCTTTTTTGTCTAACCAGACCTGCGTATGTTTTTTCTGGTTAAAATTATTTCTTCGTATTTTAGGGTAGAATGGTTAAAATATAAGATGTTCCTAGCCATGTTTTCTTTTCCTCACATCCATGGCGACCCTAATGCATCTTGTAGTACATGATTCATCAGTTTTGTTTGAGAGGGGATGGAGCACAAATATCAGGACC
Organism: Eidolon dupreanum; assembly: GCA_028627145.1. Taxonomy (NCBI): domain Eukaryota; kingdom Metazoa; phylum Chordata; class Mammalia; order Chiroptera; family Pteropodidae; genus Eidolon; species Eidolon dupreanum. Next base: position 54,208,232 of record CM053504.1, on the reverse strand, counting down.
TCACTGACCTTACATTCCAAAGTCTTGGGCCTGCTGCAGCTAGGCCAGCTGCCATTTTACTCAGTGCACCCCTTCCTTCCTCGTCAGTGCTCCTGCAGTCTGTGCTCTGGGCTTTCTTCCGGTGCACAGCAGGCCATGGGCCTGGATCCTGTCTCCTATGACCCTTAATGTCTGATAGAAAAGCCTTTTCTTAGAGGAGTAGCAATTGGCTGATGTTATGCTTGACCCATTAAGGTGGAGGATGGCATCTTCCTTTCTCTGTTCACCTTTTGGTTGGAAGTGCAGACATCTATTATTGCAGCAGGAGTAGTAATAACAGAGACTACTCCTCAGATTATTAGCTGCTTAGTTTGCTACCCAAGCAAAAACATGTGTTGATAGCTTATCTATTTATATGTCAATCTCTCCCATTAGATTATGAGGTCCTTGGGGGTAAAGTATGAAAAAGTGGTTAAAAACTGGGGCTTTGGAGTCAGACAGACCTGAATTCAAATTTTGGCTTTGCCATTATCAGCTCTTCTGCCCATAGGCAATTTACTTAAACTCTTTGTGCCTCAGTTTCCTCATCTGCACAATGAAATACTTTCCTCATAAGATTATTGTGCAGATTTTAAAAAGATACAGTATAGAAAACATTTAGCATAGTGCCTGTTTTGTAGCAAATGCTCAACAAATGTCAACTGTGATGTCGTTATTAATTCCGGTGCTGTCACCACCTTCCAAGTTGCTATAAGTATTTGCTGAATGAACGTATAAAAGAAGTAGGGACTTACTAGAGACTGGAAACGTTTTAATGCCATGTTCCCTGGGAAGTTGTACAAGATCAGGTCTGATTATGGATGGAGTGCCTGCCCATGCTAATAAAATTAACAAAGATCATTTCTTGAGCAGGCACCGTCCCAGGAGAGCAGTTCATTGAGTTTAGTTGGAATTATTATGTTATGTCCTGCTGGAATGGTTTCATTTATTTATATCTATTATTAGAATAACTCTGGGAACTTGAATTAGTAAACCAAATGCATTTGTAACTGATGGGGGGAAGCAAGTTGCAACCCCAGTAAAAACTAGGATTTTCTTTTTCTCAAGGAGAGCAAGATTTTAAACTGTAATGAAAAAGCAGTTCTTCGTGAGGCCACAATAGAATCAAATCCTTAAAGATTCCTGGAACCGGCCTTCCAGGTTAATGGTTTGAAGAAGTCAGCACATGGCCACCCAGCTCAAGTCCTAGCATTCTTTTATTTTTAAATTCTTTGACATTGTGGGTTGTTGTTGTTGTTGTTGTTGTGATTCCATGGAGCTCTTTGATATATATTGCCTAGGTAAATAGCTTTTTAAATTTTTTAATAATTTGGCATGGGTTCAAAACTTCTGGCTACTTAAATCCAAAGAATAATATTCACCACCCCCTAAAATATTATATTTGTTCTTTCTCCAAACCTGCAGGAAGGCTTCTTCTATGTTCATCTGTGCTCTATTGTGGGATCAGTAACACTAGGCAGCTGGCAGAGTGGCAGGCTGTAGGCAACATTGCTTTGTCAGTCTCCATCATTCTCAGTGGATACGGACCAACCATATCACACTTCTTGAGACACTCAGGGATGTTTAGATAACCACCGTCACTGTATTTGGTGTATCTGAAGGGTAATACCTTCTAAATAGGTCTTTTGGACATAAAGTGACAGAAGTATTATGACTTCTTTTCCTCTTTGTAGATCTGATGTTTTGACATGGCTTCCTGCATCGGTGCTGTTTGTGGGTATAATCTATGCTGGTTCCAGAGCTTTGTCCAAACTGGTAAGTATTAGAGGTTTTGGGAGGACAGCTCCTTTCTCTTCTGCCCCTTTGCCTTTTAACTTATTGTGCCTTAGGTAAATAGGGGACAAAGCATTAGCTTTAACTATGGCATAGCTAAATTAGAGAACAAGCCTTGGAGCTGAGGCCAACATGGGGCCTTTTACTACCCCCCTTTCCCCACTGAACTGAAGATAAACAGATAACACAGGAGGGCCAACTTGTTTTATAAGATATAGAGGCACAGGTAGAAATGCAGAAAGAAAGAGTAGTGACATTTGTGGAGCCTGCCATAGACAGGGGCAGCCTGCTCTGCCTCAGTGCAGGCCATCCTCAGGAGCAGGGAGAGAGGGCTTAAGATGGATGCTTCTTGCTTCTGGGGAACCATAACCCTGCCCATTGGTGATGTGGCCTGGGGCACGCTGAGCTCCGTTGTTGGTGTACATGCCTGGCACAGAGTTGACACCTAGTAACACAGGGATGCTGGTGAAACAAGTGTTCATTCTGACCTCCTGCCCCATCCCCGCAGGACTGAGCTCCTTAAAGGTGGGAGCTGCGAAGAAGAAACTTCTTCCATTTACATTATATGGAACTCCAAAAACTGAGTTATTTTATCATGAAATGAGAACCTATTAAAGTCACCATTGACCAGAGACTCAGAATGCAGCTTAAAAATTAGCAACAGTAATAATTCCTCTTCCTGTTTTGTGCCCTGACTACTGTTTTTATTAGAAAATGATTACATTCCTTTTTTGGGGGAAAATGCAAAATTTGCAAAACAATTTGGTCTTTTTATGTAAAATTAATTGTTATGTTGGTCCCTTGGATCTCAGATATGAAAACAGTAAAAAGAAACAAGCAAGATATGCCTAACTGGATCATAATATTATTGTTAGGACATCTCCAAAGTTGCAAAATAGCTGTTAAGAATTAATAGCGATAATTTCTAAATTAAATCATCATTTTTCTTTCATGATTTATAAGCTTAAATAGATGGGATGATTTGTGTAGTAGGGGAGAAACGTCCTGGATGGGCCTAAGAAATGATGCATGTTGGTGCTCAGCCCAGACCACAAGGCCTGCGCTGGCTTTCCGCTGCTTCTTTTTTTTTTCTTTTATAATAGATGTTTAATAAAAACTTTTGTTGATTTGTTTGTTATATGAAAATACAAAAATGGCCAAATATTTAGAAATCTTCAGAATTATAAAAGTAATGTTATTTTACAAGGGTCATCTTTGCATAGCCAACAAAGAAAACCAGAGAACCCTGTAAGTAATCAGAGTTGCAAGTTAAAACTGAAAAAAAAAAATTTTTTTTTTTTGCTTTGAGAGTTTAAAAAACATTTACTTGCATGTTTATTGCATTGGTTAGAGATCTATATTCTATTTACTCTGTTTCCTTCTTCCCCCTTATCACTGTAAACGACTGCCTCTTCTTGATGCCGTCAGGCTCCTGCAGGTCTGCGGCCTCACTTTACAGCCTGTGGCCTGCAGAGGGTGCTTCCTCTCCTATAGCAGAGTATAGCATTTGATAAAAAACAATGTGTTGTCCAAAAGTTATTAAATTTTTTATAGAATCCGGGTAGTTATGGATGCCATAATTTTGAAGTTTGAATAACTAAGGTGTTGTGCTACTAATAACAGCATTTTTTTTTGTTTGTACAGCGCTTTTTCATATGTTCCCAGAGTGATTTTTTTCTATATCTTTGTATGTGATTCTCATAGTCATCTGATAGGTGATGGGTAGGGCAGATGTTAAATACCTGACAGAAGAAGGAACTCAGGTGTGGAAAGTCTTGGTCATCTGCCTCTGGTTCCAGATAGTGGCAGTTCTTCTGACTTTTTGCTTTTTCAGATTTGCTCTTTAAGACCAATGTATATGGATTTTAGAATGAGTCCAGGGTATAGTAGTCATGCATAACTTCAGACTCTTTTGGCTGTAAGTATTAGAAAGCTCACAAACTTGTCTAAGTAAGAGGGAAATTCATTGGTTCATATAACTGAAAATTCGGAGGGTAGCTATGAGCTTCAGGCAAGGCTTGATCCAGAGGTTCCAATGACATACTCAGAATCCAGTTTCTGTCTGTCCCCTCGTGGGTGTTGTTGACTCTAGACTCACATCCCCATGATTTTAAGTCTAGTGGAAAGAGACTCTTTTCCTTGTAGCTCCTGCATGAGTTTTAGGATTTACTCTGATTGCATCTTAGGTCTAAAAGCTAACCAGGAGGATAGAATTATGCTGATTGGTTGGCCCTGAATCACTGAACCAGTAACAGTGGCTGGAGAGACTCAGAGCACTGTTTAGCCAGCCCTCATCATACAGAATCCCTACCTGGATCCCACAGACTGTGAGAGGGTATGGCAGATCCTCAGTATTGTGATGCTTTACCAAAAGAAGGGATAAGGATACTAGGTGGCCAAAAAAACTTTCAAATGTCATCATAAATGTCAATCTAGTACATTCTCAGGCAGAGAGGGAGTTCAGTAACCTAGAACAAGGCTTCTTGAAGTGTGATCCACAGGTGGTGCCAGTCTGTGAGCTGTTACCTGTCCATAGGAGACTGTGCCAGAATGTACATCAACTTCAGCACTAAACACACTGTGTAGTTATGCTGACTTTTTTTTTTTTTTTTCTTACAGCAGTATTTCTTAGAAGGGAGCAATGCATTTCTTTACATTCTGGTGTGAGCTTCTTATCTTCTTGAGGACCAGCACTTTGACCTAGAGCATAGCCTTCTTTAACAGGCAAAAAGAAGTGGCTGCAGTTCAAACTCTTTGAGCAAAGTGAAATAACCAGAAACCCAGATATACCCAGTTAGGGAAGGAAGAGGACAGAAAGGAGACACACATTGTTTTTTAGGTGAAATAACTTAACTCAGCATCTTTTCTTTGTTTTATGAGGTTTTTTTTTTTTTGTTTTCACACAATTGCTTAAAAATTCATAGAGTGGATTAAACACGAGGCACCCGCACCCGTACAGCTTGTGTTATCTAGAAAACAGGCATCAATATGCTAGTGCCAAGCTGTCAGTTTAATGAATCCACAGGAATTGGGGGAAAAGTGCTCAGTTAAAATATGTGGGTGTATTGTTATGCAAAACACTTTCTAGGTAGCTCTGCTCTGCAAAGGCCTCCTTTCTCTGTCAAGACTTCAAAGCTCTGTTCTCCTGATGTGCAATGCAGCTCCTCAGAGAAAGCTGGTTTAACTCTGCAAAGGCACTGTGGGGGCAGTTCTTTATTGATTTTTCCACCTCAAACTCACAACCAAATGATACAGAGTTAAGGGAAGAAGAGTCTTCTTGTGGATGTGTATCCAGCAAATATTTATTGGGGATCTAGTATGTGCTGGGGGCTTAATGACAAATAAATCACGGTTCCCGACCCTAAGGAACTTAAAGAGGAGTCAGTGAGAGATACACAGCTCACTATGGGAACAGCCACCATGAATATTCAGTGTTAGTATGTGCCGGGCACTTCCCATTGCCAACCTTCATGGCATATCAAGTAGGACTTAATTACCCCCATTTATAGATGAGGAAACTGAGGTGCAAATTATTTGGCCAAGGCCAACAACTAGTAAATGTTAAAGCAGAGATGCAAATGTAAGTCCATCAACCATGTAGTTCATCTCCAAAGCTTACCCTGTTTCCTACCTAAATCACACCAACCAAAGGCGATTAGCCCATCAGGATTGGGCAGGGTGGAGGGGACAGGAACTGTGTAGTTGTTCTCTCCTACTCAGGCTAATTTGGGTCTGCCTCTCCAGTTTTCCTACACTGAATAAGGTCATAGTGATGATGGCTCTGATGGCATGAATGCCAGTCTTTGGAGGGACAGAACAATCTTGACCGGTTATTATAATTCTTGTTATAATTTCTGGCCAGAAATCTTCTCAGCTAGATAGGAGTGCCTTAAAGCCTATACCTGGGAATGTTTAGAACAGATGTGCAAATGCATGCATTAGTGAGCTTGCCTGTGAGAGACCGTCCTGGTGTTGGTGATTTAGCTGCTCAAACCATGCTGTTCTCTTGCTTGGGAAGCCAGGGTCAGTAGTTGGACAGGCTCTGCAAATATCAGTGGCAACATCTTGACAGGACTGGATTTGGTTTCTTACCCAGCTCGTTGATCGTGGTCCTTCCCTAATTGCTTTTCAGAGTTTCTGTCTTTCATAGGCACAACATTCATTCAACACTTTGATATGGAGATTGGATGGGGGTGTTGATGAGGAACCATACATGGATATATAGACCCCCATATGGAGTAAGTTACTCAGTTGGGCAAACTGAAGCCCATGGGTCCCCTCTCCCTTTGTTTGGTCCAATGTCATGTAAAGGAGAAGAATGTAAATGTTGATGTAGAAAGGAGACCCTTCCCCTGATGTTCTCTGTTACTGATGATTAGAGGCAGCTCTCCTCTTTTATGTTTCATTCTCCTCTTATTACGGCCGATCAGAGTCTAAGGGCAAGGATCACTTTTTAAGATGTGGGGTCTGTGACAAAAGAGTAAACCCCTCCTCTCAATTTTGGTTATCTTTTTGCTCCATCTAAAGGTGTTCTCCATAACCCTTATAAAATTGCTTATTTAAATGGGGCTCCGAGGGAAGACTTCTCGACATTGAACTTGGCAGTGATTTCTTGGATATGACACCAAAGGCACATACATGCAACAAAAGAAAAAATAGACAAATTGGACTTGATCAGAATAAAAAACTTTGGTAACATCAAGGGACATTATCAACACAGTAAAAAAGCATCCCACAGAATGGGAGAAAATATTTGTAAATCATTTATCTGATATAGGATTAATACCCAGAATATATAGGAAATTAAACAACAACAACAAAACTACTGAACAACCTGATTCAAAATGGGCAAAGGACTTAAATAGACATTTCTCCAAAGAAGATATACAAATGGCCAATAAGCCCATGAAAAGATGCTCAATGTCATTATTCATTAGGGAAATGCAAATCAAAACCATAATGAGATATCACTTCATACCTGTTAAGTAGACTGTTATAAAAAATACAGAAAATAATGTCTAACCAATGTACTGAATACTTGAAACTAATAATAAGTAAAATAAAACAACAAAATACAGGAAATAACAATTGTTGATGAGGATGTGGAGAAATTGTACACTGCTGTTAGGAAAATTAAATGGTGGATCTGCTATGGAAAACAGTATGGCAGATCCTCAAAAAGTTAAAAATAGAATTATAGTATGATCCAGCAATTCCACCCCAAAAAATTAAATTCAGGAACTTGAACAGATATCTGTACACCCATGTTAATAGTAGCATTATTCTCAATAGTCAAGGGTGGAAGCAACCCAAGTGTCCATTAGTGGATGAATGGATAAACAAAATGTGGTATATGCACATAATGGAACATTATTCAGCCTAAAAGAAGAAGGAAATGCTGACACATGCAACAAACAGGGATGAACTTTGAGGACATTATGTTAAGTGAAATAAGCCAGTCACAATATGATTCCATTTCTATGAGGCACCTAGAGTAGTCAAACTCATAGAGACAGAAAGTGGAATGGTGCTTGCCAGGGGCTGGGAAGGAAGGATGGGGAGTTAGTATTTAATGGGTATTGAGTTTCAGTTTTGCAAGATGAAAAATTTCTGGAGTTGGATGGTGGTGATGGTTGCACAACAATGTAAATGTAATTAATGCCACTGAATTGTATAGTTAAAAATGGCTAAAATGCTAAATTTTATATGCGCATTTTACAACAATTTAAAAAATATATTTATTTAAAAAAAACTTGGGCTCTAGTAGAGGTTTTCTTGAGGATTATATGAAAAGGATGGGATGATAATGTTTTCCTGTTGCACTCAGAACTCCTTTGGGTGCTATAGGATATGCATATTTAGTTTAACCAAATTTATTTTTATGCACTTGGGCAAAAAATGTGAGAGAAACAGCCATTCACCAAGAGCAGGCCGATCTGTCCCATGTTCCAGCCTGTGCAGTTATGTTCCCATGTGAGTAAGCTGGAGAAATGATAGGCCTTTTCTTATTCCCATGTATCTTGCCATGCCAGAGGAGCTCCTGGTATTTTAAGATGTCTATTTTTAGTACAGTAAGACCCCTAAACATGGGTCAGCTACTTTATGTAATGCACAAATGAAGGGCTAAAATGGCCTCCAAGCTTGTACTGGAGATATCCTGGGAAAGAGGGGAGTCTGATCCTCTGCCCTCAAGGAGTTTGCTATCTAATGATAAAATAATAAGATTAGTGTAGATAAACACTTAAATTTACTTCATGTAAATCAGTTTATTAATATGTTCATTTATACATACACATATACATGTACAAATACCTTATCATCCTCCAAAAAGGATATGTGGTAGTTTAGAAAATAATTATGATTAAAATAAGATAAATGGTTTTTATGAATAGAATTTTAAAAGAAGTCTAGATGAAGGGCCACAGATGAAGAACTAGATGAGGCAGCAGAGAGAAAGCACATGGAAATTTATGCCATAATATGTTATGAAATAAATATAAGTGGGACTTGAATTCAGCTCTTAGCTTTCTGTAGTCAAATAAAAGAGTTACAAGACTCAACACTTTTAAGATAAGAGCGGGACCATTGCTGAAGAAAAGCAAAGTTCTTCCTTGCTCTCAGGTTCTGAGTCTTCATAAAGGGTAGACAGGGCAATTTTGTGAGGCAGGGTCTTCAGTGACGTCTTTATAATGGACACAACGATAGCCCAGTTCCTAGGATTCTTAATGCATTTTTTGAGGCATGGTGACAGAGCGCACTTCAGTAGGAACAGTTCTCCGGGGCTGAAACCAGTGCTCTCTAGTTTTCTGGTTCCCTTCATAGGTGGACAGACTGCCGTTAGGCAATCCTTTAAGAACATTATTAATGGCATGTACAGTTTCGATAAAAATTGGGCAGCCAACAGTTCAAAGTTACATTCTTTGGCAAGGGCCTGGAGTGCAGTTATTCTATACTACAGATTGAGGCCATGCACACACATTTAAAAATCACCCAAGAAGAAGGTAGGATTGACATCTTTTTATAAAAATTAAGAAGCTGACCCAGGTTTGTGCTTGAATAAGGGTCATCCACACCTCTTCAGAATGACCCGAGGCTGTGCTTTTAGGCAGGGCCATAGTTTTCCATAGCAAACTGTTCTAAGTCAGTTCTGACACCTGAACAAATAATAATCAGGTCTTCAAAATTCCAGTCTGAGAAGCATGGGAATAATGAAAAATTTTAAAGAATAGCTAACAATTTCTCTTCACAGCCGGAGAAAAATTTCCAATGACACAAGAAAGAAATGTTGAATTTTAAGCTAATGTACTCTAGAATAAATTAGTTGCAAATTGTGCCCCTAAGTCACTAATGAACTGGCCTGTAGTGTAGTCGAATTTGGTCAATTACATTTGTGTCAGAAATGATGATTTGGGATTTATAGTAGTGAATCTTGGGCCACTGTTCCTGATGAAAAATGGTGGGACCTTTTGTTGTTGAGGCTGTTTTAGAGTCTTGACAATGTGGAAGCCATGCTTATTTTTCTCTGTTCTTTTGCAACAACCAAGTAGCTAGCTCATCCAATTGTTAAGAGGCAGGTTAAAAAAAAGAAACAGAATATATCTCTCTGTTTTTTCATTTAGATAATGAAGATGCTAATTGTACTTACTGTAGAGTTATTACCAAGATTAAATATATAAAAGCAGTTAGAACAGTGTCTGGCACATCACAAGTATCCAACATATCTTAGCTATTATTATTATTGTTATCGTTTCTCAGAGTTTTTGTCTGGTTTGACAAAAAGGCCCTGCTGACCCTCACTCCATAAAGATAATAAAGGGCTGATTTGCTAAAAGGATTTGTCACTAGTGGGTCTCCTGGGCTCTTAGTGTAGACCAGACTGGGAGTTGTGTGCAGAGGTAGAGGCCAAGGAAAAACCAGGAATTTAATTTTCATACTGCCTTAATATTTTTTTTGATAGATCTCTACAGAGGCTGATATAGGCAATTGTTGAATTATTATTTCCAAGGCCTGTTAGCTTCTCAGTAGAAAATGGTTTGAGAAATTCAGATTTAAATTTTTTAAAGTAGATGTGGGAGATATCTCTTTTTAAAATGGCATAGTATTTACTCTGTGTTTAGATCACACCGGCTTTATTTATTTATTTATTTATTTATTTATTTATTTGCTTATTTATTTATTTTCTCAGGAACAAAAAATATTTTAATATAGTGTATAATAATTGTAATGTGCTATAAATGGATTTGATTTCTCTTGGTGACAGTCACAGGTACTGCTAATATTACTGTGGTTTGTTTCTGGCATTCATGATTAAGAATTTGTTAAATTCCTATTAGAAGTGGTACAAAAATGTAATTAGTTTTTCTCACCCACATTCATAGTTTTTTTGACCTAAAGAGTTACCTGGGTTCTTCAAGTTTATACCAGTTTTATTACGGGAGGAAACAGATTGGCAGGATTTGGAACATACCAATTATATTGAACTTTGGATAGCCGTAGGTCCAGGAAGTTTACACTGTGGCTTGACATAATTTGGGTGTTATAACATCGAGGCTAAGAGCCTGGGATTGCAGTTAGAGAAGCCTGGGTTGAAGTCATGGCCCTGCCTCTGAACTAGCTGTGAGTACTCCAGCTAGTTGCTCGATCTTCTATGCTTCAGTTTCCTTGTCTATAAATCAAGGTAATAACATCCACTAATACTGTTGTGGGGAGGAGTTTTAAATAAAAGAATGCAATTAAAATAATTAGCCCCCTGCTTAATACGTTATTAGTAGCTATTATTAGTGTACTTTAAAATCAATTTTACATGTGTAGATAGATCCTTTTCCAGAATCTTTATCTAATCAGAGTAGGGCCTAGGGAGACTGAGAAATCTGTTTACAGTTTATAAAATTGAGAAAATTAAGAGAAAATTAAACCTCCTTGAGGACTAGAGTTAGGATCTAGAGTTCTATAAGCTCAGTCTTACTTCTCTGATATCATTAACTGATTTCATAGTCAAGAGGGGAAAAGCATTTTAAATAAGATCGTAATTTTTAATAAATAAGATCCAGGTTGCTCTTTTTATTCACTTTCAATGTGTCACATATTAACCTGTCTGAGATTTTCTTTGCTGTTTTCTCAAGCCAAGATCTAGAAGCTCGGGGCCCAAGTTTGCCAAACATGGGCCTAATGGATAAAGCCAGTTAAAAAAATTTCTTTAATAAACTTCAAACATATAAAAGTAATTCAAAATATAAAATTTAAAGAGGAATAAAAGAAGCACAAAAGAAATTTAAAAATAGAAAATAGTTAAAGTATGATTTTAAAAGGGAAAAGCAGCTTGAGTTGAACTTTTAATTAAAGATAAAATGAGTAGAAAATGTTAAAAAGGCAAGAAAAACGTAAGGGAAGAATTAAAAAAAGAAATAAAACAGTGCAAGTTAAAACAAAATGCTAAAACAGGGCCGCACTATAAAGTTACAAAAGTTTTAAAAACAAGATAAAAATATATCCTCCAAAAAGATAAAGACTAAATTCATCTGGAAGTGGGCGAGCAGCATGATCTTTAAGCAGGGCCTCTAAGCTGGAGCAGTTTCCCAGCTCAGGGTCCTTGTGGAAACTGCTGAGAGTGGGCTTGATACCAGCTAATGCTGACAACAGTTTGAGCAGTACCCCTGAGCCACTCATCTAGGTTCTTGACCTACCTTCTTTCCATCATTTACTCGATTGCTCCAGGTCATATGTATTTTTAATTCATACTGCAGAGGAGCAAACGAATGTTTGGATAAGTGCACTGTTTCACTAGCAGATGGTGGAGCTGGGGCCTGAAGCCCAGTATGATGCCAAAACCCATGCATGTTCTCTACCTTTTTCTGCCTTCCAGGAAATATTATTATTATCATCAACAACAAAGAAATCATAAAATCCTATGCCCATTAATCCTTCCCCCTCATCATGTCAAGATTATCAAATAAGGAAGGAGAGACTACCATTCTTAGCAAACAGCCCAGCAATAGTCAAGGTGCAGTGGGTCCTCTGTGTATCTTAATAATTCACTGCAGTGTTACATTTTTTTATATCTTCTCTCGCCCTTTTTTGGGTGCAAAGCTGATTTTAGTCATTTAAATATTTACCTCAGTTTAGTCGTCTAAGTATTTGCTGAATGTGAACACTGTTCTCCATCTTTGCTGCTGCTACCAAGTTCAGGCCACCGTCTTGTCATTCCTTGTCTTAGTTTCCTGTGGTAGTAACAAATTACCCCACACCTGAGTGACTTAAAACAACAGAAATTTATTCTCTTAAAGTTCTGGAGGCCAGAAGTTCAAAATCAATATCATTAGGCTGAAATCAAGGCGTATCAGCAGGGCTGCACTCCTTCTAGAGCCACTAGGGGAGAATATATTCCTTGCTTTTTCCAACTTTTGGTGGCTGCTGGCATTCCTTGATTTGTGACCGCATCATTCCAGTCTTTGCCTCAGTGGTCACATTGCCTCTTCCTCTCTGTATGTCAAAGCTCTGCCTTTCTCTTATAAATACATATGTTTGCAGTTAGGGCCCACCTGAATAATCCAGGGTAAATTCCTCATCTCAAGATTATCAATTTAATCATGTTTGCAAAGACTCATTTTTGCTACATAAGGTGACAGTCACAGATTCAGGGATTCAGATGTGGCTATTTGCGGGAGCAATGTTTTGGTCTACCACATCCCTAACTTTTGCAACCATCTTTGCCTCCTGTCCTCTATCCAATAGCCCAAGTTCCTTTAAACATGCAGATCAATGTCACTGTCTGCTTTAAAATTCTTTGGGGTCTCCAATGGCCCTCGGTAAGTCCTGATTCCTTGATATGGCTTGTGATGGCCACTTCACCAACTTCTCCCCAACTTCTCCCTTTCATGTTATATTCTACTCTGCTTACCTCCCCCCAGTTCCCAGAGGAGCCTGATTCACTCTCCCCTCTGGATTGTCCTGTGTTCTGCCTGCAACACTCTCCATCTCCTGTTTTTGTTTGGCTCACTCTAGCTCATCATTCAGTTCTCATTTAGACTTTGGACTTCACTTCCTCCGAGAAGTTGCTCTCCCCACACTTGGTTGGGTGTGCCTTTCTGTGCGCACCGTCAGGGCTCTTATCTTGATAGGAACAGTCTCCCTGTCACATGTTCACCTTGTTCATGGGATGTGTTCCCTGCACCTGGCATGGTACCTGACACGCCATAAGCGCCTAATAAATATGTTGATGAGAATACCTGTAGGAGGGGAGCCTCTGCATCCACCGAGCATAATACTACAACTGAGAGCACTAATCCATGTAGAAGGGTTGTTGCTGGGGAGGATTATGTATACAAATGCCAAAAGCTCCCACGGATCTTTATTTTTAAGCAGAAGAATTATGTAATTATGAGATCAAAGAAAATATTTTCATGCTTATTATTCTGTTTTCTTTCAGGCTATTCCTGTGTTTCTCACTTTACATAATGTAGCTGAAGTTATCATCTGTGGGCACCAGAAGTGTTTTCGGAAAGAGGTAAGTGATAATGCAAAATGCTAGTTTCACTTCCCTTGCTTTAAATGTCAAAGATGCACCTTTTTTTTATGGCCCAAATTAGTGTCTACCTTTTCCTGCCATCTGTTTACAGTCCAGACTGCCTGAGAGTGGTCACTAATTTCAAGGACCACGGTTCTGACATCCCTTGAGTTTACCAAACATATGTGGAATGCTTGTTGACCAGAAAAGAACTCCAATCCAAGCCAGACCTGAGTCAGGGCCTCAGGGTACAAGGAAGAATCAACTATGGGCCCCATGGGGGAAGCGTTTCCACCCACAGCTCATCCCAGCACCGTGTGGACACACATGGCGGAGCTTCACATACTGGGGACATTCCCTACTCCTCCCAGCCCCAGCTCAGCCTCACACCAGCTAGAACAAGCTTCTTTACCTCTGTGCCTCCATCTGTGAAAATGGATGGGTAACTTTACCCCAGTCATAGAGTTGTGGGGAGGACATAATGCAACATATGTGTTAAGTGCTTCCAATAGCTTCTGGCACAGAGTAGGTGCTCTGTATACACATTAGCTCTATTTATTAAGGTTATTAGTGGTGATTTTAATTTGGGCCCTCTTTTGAGAGTTCCTTTTTTTCTAACATCTGCCATTTGAAATGGTTTCATATCAAAATTTTGGAATTTTTAAACTAGAGAGAGGCTGGTTGATGATTCCGACAGCACACTCTTTATAGATAGGCAGGAGAGAATTGCCCTTCCCATGGCCAAAGCCTCTGTGCACACGTGTGCACCCTCTGTCATCCCTGCCTGCTACTTGGAGGCAGCTCTATGGGTTACTCTCCTTTTTCATGGATAGTTAACTTCTCTCTCTCTCTGTGTTGGCTTATTTACTTTGGTGCATAAGTATGCTCAGTGTTCTCAATTCACCATGGGTGGAGCAGGCACTGGGAGACCCATTCGCATCAACCCAGCTCTGGAAGGCTCTGTTTATAAAACCAACATTTGACAGGAAAGCCAGCACACAGCTTTGCCTGAGCGCCCCCTCCACCTCCACCTCATCCTTCCCCACCACAGTGCCTAAGAGTGGTTGGCCTCCATGCTATCCACATCCTTGTGTCCCTCTAACCTTCAACCAGCTTCTGATTTCTGCCTACACCGCTACCCTGAAATTGCTCTGGCTAAAGTCACTGATGGCTTCATTTATGCAACTAAGTTGGCCTTTTACACCATTCAGCACCCCACTCCCTTTTCTTGATTCTCTCATCCCCCTCAACCTTTATTTCCACTTCCCTGCTGGTCTCCCCCCCGAGTCTCTGGCTCTTCTTTCAGCTACCTGTCTTTCTTGTCTTTTTCCTTTGTCTGCCCTTCAGGGACTCCTAGCGCTCCATCTCAGGAGCCTGTTGTTCCCACACCACACATTTTCTGGACAACCTCATCCAAACCCATGGCACCAGCCACCTTTTGTTCACTAGACTCCTAAGTTCCCATCTCCAGCCCAGACCTCTCTCTTGAACTCAAATCTCCATAGTCAGCTGGTCTTGGTTATCTGCCTGGCTGTTTCCTGGGCACCTGAAATGCAAAGGGATCAAAATCAAACTGCTTAGTTTCTCCAAACCTGCTTCTCACTTGGTATTCCTAATCCTGATCATCATCTCCCAAGTCAGAGACAGCAAATGAAGCCCAATGGCCTGAGAAGGCCAGTGGGGTGTCACTGCAGCACTGACAGGTGGGCTTTGGCAGAACAGCATCGTAAAGGGTCAAGCTTTGGAGCTAGGTCACCTTGTCCCAAGCCCTGTGACCTTGGGCAGCTGACCTAATTTCTCAGGGCCTTAGTGTCCTTATGTATAGCATATGACCTAAGACTGTTAATTAACTCATAATGTAGTGAGCAAGTCAATACATGTAGAGTGCTTAGAACAGCACTGGCACAAAGTAGCCCTCAGAGAGTAAGTTAGCTAACGCAGAGTAATGGTAAATATTTATTGTTATTGGCAATGTGACTTTTGAGGAATATATGAACCCAG
Organism: Eidolon dupreanum; assembly: GCA_028627145.1. Classification (NCBI taxonomy): domain Eukaryota; kingdom Metazoa; phylum Chordata; class Mammalia; order Chiroptera; family Pteropodidae; genus Eidolon; species Eidolon dupreanum. The sequence continues at coordinate 54,192,916 of CM053504.1, read as the reverse complement.
TCAGAACCCTGAGACATCATCAGGAGTTATTACTGGGTGGTTTGGGACTGAAGAGCCTGAAAAGGTGGATGCTCTGACATTAATTCCTCAGGTGTTTTTGGAGCCCTGGGGGAATGGAACTCAGTAATGAATTTATTGCTCGTTTTTACTCTGCATACCTCGGGGTCTGGGCTGCTTTAGTCAGAGGAGTTTACAATAAAAAAAGGATTCTCTCTTCTGTGGAAGAGGCGAACTCTTCCAGACACTGGTTTGGTTTACTGCCCTGTAACAGAAGCCCCCAAACAGTTGCTGGGTGGACATGGTGCTCATGGGGGCATTGAGGCATCCCTTTCATCTCTATTCTTTCTGTTCCCCCTCTTCCACCAAACTGTTGAGATGTTGGTTATATTTAGCTCAGAATCTTTTTTTTTTTTTTCTTCATAATGGGGCAATTATCCAGGTGTTTAGAGCCAGGTCACCTTTGAGTGTGTCATCCTTTCTCTACTGAAGGGATAGGTGTCCCCACCAGGGGGCAGTGGAGTCAAGGTTGACATTGCCTCTGGACTACTGAGGCAGGGTCCACAAAGATAAGTGATAGAGGGATGTGAAGATGCTGGCCACTGCTTTGTACATGAACAGAACCTGTTTATTAAAACAATGCACACTGAATTACTTAGTAACGTATGAAAACTTAAGATAGCCTTCATAACAAACCACATGTTTCTCTTGTCAGCGCTTCCCTTTTAAATTATATGATCGTACTTCGTACTTTATCTGAACTGGACTAAAAAAATAATAGTTTGTCCTCAACTAACAAAATAATCCTTTTGAAATGTTCAGAGTTAATCTGTTATCTTACCGGAGTGTTTCTCCTATCAAATATAGAATAATTTATTCTTGTCCTTGCTAGAAGTGTCTTCCTGAGTACAAAGGACTAATTCCCTTAAACTGACTAATAAAAAGGAGGAGATCCAGGTAGAATCTGCATTAAAATTTCTTCATTTTAGGGAGCTTTAAGTGCCAAGTTTATATTTCCCCAATCTTCCTTTTTAACGTCTCTGTAGGGGTGGAGTCGAGTGTCCCTTCTCCTTTTTTCTGTTTCTTAATTTACACAACATACCAGAGAATTTATAGCACTGCTGAGAGTCAGAGCTGGATTAATGAAAAGAAAATTTAAAGAGACAGATTGGAGTAGAAGTCGAACATGAACTTAATTTCTTTTCTTGCATAGGTTAGGTTGATTTCTCTCCCTCTCCTTTGCAGGAAGGTTTGATCCCGGCATCATTTCATTTATTTGTTTGTTTGTTTGTTTGTTTCATGAGTAAATGATTCTAATGGTGAAAGTGGTAAAACTGCACATCTTGGGTGCTTTGCCGAGGTGACTCAACCCTGAGCCTTTGAGTCATTCTTCGTTTGGTCCAAGCAGAAAAAGCCTCAACAAACACTAATGTGCAATAGGCTGTTAAGCTCCTAAGAATAAACTTAGTCATAATTTTTTTTGCCTGTTGATCTAAATATTTTCTTTCAAGAAAAAATAAGTTTTAAAGACTAATTATAAGTCTCTTTATTTTTGTACAGAAAACTTCTCCTGCAAAGATCTGTAGGTAAGTTAAAAAAAAAAAAAACCCACAAAGCTCTAAAATACCAGACTTAACCTGATTTTTAACACTGATGATAAACTGTTGAAGATTTGTACTTGAGAGTTGACAGGGGAATTTATTATAAACACTCATATATCCCAATTTCATGTCTTATTCTAAAATTTACTCTCTCTTTTTCTGAACTATTTTATTCCTAAGGCAAAAACAACTCATGCTAGGTTTCAGTTGTTGATGTCCCAAACTTTACTAAGAGTTGTGCAATACTGATAGAAAATAACAATGGAAAACATGGAAAGACTTAAAATTTTTTAAATCATGTTTGTAATTTATGGGGGTTTTTAATAATTGCCATGGTGGAAAAAGCACTGGCCTGTGAGTCCAGGGACCTGAGTTGTGTTCCTGGGCCACAGAGAAGTGACTATAGACAGGAGTCATCACCCTCTATGCCTCAGTTTCCTCAGCTGGACTCTCAGGCAGGTCCCTGTGCCCAAGTGTGCTGATTCCAACCTGGGCACCTTGTTCTCTGACTGCTTCCTGCTTCCTCTGCAGGAGCTACAAAGCTCAATCCTGTAGACAGAAAACCAAGAGAGATGCTTTGATACTGGATTTAGGACTTTTTGTTTCAAATATTTCTGGGCTGTCATCCAATCTCATTTTTTTGCCTTTATTACAGGCTGCTACTTGAAAAAAAAGAACTATCAAGACTCAACCTCTAGTTTAAAAGATTAGCAGGTGTTAAAGAGAGGCATTAAAGCCCTCTAATACCCCATACAATTAGGCATTGCTCAAAGCCAAGTTTGGCCAGAAACCAGGCGTTGTCTCACACCTGGCTGTCCCCCATCTTCCCTCAACCCTAAAGGGTTGTCTGTCTGAGGGGAATCTCTAACACTCATTGGCTGTGGTTGGGGAAGTGTCCTATATTCTATAAAGCCTACCACTGTAGGTAGACATGAAAACCCATTAGGATTCTCATATCCTCCCATTTAAAACCTGCCTATTCCTGTACAGCCTCAGAAAACCTCCTAACACCTTCCTCTACTCACCCCAGCCTTTACCTCTGAGTCCCCTGGCAATCTGGCACCTTGGAGTCTTCCATTTGTGTGTGTGTGTGTGTCTTGAAAGTTGGCAAAGCTGGAGAAAAAAAGTTGGTGGGCTGGAAAGGAGAATCTTCCTGTGCCCTCAGGGTGTCCAGTGTGGTCTTGCCTTTCCCGAGGCTATGAGGCCTCAACTCTGAAGATTTCTCTGTACCAGTCCTCCTGCCTCAGGCCAAGACAGCCATGCTGTCTGTTGGGGACACAACTACACATGATGACAACAGTGAGGAATGTTGGGGTATGGGGTTGCGGATAGAATTAATTAGCATTACTATTGTCAATTATAAATTAGGCTATAAATATCAGGTTGTCGTGTATTACATACACACACATATATATATATAATGCAGAATTCTACATGTATATAAATCTATATTGGTATGAGATGTCATATGACAGAGTCTCCTAGAAGTGAAAATGCTGTATTCACTGCTTCTGTTCATGCCTTTGATTCTTTGCTGCTTGCTGGCTGATGGAATGATCAGCAGTAAAGGAGCCCAACACTAATATTTTGTTGCACTGCAGAATGAAAAGGGGAAGAAAATATGTGATAATTTGGGTTTTGTGCTTTCTGGTACTTTATTTTAGGAGGAGAGAATGGGGAAAGCCGGAGGGCAAGATCTTTTGGTATATGAAATATAGGAGAGATATACTAAAAATCAATGACTACAGAACCAAAAGATAATTCTAAATTGACTTTCTAATGAGTGAAGGTAGCATTCTCAAAATATCTGTGATTGGCAATATTATGTTTTTGTTCAAGAATTGCAAAAATATTTTATTATGGAAATTTCTAAACATATGTAAAAATGGACAGAAGATGCCCAGTATATCCATCAATTGTTTTCAACATATGCCTCCACCCAGTGCCTCGCTTCAGCAAATCCCAGGCACCATACCATGTCATCTGTAAATACTTTAGTATGTATAAGAGATTTTTCTAATAAAACTTTTTATTTGGGAAAAAGTTTAAATCTACAGAAAAGTTGCAAGATTATTACAGGGAATTCCCATGTAGTTATACCGAGATTTACCCATTGATAACATTTTTGCATTTGCTTTCTCTCACTCTTCATAAGTATGTACACACACACACACACACACACACACACACATATCATGAAATAAATAAGAATATATAATTTTTATTTTTTCTGAACCATTTGAGAATAAATTGTAGAGATCATGACCCTACTCCTAAATATTTTAAAGTGTATCTCCTAAAAATAACAATCTCTTATATAAACAGTGCTATTATTAGAAAATTAATATCTTATACAATACTGTTATCTAAGGTTGAGTCTATGTTTAAATTTGACCAATTATCCTAATATTGTCTTATAAAGTAATCTTTTCCCCCAAATGATGTTGCATCCCTTTTGTATCCTGTATTGGGAACAGTTTCTTTGCCTTTCATTGTCCTTCATTGCCTTCACATTTTTGAAGAGCGTAAATCCACTGTTTTGTGGACTGTCCCTAAATTTCAGTTCGCCTCAGTGTTTCCTCATGATTCCGTTCAGGTTCTGCATATTGGCAGGAATGCCTCCTGAGTGAGGTGTGCCCTTCTCAGTACGTCATATCAGGAGGCACATAATGTAAATCTGTCTCATTACTGGGGACGTTAAGTTTGATCATTTGGTTAAGATGAAGCATAAATGATTTTAATGTGCTTCCCATGGTGTTTTCTTTTTCCTAAGTGGCATAATTGTAGTCTGATTGCCCAATTTTCCACTAGTGTATTTTTGGGGATCTGTAGTTTTAAAAAATCTCTTATTATATGTTTCATAGGCATACTGTTTTTCTCAAGTGAGCCCACTGTGGTTTTGCACATGTCCTGCAAATGCCTGTCTCTGGGAAAATGACTACTGAGCACCAGAAAAGGAAGTGTCTGGTTATCAGTGGAGCATATAATTAAAAACTACACAAGTAGTGAGGTTCTCAGAGGATGAACAGGGGAACTGGGCTGGGGCTCACAGGATTTTTACCTCATCCAAGCTGCAATTGATATATTTCAACCTCCACATTCTCTGTGAAATTCTTTGATGTTGAAAAGTGAAGCTGTGTGTTTTATTTCCCTCTCCACAGTGTCCTCTTCCTCCTGGCCGCTGCGGGATGCCTTCCCTTCAATGACTCCCAGGTAAGTTTAGGTAAATGCATTTTGCCTTTCAAGTATCTTTTACTCTGAAGCCTGTGTGTATGAGCAGAATTTCCTAGTCCTTCCTTTTAGAATCAGAGTAACCCTTGCCTATACAAAGGCATTTAAAGCTTTCAGGCTGGGTACCTTTTGACCAGGCCAGTGCTTTTCCTTAGGCCTTTGCCTTCTCGGCAAGGTTGTGTCAGTGTGGCCCACAGAACTCTGGCCTCTGGGTGCTGTGGTGGGTGCAGTCTGTCCTCTGTGCTTGGAAAACCTGCAAGCCAGTGCCCAAGTTGCCTGAGCCTCACACATTAAGGCACAGTTGATTTTTTTTTCTCTCATCCCAAGGGCCTCATCTGCAGAGTGATTTTTTACTTTGTTATCCTGTTTTTCTTTATTAGGCACTGAGAATCCACCCCCACCCCAGTAGTCATCTCATGGCTGGGTCTTTTTCTTTCATTTCTTCCCCAGCATTTATTAAGTCCCCATTAAGTGTCAGGCACTGAGCCAGACTCTAGGGGCACAAAGAAGAATTGTCTTTGTCCAGACAGATGTCGGAGTCTAGTCAGAGCAAAGGGGAGGAGGACAGATGATAAACAGATAATTATAACACAGAGAGGCCAGGACTCTGTCCTGGGAGGTATGGGATGCTGTGGGGCACCTAAGATGATTTGGGGACTCAGGAAGTAGGACTAGCTAACAATTACTGGGAGCCTGCTGTGTGCCAGGCTCTGTGCCAATGCTTTATGTGCCTTATTTTATTTAAAATCTCACAATAGTTCCACAAGTGTAGGGATTATTATTATCTCCATTTCATAGCTAAAGAATAATGAGGCCCAAAAGGTCACCAGCTAATGAATGAGTGGGGATTTTAGAATTTAACCCAGATCTTTCTGATGCTATAGCCATTCTCTGCTTACTCAATCTAAATCCTGAAGACTGAGGAAGAGTTAGCCAGAAGAAAGCAGATGTGGGCAAAGTCCTAAAGTGTCCTGAGTATTCTGGGATTCAGCTTTATTGAGCACTTACTATGTGTGTGCTCCTTGGCTAATTCCTGCCTTCCTGGAATTTATAATCAAGAGAGAGGTGGAGATAGAGACAGGTAATAATTAAAACAGAATGTGTCCTACGGAGGCAAATAAGGAAGGGAAGAGGAAGGGCTGAGCTGGTGCTTGAGGAAGTGCAAGTTCTCTTTCTCTGGAGAGGGGGCAGTAGATGGGACTGGAAGGGTTGACAGGGTCTCCTCATACAGATCATTGAGTGTCACGAGTTTAGATTTTCATCCAGAAGTCACTAGGGGACTGTTGAATGATTTTAAGCAATAGGTGACACCATTGGATTAGCTTTTTAAAGACCCAGTGTGGCAGCAGTGTGGAAATGGGGAAAGGGATGCTAGACTCAGATAGCATGTTAGGAAGATGTTGTAGGCGACTGGGTGACAGAGGAGGAGGAACTGACCTAAGGTCCCCAGAATCCTGTTTTGACACCCTTTTGTGGCACTGTGCATTGGTGTTTAGGTTTTCTGATTGTCATGCTGGTTTCTGTTTGTACCTATAGCCTTTTTTTTTTTTTTTCAATTTTATGTTACAGTTCGATCCAGATGGATATTTCTGGGCTGTAATTCACTTATTCTGTGTAGGTAAGTTTAAAAAGAATGTTTACTTAAATAATTGAGGCTTATTATTTCAACATTATATCTACTTTTTAATGACTCTGGACAATAGGAAGATTAAATACAAGCTGTCGAGGTTAAAATTAAATGGGCATTTTCTGCTTTGGAGTTTTCCTCAAATGTTTCTATTTCCAGTATAGTCGCCTCTTTTTTGTGACAAGCATTAATTAACTTACCATGGTTCAGGCTCTGCTTGCTCAAGTCCACTTGCAGAATGCTGGTTGGTTTACTCTAAAAATGGTCAGAAGAGATTCAGAAGTTTGTGTCAAAGACAATCTCATCAGTTTACCAGAAAAATGTAAGCAGGTGAAACATAAGGCCCATCTGTTCAGTACTTCTTGTCTATAGTTCTAAGGGGAAAAAACGCCATTCAGAAATCCAGTGGCTTTGCCCTTTCTCCTGATTGCCTTGTGAAGGAAACCAGCAGCTTCCCGTTCATTGTACCCTTCTGTTGATCACGAGCCTTCCTGCGCAACACTCTGTACTGAACAACACTATCACGAGAGATTATCCAATTCACATCCTTGAAACCCTCCACAGTGTTGTTGGTCGCTCCCTGTCTGCCGTAAGGCATTCTTCTCCAAGTGGGTTTCGCGCTTCCCTGGAAGTGCAGGCGGCCCTTAACGAAGAATGCCCTGTGCCAGTAACGCGTGTTGCTTTATTTTCAGGGGCTTATAGGATACTACAGAAGTCCCAGAAACCCAATACATTAAGGTAAATTTTTAAAGTTTTTTGAGTTGTTTAGTTAAGGAAAGCAGTGAGACCCACGGTGTCGTGAGCTGCTTCTGTTCAGCCAGAGACTTTGCCAGGCTGGGGTTGGGGGTGGGGAGCAGCAGGCTTGGCCCGGGAGCCCTTTATCTCACGGTTGAGCCGAGTCCACTGGCAGCGGCAGCGACATGGGAAGAGCAGGGAGGTCTCTGTCCTCTTCCTTTAGGAGCAATCATTTAGATGACGTTTTTACAAAAATTATGTGACCAGCTGCTTTGAGCCCCAGTTTACTTCCTCCAGCTCAGGTTACAACTCTTCTTTCTTTTTTCCCTAGCGCCTTCCTAACTTGACTTGGTTAAGACCCAGCGGTCTCTCCAGTCAGCCCTGTTCTGGGGTAAAATGAGGCCTTTGTTGTGGGCAGTCAATGGGCCAGCCTTAGTGAATATAAATGAAAAAGAGAATTCAGGCCTTGCTTGGGCTGAAGCTGTGAGGCCGGAGCCCCTAGATGAGCCAGCTGGCTTCTGGGTGTTGGGCTGCCTGGAGCTCAAAGACCAAAGGTCTGAAGGGAATGACTCCTGGGAGAAGGTGATGCCCTCTGAGGATGTTTGGCTTTGAGTCCCTACAGCACCTTTTATTCTTTCAGTAAAGCATTTGTTTGCAGCAGAAAGCCAGTGGAGTTGCCAGATAAGATACAGGATACACAGTTAAATTTGAAATTTAGATAAGTAGTTTATCTGGAATTTTAAATATATTCTTAAAAGTTTGTCTTGATTTTTTTTAAAGGTAAGTCTATCCCATACAATATTTGAAGCATACTTATATTAAAATAAGTTTATTTATTTGAAATTCAGGTTTATTTGGATGTTCTGTATTTTTATTTGTCAAATATAGTAGCCCTAGAAGATAGTCCAGTGGCCTGAGAGAGCTGACCCTCCTTTAAAGTGGCAAATGAACACAGAAGAAATAATCGGCCACAAGTGAAAATGTTTATGATAGTATTAAGATAGGGCATATTTTTAAAAAATGATCCAGGAACTAGTTTCAAGTAGACTCTTCATACTATTTATTGATAATTTATAAGTATAATAACTTATACATAGCTATAATTTATTAATATGACTATTTTGTATCTATAAAACACTTCTATTATTTCACATGTTTTATCTTTTTTTTTTTCCTCTCATTCCTTAGTGACATTGACCAGCAGTACTTAAATTATATATTCAGGTAAAATATAATTTACATTTTTAAAGAGTAACTCATATCCTCCTGATACTAATATTTATTTTCCAATAATATTTGATTAGAGAGTTATGAGTTGATGTGCTTGTCAGGAAGGCAACCTAAATAATTTGTGAGATGACCAGAAGTTGAGGAAACCAAATAGTAGTCCTGCCCTTTGACCAGACAAGAGGGGCCTCTGTCTGGCCCTGTGCTTCAGAAGGCTGTGCCTCTCCCCATGGGATATGGAGTCTGTAAGGCTAAGGGGACATTTTTCCCAGTGCCCACAACCTCTCTTCTAGCTTGGGCCCTGGAATTCCCTATGCAGGTGGCCTGGAGCTTGATTCCAAGGCTTCTGTAGGTCTGTCTTCCCAACTCATCCCTATACTCAAGGATGTCCAAATAAAGGTTGTCAGTGGGAAGGATGTGGATGGAGGGTAGCTATGCAGTCTGAGGTGTCCACATGCAATTGTGTGAGGCCCTCAGGGTGCAGGATGGAGCCTAGGATGGAAAAAGAATGGGGCACATCAGGAGCCAGCAGCCAGAAGCTGGATGTCTCCATGGTGCCACATTCTGATACAAAGTTCCAAGAACTCCAAGAATTCTAAACTTTAATCTGGACTTCCAAGTTGTTTTGAAGGTATATTTGTTTAGGTAAGATGAAGTTTGAGACTTGATTTATAATGTTTAAATATGGTATATGGATTTCCATTTGTGTCCTTGTCCTGAGCCAAGCAAAGAATAGGGGTCTGCCCATGACCTGGAATAGCTGGGGAGCATTCTTGGATTTTAACAGTCTCAGATTGGGCACTGCAGTATGTAATTGAGAAGCAGGCTGAGATTTGATGTTGGGAACCCAGGTTTGCCTAGTGCTGCAACTTTCCATGGAGAGTACCAAGGTCAGAGAGATGCCTCTCAGCATTTGGTCACACTGATTTCTGAAGAAGGTTGCTCTGCTGAAAAGGTTCCACATGAGCTGTGTTCTCTATTTGCAGATGAAGTGCATAAATATCTTAGTATTTATTAAATACCTTTTTGAAAGTGAGATTCATTACAAGCATGGCCGTGGGCCTCTTTTGTGCTCAACTGAAAATGATCATAGTTCTATTCTGCCCAGACCCACCAGCTGCCTTTTCAAGACTCTCATGACATTGGGCCTCTTTAAGCAGTTCTTTTTCTCCAGAGAACTTATAGCCAACTGGAGCAGAAGAAGAATAAGCAGGTGGAAAAATGAGCCTCTGTGACCCCAGCTAGTTCTCCTGTCCTCCCTCCTTCCCTCTCGGTTCCTTTACCAGGTGTAAGGATGTTCACTGCAAGTAGTGAGCCTGGTACTGAGGCTTCCTGGCAGAGACCACGCTGAGCCTGTGGCTAAAGCTGTGATTCTATTTCCAAGCCTTCTTTCAGTACAACTGATGAAGCTGTGTGAATCAGAAAGAGGGCTGCTATTCATTTTCATGCAGGAGCTGGACACTGAAGGCATCAGCATGCAGAGATTTAATCGCTCAGATCTACAGGGTGGCTGTTCTTATAGGTACTGGCCTGGAACTGTGCAGGCTGGGATCAAGAACTCATTTGATCTCTCCGATTTTTGAGAGAGCCATGTAGTTGGATGGTTCTCAACTTTGGCACATACTCCTATTTTATTGAGGAGGTATTTACTCTCTGACGCTGACTCTTTGGTATTTCTCATGTAGGTTGAGGTCTAAGGCCCAAGGTAGAGGGGAAGGATGAAGGAAGGAATAAAGGTGGAAATTAAATATGGCACTGAACTTAAATGCAAGGTTTAAAAGCTGTATGGCTTTGATCAGAATTTTGAGAAATTTAGGAGATTTATAAGGAATAAATATTATGAGATGTACACCTAATACCATTTCTTTTTAATATAAGCAGACACTAGTCTCTCCTCATCTAGTAAATAGAAAATTACCATAATGTCCCTTGTTCATACCCCTCCTCCTTGTTTTGCACATGAAATTTCGTGTGTGTGTGTGTAAAAGGGAAATAGATAGGTGTTCTCTCTGGGGTATGACTTATGAAACAAAAAATGTATTGGCGTTTAGCCTGTAGAGATTATATTTTTCTCATATTTCCCCATTTTGTTTCCCATGAGCATTGGAATGTTTTCTGTTTTGTTCACTGCTATATTCCCAAATTAGAACAGTACCTGGCACTTATTAGGCACTTGATAAATATTTGTTGAATGGATGAATTTAAAAGGTCTGCTGTTGATCTGCCTTTTTCATATTAGTATAATTTCTTCATTAGGGTTTATATGTAATATATAATCTTAGAACTGTTGGGAGCTTCAAGTTACATTTCTCTTCAAACATATTCCCACAAATACACCTAGATTAATTGTAATTTGGAAAGCTTATGGAGCACCTGCTATATGTCTGTTCTGCTAGGCAAAGATGAATAAAATGTCGTTCTTTCCTCCCACGAGGTGCACAAATTAGGAGTGATGCAACACTATATTTGCAAAATTCAAATAGGGATTAGAGCCCAACTCTGTTATTTAGTTATTTCTTCTTATCTTTGCTCCCTAACATTTTATTCCAGGGTCACTCTTTGGGGTGATTCCAATGATGAGATTTAAGGTATCATGGCAAGTCCTGGGAGATATTTTGGGATGGAAATAGGCCTCTCATAGCCTGCCATAGGAGCAATAACTTCTATTGCTGAAGTTATAGCCAAAAGGGGATCCAGCAAGATAAAATAATGGAGTCTGTATAGTGCGCACATTTTCCAACGAAAGAAGAGATGGCAAGCAAAGGACAGAAAGTTTCCAGTTTCATTAGTAATGCGTGTTTTTTTTATAGGAACATGTAAACTCTGTCATATAAACCTACAATTTCTGAATGGTCAGACATGTGGCTATTCTTCATTCTTTTTTCTGACCCCCCCCCCTTCTGCCTCTTTCCATGACATTGTTCTTTGGAGCCATCAGAGAACCCATGCTTCAGCAGTGAAGCAAAGGAAGAGCCTGAGAAAAATAGAAATGGTGCCAGGAAATGACCCAGGAGCTGGGCAGGGGAGGGCTGATGAGCTAATAGTGTTTTCCCTATTCAAAACTGTCTTTCTTCACGCTGCCTATAATGTCACCGACTAGAAATTTGTTGCCATGGTTCTGAATCCTGGTGCACTTTAAAGCCACCAGGACCATAGCAGAGTAAAACAACTGATGCCTGGACCATACCCTGAGAGATTCTAACTTAGGCCTGGATGTTGGGTTATCCTAATGTGCAGTCAGGGTTAAGAATCAGAGTAGGCCATCTAGCACTTAAAAAAAAATTTCCTTCTATACTTGGATAAAAGGTTTTATTTCTAACCTTTAATTAGATCAGCTGCCTGGATGGCATGGGGTTGTGATGAAAGAAAGTATAGAAGGTGGGCTTAGGGAAGCATGAAGATGCTATAGACAGGCACTGGGAGATGGGAGAAGCTTCCAGAGAGGAAGATGGAAGGGTGCCAAGGACGAATATGTCTTGCCTAAGAGAGACATGCCTTCTTGTCCTTTTCATCCTTTTTGGCATCAATTGCAAATCAGCCTAGGTAGTTTTCAGTCACATGATGTATGCAGTGGATCACTTTGTAGGCTAGCGTCTTGGATGTTTAACTTACATTTTATGCAGTTAATTTTGTGGTAAAAATAGACATAGCTATCATTCAACATTAAGCTTTTAGAATGCAACCTGTTTGTAATTTAGAGTTTGCTTTGTTTAATTTACAAATACTCTTGGTAGATTAGGTGAGTGTGATATTCATTAGTAGCAGGCTGACCCTCAGAGTGGGGCATGGATAGTCAGTTCATCACAGGGTTGATTCAAACCTCTTGCCAAAACCTGAGGCAATTCAAGAGATTCTCACTTTCTCACTGAGGACGTGGGTTTAGGCAGAATGAGACTATTTAGTGCAGATAATTTACTTTTAGACCAGTTTCACTGTTTCTAAGGAGAATGGTTAGGCATATATGTTGTTTCTCCTCAGTATGGGGAAGATTTCTTCACTACTCTGCTGTTTCTTTTTCAGCGTGGTGCTCTTGGCATTTGCATCTCATCCCACAGGTAAACATCATTTTGTTTGTTTGTTTTACATTGCCCATTCAATGCAGTGTGCTCTGACCCTGGTTATAACTCTGAGGAATATTTTGTAAAAGAATGTGATTCCCTTCCAGCATGTCAAACTCAGGGGTTAGAAGTAGCCCACATACTTGAAACTATTCTTAATAACCCATTATAGATAGAGTTATTGCTTGTGGATTTATTCTTATCCCTTCTTGAATTTCGTTATATATATTTTTATCTGGTGCAGTCTCAGATGTACAGACAGGTTTCATCTGCAGAGTAGACTATTGCGGGCATTATCCTCTTCTAATTTTTTCTTAAAGCATCCAGAATTGCCCTTCAATTCTAGTGTTAAAGGATTTGGTGAAAAATTCAAATTCACCCTATTTCTGACTGATACCCTTTTATAAATTTTTATCATATATTATCATCTAATCTTCATAATTCCAGATGAAAGAAATCAAGTTTTAAAACTTACCTTTGTCCTGTTGCTACTTTAATTATTCTATAGTTGTTTTTCAGATTCAGGAATTGCCCACAATACTCTATTTCATTGTGGATTTTTACTTTAAAAGGTTTTGAAGTTGATGCCAAAGATAAAACAATAATATTTATGTAGGGTATGGTTGAAAATACATGTTTTTTGGCCATGTTCCTTAAACTAATGTTTATTGACCATTTGCTATGCATAAGGCATTTCCCAAGCCTTCAGGGTCTCAGTTCTCTTATTTGTAAAATGGAAAAGGTGAGCTGGATTATTTCTAAAGCCCCTGCAAGCCCTCATAGTGTGCTGAAAACAATGACAGCTTTCTGTTTGTGGTTTTAGCTGCTTCAGATTATTTGAACTAATATCCCTAGGGAACTGTTGTCAGTAACATGAGTAATGTTTCTAGATTGTATATGACATATGTGAACTCGTGTCTCATAAGGATAATTTGGATTACTTTTCTCTCAATGCATCATTCTACACTTGCTTACACTGTAGCATATCTGCTATTTTCTTCCACTCCTATAGTCTGGTGTTATCTTACAACTATGAGGTATTCTCTTGAGTGCCCTCTCTACAATCATTTGTTGAAAGCCTATCATTTCTAAAATAATAAATCATATAAAACCATGATGTTAACCCTAAACAGTTTCCGCTTGCCCACATGCTGGTCGTCTGCCTCCCCTCATTCCTTCATGCAGCGAGGGGGTTGCCAACCAACAGGTACTTAAGAGCCTGCTTACTAAGCATCCTCCCCCTTTAAAATGCGTTTTGGTCAAAGGCCTCTGGAAAGCTTTGTCTGCCGGTTCTCCTTTGTAGACATGTTCATTTACTTCCTGAGTGATTTCAAGTGGATTTGGTGAATAATTTTCACATAAAGAAATCTCTCTGCCTTTCAACTCAAAGGTTATACTTGTTCATTGGTTACACTCAGGATTATGGGGGTTGGGGGGAATCTAGTGAATATCCCACATGCTGCCACATTTTACAAATGAGGCAATTGAAGCCCAGGGCAGTTAAGTGATATGACCTGGATGATGCACAGAGGGAGACAAGTTTAGGTCTCCTGACCCTCTTTCCAGGCTTTTCTTTCTAAAATGCTTCTTTTTCAGTGGTTTTACACTTTATTATAAGGTCTCGTCTCCCACACTTTTGTGTGATGCTCCTAAATTTCTTTCTGGAGCTTCTTTTAGTTCAGAGGGTGTTTTGTCTATCAGTTTCCAAGCCTGGTGACTGCCGATAATCGTTTATTTGGGGCTGCATTCCCACATTTTACCTTGAGTTACTGCTAAACTTTTAAGTCAGTGCAGAAGACCTGGGGCAGTTAATTACTCTTTGGAACTCAAAGTGGTCGGCAACCTAAAGTTATAGACTGGCCTGGGCAGAAGAATCATTTAAAAAAGGTTTTGGTTTGTTTGAAAGAAGAATTAATATTCTCACAAATTATATTTTAAATTCAGAAAAGAAAGAATTGACATTGAGTATCAGATGCTCACCTTCCATTCCTCCTCTTTGACCATATCGCATGGCGAACGACTGAGGCTGTGTCTGTGGTAGGCAACTCAGGGAGTTGTAAAGCCTATGGGATTCATCAGGGAGGGACTTGGTACACTTCCCTGGAAGGGCTTCTGGATGCATCTTTGGTTTGTTGCAGTTTTCAGCTAGCTGAGGTGGAATCTTTGAAGAAGCCAAGTATAGAAAGTTGACTTCTGAGAACAATTTTGCTGGGCTGATGACACTGTCTGTGACTGGTGTTGATAGCAGAGATGGCCTTAGCCTCCCTTGCTGTAAGTAGCTGAGGCACCCCAATGAAGCCCCGCAGGCTTTGTAGCCATTATAGCAGGGCTCTAGCAAAGGCCCTGGGGAAGGTGATTGTAGAGTTACGTACATCCTGGTGGCAGCCTTCCAGAAGAAGCCGGTAATTTCCATCTATACCAGCACCAAGTTCAGTATCTAACCCATGAACATCCCGCACCTACTTTACTTAAGTAAAATAAAGGCACTGTAATATGTTCATGAACACGTTTGTTGCTTTCCTAGAACTCAGGCATAGTAAAACACTTATATTTGTTTGTTAGAGTAGATTACTAAGGTAGATAGATATTAAGGTAGGAATTTGCTATGCATGATGATAGAAGTTCACAATCTAGAAGACCCTTGGGAAATCAGTTTTTCCAGCTTTTTAAACTCATGTCAATTGTTCTAAACTTTTTGATGGATCCTGGTGTTGTTTTCTCATAGTATAGAATTAATTACAATGTTTAAGCAAATAAAATAGCTGAGGAAAATTTCTCTTCTCCAGAAGTAGTCAAGGACTACTGCAGTTGGGTGGCTCCAATTCTTGCCAATATTTTAGCTTTCTTATGAGTAGTCTAGACTGTTTTTAAGATAGAACAGTACTTTATTCTTTCCCACTTACTTATTACACTTTCCATCGACACTGTCCACTGCTGGGCCTGAGTGTTGGTCCAGGAGAGTGTCTTGATAGCCCACATATGTACCCTTTAAGACACAATGTGAGTCAGGGACACAAGTGCAGTCTTATTTTGAAGGATCTGTTAATTTCTGACATTTTAAAACAGGGCTTGATTCCGTTTCATTTATTCTCACCTCTTCTTTTTTTACTTGTATCTTTATTTGGTAGTACATATAAAAAGTTTTAAAATTGAGATAATTTACATATATAAAATATATGTAAATTATATTTAAGACCTATCTTAAAGGCACAGCTTGGCCAATTATGACAAATGTATACACCCATGTAACTCACCCTTCTATCAGGTATAGAACACTTTTGTCACTACAGAAAGTTTCCTCACACCCTGTTAGTTACTCCCTCCTCACCCACCACCAAAAGCCACCACTGATCTGATTTCTGTTACCATAGATAAGTTCTGTCTATTCTAGAGTCTCATATAAATAGAAACACATAGGAAGTATTCCTTTGTGACTGGCACTTTCATTCAGCATAGTGTTCAGAGATTCATCCAGCCTGTCATGCATATCACTAGTTTACTCCCTTTTGTTGCTGGATAATGTGCCATTATGTGAACATACCATCTTTTCTTTATCAAGTCATCTATTGATACTCACCTGAGCTGTTTTCATGTTTTTGGCTGTTCTAAATAAAGCTTCTATGAACATTTATTTACAAGACTTTTTGTGAACTTATGTTTTTCTGTCTCATGGATAAATACCTAAGAGTAGAATTTCTGGGTTTTAGAGTAGATATATATTTAACTTCTAAAGAAAGTACCAGTTTTCTAAAGTGTCATACCATTTTACACTTCCACCCAGAAATGCTCCACATCTTCACTAGCATTTGGTGTTGTCAGTCTTACTTTAGCTATTCTAGTGGGTGGATCCTGGTCCCTCAGTAGTGCTTTTGACTAAGCTGCCCTTCTCATTCACTGATGAGTAGCTAAAAAAATGAGCTTTCTTGTAGACGCAGATGATATGGCTGTGGGTCACAGCCTTTGGGGTACATTGGAACCTAATGGCAGGAATCAGGTAGATAGTTCTCCATGTCCTAGGCACAGGCCCTGCCACTTTTTCTCCTTCTAGCACTGAATTGCCTTCTTGGCAGTAGAATCTACCTCCTACTTTAATCTTTCAATTTCACGGTTCAGGCAGAGGCTTCAAGAATCTGGGAACCCTGCTTCCCCTTGGACTGTTTTAAACAGTAATGAAGAAGATAAATTCTTCCCATGTTTGAGAGTATGCATTTCATATTTGTATGGGGCCCCTACGCTGTGGTGTTCAAAAGGGAGTATCCCAAGGCATCAGAAGGGTAGGGAGAGCCACAGGAATCTGACCCAGAAATGACCTTGTTACCTGGTGTGTCTGTTGCTCATGGTGAGATAACGCAAGCAGACTAATCACTTCTTGGAACTGACCTTCCTTTTTCCTGCCAGTTCTGAGGGCTAAAATGTGATGAGAGGAAATTTTTTTTCGTTTTCAAATATCAATTAGTCTTGAATGCAGTAAGATTGTGCCACACTTTTTACTGTGGCTCCACAATCTTCAGAGAAATGAGATTCACTCCCTCACTCAGAGAGCCAGCAGAAATTTAACTGTGGAGCACAGGAATGAAGGCTCAATCCAGACTTTATTGTATCAGCTGCATGTTGATGCCACAAAACATGTTTACAAATCTTGAACTACTTAATTTGTGCTGAAGTTGTGTGTTCTGCACTAGATGTTGCAGGAGTGTTGTTTTTTGAACATCTTTACAAATTTTTTAGGCTCCTGGATCTAGTCCTCATGTGGTTGGGGTCAGCCAGCTATACACTACAACAGCCTCAGGGCTGTTTGTTACACAGTCATTAACCTTTGCTGTTTAGAGGTTGGTATGCACCCTGTCTGTTTAAGAGCTCTGCTTTAGTAAAAGTGGACTTAGGGTGAAGGCATCAGAAGGCAAACATTTGGGGTCAATTTGAAATCAAGGACCAACATATTCAACTGGAAAGTGTTTGGAACATTCCTTCCAGGGAAAGCAAGAGGGGTTTAGGTCTCTCAGTTCAGTACTGCTTATTATATGCCAGAGGTGGTCCTAACATAGTAGATACAAGTGATACATAAGATAGAGTCCCTATTCTCAGGGACTTCTTAGTTCTAGCAGGAGAGACAGGCATGGAGTTAGCTAAGTGCTATGTGAAAAATGTGTAGAGGTTTTTAGAAATGGCTCAAAGATAAGAGGGAGCTATTCTCTCTCACTCTCTCTCTCAATAATCTATAGGATCAATTTTCAGGATTTGGGTGAGGGTTATCATCTAACTGGTAAGTTCCAGGATAATTTCTTTATCCACCTCCTCCCTGTCTACCTCTGACCCTTCCACAGCCTGGGCTGGGCTGTAAAGATTGCCAACGCACTGTGAGTCTAGTTTACCTCCCAGGAGTGTTTCTAATGGAAGACTGGGTGCTGAGAGGAGGCAGCGCCCAAGCAAAATCTCGAGGTCCTGCATTTAATTTACCTCCCTCTTTGCCCATTCCTTATCATATCACACTGACTGTGCTGCAGTTTCTCTCACACTGAGAGGGAAATTGGGAAAGGGCCAAGAACCAACAGCTGCCAAAGAGATAGAGAGCAAATCCTCCATGACATCCCTTTCACTGCCTGAGTGGGGGTGCTCTGGCTGCCCTCTAGGACCGCGGTGCTCAAGGTCACCTTGGCTGTCACTCCTGTGGGGAAAGGGACTTCCGATGGTGGTGCTCCTCATGCACTGAAAGATTGAGCCCGATGATATCATTTACAAAGTCCCTCCACCAATATAAGATCCCTAGGAGATGATAAAGGTATTCAGTGGAATTGTGGCAGAGAGGACAAGAAATTATAACCTCTTGCTATGTTGCACAAAAACCAGATCCCTTGAGTCCCTCTCCTTTTAATTAAGCACACGCACATATGTACAAGCAAAACAAAACTGTAATAGTCATGATAAAAAACAACCCTCCAAAGAATTGGAATTCAGAACTTTTTTTTCCAATACTAGATGGTTGAATCATTTGAAATCATTTAGGTCTCTGAGGAAGTGTGGCAGGCCACTGTGTCTTGTGTTCTGAAACTCTTGATTAATAAATGTAGTGATGGAGCAAATACTGCCCTTATGTTCTACTACATACCTAACATGCTATGATACTCATAAAAATCAGCCCTTCTTGCCCCAGTCTATCCAGCATTGAGAGACAGACCAAGGCTAGAGTCCTGGAAGGCCTGGCTCCTCCAGTCTCAAAAATTCCAGATTTGGAAGGATTAAGCTATCTACTGTGGAAATGCTTAATTCCTTGTCTCTGGACATTTTTGGAAGGCTTTCTGCTTTTTTAATCTCCTGACTTCTTGTTTGTGACCAAGTTCAAATTCCAAAGAGGGAAACAGCCAATATGTGTGATTATTTCCTCTTGCACCAAGTGGAACTAAAAGAATGAACTTACTTCACTAGAAATAAATGTACCCTTTGGACCTTAAACTAAAGTGAATATGCACAGTCGGTTGGCCCCTCTGCTATTTGTGCAGTAATTAAACACAAAAATAAAAAAAGATGTCAGAGGCATGCATTCACATTCTTTTTTTGGATGTAAGGCAGAGAAGAATAGAAGAATCTTTAAAAAAAGATTCTTTTTGTCCCACACTCTGCTTTGGGAAGGATTGGCTGCCCAGTGAAGAGGAAAGATCCTAGGGTTCAGAGTGACAGAGGTTCACATTGTGACTGCACAGTTCCAGAGTTATGTAATCTCAGGCAAATCTCTTAATTTCTCTGAGCTCCAGTTAAAATAGAGATAATAAAACTTCACAGAGCTGTTACAAGGATTGAAAGAGATGATGTACATAAAGCTTTTAGCATGGGGCCCTACATAGGACAGACTCTCAATAAATGGGCATTTTCTTCTTCTTTTCCTCTTCTTTTTTTCTTTTCCTCTTCTTCCTCCTCCTCCTCTTCCTCCCCATCCTCCACCTCCTCCTCCTCCTCCTCCTTTTCCTTCTTCCTCTTCCTCTTCCTCTTATTATTATCAGAAAATGCTAATAACATAGAAACCCTAGGATAACTGGCATGAATTCAGGGACGGGCAGTTCAACGCTCAGAGGGCTGCTGTGCTAAAGACCCTTACTTTGCGTTTCCAGAGCAGCTGGGGGCATATGGACTATGCAGGTCATTGTTTCGTTCTTGCTGTGCCCCTCAGGTGATCTCTTCAGTGTCCTGGACTTTCCGTTCCTGTATTTCTACAGATTCCATGGCAGCTGCTGTGCCAGGTAACTTTAACTTGTAAAACACTTGCCCTATTAATTTGCATATTTCTGTACTACCAGCTGTGTCTTTGTTTCAGCGAAGTCTCGAGTCACTGCTAGTTATCTAAATGTGTGGTAGAGCAGTGGCAGGTGCAGGTGTGGAAACAGCTTCCTAGGCCATCAGTGGGTTGTTATGAACACCCTTAGGTGCTCAGGGTTGGCCTGGGGCCTGTGAGGACCCCTGCCCTGTAGCAGTTTCTTTCTTATCTAGGGCCATTGTTTTCAAATTTGTAGAGAGCTAGGGTTCTCCCACTCTTTTTTTCTCCACAAGCAAATGTTAAACAGAACTTCACTATGTAAAAGTGGTGAAATTGATTCTATTCAAGAGAAGATTTGGGTCTATAGACCTACCATCTTGACTTCTACCTAAGCTTTCCTCTTGCCCCTAACGGGCAACCTCCAAAATAATTCAACTGAACCCCATGACTATGAAAAAAAAGATTTTGGAAACCGTTGACTAGGGGATGTCTAGACACAAGGTAATCATTAATCACTTTGGGAAATGCTAAGGGAGGTAGACCAATTAAATGGATAGAATTAGATAACATAGAAGTTCATACCCATCCTATTTTCCTTTTCCTGCCATGATCCCCACTTTGTTTGACTCTATTAATCTCAGAGGGAGAAAGGCTTCTGTGGATGGCTCAAAATATGTATTCTGATATGGTGGAAAGACCAAACATGGGTTGAATTCCAGCCTTGCTGCTTCCTAATTTTGTGGTCTTTGGGCAGGTTATCCTAGCTTTCTCAAAACTTAATTTAGTTCTATAAAATGGAAAAATAATATGCAAGGTTGCTGCCTATATTAAATAAGATATATAAAACACTAAGCATTATGCTTCGCCCAATAAATGATGATCATTATTATTACCTGCTCAGGTCAACCATAAGTAAAATGTCAGCACACAATGAACATAAAAGTGAGACCATCTAGTCCCACATTTATTGCTACCTCGTGAAGCAATGTTTCTTTACAGAGTGTCAAAAATCTGATATGTGGCTAGGTACAATTTTTGGTCTTTTATGACAAAAAGAATTGATATTATAGAGTTTGCTTTTGCATTTGAGCCTTAGAATGATTTATTTATCATCCTCAGAAAAATTGCAGAACACTGACAGAATTCATCTTCCCAGTTCCTCTCACTTTGGTCAGGTCTTGTCATTTGACCATTAGCTGGGATTGCGTGGCACAACTGTTAGTGCTGCTCTGGCGCCTGTGGACTTATTTCCCTTCAAGGTCTCGTTATTTGGCAGCACAGGATGTGGAGGGGAGGGCAGCCACTGTTTGCTTGTTTGGAACAGAGCAACACTGTCCACAGCCTGTTGGTGTTGGCTTTGTGGGGTGACATTCTGGCTCCATTACTACCCCTTTTCATCTGCAACTTTCTCATAACCCAACATGAAAAATTTAGGTTTATTTTATTTGAAAGATTTGGAAATCTTTATTCAAATTGATTTAACTCTCCGTTACATTTTACTCCCTGGCTTCACCTCTTTTAAGAATGTGTTGGTATTCACCATCTTATCTTGTGGCTCCTCCATGACCATATCTTAGACTAAGAGTTGTCCCCTTCAGGAGGCCCTGGGGGAGGTCAGAAGGGGCCATGGAGACCTAAAGATACAGTAGTAACCATGCCCAGGATACTCCATTAACAGGGAGCCCAGGCTCTTTCACTTCTGGGGTCCTCCCATTGCTTTTAAGATCTACCTCCATAGCGAGGGGTAGGAGAGCTGAAAAAGGAAGAAGATAAGGGATTCATGAGTAATTTACAAATGATTCACAGACATTTCAAGTGATGGGAATGAATCATGGGTGCTTTCATAAACAAGTTGTCACAAACCTGGAGGCTCTGTTCTAGCAGAGAGTTGGTTCTGAGAGGGTAGATCATCATAGAATCATGCCCTTCCTCTGGCTGGAAGTGGAGAGGAGAGGAAAAGACTGGAGCAAATGGAGGTATGGGAGACTGGACCGGTACCTGTGAAATTGTTATCTCCTTGGACACGGGATGGGTGCCACCAAGAAGTGTCCTGGAGTGCTGGCTGCCTCACTTTCCACTCGCAACCTCACAGCCATGAGCACCTCACTCTGTCTCTTTGGTTAAGAGCATTTGTAATGAGACTTGAAGAGCTGTGGAGAACTGTTGAAAGAGCCAGGAAGCCTGGATTATTATTGTGCCTCAATTTGCATGTTAATAAAGTGAGAATTGGAGCTGGGGAGACTTTCTATTCTGAAAATCTCTGATTTCCATAAATTAGGATGAGGATCACTGTGTTTATTCCTGCTTTAAGAACACATAATCTAAAGCAAGAAAAAAAGGGAGAAAGAGGGGATTTGGTCAAGGTTATAAGGGTCAATGAGAATAGAAATTTAGGTCACTTGATTTCCAGCCTACTGCTTACCCAAAAGGGCCTCCTCACCTTGGACATGGGGTGGATGCAAGTGACTGAATCTCTAATCCATAGCTTCCCGGCCTCCCATGTCTGCAGATGCAAATTTGAATGAACTTTACAGGTCATCCAGGCCAAACAGGTTGATATACACACAAGGGACGCCTAATGCTTGTCTCTGGTCCTGTCACAAGAATGTGACTGGGAACTAATTTAATCTAACGACGTGAAGGCACACATTTCTGTGAAATTTGGCCTTAAGTGTGTTTAATTCAATTCAAGCTGCTCCCAAGTAAGCCTGTCAAACGTTAATGTAATGCCTACTATGACCAAGGCTCCATGCTTGGTTCTATTTGAGAAAATACAGAGAAGCCCAGGAATGGGTTCTGCCTCTCAGAGCTCACGATCTGAGTTGGAGTCACACAGCATTGCCTACAATAAAAGTCAAATGGCAGTGTGGCATTTAAGGCCCTGGAGGTATAAATAAATACAGCTCATAAGATCCACTTCTCTGGTTTGGGGTACAACTGTAGTCATGTCTCTTGCTGTTTGATTTTCAATTCCAAATAATAGTTACATTCAGGCCTTGTCTTGCATGTATTTGTTGGAAGTTAGTCTCTGTCATGGAGTTTCTCTGCCACACTCTCTTCCCCAACTATTCTGCCTCCAACTGCCAGGAAGAGTAACTGTTCTCTTTGGAGTTCCCTTTGCCTTGGCATTGGCGACACAGAAACATTTCTGAAAACGGTTCCAACTTAGGCCACTATTTCCCCATCTGCCTTGCTGATGCAGACCTCTGAATAAACCCCAAGATGCTGCCCCAGCCTCAGGCTCCCTTGGTGGGGGGTGGTTTTCAGGTCATACATATGGGATTAGACATCATTACCAAAGTAGCTTCCATGTAGGTTGGCTGGGGTTCAGAGACTTCTGTTATGGAGCCAGCCTCCCCTGTAGAGTCTTACCTTGAACCCATGGGCCAGTCGACACCCTCTGCCCTCAAATAGTGAGTTTCCCTTTGGAATTTTCCTGGCACTTTGTTCTACTTGAAAATAGTTGAAGCTCTACCTTGGCATGCACCAAGCTCCAGAAGTCATATGGAAAGAGCAGGAGGTATTGTCTTCAATGCCCTTTTTTCTTCCACGATTTAGCCAGAGACTTCTCAAATTTCTAAACCTCCAATAAAATGTTCTCATCATAGCTCCTTAGAAAAGTAGAGCTTAGTGAGTTTTTTAATTTTTGGTGTTTTTATCTAGAGATTACTAGAAAACACAAATAAGATAGATGTGTAATAATTAGAAATTGACTGGTAAAATGTAACAGAAAATAGTTACCTATTGGCTAAAGGCAGACAGGCCTCACTAACAAAATATTTTCTCCTTCCAGTGGATTTTTAGGATTCTTTCTCATGTTCAGCACAGTGAAGCTAAAAAGCCTAATGGCCCCAGGGCAGTGCGCAGCCTGGATTTTCTTTGCTAAGGTAAGAGAGAGGGGAGGAGTGGGAAAAAATGATCTCAGGGGCCTTTGTGTCCAGTATTATCAGAGCCTGTGTGATGTCAGGGTTGCTTTTCATTTAATCATTTCTATTTACTAGCGCTGAGACTGAGTTTTTGCTCAATCAGATAACAACTTCTGAGGTCTTCCACCTATTTTATTAGCACGACATAATCTTTATCATGCTCCTGGAAGGTGGTTTGGGTAAGCCATTTAACTTCCCTGAGCCTTAATTTCTCCATCTGAACATGAAGGATTTCACCAAAAAAATAAAAAACAAACAAACAAACAAACAAAACCCCAAAAACACCTCTAAGGCTTCTCTAACTCTAATAGATTGGACTTCTAGATGCACGAGACAGTTCTTATCATCCTTCCTGGGAACTGTGAGGATGTCTAGATATCAAGTGACTTGCCCAAGAGGTCTCAGCTTATTAGAGATGATAGAGAGAGGAAAATGGCCAGACTGGGGGACTTAGATGAAGCAAGAGAGTGTTATAAGAATGCCTGTGTGTATCTGATTGACCGTGGTTGAAGCATAAGACAGAGAGGTAGGAAAATAAGAAACAGAAGGAGCAAAAAAGCAGCAGTGGGACAGATGATCTTAACTAAAATGCTTTGAGATTAGCTTCCTTCTAGTAGAGAATTTCATTTCTCTAAAATCTGTGGAGGAGTTGGGTTGCAGGGCCCTAGGAGCTAATTCCAAGGAGTAAGATTTCTTAATTAATTTAATCTAATGAAATAATCATTTAAATTTGTGCCTTTAGTCATCTTTATGTTTGTTGGTTGATCTGCCTTCCACCCCCCACCAAACAAAGGCAAACATTTTTCTTTGAAACTCAGGTTTCATAGCGATATTTTCACCTGCATGGTCTACTTTTTAATAGCATTAATAATTCTAATTCCAGCAGAATGTAAAGGATGGTTGAGATACTGACTTCCAGCATGACAGAATGAGGTTGACAAATCCTCTCCCAAAAAAGCAGCTAGAAAGCTGGGAAAAGGCTGTCAAAAATATCCATTTCAGCTCTCTAAAAATTGACCAAAGATATACAACAAACCAAGAAACAATTGTCCATGAAGACTACTAAACTTTGGGTAAGAACAGCAGGAACTTGTGGCATTCTTGCCTAGTATTGCTTCCATTTCCTCCTCCCCAACTCTGTCAGTGTGATATTTTAACCAGACAAGGGCAGGCTATGAAAATCATCAGCCTCGCTGCCACTTCTAGAATACTCTATTGGAGTATTTTCAGTCCATTTGGAGTATTTTCAGTTGAAGTGGCTGAGTCAGTCAGTGGTAAGTGAACAAGAAGAGCCAGTAGCTCTACTGTCTTCAGTTTATAGTCCTCTTAGGAACAAGCAATGGACCAGTGGTCTAGCTGAGGATTTAATAGGTAATTCTGGGAGATGAGAGAAACATCAGGGGATTGGTAACTCTCCATATATCCCAGATTGATCTTTGTCTGTGTGCATGACAGCAGATATGGAGGCTGCCCAAGACATTCACATATCTCTGGCCAACAAAACATGTGTGCGCACATAGAAGAAATGTGAGAAAGCCTATAGAAAGTAAAAGCTGGCGCAGACATGAAAGTAGCCTGAAATTTGATTTTGCTTCTCAATCCATACACAGTCAAAAGCAGAGGGAAGAAGCCTTCTGGCTCAAGGTATTTGAGCAAAACCTCTGACTAGTCTTTGCCAGAACACTAAGCTAGACAGACATGGGGATGACTCCTAGGAAAGCAAGCTTAAAAAAAAAAAAAAAATTGGGTGAAGAACTCAGCAACTGTACCACGTATAGAAGACAGATTTTACAGACTTAGTGCAGACAAATTACTAAACAGAAATACCATAGTACCAACAATGCTTGGGGGGAAGTCATAATCCAGAGGTGCTATCATATATTATGTGAAGTATCCACTACTCAGCAAAAAGTAGAGGCCTTCAGAGAAACTAGAAAGCATGATTTGTGCAAAGGAAAAGAGCAGTCAGTAAAAATTGTGTTTGCATGTCTGTTCCTCAGATGTAGGACTTAACAGAAAAAGACTGCAAAGCAGCTACATAAATATATTCAGAGATCTAAAGGAAACCATTTTTAAAGAATTCAAGGAAAGACTCAGTAAATATAGAATCTCAGTAAAGAGATAGAAATTATTTTAAAAAAGAGAACCAAATGGAAATTCTGGAGTTGAAAAGTGCAATAACTGAAATGAAATGAAAAAATTCTCTCGAGGTACTCAATAACCAATTTGAGATGGC
Source organism: Eidolon dupreanum (assembly GCA_028627145.1). Taxonomy (NCBI): domain Eukaryota; kingdom Metazoa; phylum Chordata; class Mammalia; order Chiroptera; family Pteropodidae; genus Eidolon; species Eidolon dupreanum. Next base: position 54,167,032 of record CM053504.1, on the reverse strand, counting down.
AGAAGAAGGAATCAGTGAACCAGAATGTAGAGCAAAAGAAATTATTCAATCTAAAGAAGAAAAACTTTTTTGTTTTTAAAATTGAAGAACTGTGAACAGAGGCTTAGAGACCTGTATATATAAATTCCAGAAGAAGAGGAAAGAGAGTAGAAAAAATAGGGTTAATGGATGACTTCTCATCAAAAACAATGGAGGCCAGAAAGCAGTAAGAAAACATATTCAACATGCTGGAAGAAAAATCTTCAATCAGGAATTCTAGATACAGCAAAAATATCCTTCAAATATGAACTAAAAATAAATACATTCTCAATTAAAGACTGAGAGATTTGTTGCTAGCAGTCATATCAATAATTACATTAAATGTAAATAGACTAAATAACCCACTCAAAAGTCAGAGATTGTCACACTATATAAAAAAGCAAGACCCAACTATAATGCTGTCTACAAGAGATAACACCTTAGATTCAAAGACACAAATAGGCTGAAAGTAAAAGGATGAAAAAACATAACCGTGCAAACGGTAAACATAAGAGAGCAAGCTGGAGTGACTATATTAAATCAGACAAAATAGACTTTATGACAGGAAATATCACTAGAGAAAAACAGGGACATTTAATAATGATAACAGGGTTAATACATTAGGAAGCTATAACAGTTATAAATGTATACACACCTAGCAAGAGCAGCCCAAAATATATGAAGCAAAAGTGACAGAAAGGAGAAATAGACTATTTAACAATAATAGTTGGAGATCCTAGTACTGCACTCTCAAAAGTTGATAGAATAACTCATAGAAAAGCAGGATTATCGAAGGATAGAGATGACTTGAACAACACTATCAACCAACATCGACTGCAGAATACATATTCTTCTCAAGCACATATGGAATATTCTCCAGAATAGATGTTATTCTGGGCCACAAAATGAGTCTCAATAAATTTAAAAAGATTGAAATCATATGAGGTATGTTCTCTGACCACAAGCAGAAGTAAATTAGAAATTTACGACCACAACAAAAATCTAAAAAAACCCAATTTATTTGGAAATTAAATAACATATTCTAAATAACCTATTAGGCAAAAAAAGAAATCACAAGAGAAATTAAAAATATTTTGAACCAAATGAAGACAAAAACAGAGCATCAAAACTTATGGAACACAGCTAAAGTATTGCTTAGAGGGAAATTTATAGGAGTAAACACCCATATCAGAAAAGAAAGGTCTCAAATCAATAATCTAAGTTTCCACATTAAGAAACTAGAAAAAGAAGAGCAAACTAAACTCAAAGAGAGCAGAAAAAAGGATATGATAAAGTTTAGTGTGGAAATTAATGAAATAGAAAACAAAAGCAATAGAGAAAATCAGTATCAGTTCTCTGAAAACATCAACAAAATTGAGAAACCTCTAATTAGACTAAGAAAATAAGAAAGGAGATACAAATTATCAAAATTAGAAACAAAAGAAGGGATATCACTACTGATTCTATATAAACTAAAAGCATTGCACATTATGAATCAGTCCATTCATATTAATAACTTTATGCCAGAAAATTAGATGATTTAAATGAAATGGACAAATTTCCAGAAAGGCACAAATTAGGAACATTGACTCTAGAATAAATGGAAAATCCAACACACTCATAACAAGTAAATAAATATAAGTAGTAATTAAAAATCTTTCCACAAAGAAAAGCTTAGGCCCAATTTGTTTTATTAATGAATTCTATCACATATTTAAAGAATATATATTTTTCTTTATAAATTCTTTTAGAAAGTAGAGGAAGAGAGAATAACTCCTAACATATTCTATTAGGTGAGTTACCCTGATACTAACTCCAGACAAAAAAATTGTAAGAAATATACAAGCCAATATCCCTCATGAATATCGATCTTTAACAAAATATTAGCAAACTGAATTTGGCAATATATAAGAAGGATTCTACACCATGATCAAGTGAATTTATTCCATGAATACAAAGTTGGTTTAACATAGGTAAATTAATATAATCCATTATATTAATAATGGACACAAATACATGATTGTGTCAATAGGTACCAAAAAACATTTGACAAAATCCAACAGCTGAATATTCATGATAAAAACTCCCAACAAACTAATAATAGAAGGGAATGCTCTCAACCTCATAAAAGGCATCAGTAAAAAACCTATAGCTAGTACTGTACTTAATGGTTACAGTGAATACTATCCCCTTAAGATTGGAGCAACACAAGTATATTCACTATTACCACTTTATTCAACATTATACCGGAAGTTTTGGACAGTGATAAGGAAAAAAATTGTATTCACAGATGTCATCCTATATGTAGAAAATCCTAAGGAATCTATAAAAACAGTAATTGAATTAATAAATTGTTTATCAGGTTCTCAGGATGCAAGATCAATATACAAAAATCAATTGTAGTTTTATATATTAGTAATGAACAGTCATGTTCAGAAAAAATGAAATTAAGAAAATAATTCCATTTATAATAGTATCAAAAAATACTCAGGAATTTAACAAAGAAGTACAAGATTGATAAACTGAAAATTACAAAATGTTTCTGGAGAGAAATTAAAGATCTCAATAAATGGATCGACTCAACATTGTTAAGATGGAAACGCTTCTTAAATTGATCAACAGAAATAATGCGATCCACATCAAAATCCTTGCAAGCTTTGTACAGATTCACAAATTTATCCTAAAATTTATTAGCAATACACAGCCAAAACAATTTTGGAAAAGAAAAATGAAGTTTGGATACATAAACTACACAGTTCAAAAACTCACTATAAACCCAGAATAATCAAGACATGTGATATTGCCATAAGGATAGGCATTTATGGTGTATCGATTTTTGATAAAGATGCAAGGCAATTCAATGGGAAAAGAATTTTCTTGTGAAGAAATTGTGCTGGAACAGTCAGATATATCCATATGCAAAAATAGAACAAAACAGAAACATACATAGTCCCTTGCTTCACACTGTTAACTCAAAATGGATAATAGACCTAAATGTGAGCTAAAATAAAATACTCTTAGAAGATGCAAGAAAAAGTCTCAATGATATTGGTTTAAACAGAGTTATTAGATTTGACACCAAAAGCATAAGCCATAAAATAATTGATAAATTAGACTTTATTTAAATTAAAATACTTTGTAATTCAAAAGACACCATTAAGAAAATGAAAAGATAAGCCATAGCCTAGGAGAAAATATTTGCAAATCATACGTAATAAAGGATTTGTATCCAGAATATGTATATAAAGAATTCTTACACTTCAGTGAGAGTACATACAACCCAATTTAAAAATAGTCAAAAGACTTAAAAAGACATTTCACTAAAGAAGATATATGAGTGGGTCATAGGTCCATGAAAAGGAACTCAGTATCATTAGTCATTAGGAAAATATAAATTAGAACTGTGATGAGATACCACTATATACTCACTAGGATGGCAATAATAATAATAATAATAATAATAATAATAATAATAATAATAGACAAAAAATGCTGGCAAGAATATGGAGAAATTGGAACCTCATAAATCACTGGTGAGAATGTAAATGTAAAATGGTATAGACACTTTGGAAAACTATTTGGTAATTTCTTAAACATAAACTGACTGTACAACCCAGTAGTACGATTCCTGGAATTTACCTAAGAGAAATGAAAACATATGTCATGAAAGACTTAAACATGAATGCTTATAGCGGCATTATTCATAATTGCCCCAAACTGGAAACAATCTAAATGTCTATCAGCTGGTGAATGTATAAACAATATGTAGTATATACAATCAATGGAGTACTATTCAGCAATAAAGAAAAATGGCTTATTAATACATTGCTACAACATGGATGAATCTCAAGAACATTATGTTAAGTGAAAGAAGCCAGTCACAAAAGAATACATATGGTCTGATCCTATTTATGTGAAATTTCCAGAAAAAAAATTTATAGAGACAGAAAACATACTGATGGTTACTTGGAGCAGAGGTGACTATAAATGAAGTGATGAAAGTATTCTAAAACTGGGTTTTGGTGATGGTTATGCCATCGTTTAAATTAATTTATTAAATTTGTTCATTTAAAAAAATCATTGAATTTTACATTTACAGTAGGTAGATTTTATGACATTTAAATTATCCCTAAAAGTTGTAAAGTAACAGTGCCTAAAGTGTAGTGCTTAAATCTCATCTCTTTAAGATTAGGATGGACATTTTTCCTGTGTATATGGTTTTGCCCATTTTGCCACTAGTTTCATGAGTCTTCTTTTTACTTGACATAGTTTTTCTTCTCTTAAACTCTGAAGGAAGTTTATAAGTACCTTCTCTGTAGTTAATTCAAAAAGTGGAAAATTTTTTAACTGGCTGCTGTGATTTAATGCTAATCCTTCTTAAATGTGGAGGACTGGATTAGATGAGCCTTTAAGGTTTCTTCCAGCGTCAGTTCATCAAGCAATCTCTGTCTCTCTCTGTCTCCCTATCTCTGCCTGTCTCTATCTCTGTCTCTGTCTCTCTCTTTCTCTCCTTTTTTTCTTTTCTATTTAAAAATAAACTCTGTTATCCTCAATAACATAATATTTACCCATTCTTTGGGCCACCTACACATCAGAATGTGCTGACATTTGAAGTACAACATAATTGTACTTAGCAATACAGCATTTCTCCATGATGTCATTGTGACTGCTGGGTGCCAGCATATTCGGAAAGTGACTCAGAGATGTTCCATTGTTCCCAGGGGAGAATTTGGATTGTGTGAAAAACTCATAGGTACACATGCAGGGAGGTCATTCAGAAGGGGGCTGAGGGTGCCTTCTTCTTTGCTCCAAAAGGACCCATTCTCTTCTGTTTTCCAAGGAATTGTCATATCAGCTTCATTACTTCCAAGTTCCGAGAGAAGATGTCCCTGCTGCTCTTTGATCCTCACTCATCTTTCTCAGTATATTTCTTGGGTCTGAGAATGCTCAGTGTGGAAAAAAAGTGCCTCCTAAATTACTTTGTATTGTTATCACTATTATTATTGTTTTTCTCTTTGGGAATTTGAATAACATTCTAAGAAGCTAAAAATAACAATACTTAGCAACCTTTTTTTTTTTTTTTTATAAATGTCTTCCTTCATTTTGCTAAATTCAGCCATGTGAAATCTAACTGCATCTTCATAAAATCTTGGGATCCTTTCCGACTTGTAATATAAAGCATTGATGCAGTAAAAAAAATGATTGAATTTAAGAGAAAAGCAATGAAATGTGTAAACATATAAGGAAGACATGGCATGAGTTTATATTATTCTCCCAAGGGGTTTCTCCAGCAGTTAAGTTCTCACATGAGAATTCTTCCTTGTCTCATCCTAACGTTAACTTCAAAATAATCACAGTTCTCAGCATCCACTGGGCAGAAGCAACTGAGGCCAGAGTGAGTTTATATTGAGGTTGAGCCAGGAGATAAGAGGGATCCCCAAACAGCTTCACTGGCCTTCTAGGGTCCTGAGGATCCAGTACTTGCTCCCCATTTCAAGCTGTCTCTGTAAGAAGACAGTTTTCTTCCTTTAAGCTGATACCATAGTTGCTGTCACCATTTTGTGTCTTGAAGACAGTGGTAGACCAGAAAACCAAGTCTTAATCTGTTCTTTTTATGGCCTTAGGAAAAGAATTTTTCTGTAGCTTGCCTAGGATATGTCTCTTGATTTGGTTTAGTTTGTTTTGGATTATTAGAGTTTCAACTTTAATGTGCACATGGCCGGGATTAGGGTGGCCGACACTCTGGGCCATGCAATGTGGGATCTGCGTGTGATAATTCTCAAGGTCTGCTGAGAGTCAGTGAGCACCTCCTTAAATGTTGCACTCTAGACACCTCACTTGCCCCCTCTCCAGACCCTTCTCTCACTCTGTGTCATAATTTCCTGCCTGCCTAAAACAACTGTGAATTCGATGGGATTTTGAGGTATACTAGATTCTTAAAGTTTTTGTGGTATTGAAAGTGTCTTTGAATGGCCTTATTTTTGGACATGGTTCTACCAATCAGTCAACACCTATTAGGGAAATCTTTGGAGTATCTGAATGTTATGGGTAGGGGGAATGCGTTAGTGTATGTTTAGTGTTTGCCTTATAAACCAGAGGAGAAGTAAAAGTGACAAGATGAGAACACTGCTGAGCCAGGTAGTACTGACTTCAGGAGTTGTTGGGTGAAGGGAGAGCTGTGCGAGTTGAGGCAGCAGAGTGACTGAACTGGCCTCTACAAGCACTGGTTGCTTGGGAAAGGCGGAAGAATGGAAGGAGGGCCTTCCAAGATGAGTGGCAGGGGCCCCAAGGCAGGATGCGTAGGTGTGGAACTATGAGGAAATAAATTTGGCTAGAGGAAGAGGAGAGTATGGAAGAATAAGGTGAGAATTGGGCACAGAAAATCAGATTATAGGAAGCCCTAAAAACCATGACACAGAGACCATTTTGAACCTCTGAATGAGACTGACTAAAGGTAATGTTTTAAGCAAGTTAATACACGATGGTGCTTAAAACAGATTGGAAATGAGTTCCAAGCATTTAGAAGAGAGGTGAACGAATGTAGTGATGACAGAAATGAAGATGAAAGGTCAAACTTGATTGACAATTTGAAGGAAAAGAAATTTTAATTACTTAATTTATCACATAATTGTGTGATGTAATAAAAGAATTAGACAACAAAGACAGATTATTTCAGAACATTTTAGAAAAGGGAGTGGGTAATGATAATTTGCATACAGAGAGTGATAGATAGGGAAGATCACAAATGGCTGTAAGGTTTGTAGCTAGAGACATGGGAAATCCATGGCATTACAGACAGAAATGGGAGTGATTATGAATGAACATCTTTGAGGAGGAAAGCTGGTAACATATATTTAAGACAAAAGTGTATGGTAAAAAACATCTAAATGGAGCTGTTTTGTCTTGGAAACATGGAGTGAAATGTAGGTGAAAATTCAGGGCTTTGCATGTGCATTCAGGCTTCACCTATAGAGAGATTGATTGAAATCAAGAAAATGAATAAATAGATGAGCTCACTGAGACAGTGAAAGGATTTAGAGAGAGTAGAGCAGGGGCCTGGGATGTAGCTTGGCACCAGTAATGAGCAGGAGGGAGGTAATAGCTAAGGGATAAAAGGGGGAACCAGGAAAGTTTGGTGTGGAGAAGTCTAAGGGAGAATTTTAAGAAGGAAAGCAAAATGCTACCAAGAAGTCAAAGAGATCCAGATTGAGAAAAGGCTAGGGCAAGGACATTGAGGAAATGGTTTTAGTGAAAGGGCAGGATGGGAGTGGGGCAAAAGATGGGGGCTAGCTTTAGAGAAAATGAAGAGCTGTTTTCCTGAACCTCTGCAGAAGGACAATGATAAATAGGAGGGAGACTTTTCAGTGAGGCACATGGTAGAGGGACTGGGATTTCAGGGGGAAAGGAAAGGAAAGAGCACTCACCGTTTGGCTTTAATCGCTATGCACCGAAGCCCTCTAGTCCTCAGTTGTTTCATCCGTAAAGCAAGGAGTCTGGACTAGATGATATCTAAAGATAGCTCAGATATGTTATGATTCTAGTGAGCTCTGACACTGTTGACCGTATCTGATATTTAAGACTAAATGCTGATGGCATTTATACTTAATTGTAGAATTATATATAATGAATGATGATATGCTAGGAGCCATGCCATTAACTATCAGTGTCTACTTAACAAAGCATTTGTCAGATTTAAAGTGTTTAATAGAACCAATCAGAATAAAGTAGGAAACCACTCAGTAATCTGACCTTTTTCCATCCCTATCACCAAATCCACTTCTCTCCTGGAAGATTATGTATAAATGCTACAAGCCGTTAATTGGAGTGTTTGTCCCTGTTTTTATAGTTTGGACAGTCAGAATTCATGCATATGGAATGGGGTTTCTCTTCCCATTGCTGCTTAGGATAGAATGCTGCTCACGCAGTCCAGGTGGAAGATGGCGAAGCCTTCCGAGACAAGGTCCCATGTGAGTCTTCAAAGCTAGAATGTGTGGTTGGTGCAGAAGTGGAGCAAGTAGGTAAGGAACAGGGCATAAAATATTACAAAAGTAGAATATTCAAGAATTTGTACTCCTCCGTGTCTCAAGGTAGAACCAGAATATATGAGATAATGTATATGAAAAGAGCTGGGGAGTGACGACATGCAGTAAACACAGAGCATTTTGTAGAGTCATATAAGCTCTGGATCAAGATTTAATTTTGACTTAGCTTTGAGTCCCAGGTCTGCCACTTTCTAGTATGTGTTTCATTTTCTCATCTGTAAACAAATATAATAATAATGTCTATCTTACTGAGAGGGTTGAATAATATTTAGACAGCCCTTGAATAGTGAGCACTGGCAGTTGGCAGGCCCTCTTTGGCTCTGTCAACCACTAGTTTAATTCTTTCACCAAATTAACCAGTGATTTCCTGAGTCTGAATTTACCATTTCTGTTCACTAGTTCTAGGTAGTGAATTTAACTGTGGACTCCCTACTCCAGACACTGCTCAGAATTCAGCACGCCAGAGAACAAGGGCTCTCACAGCTCTTTTAATCAGACATTGTCTAACAAAAGAGGCAATTGATGCATCATTCACAATGTTTTTAAACCTATATAAAGAGTCATTGATTCAGAACAGTTGCTGAGCTTGTGAAAATGTGTTTGATGGTTTCCATGGAGACCACCCTGCTGGCTGTTCTGCAATCACTAGTTTTAATTATACCCTGGGATTGCCAGGGAGGCTTCAAAGCCGTCTCCATAACAACACCTTGTGTAGTAACACTACCGCTGTCTTAAACTGTTTCCCATGCAGGAGTTTCTGTAAGAGTTGAGAAGATTCTGCTGGTGAGTTTCAACTTCCGTTTGATTTATTCTTTGAAGAACTCTTAACAATAGGAATTTTTCTGAGTTTTGACTGCCTGTCTCTCAGGCTGTTTTGCCAAGTCTTTGGAGCATGGTCTAATGTCTTTTTTCAGTGACATGTTGACATTTCTCTTAAGCTATTGCCAAGATATTGAACTAAGAAGGAGACTTGGCTATGTCGGTTTACTAGATAATATTAAACCTGTCTAAGTATAGAATGAAAGCATTGTCAACAGATACTGTTAGGGTTTGATGTTTGGAATTTTTAAATGTCTACAAGACCATTAGTAAAGCTTGCTGTTTCTGGTAGAATTAAAAACAAACAAACAAACAAACAAACAAACAAAAACAGAAAAAGAAGCAGCAACTTAGTATCTTTTTAATATGTAATCACAGATTTCATGACTTCTAACTAAACATAATTTCTTACTCTCCACCTGATTTTTTAGATATATTGGTAGTGAAGTTCTAAAGCTTAACGTTTAATCATACTTTGAACTTCTGAGAAGATTCTGGAATTAGACTTCTTAGGAGGTTCAATTTCTGGCACATGCATACTCACCTACACATACCCCCACACCTTGTCCCTACAAGAACAGACTACGGAAAAATCCTGGAAGTATAGTTACAATACCCATCATGTTTTACCCTCACTAGTCAAGTCTGTGCTGAACAGAGTGTTAGTTCTCTTCCTTCTACTTCCTACACTGTTACTACTATTATTTTTTTCCAGTTTTATTGAGATATAATTAACATATAACATCACATGAGTTTAAATTGTATAACATAATGATCCGATATGTGTGTATATTATGAAGTGATCACCACAATAAGTTTTGTTAACATTCATCATCTTACACAGTCACAAAAAAGTATGGAATGCTTCACGAATTCGTGTGTTATCCTTGCACAGGGCCATGCTAATTTCTTGGAATCATTTTAGTTTTAGTATATGTGTTGCCGAAGTGAGCACAATTACTTCTTTTTCTTTATTATTATTATCGTTATTCACATCATCATTGTCACCATTTGTTGGATGAGGTGAGCATGTTTCTGTCTTTCTGTATTTCCTGGATGGTAAAAGTTAGTCACGAGGAAGAGGCTGCTCCTTTTCAGTTCACTACTTGTATTTCTTCCAATCTCAGCTTCTTAAGACTTGTCACCCTTTCTTCCTCTCACATTTAAAAGCTCATTTGAATATATGTCTTTCTGTGTAGCAGTTTAATATTCCTTTTATTTTCTTCCTTCAGTTGTTGTTCAACACCTTAATGTATTCTGGAAGTGTCTGATGAAAATAAATTCTTAAATCCGATGAAGCTGTACTGTAATGTAACTTTCATGTTGAAAGAGTATGCTTTAAATCTAATTATGCCTGTTTCCTAATTAAATCATTTTTCTTTTTCACAGTCTAAGCGGCTATGGCAATGAGAAGAATTTTTCATGGAAAATTAAGATCTAGAGGCAGCAGCATAATTTCCTTTACAGTCTCTAGCTGGGCAATAATAACAGCATGTCAATGTCTTTCCATGACATCACTGTTGAAGCAACAGGAACATGAAGTGTCAAGTTAGGGAGCTGCTGTTATTGTTGAACTATATGGAAACAGCACAGAAGTTAGTTATCTGGGAATTATTCATTTGCGGACAAGGTTTTCCCAGAGGGCATATGGAAAGGGAAATACAGTTTGGGATTAAAGAAAAAAAATTTAAATTCCATTTCCTATTGTCAAAATAATTCATGGGGACATGAGTTATGTTAATGGACTTTTTGCTATTTTGGATAAGGTTGTTTTTCTTGTTTCCAATTATGAACTCTTAATTTTTTTCTGGGCTATTTTTAGTGCCATTGATCATCACAATGTTCTGTGCTACAAAAATATGATAACAATTTTGGGTTTCACAACTTTTGACCTGAATGAATTTGCTTTAGTTTACTTACTGAGGAAATACCCTGAATTTCTGTAAATTTCCTGACCACAAGGTTTTTATGAGTGCTGTTATTATCCAAGATAACTTAAAATAATTAAAATTAAAGTGGTTTTTGCAACATGAAAGTCCAATTAATTGGGAAGGTTTTATAGAATCTCCTTTGGGGGGATGAGTTGATGTGTACTCAGATCACTGTAGGATAGTATTGGATAAATGAATACCGAGTGAATGCTTAAATACACTGATCTTACTCTATATACCTCTGCAGGCCTGTGCTCTCACATCAGAAATAGAGAAAGGTGGATCTGCATGCATCTCATAAAGCCTCATGAATACCTTCAACTGCCCTCAGTAATGCTTTTGTGATGCCCATACTCCTTTCTTTAATTGTGCCATTTGTTCTGTTTGAGTTCGCTTTTCCTTATAAAGACCCTCTATCTGTAGCCCTAGAGCTAACTTCCCCAAGGTGCGGCCAGACATAGGCTAATCAGCACCTGTACATCACCAAACCAGAGGACAGACCATGGGCGTAACTGAGAGCCCATGACATTAGAGGATGAGCTGCCATGGTCCAAGCTAAGAAAATGAAACAGTTTTTGGGAAAACTGAATGAGCAGATTTTTATCATAGGAAGGTTTTGATGCTTAATTGAAAGAAATGACATGTGGATTGGAAAGCCAGTAGATAGTTACTTGGGGTAAGTTTGTGATCTTGGTGGCCTGATACCTACCGGATCCTTCCCCACACTTGTTCTCCTGTTATATTCTCCAGAGTGGAATTTAAGTATAAATAGTCATTTGCTCATTTTTCCTGTTTAACATTTCTCTCCTCCCTTATAAAAGTTGTCTAAACTTATTTTCCCACTCTTGACTCTACATCAACCCTTTGAACTGACCCAGTTGTTCTTTAGGTTAAGATTTCCAATGTTATTTTGTTTATATATAAGTATGCTGTGTCTGACTATAAAGCCAGACAGTTAAGTACAAGCAGGTTGTGCTTGTTTATATAACTCCAAAATAGCCAGTCAGTCAAATATGTGGCAAGAAGAGTTTTTAGTCAACAATGCATTGCCTGACTCCATGTAAGCATAACTAGCTGTTAAATTGCGTTTGAAATTTTATTTGTTTGTTTCTGTGCTCTTCTGAGAGGTGCTGGGGGAGAGATTGGGTTAGGAACAGGCTCACTTTCCGGCTACATTAATTCTTCATCTGTCTTCTTGTTGCGTGACTTATGCGGGGAGGGGGTGCATAGGGGAGCTGGCCCACAGTCAATTCTGTCTCCAAGAAGAATTCTATCTCGTTTCTTTCCTGCTTTACTTGAGGCCATTATTCTCTGTTTGGGGCTTTGTGTGTTTTCTGCACAAATTTCTAGGCATGTCATTAGGTTTGGCCTGGAATATGGTAGGTGATCAGTCAAGATTTAATAAATAAAATGCCCACCACTTTCCCTTACCTCCATGTCAAGAGATTTTCACTTCAGAGGAGGATTTTCACTTTTATGGGAAAATCTGTTACCATATTAATGTAGGTCCTTTGTAAAAGCAAAGTGGTATAAAGTGAACTTTCTGAAAGCAGTGTGTGTGGGGGGCAATACTCTTTGCTTTATCAGCTTTTGAAAGATTTCATAGGAACACTCTACTTTCAGATAGTGGGGGAAAACCTGTATTTAAAAGAGGAAAGAAAGAAAAGAAAAAGAAGAAAAAATACCAGCCCTAAAGATTGTTGGATGAGTCTTCAGTAGGGAAATTGCCGGTTTCAGTATTTACTAGGTTGGTCGTAAGATAATGGGGAAGTAAGACAGAAGTGGTATTAAATCTGATATGGAACTGCATACCCACCAGAATGGCTAATATTAAAGAGGCTGACAATACCAAGTGTTGGTGAGGATGTGGAATAACATTTCTAGCTTAGAAAAACACTACATCTAAATAAGGTCTCTGTTATGACTGAGCAGTCCCACTCCTGGTATACACCCAGGAAAAATGAAGACGTATATCCACAATGAGATACGTTCAGTGTTACAGAATTAGATAGTGGTGGTGGTTGCACAACTCTGTGAATATATTAAAACTATTGACTTGCACTTTGGGTGAATTTTTTGGTATGTGCATTTAAAATAACAGTAAGACTGTTATTTTTAAAAAGACATGTTCAAGAATATCAATGATAGTTGTATTCATATTAGCCCCAAACTGAGAGAAGTAGTCCATATATCAGTCCAGAAGAAATATATTGTAATCTCTCCATACGAGAGAATACTACACAACCTTGTAGGTGATTCGAGTTGGGGGAGTATTGATGGAAGGGGCATGAAGGGAGCCCTGTGAGATGCTGGAAGGTTTGGTTATCTGTGTCTAGTGGTGATTACATGGGCGTTTATAGATGTCAACGTTTGTTGAGCTATACACTTAAGATTCAAGCTCTTTGTGCACTTTATTTTGTTTACGATATACTTCAGTTTTAAAAATCTGATGTGGGTGCTGGAGTGGTGCTATCCTCAGAAAGCACAGCTCACAGTGATGACCTCCTCTTCTGTCAGCATGGGAAGTCCCCTGTGTTGGGTGCAGCAGCTTCTTCAGCAGACCTCCTCCTGCCTTTGGCTTTGACATTGTCTGTATACCAAAGGGGGTCTTGGATATCACTCACTGGGGGAAGGAAGAACCCACTAGCTGGGTGTTGCTATTTGAGTAGTGGCCACCAGTTCTCTTGAATATCACGGCTGGGGAGAGTTTCTAATAAATAGTCAGCTCAGTGCCAAGGTAAAGAAAGTGAGCTCGGGCTTCCTGGTAGCGTTGTTGAGGTATTTACTGTGCTTCTTATGCTCCACAGGTGAGGACCATGCTATGTCAGGTACACTCTTCCTTTAGGGCAGGGGTCCCCAACCCCCTGGCCATGGACCAATACCAGTCCCGTAGCCTGTTAGGAACCGGGCTGCATAGCAGGAGGCTAACGGCAGGTGAGCATAGCAGGAGGGTAACGGCAGGTGAGCAATGAAGCTTCATCTGTATTTGCAGCCACTCCCCAGTGCTAGCATCACAGCCTCAGCTCCACCTAAGATGATCAGGCATTATATTCTCATAGGAGCACTGGTCCTTGGTGCCACAAAGGTTGAGGACCGCTGTTTAGGGGGCTGGACTAATTAAGAAGACTACCAGGCCTGCCTTGCAGTTTGATTAAATGAATGTTTGCTTACATTGGGCACTCCTCCCTGGTGGACACTCTCAGGCTTGCCATGTTGATTTGCCTTCCTCATGCCTCTCAGGCTCCTCTTGGCCTTATGGCTTTGGAGCTGGAGTTGGGGCACGTTTTGAACATACTTACCAAGTTGGGACTCCCTCACTACCAGTGTGATGAGATGTATGTGGGTGTTAGTGTGTGCTGTGGGTGTAGTGGTGGTGAGGAGAGGTGACTATCAGCTTCAGCGTGGAATAAGCAGTCAGATCACTGAGGGTCTAGGAGTAGTGAAGAAGCTAGGCAGGCTTGCAGACTGACTCATACTCCATGTCAGGTGGCATCCCAAAGGCTGTTGGCTCCTGCTGTAGAAAGAGGGCTAAGGACATCCTTAGCCAGCCCCCTCTGCCCGGTGTAGTATGAGGGTACCTTCCTGCTCCATGGCACACAGAAACCCTGCTCTCCCTCCTTGTGCTATTGGCAAAACATAATATGATTTTTATTCCATAGATAGTAACTCATTAACCAATCAGATTTTAGATTCAGATCTACTTAACGCTAATTGAATATCTGATATAAAAATATGAATGATGGTTGCAGCTAACATTGCGTACTCACAAGATGCCAGGCTGTGTGGTTGGTAGTTGGACACATTTCTTATTTAAATCTCATCACAGTTTTGTGTGGTTCAAACTATATGCTTCTCTGGCCCTCTTAGATGTGAGGAAACAAGGATGTTATGTAACTTATCTAAGAGAACAAAGGAACTCAGACTTGAGCCCAGGTCTTGACTGCCAAGCCTGCACCACTGCTGGGGTCCCTTTTGAAAGACACAATCGTGGTGGGTGTCCTTTGCAGTGTGTGTGACATTTGAGAGACTGAATCTGATGTGATGTAATGAGCATAATCTCCTAGGGAAGGATCTATCGTAATTGGACTCCCCTGCACGTTGCTGTTGCAGTTTTCCATAATGAGTAACCACAGGATAGAGAAAACACCTCCAGGAAACTGGGAGGCTGATAGAAACTAATGGGAAACAGATGAAAGTAAAGGAGCTCAACCTGCCGCCTGGGCAGGGCAGAACCATGCTGTCAGGATGTGTCTTAGGAAAACCCACGGCCAACCATCCGAGCAGCAAAGCCTGGCTGGGTCATGGGACTGTAAATGACATGGTTCCTTGGTTAGATCTTGAATTTTGTGGAGGTGTTTAACTGTAGGGTATGTTCTCCACTGTTGAAGTAACTTTTTCCTTATCTGTAACTTTATGACCCATAACTCTAACTTTAATTCTCTAGGAAAAAAATCCTTAGTAACCATTTAATCCAATTTCCTTCACTTAAAAAATTTCAAAAGACTTACTATAGAAAATTTAGAAAGCTAAGTTAAATGGGAAAAAAAAAAGCTTATGTGATCCCATCACTTTGGACATTTTGGAGTGTCCTTTGGGACTTTTCTCTGTACACACATGACTGGGTTTCTCTGTTTTTACAGAAATGGGATCATTCTCTACCAATTGGTTTTTATGTAACAGTATTGGGAATATTGCTCTGCTGGAGTGGATGAGGAAACTGAGGCCCAGGGAGGAGAAGCAGTCCATACAGCTTCCCAGTAGAGAGCTTTGTTGGCCTGATAGAGGTCTGAGGTCCGTGAGTCTAGGGCACCAGGCTTATCAGAGGTCTGGGCATTTAGCACAGTGTCTGACATAGAACAGGCCTTGATAAATGATAGAACGAAAGAAAGAAACCGGCTCCCATGGCCGAGGCCTCTCTCCCACCTCTCCCTGTCTTCATCCTGGGCTGCCCAGGAGTTTGTTTTTAGCAGCCTCCTTACTCCCCCTGTCACTTCCAAAGCCCTGTGTTGTAGTTGCCTTTGTGGTCAACTTGGAAGTCTCCAACGTTAAGGTTGCAGAAAAGGCAGCGTCTTCCCTCTAGCAGCTATGGAATGACTGCAGTACACACAGGCTAGCAGTTACGGTCCTGGTGGTAGGGGTGAGTTCCGCTGATTCCATTAATATGCCACAAAGTCCCAGAGGGCCTTGGCAGGTTCAGGTGGTGGCTGAGGGGCAGGCCATGGTTTTATACATGGCTAACAGGGAGCTCTTGGCCAAGATACTGAGCAAACCAGTTCATTCAGTGCACTTTTTTGGTGATGTGGCACAAAAGTTCTACATTTTAAAATGACAATTTTAGTGATCCACTTCTGTACCCAGTTTGTGGGTTTCTGGACCCCACAGGTTTACCCAGCCTCATGTTCTGAGAAGGTTAACAGATGGCCGATGGTGGTCCTGCTCTCTCTAGATCCTAGCAGTCCTTTGCTGTATCCCTTCCCTGGGGAAATCAGGATAAAGGCCAGCAGCTTATTTATATTTTCCCATTTAACTCCTTGTGGAATTGATGTTTCTTGACTGAAACTGAAAAGAAGAAGACATACTGAACATCTGAGCAAACTTTAGGTGACAAGGGCTTTGCAGTGTCTTCATTGGAACAGATAAATGAACAACACCCTCTTCTCTAACCACTTTCCCTTAGTCCTATCCAAACACACAGTAAAGAAGGCAAAGTCATACATGTCCCAAAACTAAACCCATCAATAAAATTCTTCCCCCTTGGGTCTCAGGAGTACGTTTCCAAGAACCCAAGGAGAAGCTTTATCTCTCTGTCTTGCACTTTCTCTTCTGTGCCCAGGCAGGTGCCCCTTTGCTCCTGCCCTCTCTGCTGGGCCCCACTGGCCAACTGAGTTCATTTATTCATTCAGCAGATATTTACTGAGCCCTTGCAGATTCTGGGCCCTGCAGGGCACCAGAGACTCAGTAGGGATTTAGTCACAGCCCTGCTCCTGTGGCACTTACAGGTGTGTCATCATGGCACCCCATGGCCATGAGCCTGTGTCGGGGGGAGCCTGCCCAAGGCCCATGGAGACCTTTCACTGTTTCTGACTTTGCTGTTTGGGCCTCCAGCAACCAGCACTGAGCCATGGTTCTACCCTGCTGTCTCTGGCCTGGCTGCATTTACACTGGCAGAGCCTCTGTCCGGAAGGGTGATTCTGAGTTTTAAAAGACAACATATTTGGTTGACAAGGCTGTGAGAGAGCAGACATTCTATTCCTTACTAGTAGAAATATCACCCGCCTCAACCCAGTCTAGGGCTGCTTGGCAATACTTACTAGACTTACAAATGTATACCCCTGGATCCAATACTTCCACTTCTGAGAACTTACCCTTTACATATGTTTCCACCAGTCTAAAGTGACATATGTGCAGAGTTGTTAAACAACATTATTTATAGGAGCAAAAAGCAGAAAACAATCCCAGTGTCCATCAGCAGAGGACTAGGGTCCATCTGGCCAATGGAATACTGTAAAAAAAAAATCGATGATGTTTTCTATGTACAGCCAAGGAAAGAGCTCCAAGATATATTACTAAGTGAAAAATGCAAAGAGTAAAACTATATATATATATATACATATATATATGTATAAAATATATATATGTATAAAAAATATATATGTATATATGTATAAAATATATATACATATATATATATGTATAAAATATGCTAGTGTTTGTGTAAAAAAGAAAATCCAGAATCTGTATTCATATTCACTCGTATAAGCATAAAGAAACTTTAATACTTGAGAAACATGATGGCCTTTGGCAGGAAGTGAGAACTGAGCAGAAGGGGACTGGGGCTAGGGCACAGGGAGATACCTCACTGTGTGTATTTTTACGGTTTTTGGGTTTGGAATCATGATTGTATTACCTATTTGAAAATAAAAATTAGAAAATAAAATGGGCTGCAGTATGCCCCCCAAATGTCATGAAAATAACTGCACCATTGCTTATAAAGAGCTTAAACCTGGAGTTGAGGATTTTGAAACAGAAAGAGTTGATTGATTGCTAGAAACCTGTATCTGAAAGAAAGAATAGAGAGAGCAATGAGGTTGGTCTCATTATGGGAGAAAGGACAGGGGCTCAGGTAAGGTGACGTCCTAGTTTGAATGGATGTGACGTTCAATACCACTAGGAGAGAGGGCTGGTACTGTGATGGTGCCGTTTGAAGCACTCAGGGTTGTCTTATCTGTCCAAGAAGCAGTCAGGATTACTCGTAGAATGTGAATTCTTCTGTGACAGGGACCAGAGCCTGAGTCTTGGTATCATGTGGAGCAGATGCTTAAGAGATGACCAAGTGAAATGTGGCAGGGCCACCCAGCAGTATTGCTGGTGCCCCAACACAATGAGGCAGTCAGCAGATACTTACTGTATAATGAATAAACCAAGTTCCTTGGGATACTGCCAAGGAATTCTGAAATACATGCTTATTGCTTTAAGAATCTTTGCATGTGCCTGGGACCACAGGTTTTATAATTTATCATTTATCATTTCTTCAGTGAAAAGTTACCACTGATGAGCACCGTCTACTTGATGGAGGAGAGTGTTTGGTGGCTGCACCCAGAGGAGCGGTGGGCCCACACCAGCAACCTGTGCTTAGGCTTTGTGGTTCCCATCATGGAACCCAGGCAAAGACTGCAGTTCAGATTTCTCATATTTTTAGCTTCCTAAATTTTAGCTTCTTAAAGGGTATACCTTATAAGTTCAACAGAGACAAATCTTCACTCTGGGTAATTACACAGAGCTTATTATGGCAATTAACTGATATACTAAGTTAACTGCTCTCTGGTTTCTTTGAAAAATATATTTGAATGTCTGTAACTATGTTTTCATTTTAAACTCAGGTGACAGACTGACATTAAATGGCTTCTTACAAGCAGTTAGTTTGCCTGTATCTTAGGGACACGCAATGTGTGACCGATCATGTACTGTCTGGGCTTTGGTTGCTGGAAAGCATGCAGCTGAACTCAGGCACTGCCCGCTCCCCTGCTCTGTACAGCCCTCTCCCTACCACTTAGGCAGATATCCCTGCGTGGATTTGGGGTACTAACCTCATCTCTGCCTCCATATCCTTGTTTATCCTTCATCTTTCTTATCTACTTCTAATTGATATAATTTGTCTATAATGACTGTCTTTTTAAGCTTCTTGAAAATTCTCACTGGAGCAAGTCAGGGAACGAATAAAAATGCCCCTGCTGCCTTCAAAAAAAGATACTAGGTGAAAGAAGAAAATTCAATCTCTGAGAAGTACTTTACAGCTGATTTCTTTGTCTTATAGAGGAGGAAAAGGAAACCCAGAGAGGGAATTGGCCTGCCTGAGCTCACTCTGTGAGTTTGTGACACAGCAAGGGAACACCCAGGACTCGCAGAGTGCTGGCCCACTGTTCTCCCACTGCCTTGGCACAGGGAGATGCACATGAGATTGAGAAAGCTCTTTTGAAAGCCGAAGAATTACCTCTGGAATGCTGGTAAAACTACAGGCCCACTTCAGGGGGCTGGTAAAACTACAGACCAACTGCCCATTGTCTTGAGCTGAATAAGATTCTCCATGGGAATTTTTTAGTGCTTTGCTAGGAGGAATGGGTTTTTTCCAGCTATTGATTTGTTTTCTCTCTTCAGGTTTCCTTTTGCTTTATGCCACTACCCACCTCACCCTTTGCACTTCAGTTAGTACACAGTGGCTTTGAGTTTGCTGAGCTTATTAATGCTGTTCCTTCTATGTGGAAGACCCTTCCCATCATTCCTTACCACATAATTCTTATTTGTCCTTCAGGATTAGCATGACATTATCTCTCTGTGGGGTTTGTTCCCGTAACATTCAGAGGATAAGCATATCTTAGCACTCAGCATATTATATTGAAATTATTTCCTTAGTGACCTCAAGAATCAGCTAATCTAGCATAGGGGTACTGTGAGGGCAGGGTTTTGCCTTTCATTTTTGCCTCTCTAGTGCCTAGTGTAGTGCTCGGTGAACGTAACTTGGCTTCAGCTTTATGCCAACAATAAATCAAGTCCTTTTTCCTTTTTCACGTCTAAGTCAATTTCAATTTTGAAATAGTTAGTCATTGTTTTTTTTTAACCTTCATTTTTTTAAACTCTCCAAAAGAGCAAGGAATAATGTCTTAGCTCATGCTACCATAACAAAATACCATAGAACGGGTGGCTTAAACTGCAGACATTTATGTTTTGCAGTTCTGGAGGCTGGGAAGTCTAAGATCAAGGTGCTAGCAGGGTCAATGTCTGGCGAGGGCTCTCTTCTTGGTTTGCAGATGGCTGCTGTCTAGCTGTGTCCTCACATGGGGATGCGGGTTTGGGGGTGGGGAGGGGAGAGAGAGAGAGAGAGAGAGAGAGAGAGCGAGAGAGAGAGAGAGAGCGCGAGCTTTCTACTTTCTTCTTATACATTTATTAATCCCATCATGAGGACCCCACCCTCATGGTCTCATCTAACCCTAATTAACTTCCAAAGGTCCTATCCCCAAATACCATCACATTGGAAATTAGGGTTGTTCAACATATGGATTGTGGGGTAGGGAAGTAGGGCACAATCAATTCATAGTAGAAGAGTTCACAGGTAACCTATTGACACTTTGCAGTGAGTGCCAAGAGTTGTGTGGCAAGTGCTAGAAAGTCTTCCTGGTTTGTGTAAGTCCCTCACATGGAACTGAGCTGGTAGAGTGAATCTTGTGCAAGCATTGCACATGTCTAAGGAGTTCTCACTCTCTGGTCATGTCAGACTGAGTGTTACCAGAGCAAGAGTTAGGGTAGGGCCCTGACACCATGATCTCACTCCTTCCATTTAATGCTTTTTCAGGAATTGTTGGACTTAAGGAAGGAGGCTGGTCAGAGGTGGCAAGAGAGTTCTTACCAAATGGGCATCACATATCCTATCTTTGAACATTGAGAGGAGGTCTTGATGTATATTGTTTGGCAAAATGTATTCTTTCATCTCCATTATTGCTAAGTATAACAATAATTGAAGTTATTGTTATATCAAAAGGAGATGAAAAAATTCTCACAGCTTTGGAGTAAGTATAATTATGGTGCTTTTATTTAAAGCTCCTTTGAGCTTAAATTAATTTCACTTCTAAAAATAAACCATGGAGATTAGATCTACCCTTTGAGTGAATCGAAACAACTTAGAAAATAAAAATACCTTAGCCACATGCCCTTCCTTTCCAGAAGCACAGAGTACTGCTTAACTTGGGAGAGTGATAGAAATTTTTAATCAGCAGGACAAGAGTTTAAAAGATAACTGCCAGAAATTCATCATTCTAAAAGGAAGTTTAACAGTAAATGAGTACATTTACTGAATAAAATGAAACTGAGAAAGTTGAGAAAGTAAAAAGAACTAGAATGAAGAATCTATTGACTCTACACCAAGTTGTCACTAAATTGAGTTTGAGGGGAATATAAGGTAGTTTCAAATTCTGCATTTGTCTTCTATGATCGAATGTTCTAAATATGTCTACATTGTTTCGCTCTTTATATTTGGCAAATTAAGAGCCATTTTATTTAAAGGGCAAATAAAACAAACAAAATCCAACCAAATCAGGTATTTTAGGATGAGCTGAAGTGGGACACCCACAGAGATAGATAAAAGGAAGAAGCCCTCCAAAGGTACCAGGAAACACCTCTTCAGTAGACAGGATATTAATATGGCCTCTTGAGAAATGTGAGTACTAGTGAGAAGAGTCTGGCACTGAACTTGGGGAAGAGCTGACACATTCTGCATGACTGTGCAAGGAAGATTGCAAGTCCAAGAGGAAAGGTCCACAGATTTCTGAAGCTTTAACCAAAGAAGCAGTGTCAGGTGGTATGAAAAGACACATAAGTCTTTTCAGGACATAGTGTATGTTAAAGAGTTCAGAATTTTGGTACTTGAACTCTACTACCTAATCCTCCTCCTTTCTTGGGGATATAGAGTAAAAAACATATGGACAAGGAATAGTAGAGAAGTGGGAAACAAAGTTGAGTTGAAAAATTCAACCTTGGTTTAGAGACTTACGGCTTTTTCTCCTATAGGAGACATGGCTTCCTTCCCATCCTCCACTTCCACCCCCAACAGGTAGAGATAGAGAGTGAAGAGAATTTTATTGCATGGATTCAAGAGAAGAAAGAAACCATATGGAGTCTGGATTCTTACCTTTAAAGCACTAGAGCCTCAGTAAATATACAATCAGATGACTAATTCTTCCCACCTGAGTGAACTTGGAAGCAAGTAAAAAGATAGAAGGCAAGAGTTTTCTCTTCCATAGGCAGAGAAAACCTGTATCATGAGAAGAAACTGTATATTTCTTTTACCTCTAGCCTATAATTAATCACCATCATTTTGGAAATAAATTCTGTGCCTGCAGAGAAAGAGACTGTGCCATTGAAAAAGCCCTGTTGTCTCAGGCTGTTACACACAATGTCTTAGACTGAGATAAAAACAAAGCTAATTCAAGTTGTAATGATTAGTTAGTCACTGATCAGGAAAATGTTCAGAACAAATCAAATAAAGCATCCCACCTTGCCTCACCATGACATTCAAGGTGGCCTTAGGGAAATAGTGGTTGGCCAAGCCTAGTCTGAAAACCAATGGCTTTGACCATCTCTCTGGGTCTTATTTTCTTCATCTGTATACTAAAGTAAAACCCTTACTTCAGAAAAGAATGTCATACCTTGTGACAGGCCAACATTCAACTGAAACAACTAGAGAGAAAAATAAATTGCAGAAATTATATTTTTAAATAAATTGGAAATCTGTGAAAGTAGTGAGAACTAAATTTCCAGAGAAAGAAGAATCCTTTCTAGATATACTGAGTAACACAGGCTCTTTTTTTCATGGGGGTGGGGGAAGGGGAGGATATTGTTGGTTCTGGGTGTGGGCTAAGGATCTGGTTTGGTCCAAGAAGAGGAAATATTCTGTGGAAAAAAAGAAACTAGCAGAGCTTTTGGCAGTCATGTAGAACTGGCCTGATGGATTGGAAACTAGAGGAGCCCCAAAGACAAGTCCAATTTTCCCATGAGACATTTACTGAGTTCTGGGAATAGTTCAAGAGGTTGCAGGCTGGCCCAGAAAGGCAAAGTGAAAACTCACAGTCTTGGGGTGCTTAGGAGAGAAATTTCTGCAAGAAGAAAAGGTATGCAGCAAATGTACAATTGCCAGATTTTGAACCTATGTGTGATGGGAGGCTAAAAAGCTAAAGCCAAAACTTCTGAAAAGCAGAACTTTTAGGGATGAGGAGACAGCGATCCACTAAACACTTAAACACAAGTCTGGAAGGGCCATACTTGAAGGACTAGATAAAGTAGAGGTGAACTGAGTCTTACTAGAGCTGCATCCCATCTGTGATTCACTCAGTCCCTGATTGGATTGAGCCCATCTTCCCACTAGAGGATAAGGGCAACATTTCTGGTAGAAGCTACCAGCGGGAGCCTCTACAGTTCTCTTGTACACAATATCCAGCATACAATGAAAGTTATAGACATGTGAAGAGTCAGGAAAAATTCCTGATAATCAAGTAGAAAAAATAATAGAAACAGAACTACAAATGATTCACATGTTGATGTTAGCAATAACTTAAAAATTGTGAATAATATGCTAAAGAAAATAAAGGACAAGATGAAATAAATGATGGGAGAATTTCAATACAATATTGGAATCTTTAAAAAGTCAATTAGTTATTATTGAACTGAAAAAATATATCTGAAATTAATAACTTATTCGATGAGTCTAAGAGTGGACTGGACACACTGTAGAGGGAAGAGTGAAGCATAAAGAGGGTAAAAGAATGGAAAGAACAGAACAAAACATAAGAGACATGGGTGAAAATGTCAGGAAGTCTAATATATGTATAACTAGAGATCTAGAAGTTGAGAGAAGGTGAGTGAGAGAGAGAAAGACTGGGAAAAATCAATACTTGAAGTGAGAATGGCTGAAGATTTTCCAAAACTCCTGAAAAACATTCACCCACAAACAAAAAATACAAAAAACCATACTTAGGCATATCCCAATCAAACCATTGAAAATCAAAGATAAAAAGAAAATCTTAAAATCAACTGGAGAAGACATTACCTTAAATTAAAGAATCAAATGACATTTCAACTAAAACTATGAATACCAATAGACAATGGAATGACGTCTTTATAGTGCTGAAATATTAAGAGAGAGAGAGATTAGATCATCTCAACACTATTCCTCTATTCCTACCTTAACTGGTTAAAATTACTATGAACATATTTGGAGAATTACTACATGAGGTTTTCTAGCCTCTTTCATTAAATATACAGTAAGTCCTTGATAGGTTATTGGAAACTGGACTTTAAGCAAAATGACGTATAACAAAATCAATTTTACTGTAGGCTAATTGATATATAGAAGACTTAAATTCCTATGGTATATTCCTGGTCACAAAAACATCACTAAACTTCTAAACAAATACTCAGAACACTTCTAATATTAAACATTGAAATCAGTGTGAGCTATATATACATTTAAGAAAGATTAATAAAAACAAGTAAGATTATTTTTCAATCTACTTATTCCAGTTCAGGGTTGCAGGTGGTCAGAGCCTATCCCTGCTGCTCAGGGCACAAAGCAGAAACCAACCCTGGACAGGACACCATTCCATCTCAGGGCCCACTCACATACACACTTACACTCATACGGGGACAATTGAGACATGTCAGTTCACCTAACATGCACATCTTTGGGATGTGGGAGGAAACCAGAATACCTGGAGAAAGCTCATGCAGATATGGGGAGTATGTGCAAACTCCACATAGTACGAGCTAGGAATCAGTTTTTTTTTCTCATCAATGTAATAATTAAATGACATTGAACATAACAATGAACTAATTGAGGATCTGCTGTATACACTTATTAGATCCAATACCCAGATTTCTATCATATCAGATTCATATCATATAGCATGAATTTGGCTTCTTTCTTAAAATCAAATTGGAAACTCTTTATAAATCAAATAATGTACATAATTTGTATAGGTAATGTTCTAAAATAGAAAATAAATGTTTGAAGGAAGAATGAATGAATGGCTCTATAAAAAGGAAACCAGAATATAATGGTATGGTACATGGTTATTGTTAAGGTATTGGATAGAATAGCGATTTAGATTTCCTTGCTGCTCAGAATGTGGTCTTGACACCCAAAGCACAAGCAGTAAAAGAAAAAAACAGATAAATTGTACGTCATCAAAATTAAAAACTTTTGGGCTGCAAAGAACACCATCAAGAAAATGAAAAGACAATCCATAGATAAATCATATATCCAATAAGGGACTTGTACCTAGAATATGTAACGAACTCATATAAGTTGATAGTAAAAAGACAGATAACTAGGTTAAAAGTGGGCAAAGGATTTGAATAGATAGTTTTTCCAAGAAGATAAATAAATGACCAATAAGCCCATGAAAAGATATTCCCATCAGGGAAATGCTACTCAAAACCACAAGAAGATACCACTCATGCCCTCTAGGATAGCTATAATAAAGAAGACTGATGAGAACAAGGATGGGAAGAAATTGGAATCTTCATACACTGCTTGTGGAAATATAAAATGGTGTAGTAAATGGTATCTGTGGTGATGGTGGTGATAATGACAACAGTGATGATGATGTCTTTTTTTTTTTTACTAGGTTCTAGCCTATTCATCAGTGTTTTAAACTTGTTCTATAAATTTTGGCAATTATATGGATACTTTTACTCAAATTAATAATACATCAATAATTACAGATTCAACCCCAGGTTCATATGACAATTGCTAGGGGATCTTTTTAAAATGCTTATACCTGGGCCTCATTATAAGATATTCCAATCTGATTAATATGGGAAAGTACTTCAGTTTGTTTGTTTTTTTTTTTCAAAATTTCTACAAAGATGCTGACATGTAACCAGGGTTGAGAACTACTGAGTCACTGTGAAATCTCTAGAGTTAAGCCAAGTTACCATCAAGGGTAGCTTAGAGTTAAAAAAAAAAAAAAAAGGAGGATTGGCACAGGAATCAGGAGACCTGGGAGTCAGGATCCCAGCTCTTCCCTTGCTTTAACTGTATGCCTTGAGCAAGGTGTTTAACCTCTGGGAGCTTCAGTTTCTTCATCTGTAAAGTAGGACTAAGCATCCTCTGTGTGGGAACATTGAAAGGAGCATATGAGCTCATATATGTGACACTGCAGAGCCTGATATCAGTTTGAAACATTTTATGCCTCTTTAAATTTTGGTTACTTCCCTTACCTTCCATGAACTAGATATTCATGTCATATTTTTTTCTAATGTTGTTCTCTTGTTTCTTCTGTAAAATGCGCAGTTTTGTTAAAAATCATTTAAAGTTTCTCTAGGTTTTTTTTCTTTTTTTCATCTTTATTGAAATATTATAGAGAATTAGTTGCTTGTATTTACATTGTACAATTCGATGAGGTTTTTCCATTATAGTTGACATACAATAATATATCAGTTTCAGTTGTATAGCATAGTGATCAGAGATCCACATAACTAGAAAAGTGATCACCCAACTAAATCTAGTTCCCCTCTTCCCTCTTACATATTTATTACATTATTAACCATCTTTTCCATGCTACACTTTAAATCTCCATGTCTATTCTACAACTATCCATCCATACTTCATAATTGCTTTGCCTTTTTTTTTGTCTCCCAAACCCCCTACCATCTAGCATCCCTGTAAATATTCTCTGTATCTATCTATGAGTTTATTTGCACTTCTGTTGTTGTTGATTTTGTTCTTTAGATTTCGCATGTACGTGAAATCATGCAATATTTGTCTTTCTCTGATGCATTTCATTCAGCACAATACCCTCTAGGTCCATCAAGGCAACATCTTTTTCCATCCGCTTCCTTTTAGTTTGTGTGTCTTTTAATCTGAAGTGAGTCTCTTGTAGGCAGCATGTAAGGGTATTGTTTTCTTATCCATTCAGCCACTCTATCTTTTGGTTGGAGCACTTCATTTCCATTTGAGGTATTTGTTGATAGGAATGTAATTATTACTATTCTTTATTCCTGTTTCTGATACATGTTTTTTCTTCTTAAAGAAGTCTCTCCAACATTTCCTGTAATACTGGCTTGGTGTTGATAAATTCCTTTAGCTTATTTTTTTTTGTGTGAGAAGCTCTTTCTCTGTCCTTCAACTCTAAATGATAGCTTTGCTGGATAAGGTATTCTTGGTTTTAGATCCTGGGTTTTCATCACATTGAATATTTTGTGCCAAGCCCTTCTGTCCTGCATGACTTCTTTTGAGAAATCAGCTGCCAGTCTTAAGGGTGCTCCCTTGTAGGTAGCTAACTGCTTTTCTCTTGCTGCTTTTAAGATCCTCTCTTTGTATTTAACCTTTGGCATTTTAATTATGACGTGTCTGGTGTGGGCCTCTCTGGGTTCCTCTGAGCTTCCTGGGAGCTCTCTGAGCTTCCTGGGATTGTATGTCTATTTCCTTCATGAGGTTAGGAAAGTTTCCATCATTATTTCTTCAAACAGCTGTTCAACATCTTGTTTTCCTTCAGGTACCCCTATGACATGGATATTTTACCTTTATAGGGTCCCAAAGGCTCCTTAAATTATTATTATAGTCTTGACTTCTTTTTTCTTGCCATTCTGATGGAGTATCCTTGGCTTCCCTATCCTCTGTGTAAGTCATTTGATCCTCTTCTTTATTCACTTTGTTTTTTCCATTTCATATACTTCTCATCTCAGATAATGTACTCTTCATTTTTGACTGGTTCTCTTTTATAATTCTATTTCCATTTTTATGGTTTTTTTTTTATCGCTTTGTTGAAGTTCTCACTGAATTTATCTACACTTCCCATAAGTTCATTGAGCATCTTTATAACCAGCATTTTGAACTCTGCACCTGTTAGATTGCTTGACTCCATTATTTCTGAATCTCTGTTCTGTTCTTTCATATGGTTTCTGCTTCTTTGTCTTCCCATATTGGCTGCCTTTCTGTGTCTGTTTCTATGTGCTAAGCAAAGCTCCTAAGTCTCCCAATTTTATTAGTGTGGATTTGTGAAGTAGGTATCCAGTGGCATAGTCCTGAGAGGGGTTCAGTTACCAGCCAAGTTTAGCCCAAGCCTGTGTCCCTCTGGGGCCACCTGTTAAGACTGAGCAAGTAATCCACAGATGCTGTGCTTATAGTTGCCTCAAAAGGCCACACCAGAAACCAAGGCCAGCTGCCACCAGTGTGTCTAGGCACTGCTCAGCAAGGAGCACCTGACTTGCTGAGGATATACCTGGATGTGGCTTGGGTGGGGCCGTGAGTTGGAGGAGGCAGAGTTTGAGGGAATTCTCTGGGCAGAGTGATCTCTGTTATCCAGTTTGATGACGTCTCCCATATGGCGGTGCTGTGTCTGCTCACTGGAAGGGGTGAGGGCTCAACAGAGGAATGATGGATACTGCCGGCACCTCTGTACAGACCGAGTCTAGCCTGGGCCCTCACTCTGACAATGCAGTGTCCCCCTGTAAGTCCCTGGTGTCCCGGAACAGCTGACCTGGTGCTGGTGCTCAGAGTGAGCAGGTCCATCACCATGAGAGTCCGCTCGCAGACACGGTCCCTTCAAGAGGCATCTACTGCTGCTGCTACCACAGCCTCCATCACACTCAGCTGCTCCGGACCGGGCAGCCCCATGTCCTCGCCCGTCCTACCTTCTGCTGTGGCAGGGTGCTTTGTTGGATTTCTCCCTAGTTATATGGCTTGCTCTTCCACATCCCAGGTGATTTTTCTTTGCTGTTTGCTCCTTGTTTCTGTCACAACTTTGATTTGGTTGCCAGAGGGATGAACAGACCCTCTATCATCTACACCACTTTTTTTCCACCTCCCCTTTGGTTTCTCTAGGTTTAAAATTTATCATTCACATGACCTTATCTTTTCATTTCTTATATGTATACTCAGTCCCATTGTGCTTATGGTAAATGTTTTTTCCAATACCTGACAAAATTAATGGCTCATTGTATGTTTTAATAAGTTGATACCAAATACTATTAACAACCATACTGGGAGTGTAGCATGAGTTGTCTCTCATTAAAAATTATACTGATCATGGTAATAAGTCATGGGATTAGTAATAAGGGTTCACTGAATATTTTTTAAATGCTAAATAGTTCTCTGCCTTAGCTGTGGTTTTTGTCTGGCGGACTTGGAATAGTGCCTTGGGTCCTGGGGGAAAAAGAGAGCCTGCTCTTAGATTGTAAATTTTTATTAGATTTACTCTTTAACCTAAATGGAAGATTGAGTTAGTAACATTCATATGCGACTGCAGCACAGACTATAGGAGAAAAGCTAGAGTCTGCCCTTCCTCAGAGATGTGGCGATACCAACTATACAGAATATGTCTTGAGACAGTGCTGGGGTTGGAGGCTGTAAAGCAGAACTCCTCACATTTTAATGTGTATACATATCACCTGGGGACCTGCTCTGAGTAGCTGTTGCTTGGTAGGGGTGGGGCCTGAGACTCTGCATTTTCTACAAGCTCCCAGATGATGTTGATGGCAAGGGTATAGATGACATCTGTTGTTCTGTTTGCCCAATACTTTCCTTACCTTTCTCCAAGGAAATAGTTCTTTCTTCATTCCAACCATGAAGTTTAAGAGTAAGCTTCCATGTACTTACTTTACTCCGCCTCCCGGCCACAGTCGGTTGGTCCAGGAGCCAGTCAGAATCTTCCCTGGCATTTTTGGACTTGGAACCAGTGAGCCAGTCTCAGATCCTCCCTGTGGAGCTCTTTGTAGTTCTGTGGAGGTAATTGGCCAAAGAAGCAGAGATGAGGAGCAGAGAGAGTATCCCCATGATTCTCAGGTCTAGGTTCCAATTAATCCTAAAATATGAAAAGTGATTTCGAAATAAATAATGTTGTGACCAGCTCTAATGATATAGTGTACTTCTATAAAATGTATCAGGCACTTACCATGTACAAGTCTCTGTTGCTAGGCCCCAAACATGCAAAGATGAATAGTGCCACACAGTTCAGTGGAGTTTGTCGTGTGCAACGGCAAGGGGCTATGGAAGCTCCCAGAAGAAGTGCCTGATCCACTAGTATGTACGGATGGGGGCCAAGTTCAGAAAAAGTTTTCTAGAAATGGATTTTCAAAAGTTGAGTAGGAATTGTGTGGGGATGCCTGTGAAATTACTCCAAGCAAAGAGAACTCCAAGCAAAGGCAAGGTGATGGTCTGAAACCATGTTTGAGAAACTACAACCATGTTAAGTGCTGCAGGGGGCGGGAGGCAGGATGCATGGCTGTGACTAAGGCAAGTACAATGAAGGGCCTGTGAACATTGCAATAAGTCACTTTTTAAAAAAGTCATATGTATTTAAAAAACAGCAACAACAAATCAGTAACAAACAACATGAATCTGAATCTCTGATTCTCCCCCAAATACAGGACTATCTGGCAGGTTTCCACTAACAACCACTCCCTTTTATTTTCTTTAAAACAAACAGAAAATTTGACTTAGGAGTGAAATGAATGTTTAAAAAACAAACCTGATCTGCTTTAAATACCAAACTCTGTTTAAATAACACAGAGGTTGTGACATCCATTGACAAAGCCAGGAAGTTCAAAGCCCCGTCGCTGACACAATGTATTGGGTTCTGCTGTTGTTGGCATCCCTCCGCCTGTGGCAGGTCCTGGTGTTTGTTACTCAGACCTGCATGTGCAAGGAGACATTCCTCAGACTTCAAGACTCTTTTTTCTTTGGGGAAAAATTTTATTTTTAAAAATGCTTTTCGTAAGCAAGAAAAATTGGTAGTAATGGCTGCTACTTTTATGTCTCTTGAATGTCAAGTTCCAAGAATAACTTAAAGTCTGTTTCTTGAGCAGATTTTAGCTATTTTAAAGGTTTAAAAAAAAAAGTTTATACTTTTACTGACATCCATCTCTGGAACTTTTTCATTATCCCAAACTGAAACTCTGCACTCATTAAACACTAACTCCCCATTCCCCATTCTTCCCAGACCCCGAAAGCCTCGTATTATACTCTATCTCTGAGTCTGACTATGCTAGGTACCTCCTACAGGTGGAATCATACAGTATTTATCCCCCTATGTCTGACTTATATTACTTAGCATAATGTCTTCAACGTTCAATCACATCATAGCATATTACAGAATTTCTCTTTTTTTAAGGCTGAATAATATTCTATTGCCTGTATACACCACATATTGCTTGTCCATCCATCAGTGGACACTTGAGTTGCTTCCAAATTTTGGCTATTGTGAATAATGCTGCTGTGAACATGGGTTTGCACGTTTGAGTCCCTGCTTTCTGTGGATTCTTTTTTCAAAAAAGCTGAATGGAGCTTGTGTAGACCCTTCTTGAGTTTCTGGCTGTGAGAGTCAGGGCATTAGTTCTACTGCTCACTGCTGTGAAGTAGCCAGGTCCCTGGAGCAAGTCATACACCATCTCTGAGTCACAGTTTCCCCCACTTCTGAGCTTAGGGAATCCCTTCCACCTCTCAAGTTCCACCCCGAGGTGAGTCTGCATGAGACATTCTGTACCCAGACTTGCATAGGCAGCCACTCCTGGCTTCTGTTTGTTCCTCAGTGGAATTAGAAGTGGAGTAGGCTCTTGGCATGAGCAGATTTATCATTCATATTTTGAGTGTTCTTGAGCTGCCCTGGCAGCCTGTGGCATATAGAAATCTACCTTTTGGCTGAGGTACGAATTTGAACCTCACACACGGTGAGGTGGATGTGTTTGTGTAAGTCACTAAGTGGATAAGTAGAGCTGATCAACTGCCCGGTGCCAAATGCCCCTCAGCGATGTATTGTCAGCTGCTATTCATCCTTGTGCAGTGACTTTTCTAAAGTGGTAGAACTTTGGTGATGGGGTGTGTGTGTGTGTGTGTGTGTGTGTGTGTGTGTGTGAGAGAGAGAGAGAGAGAGAGAGAGAGAGAGAGAGAGAGAGAGAGAGACACTCCAAAAAGAGAAGAGACCTGAATGCTAGGGTTGATAATGGAAATAAAAGAAAGTACAGAAGCCTAAGAAACTGAGAGTTCTTACTGAAGTAGATTAAAAAGTGGCCCATCCAACTCCACAGCAGCTCTACAGTGCAAACAAGTTCACTATACATTCTCTACAGAAACAAGAGAATCCTATTTGTGAAATTTCAGTGAGTCAGCCAGCAGAATATTTGCTCATTGAGAGATAAAAATTTAGAGAAGTTTGAAAAAGTGGCCCGGGAGAAAGGCAAGAGACTATACAAACATTTCCAGGAAGCAGCAGATGGCAAAGGCACCAGTGTGGCTACTAAACCAACCTTATTTTCAAGTAAGGGCTGGTTTGAAATTTTAAGATGTGTTTTTCTTGGCAAAAGGTGCAGTTAATAGAAACAAGTAGGCCAGCTGTCTATCTCACAGCAGACAAGACTTTTCCTAAGCTAAAGAAATTCACAGAGGAACAGAGACACAAGTCCTTGGCTACGACTATTAGCAGGGCATGTGGGAGGTGTCAGCTTCACAGACTAGACTGAAAGTCATATGAAAAAGGCAGTCAGAGAGTGAGGAGAGAAACTGTTCAAAGAAGGTCATGAATAAATACGTGTACCAAATTATCACATTGTGCACTTTCAATATGTACAATTATGTTTGTCAAGTATTTCTCAATAAAGTTGGGAAAAAAAGGAAAAAAGGAGCTGATAAAAAGGAGCAAAGGACATGAAGACAATGGTGAAGGATTAGGAAAGCCTTCAGAAATTTAGTGATGTGTTCCAAGCTGCCAACAGCACTAATATCCTTCTGTTGAATGGAGCCTTTTTTCAGCAGTTCCAAAAAATACATCTCCATTGGCACCACCCCAGGAAATGTTCAAGAAGTTGCAAAAGTAAAGAGAGATTAATAAAATTAACTTTGTTTAAGACTAATAAGGCAAAGAAAAGAAAAAAGGAAGAGAAAATGGCAACGAAAGTAAGAATAAAAGAGAAGGTGATAAAAATGGGTACA
The DNA here is from genome assembly GCA_028627145.1 of Eidolon dupreanum. NCBI lineage: Eukaryota > Metazoa > Chordata > Mammalia > Chiroptera > Pteropodidae > Eidolon > Eidolon dupreanum. The sequence goes on along the minus strand of CM053504.1, from coordinate 54,134,249 downwards.
AATGAGATAAAATACTATTTCTCCAAACAGCTAAATGCATTAAGTTGGAAAACCTAGGTGAAATACATGTTTGGAAAAACTGAAAATGGCAAACTGCAATTAAAGAGAAGGAGAAGACTTGGTCAGGACAGTGGCCATTACCCATTCTCAACTAGAAGCTTCCACAGTAAAGATTACCTTAACCCTTTATGGGAAAATAAGGAAAGCTGATGAACTAACTTATGTGGTTGTTATCACCTTGTTTCTAAAACCAGACGATTGCATTGCATGATAATAAAATTTTAGGCTCACTTGATTTATACCATAGATGCAGATGTCCTAAATAAAACAAAAGGAGGGTAGAGTGAAAGGACAGGTACCACTTATGCTCTTTACGATAAAACCTAGTGCTCAGCACTTTGAAAAATCTCTTTCCCATTGCCCTTTGGTTCTCCTTTGCAATCATCTCTCTGACTCTGTTGCCACTTTGTTTTTGTTCCTGAAGACAGCACAGGCCTTCTTGTTGTCAAGGTTTTTGGCTGCAAATCCATAAAGGGAAACAAACAGAAAGTGACTCCAAATGGGTAAACTACAAAGGTTCCAAAATCTCACGAAGTTTTCAAAGTGTCACAAAGTTTATATACTGAGAGTTCCTGGCTTATATTACCAGACTTCTTTTTGAGATGGTAAATGAATGACAATGAGACTTATTAAATGTACTTCCTTCTTACCTTGGAGACCTGAAGAGGCTTCTAACATAGCATCTGAAGCCCCCTTTAGTGAGATGGTAGTTGACATTTCCAAGGAGTGACCCATCCCAATACGGCTTACTTCTTCTTGCAAGAAAGGAATTCTTAAGGGTGACATTCCCAATGGAAGTTGTTTGGCATTTCAGAATGCAGAATACCGGGGGGACAAAAATCTTTTCCTAAGGAGACATTCCAAGTGTTGACAAAGTTGGGGCTTTGGTTCACGCACATTCTTTGTGCCGAATGTTTAGAGGCACTGCGGAAGCCTGAGCCCCGTTATTGCCATTCCTAAGAGACTTTTCCGTAATTTCTGGCTGAGAGAGATATGGGGGTAACCTCTTCCTTCTCCTTTGGAATCTAGATCTTTGCAAATAATTAACAAATAAATTGCTCCCTTCCCCAGGAAGCACCTGGTTTCTTAGAATGTGTGACGTGGGCCAGAAAGAGGCATTAAGACAGAGAAGAGACAGCACTATGAGAAAAGGCAGGTTGATAGTTTTCATCTGGAGGCTATAGGAACAGGTTAACGAGCACCACTGACCTTGGGATTAATTCTGTGCAGACTAGACAAGATGGAAATGAGTGTTCTTACTACAATACACCCTTGCCCTGGAGAGGATGAGTGAGGTGTTGGCTCTGTGTCTCTTCTTTTGAAGAGTTTGGAAATGAAATGCTTCTTTGAAGATTCCCACCTCCAAAATAGACTAGGATTTAGCATTTTCTGTACCAAATGCTTTACTCAGGGGCAGCACTAAATAGAGGACTAGGAAATGTGTGGGGAAAAGGACATGAGGTGGAAAGAAATGTTAATGTTGGAGATCTGAAATGACGTGAACTAAGCCTGTGCAAATGACTTTAGGCAAGGTCACTGAAGTCCTACCTCTCTGATGACCTTCTGTTGGAATTATTTCTGCAGGTGATCACAGCTGGTTTATCAATATTGCTGTTTGATATGATCCTGACCAGTGCAACCGTGGGATGGTAAGTCTCTATTTGCATAGAAAGACGAAATGAAAAGTAGTTATTTGGGTTTCATCAGGATACTAATTTTTGCTCTCAAATGTTGAAGAAAGGGTATGTGTATTGAGTATCTATTTTGACATTTAAATATACATTTAGAAGAGTGCGTATATCATGACTATACAACTTAAAGACTTTTCACTAGCTGAAAATATTATACCTACTACAACCAGCAACCAGATCCAGACACAGAACGTAACCAGTATACCTTCCAGCCACTCATCCACACAAGAGTAAACATTATTGGTGACTCATTATTTATATATATAGCTATGTTTGGGTTTTTCTTCTTTGACCCTTCCATTTATTTTCTCTTAGACAAGCTTCAAATCACCCATTTGTTTAAAGACAGCACTGCATGTCCCTGTGATGTTTGAGCAGAGACCTGAAGGAAGTGAGGAAGTGAGTCACGGGGTTATTGGTGGAAACAGCAAGTGCAAAGGCCCTGAGGTGGGAATTGCTTTGTCTGATTGAGGAGTAATGTGACCAGAGCAGCATGACAAGAAGAGTAGTAGGAGATGAGGATAGAGAGGTGGTCAGCAGCTGACCATGTGGGGCCTTAAAGCCCATTGTAAAGGCTTGATTTTAGCTTGACTGAGAGGGGAGGCAATTAGAGGATTTTGAGCCACATGCTCCTATGTCAAAAATGTATCCCTCTGTCTTCTGTGTGGAGAATATGCTATAGAGGGGTGGGGAGGGAGGAGAAAGACTGATTAGAGGCTCTGGCAATGATCTAGGTGCAAGATGGCTAAGAACAGGCCAACAGCAATGGAAATGGTAGGATGCCTGCAGTGTACTGAAGATAAAGGCAATAGGATTGGAGGGAAAGAGAGGAGTCTGGGAGTACTTCTAGGTTTTTGGCCTGAACAGTAAAAAGAATTCAGTTGCCTTTTACAGAGATGGGGAATAATATATGAAAGGCAGTGTTCTGTAAGGGGGGTAGAGGGTTAGCAGGAGTTGGGTTGAAGGTATTAGGACTGAGGTGCCTGTTACACCCAGGAGTTGAGATATCAGTAGGTAGGTGACTAAACTGGCCTGGCGATCAGGGGAGAGAGAGGCTTTCTGTGCCTTCACCCTGGTAACCGTGTTCCCGCCTCAGAGCCTTTGGGCTCATCTGCTCAGCCTGGAGTTGTCCACCGACTTTCCTCCAGGTCTCCACATCCAGGCGACCTCAGAAAGGCCTTCTCTGACCACATTCTATAGAAAGTATCCTCATGACTTCCTGTTTCCTTGGCTCTTTTCTTCCTGGCAGTTCTGATAGTCATCACCTTCCTTGTTCACTATTCTGCTCATTAGGGTCTGCCTTCCTCATAGAAGGTGGTGCCCCCCGCAAGGCGTATGGGCTCCGTGTTAGATGCAGGAGAGAGCTGGTGAAGGGCGTTAAGCACATGGCTACTTTAGCGGGATGGCTGGGGCAGCCACATGGGACAATGACATTGGAGAGGATACCCAGGAAATAGATGTGGTGGCTGTGATGATAACTTTAGATCACACCTCTTGGAAAAGGCCACACAGCTGTGTAACATAGGCCTCAGAGCTGATTTGGCTGACTAGTGACAAGGACATGCTCAAATGCCTTACTGCCGTAGCACGACAGCACAATTGGAGCACTTCATCTTTCCCTTTAGAAACAGGCTACTGAGCTGTCTGTCTGTGACAGAGAAAACAGGTCCTATGGCCTTGTTAGGGCCAGGTGGTCACAGCCACACTGGGAACAGAATGATGCAGTTTCGTATGTTCTACCTCCGAACACTCCACACAGACTCTGCCCATTGAAGAGCTGACCAAGTTAAGACTTTGATCCCCTGCAGATTACTATATGCAGAGCAGTCAATGCCATCATCACCAAGGGTTTTGGTTGTTGTCTGCAGGGAGAGGAAGGTTGAGGGGGAGTCAGGTCATGGTGAGTTTAAACTCTTAAAACTGCTAGTTATTTCCCTTATCAATGGGCATGCTTCATTAGGGGAGTATATACTTATGTATTTTTAAATTACATAGTAATATATCCTATTTATGAGATGTTTAAAACAATACAGAAATGATTCAAATCAAAGTAATGGCCTGTTATCTTCCATTTCCACTATTACCACTTGCCAGAAGTCATGACAGTTTGGTTTAAGGGTGAGAAAAATGCAATGTTTAGTTTAGGGGTATATATGCCAATGAGGTGGGCTCTATTGCCTCTAAAATGAAACCACATAGAGTGGTGCTTTCCTTGTCACCTATAAGTAGTTTAGTCTTGGCTGGATCTTCACTCGGCCTGCAGGTTGCTGGCCTGGTGACATGCAGCTTTCTTTCCCTGTGACTACCTATGGCTGTCTGCTGCCTGGCCTGAATCACTAATGCAGCACATTGTGGAGGATAATTCATATTTGTTGTGGCTGCTTACTGGTCTACTAACTTTTGATTTAGAAAAAAGAACAAGCATAAGACCTCTTAAAAATAAAGCTTGTTTCCATTCCAGTTTTGATATATTGTTTAGCACAGGGATTCCTAACCCCTGGGCTATGGACCAGTACTGGCCTGTGGTCTGTTAGGAACTGAGCCACACAGAAGGAAAAAAGTGGCAGGTGAGCGAGCAAAGCTTCATCTGTATTTGCAGCCATTCCCCAGTGCTAGCATCACCACCTCAGCTCCACCCCAGATCACTGTGCGTTAGATTCTCCTAGGAGCACTGGTCCATGAGCCAAAGAGGCTGGGGACCACTGGTTTAGCATATCCCCCAACCCAACCCCTTGGAATGGCACTCCAAAATTGAGGTGCAGACAAGGTTTAGAATAGGGTTTCATATTTCTTTACCAGTATTATTAAAAGAAAAATCATACTGTTGCTCAGCTTTATGGCATAGTTATAGAAAATCAGTATTTTTCTCATGCTTGGGATCAAAGCAATTCTAAGAGCTAGTTCCCCATTTGCTTGCAAGTTGGACCTGCAGAATTGTCACCTGTTTGACTCAAGGACCGCAGTGCTGGTTGGTGGGGGCTGGCACTGGTGCCTGGGTGTGCTCATGGTAGCCTCCCATCTCCCAGGACTTCTTGTGAATAATCTCCTGGTGCTGTTGTAGCCACAGAAATAATGGTGTTGTTTTTAAATGTTGGTAGGCAATTCCTGCAGGATAAATGTGAGGGGCAGGACCAAACTCTGTGGACACTTCCTCGTTATGACGAGGAAGTGCAGGAGGTGACTTTGCATCCCATTTGGCATAGGGCTGGAAGGGGTTCATATAATAAACAGATATTTAATGAGGGCATATATGTGCCAGGAACCATTCTTGGATAAAAGTGGAAAATTGCAAGCTCTGTGGTGTCTAGAGTTGCTTCTCTCCCTGCCTGAGGGCAGGTCCATATATAAACCATTCCAGACTGACAGAAATGAATCTTTTTGCTCACAGCATTCAGAAAAACGGATTCCCATCCTCTTTTGGGAGCCCCTAATGGGGGGCTCCAAGAAAAAAATGGAAGAAAAAAGAAAAATTAGGAAATCTTCACTCTTCTGTTCTTCTTCCTCTTCCTGGTCTCTCCTCCTCTTCTTTTTAATAATAATGACTAACCATTTATTGAGCAACTTACTATGTTTCAGACATTTTTACATTAATATTAGTTCATTGAGTTTCACAACAACCTCCAGATTATTCCCATTTTCAAGATAAAGAAACTGAGTTCCAGGTCTCTGTGTGTCCAAGGCCCCATAACTTGCCCTGCATCTCTCTAGAACTGATTCAGGGAACACTAAGGATTTACCAGCAGTGTAGATAGTGTCTAGGGAGAAGTGGGCCATAAAGGAGGTGGAAGAAAAATTGGCCTACATCTTCCTCTTTATAGTGTGATCCTCTATAAAGCACATCTAGATGATCTGATGCCAAACAGAAGGAGCATTACCCAGGGCTAGACAGCTCTGTCTCTTATTCAGGAGTTGACATGGTGAACTGAGAACTCGGGTGGAACGTTTTTAAGAAAAAGATCTCACTGTCTTCAATTTTTACTACTATAAGCTATAATTCTGTCAATCAGCTAAAACATTTATTGGGTGACTGCTGTATGCAAAATTTGCAGAAGTCATTAGAAGAAGAAGACATCATCCAGCCCTCAAGATGTTTTCAGGGGAAGGAGAAATCACAAAGATAATTTGTGGAGTAGATAGTAATTGAGTGCGAAATGAATGTGAAGACTGAGGGAGAGGGCGAGGCTTTGGATCTGCCTTGAAACTAGATCTTATGCAGAAGGGAGAGGCTTAGCCAGACTATGGGTGGGAGAGGATTTGGCCCTTCTTGCTCTAGGAAGATAGGAAAGGATGGAGGGGCAGGAAGTGTTAATGGTGAGACAATGATGATAAGCAGAGCTGGGGCTGAGGGGTAGGGAGCCAATCCTATGCTCTCTTTCTTTCTCTGCACCTGTCCTTATGGGACAGCACAACATAAATGGTGAGCAGGTTGGTGTCTAAAAACCCAACTGCCAAGTTATCCTAGTGCATTCTTGAGGCTGTTTCCTAATTTTCTGTGTCTTAACTTTCATAGTTATAGTCTAAATTCTTGATAGTATTTTTCTTTCTTAAAATAAGCCTCCACTGACCTTATCTTGTACAGAATTTCAGAGTGAACTAAAAAACAACAACAACAACAACAACAAAATAGGTGTTGAATTGAGTGTGAGAAATGCGAGTGAGATAGCGCTGCAGTGGGAGGAATGCTAAGTCTGAGTATTACAGCTGTCGTCGCTAAGACGCCGAGTCTCCAGGCTGTTTCACATCCTGTGAACTTTATGGTATGCCCCAAACAAAACGGAGAGAAAATCACATGCGCCCAAATCAAAGAAACAACATGTGTCATTATTGCAAAAGGAACCTTGACTTTGGAATTTCCTGATTTTTAAGAACTCTTGAGTTTAAGGATGGTTTGTGTTCAGACTCCAAGAATTTTCCAACCACAAAGTGAACCACCAGAAGAGGAGTGTCAGACCATATTTAAGATTTTCTTTCTTTTGCACAGAGCTGGTCTGCATTATCCATATACTCAGTGTTTTTCAAGCCATGACTGGGTGACCAGTTCTAAGCTCCTGGGCCGGGGCAGGGCTGGTCTCTGTCTTGTGGGAACTTAGACTAGTCAAAGGTCACAAAAGGCAGACCTGTTTTGTTTGCCTGGAAAGTTATCATTTCCTGTTTTTTGCTTTTCAAATGTTTAATTAGTCAACATTTAGAAATCAGGTGATTTCCCCATAAAAGTCCAGATCTCCATATTCTTTTAAAAATGTGGGACAGCTGTTGTAGACCGGCACCTCCCCATAGTAGCTGTCGCAGGAATGGGTAGAAGCTGCCCCCTCACATGAACGAGTCAGGATGGCATCTCCCTGTCCAGGCTGGCTGAGACCAGAGTACCCAGTATTGTGTGACATCCTCATATCCATTTGCTTGTCTAGTCATTGATTCCACAAGAAGTGCCTGTTGGGCTCTGAGGCTACAGATACAGCTCTGACCCCAACAAAGTCACCTTCTAGGAGATGAGTGCTCATGTCATTATTTATCTTCTTGGGTGGGCAACAGCTTAGGGGCTCAAAACAAATTATCATCTAAAGTAGGGTTTCTCACCCTCAGTCAACATTTTGGGCCAGATAATTCTTTGTCCTGTGCCTTGTAGGGTTTTTAGCAGCAAACCCGCGCCACACCCAACTAGATGTCAGTAGGACCCCTTCGGTTATAACAACCGAAAATGTCTCCAGATATTGCCAAATGTCCCCTCGGAGGCAAAATCACCTTAGTTGGGAATCATGGATCTAAAGGTTTGTGGTGTTTCATGGAGAAAATGCCATTTGAAATTTCAGCGAGATCTTAAGGAACTTGTTGATCTAACTAGAGATTTGGATCAGCGTAAGTGTCAAGTCCTCAGCAGGCCCTTCCACCTCGTCTGTATACAGCCTGGTCAGCACGCATCACGCTTAGTGAGGTGTGCACACCACATTCGCTTGTCAGCTGTGAGCTCCTCCAGGAGGGGAACCACGTTTTATTCACCTTTTTGTCTCTCCACCTAGCACTAGGTGCTTGCTGAACAAACGAGTGGCCAGCCTTCTAAGTGCTATACCCAAGAAAAATTATAAACCTAAGTACCTAATGTTGGTCAACTTTTAAAAGTAAAAGTAAATGCTCTTGTCCAGCTAATGATCTTGTTTTTAATTATTAAAAAAAAAAAATCTATGGCAAGACTAGTAATTTAAATATCCAGATTAATATTTAATTATTCATTTTTTAATTAACAGAGTTTTATGGTATGTATTGATATGAATTCCCTCTATTCTAAAACATCAGCAGGGAGGATTCAATTGATACAAAATAAAAGAAAAAAACTGTGTCTCTGTTGAGTAGAATTAGTTGTGGGGACCTCCTCTTTGAATGCTTTTTAGACAAGGAGAGTCACTCTTCTCTTTAGTGATGTAGGCACACACAGAGAAAGGAATAACCAAGACACAACCTCTTTGTTCTTAGGATTTCACGATCAACTGGTAGCCTGGCCAAACATTCACTGAGCCTGCCATTGATACTGGGTTACCAACGTGAACATTGCTTGAACTTGATCCTAACATAAACCTTGCTAACACCAAGAGTCTTTTGTAAATGATCTTGCACCATCTTTGAGTAAAGATGTCTCATACCTTTAATTCTGGGGGACTGCATGGAGACTGCCCAAGTCTACTTATAGGAAGAATGAATTTAGGGGTGACAAAGGAACTTCTCCCAACACACCACAAAATGCATCTAGGATTACAATGTTTGAAATTTATCAAGTTTCCATTTGAATTAAAAATTCAAAACCTCTTTAAAATGATAAGAAGGACCTGCTGAATAACTATTGCTTATTACTTCACAGCACAGAATAATTTATCAGATTATGAACTGTCATTCAGCAAGTCCCCAAGGAAATGGTGTATTATATTACGCAGATACATTTTTGGTGAGGAAAAAAACAAAAATAGTTGGATTATAGATGGGAGGGGGAGCAAATATAAGAATTCCATATGTTGACAAAAGAAACATCTAAACCTACCGAAAGTTTCATAAGAGTTTATTTGAGCGCAATTTTGAGGACATACCCAGAAGCAAGATCTCAACAGCTTGAGAAAATGCTCCCAAGAATGGCAGTTTTCCAGTTCCTTTTATGCATTAGAATCAAAGGAGAAAACGTAAGGAGGCGTGAGAAAGCAAAGCAGGGAAATCTAGGATTGAATAAAAAGCAAAAAGAGTAACAAATACTTCTTTTATGTTGGCAGGTACAGGATAGTTAGTAATTAACATTTATAGCACATAGAGATGGTGTGCGGGGAACGAGATAACAATGAGGTGTTCTGTGGTCTACTGCTCTGGCAATTTTGTTCTCTGGTGCCAGCAGTTGTGCCTTTGAGGGGTCTTAGAAAAGAAAATTACTCTGACATTTCAAAGGCATGTTATCCTAGGTGCATAAAAATAGTGGACAGGGCTCACTTAAGGTAAAGATTGACCTTTGGCAAAGAAGCTATACGCCTGGGATATGACTACCCGCCATGGCCTGCCCAGTTAGGAATTTATGATCAGACCATTCTGTGTGGTTACGTTTGGTCACTGAGCTTGGCAGAACTGCCATGTGGCCTCCCTGAGCTTGTCAGGTTTATTCCATAGTCCCTTTTTCATTCATACGTCATTCATTGAGTAAATATTTTTTGGGTGCTGCATTAAGTTCTGGGCCTCCAGCTGGGAAAAGGATACAGTCTCTGTCCTCTGTCCAGTGGGTTCAGTAGGAATTCATTGAATAACCACAATAATAAATAAATGTAAAATTGAAATGGGGCCTTTGGCTCCTGTTGAGAGAAAAATGAAGGACTGGAGAAATGCTGAAAATAAACCCCTGGAACAGAAGCTAGTGATGAATATTTTTGGCTGGGTATGCTCTGCAATCTGATGTTTATGCCTTAGTTACATGAAGTTTGTTCATTTCAGGAATGATGGGGATTACAAGATTTGCAAACAGTTCAGTAAAGCTCTGACTTAAATAGTTGTAATGCTATTAAGATTCCTGTACCCCATGTCAGCTTCTCCTGCTGTTTAGAAAATAGCATCAAAGCTCACTTCCCTGGCTCTTTTAACAGTAAACTGAATCGAGGTTTGTTTTCATTTTAGCATACACTAAGCTGCTTTGGTGTTTCAGAAACTAGCTAAGCCAAGGAGATGAAATGCAAGGTTATTACACTTCAGCTTTGTTCTAAGGCTGGGGGAGTAAAGTGGCAGAGAGCCAGCTGATAGCCTGTTCTTCTCCCTGGTGATTAAGGAGGATTAGTGGAAATTGTAGGAAACACTGAGCTCCTCCCCCCCCCCTCCCGTTACATTTGCAGAAGTAAAACCCTCCCAAACCCCAAACACTGTGCAGCCCCTGCGTCAGGTGTCATGGTGACTCTGCACTTGCCCAGGTGTGAGAAGATGGTGTATGCATTCTTTAAGGAACGTTCAAGGGAACAGCACATCTGCTTGAAAGGAAAAGCCAGGTCTTTAGAGGTGAGCCAGTGTACAAAGAAAAGAATGGCTTCCCCTTCACAGTCACTTCATCCAAGGAGAAGAGGCAATAAAACGCTGTAGCCTCTGAGTCCTGAACTAGACCAAGGATAACCACAAGTGTGTCATGTTCCAAAACATAGTCTTTTGGAACTTGGACCCGTTTCACAGAGAAACAGTCCTATAAACAATGACTGTAGGTCTAAGAAAGTCCTCAGAAATGAATTTTGTTCATAATGTAGACACCAACTTCAGCTACATTATTATGAGCTAAATGTATGTTAAAGAGAATTTATCAACTTATCGTAACTCTAATATTTCCATAGGAAAGAAGAAGGTACATTCCAACTTGGAGCTTAAGATTCTAGGCATACAGCTCCCACATGCCCCTCTCCTTTCCAGCCCAGTGGTTAGCCTGGGTTGGGGGACATCCTCCCTGCCCACTCCCCCAGGACCTGGCTACATGACTAGTACCTCTCTCTGCCCTCACCCAGGGGCCTTTATTCCCCAAGGAAAGGAGATGCTGGTGGTTCAAGGGATTTTCCCACTCTCTAGGGGTGACAGGTAGGTGATAAAGGAACAGATTTGTTCTCTACGGCTCCAGGAAGCAGAACTATAGCCAAGGTTGTAAGGAATAGCTGTTGGGTCAGTATGAAGGAGGAACCATGTGCTTCCACAAGTAAGATGCCCATGGAAGCTTGCTGGAATCCTGTGGCTAGAGATGCTCGACAGTGGGACAGGTTTGCTTTGCACAGCACGATGTGCCCCTCACTAGAAGTCTTCAGCCAGAGGTCGAGAAGCCAGCTGTGAGGGCCAGCAAGGATGGATTGCTCTGTTGGGAGGGCAATTGACCAGAAAATAATAATATTTTATTGCTTGTCCATTATAGGCCAAGCACAGGGGTAGATTGCTTCAGGGATCTCCTTCGAAGCCTCATAGAGACTTAGGTGTGATCATGTCCTGTGGTACAGATAAGGAAATGAAGGCTGAATATCATGCTCGGGATTACGTAGCTAATAAATGTGTGAGCCGTAATTGGAACTCAGCTTACTGTTTTTATATTCTCACACTCAGTAGATTCATTTCTATACTAAAAGTGGCAAATGGTACAAGTTATCTATATGTCAGAGTCACCCACATAGGTGACATTTCTCACTGGGAATATAGTGCACAGCCTACACATGTTTCACATATTCAGTACCCCAGATAGGTGTTAGAAATATCAAGGTGTCACAGCCTGTATGCCTGAGCGGATGTGTGTTGTGTACGGGTGTGTTGAGTATGAGTGTGTTGTGTATGGGTCTAAGGGGGTGTTGAGATATCGAGCAGGTGGACTGGAGAGGAATGGAAGAAAACAGTAGACTGGAAAGGGCTGGTGGAACCTCTGAGCACTGGCATTTCGTAATTGGGGAGACCCCGACACCATCACCATCCTTTACTGATGGCCCAGCCTGGTCCCCAGAAGTGCTTTTTGGGAAGAATGACAGGGAATTCAGATGGACACCAGATTGTCTACTGAGAAGTTTAAAATAGAAAATATCCAGACCTTTGAATGTATTAAATTTTAGGCATGTTAAAATATTCAACTCTTCTTTTTTTCACAATCTTCAGTTCTCCCACCGCTTTTTCATTTGCAAAGCACTGACCATGCTTATTTCTGCTCCAATGGGAAATTCATGAATTTTCCATTTGTATTTTCATCTTTAAGTGCTCTACTAGTCTAAATTGAATAAAAAAATTTGGAGATTATCACCTTAAAAATTCTACAATTATGGATACCTACATGGCTTCATAGCCATCAACCCTCTTTAGCAAAAAGCGCCATACTGCTCCGTGGGAAGCCATCCTCTGGTGTTTGCACCAGAGATCACGAACCGAAGTGCAGTCACCTCCACCTGGTCAGGATGAGTGTACATCTTACCTTCCTCCCTGAGGGAAGGTGTCAAACCCATCTCGCAGCCCACTCCGCTCCCAGCGCTTGGCCGAGGTTTACTCTGGATGGACAACAGAGTGGTTCCTGGGCCTGACCTGGCAGTGGGATGAGAGTCCCAGTAGCAGAAGGAGGGGCACCCCATACCCTACTGTGTGTGGCACCAGGCAGCCTCCAGGCTCGAGGGAACACAAAGCTGACCTCTTGCCATTTTTTGCAGCCTCCTGCTCGGTGGACTTGGAGAGGCCTTGCTGGTTTTCTCAGAGCGGAAGGGAGTCTAAAGGTGACTGCAGGGAAAGGAGACTCACTGGCCACCAGCCGGAGAACACAGCAAGGATGATGTGACTAGCGTTTCTCACTGCATCAAGGAAAACTCTTTCTGGGGGTCTCTGGGCCTCTGCAGAGAACAGATGGCGTTGTGTCTTCCCACTTAGAGAGGCTCACTGGAGGCCCAATGACAGTGCTGTCGCCACTTATGCAGACACAGATGTGGGATTCCCCCTATGTGGTGGGTATGGCCCCACCTTGCCTGACACGCAGACCTCCTTATTAAACACGCTTCCCCAAACACTCCGCTTCCACTCCATGGTAGCGGGCCCAAGGTATTTTGTTGCATTTTTGGTTTCGTTTTGTGTTTTTACATTTTTGGAGACTCCTGGGGACATCTTTTCCTTGCTCTCACGCTGGCTTATCTAGAGCCCTCACTCACCCACTTACAAGCATAGAGAGAATTCCTTGAGAGGGCTTCCACTGGGCCCAGGGGCAAAGATGGGGGTTGCAGGGAGCCCTGGACCAAGGAAGAAGCCAGCAAGGACACTATTACTCCAGAGCGAGTGCTGAGGCCTTTGTGGTTGTGTGTTGTGTTGTATTGAATTCTGCATACTCTTTTTTGCTCATCATTGGATTAACTTGGTACTAAATGATCTCTGGAGGGATAATAGGGTTTATAAGCACTGATAGATGTCCTCCCTGGGCAGGTGAAAAAAAAGAAACAAACATATAACATATGAGTACAGACAGATTTATATTCATATGCCTTAAAGCTTTTAATCTATTTAATTCCCAGTATGTCAGAGGAGGTTTCAAACCATTGAATGCTGAAGTATATTTTCAGGCCAGATTAAAACAGGATTAAAACTCTAAACCTTGCCTCTATGGGAATCAAAAGAAATGAATTAGCATGAAACGGTTATTTGATTCTGAGCCCACAATGAAGGTTTAAGAAAATTATGTCGAACTCCAAATATTTCTGCTTGGAATAGGTTTTTTGAATACCTCATTACTCTGCCAGGTGTCAATTTTGGTCTTTTGAGATGTGGAAGGTAATGAAGTCCAGCGAGTGTTCTCCAGGCAGGAAGCCAGGCCCTGTGGTGTTGGACACCTACCACCTACCTCGCTGATGTTCTGAGAACCCCCTCAGCACCTGGCGAGTGAGCCTTTTCCATTCTTGGCCCTGTGAAGAATAGGATCAGTGCCCATGCTTTCTGCATGTTTTCTCCAACATGTTGAAAAAAGAAAAAGAAAAGGAAACAAATAGGAATGAATATGGATATTGGGAACTCCAGTACCTTAAATTTATTTCTTGTCTTTTCCTCGTCTCTGCTTGCCATTAAGGTAGAGATGTTCAGAGTAGCCTTTACACATAGTTTTAATTTGCTCTTGTTCTTCATCTGGGATGTCAACCTTTCTTCAGACTGAAGACCAAATAGAAAATCTGGGTTTAGAACTTTCCTTATTTATTTATTTATTTATTTTTGCTCCCACAAAACTTTCTCTGCACAGCTGTAGCCAGTTCTTTTTCATTGGAGGAAAATGGCATCTGTCCAAATGACATCTTATGCCTGTATTTCCAAGTGCCATTTATGCAAATAGAGATTCCTAAGGCTGGAAAGAACTATGCGCAGTTCAAGACCAGTTGCCTGTTTCCAACAAGACTGACCTCACACACTTTGGTTGAAAAGTTTTAGATTTTTTTGATTGTTCGTTTGTTTAAGAATTTCTAGCAAGGATTTTTTTTTTGTTTTTATTTGTTTGATTTTTAAACAGAGACTCATTTTTAAAATCTCAGATTTCTTACTTTGACACCAGCAAGAGGCAGAGGATAAGGTGTTTCTTTAGTATACAATCCTGTTTCCTTCAGCTTCTATCTCAGGCTTTATTCTTCAAGCTTCAGCCACTACCTTTTATGCCCAAGTTCACGTGCTCGGCTTTGAATGCAGGGTGAGCCCAAAGGCCTATAAAACTAGGGGCTGGCCCAGGTCATTGAAGCTCCTTAACCCTCATTTTCTATGGCTCTCTGGACCCAGCGCCCCTGGATGGGGACTCTCCAGGAAACCCCAGTACTCATTTTTACCCAAAATGATCCATTTGATCATGTCCTGTCTGGGTCCTGACTACCTTAGGGCTTGCTGGCCACAAGTCAAAACCAGGGTGTTTTGGTTTTTTTCATTTGTACAAATAAAGAATATGCTTTCTGTCAAGATGAGCAAGGTTCTGTATGATTGTATGTTATTACTAATCTGCTATGGATATAAAGAAAAAGAAACCATTTATTTGGTAATTGGCCTTTCTCTTCTTTTCAATCACAGCAGGAGAGTGTTGCAGAAAAGGCTGTCATCCTTGGAGAGAGTCCTTGCATTTTAAACACAAACCCAGAATTCTACCAACATGCAGGCCACTTAGCTCTGGACAAGGAAGGGCCACCCAATTCCTCCTTCTAGTCCTGCACTGTCCAGTAGGGTCACCATAGCTACGTGTGTCTACTGAGCACTGAAAAGGGGTGCTGGGTCCAAATCCAGCTGTGCTGTGAGTGTAAGTACACACTGATTCGAAGACCTAGTGTTAAGATAAAGGGTTTCAAAAATCTTATCATTTTATACTGATTACATGTTGAAATATTTTTGATATATGGAATTAAATGAAATATATCATCAAAATTAATTTCTCTTATTTCTTTTTACCTTTTTTAAGGAGGCTGTTATGAAATTTTAATTTACATGTTTAGCTCGCGTGATGTGTCTCTTGGTCAGTGCTGATCTAGAACAGGTGTTCTACACTGGACCAGGGAAGTGGCAAAGGAAAGTAAGTTGGATGTAGCTGCTAGAGTTACCAGCCCAGTAATGATACCTAAGATAGTTTCTGACTGAGTACTTTTTATATGCTAAGCACAGCTCTAGATACTTGCGATGCATCTTGTCATTTAGTCTTCCCAGTGGTGAGGCAGACAACATTTATCCCCATTTTACCTAGGAGATTCAGAGTTTCAGTAACTTTTCCAGGGTGACCCAGCCAGGACCCAAACCAGCTCTTTCACACTCAGCCTATTCTTCTCAGCTTTACTGTGGAGAGTTCTGTTGAGAAGGAGAGGTGGAGTCCCCTGCATTTTACCAGAGGTCATCAGTTCTCAGAGAAGTGCTTCCCTGTGTAGTCCTCACATCTGTGAGGTCATTTGTGACTTTCTCCCTGGGGGCCACTTTCCCTCCCTTTGCCAAAGAGCAGGGTCTGTGGCCAGAGTCCCAGCTGCCTACCCAGAGTGTTCTGGTCCCTGCCTTCAGCCTCTGATTGGGTCGTGTTGTGACCTGCCCTGTGTGGGGCTGGAGCAACTAGGAGCACTTTGGGAATGGTATTGCTCTCATCTGAAGTGTAACTCTAGGTGTTTCCAGAACAACCAGCCACTATTGAATTCTCAGGCCCAGTTTTTTGGGGATTGGCACATTCAGATAGCCGAGAGGTTCGAAGGTTGAAGGAGCCTCAAGCAATGGTGCCAAGAGAGGACACCCTTCTCTTCACTGGGTCTGCAGGCCCCCCAAAGGAAGTACGATCACAAATCTGGATGAAACAATAAGCATGTAAGAATACGATATGTGGTTAGTGCTTGGAACATGATATCTTTCTTGAACAGTTACCTTGGCAAAGTATTGAAATAGAAGTGAAATCACCTGGAGGTTCAAGTGGCTGGGACTTTTTGGGGGTCAGTAGTCCTTTGATCCTTGTTCCAGGGAAAGCCAGTTAAAGGCTCTTGGGCTTCTCTCAGCCACCCCCAGCACCCTCGGCTGGAGACTCTGTCCCTCAGCCCAGCACAGAGTGAAGCCGTGGTGCCTTGCCTCACAGATGCCCCCACCCTGACCTCAGTGGTGTATATGCCCCTGTGTAGTATACATGTCCCTTTCTCTTGAATCTGGGCTGGCTCTGTGACTTGCTTGTTGCCAATAGGATGTAGTAGAAGTCATACTACATGACTTCCAAGGCCAAATCAAAACGGCCATTCTACATCTGCCTTCGTTTTTTGGAACAGCCTCTGGGAGTCCCAGTATTGCTGCGTGGAAGTCTGACTACCTAGAACCTGCTATGTTGGAGAAACCGAATGCAGGTGCTCCAGTAGACAGTCCCCACTGAGCACAGCCTTCTACCCTTCCAACAGGCCACGAGACCTGTGAGGGAAGCTCTCCTGGACCCTGAAGACCAGCCCATCAGGCAGCTGAATGCCATCAAGTGATCCTCAGTCAATGCCAGTGAGGCAGAAGAATCACCCAGCTAAGCAGCGTCTGCCTGAATTCTTGACCACAAAATCATGAAACACAGTAATGTTGTTTTAAGCCAATAGTTTTCAGGGAAATGTGTCACACAGCAACAGATAATAGAGCAGAGATTCTTAAATGCTGTTCTTCCTAAGCAGATTTAATCTGAGCACTCCGGGCGTCCCCACTAAGTAGCCCCTTACTCCAGGAGAACCAGTCTCTGCTCCAGCTGACCTGCAGTGCCAGAGCCGCTTTGAAGAGGAGTCCCCAGGTGACTGTCCACGGCTTACTCAGACCTCAGGTACAGGGCGGGATCTGTACCCTTAAGTCAAAGTACCTCACTTTCTCATTCACTCAAAAGATATTGAGAACCCTCTGTGTGCAGGCTCTGCTTTGTGTTTTGCGGCCATAACCATGAACAAGACAAGCCCTCAGGAAGCTG
Organism: Eidolon dupreanum; assembly: GCA_028627145.1. Taxonomy (NCBI): domain Eukaryota; kingdom Metazoa; phylum Chordata; class Mammalia; order Chiroptera; family Pteropodidae; genus Eidolon; species Eidolon dupreanum. The sequence goes on along the minus strand of CM053504.1, from coordinate 54,117,107 downwards.
ACTTCCTAGTGGTGGAAACAGACAGTAAACAAGTAAATAATAGAATTTCAGAGAGTTAAGTGCTTTTAAGAAAATAAAGCCAAGAAGTAAAGCATACACTCTTCTGAGCATCTCATGAAAGAAAGAATTTCTCTTCCAAAATATACAGTCTCTCTCACACACATACACACACACAATGTAGCATGTAGTTGGAGGGATTTATTTTTCCTGAAGTCTGTCTTTTGAGCCTCTAGGGTTATGGATTCTAAGTTAAAAACCATTTTGGGGGATACAGGGTGAAGTCAAGGATCCCCAGAGGTGGAATGTGACCCTCTCTCCTCACTGGTTCTGAGGAGAGGCCAGGTCAAATAATGAATCAGCCATGTGCAGACACTGGCTGGCCATAGAAGTCTTGGTCCTGCCTATGGTATGCTCTCAGTCTGGTGCAGGAAATGAAATGTGTAGACTTGAAACTGGACCTCACGGTTAATTTCAAGGACATGATACACATCATAAGTGCCTGAGGAAATGCTGAGAGTTAGATGTCCCTTCCAGCTGTGTAACTCTGCACTGAGGCTTATTGTGGGGCCATACAGTGTTGCTCAAAGTGCTTCACTCCTATGCATCGCACTTAATCCTCATGAGGAGCCTCTGGCGGAGGAATCCGTGCCCTCATTCATGGAGTGGGCAGAGAAAGAGAAGGCGAGCAACTTCCCTGAGGTCCTGCTAGTTAGAGGGGCAGGAGAAACTGAAGGAGGCTGTCTGACCACACAGCCCTTCCTCTCTGCCTTCCCCATGCAAGTGAGCAGAGTTGGAGGTGGGGACTTCTGGCCATGGTCAGGGAGTGAGTGCCGGAGTGGCAAGGCCAAAGCCTGTGAGAGGCCGGGAGGTGGGTTGGGTCAGCCCAGGGAGTTATTTGAATGTTGGGATGGGAAATAATCTTTGTGGGTTCCTGTGATGCTCTAGATGGGGTTCAGATGCCTCCCACACATTCTGTCATCTATGCTTCACACCCTGAATGGTCTTGCTTATAGATGAGGCCTCCTAAACTCTGACAGGACAGGACACCTCCCCAAGCTCAGCACTTTTAAGCCAAGATTCCAAAGTTGTCTTTCATAACCAAGTGGCCCTGCCCCACCCGCACGTGATGGGTTTGTGGGCATTGTCTGCCCACCTCGCAACCCCTTTGAGCAAACCTGAGGAGCCAAGCCCCCTGAGGCAGCCCTCCCGCAGGGCGCAGGGCCGTGCTGCTTGCTGCGCGGGGTGTTGGCTGCCTGCAGAACTGCCTCCCGTCCTCTGAACTGGGCAGCAAACCCCTGGGAAGGCCGAGCCCATTCTAGAGCTTGCACAAGGCTTCCTCTGTTCTGGAAACATTTCAGAGAGGGCAGACTTCTTGTGCTTGCTGGTGAAATGAAGGATTCTTTGCTCCTGCTGTGAGCTGATTCTCAGTGGCCTGATCAGCAGAGGCTTGCCCTTAGTAAAACAAACAGTGCCGTGTAAGCCTTCATCCAGGATCCACTGTGAAGGGGTCTGAAGGAACCACACCCCCGCCCCAGCTCCCCTCCCTTGGTAGCTGAGGGTGGAATCCCATTTAAACAGCTGTCTGAGCCAAAAGGATCATTTGAGTCATTTATTTCCTGCTTGCTGTGTGAAAAAGCCCACAGGACTGGCAAATACTTTGTGCCCATTTGTCTTCACACGGTAACTCTGAGTGCACCCCAGGGAGAGGAGTGGAGCCCTTGGAAATGTGGGGACTTAATCCAGGCACTATTCCCAGGCCAGTGGATTTGCCTGACAAATACAAGTAAAGGGGGCTGTTTAGTGAAAAGGGCTCTGAGTCAGAAGTAGAACCCCAGGTTCTGTCCCAGGCTGTCTCACCACCCTGACAAGTGATGTCAATCATTCTTTCATTTATCTCCTCCTTCCTGCACTCAGCACATATATATCGAATGCCTCCCTAGGGCTAGTCTATATTCTTCAGCAGAGCTAACTTGCCACCCTAAAGAAGCCAGCAATTCTATTGCTAGAGGTGAGCCCCAATCTTCAAGTAGGTAAGGCTGTAGACAGATTCTGCATCCTGTGAGAGAAGCCGGAAGTCGTCCCTGAGGCAGGCAGAATCGCCCTTGTTCTGGCAGGAGCAGCTTTGGCGACTTTCTAGGGGATTGTAGACCTAGAGCAAATTCACACTCCCTATTCTCAGGGAGGCCCTGAGCCTACAAGAAGACCCATAGAATGAGATTTTAAAAAGAAATAAATAACAGCTTTAATGAGCCATAATTCACATGCCCTAAAATACATCCAATTAAAATATACAATTCGGTGATTTTTAGCATATTCACGGAATTCTGCAACCATTATCATTATCTAATTTTAAAACATTTTTACCACCGCCTTCCAAAAAAACCCCATACCCATTCTCATTCTTCTCTCCTCAGCTCCTGCTGACCCAGGCAATCCACTCTCTCTCTCTACAGATTTGCCTGTCCTGGAGACTTCACAGGAATGGGATTGTGCAGTATGTGGCCTTTTGTGTTAGACTCAAGTTTTTAAGTAGTCGACTTCTAGCAAAGGCTGCCTTTCCTAGCAGCCACATCTCTGCCTGGGGGTGAGGAGATAGGAGTCCTGAACATGGGGTGTGAAAAACTGGGGGTGAGAATAAGGGAGCCTGGCACCTGGAGGTAGGTGAGGGAGCTCTGGAGAGAGGCAGCAGGAGAAGGAGTGGTCGACGCACTCCCAGAGCCCTGGTGGCCAGGTTCAAGGTTTGTATTTTTCAAGCAATCATCTCTGTGATCCGCAGGCCTTCAGTAAAATCTGTTATGCTCGACAGCCTGGTGTTGGCTGTACTTTGGGGAATAGGGTCTGGCTCCTCCATTTATGTGAAGTTAGAGCAGGGAGAGGAGTGGCCACCGCTATCAGGCAAGACTGCACCTTAGACCACAGCTTCCAGCTCTATGGTTGTCTCAAGTCCCAAGGCGGATGCTAGAACTCCAGCTCTCCTATCCTCAGTCCAAGCTAGAAGCAGGAGGAAGGCGAAGTTCTAGCTATCTGAGCTCTTTTAAGAAAATGGTTCAAGATTTGTTTTTCAACCAGTCATCTTTAAGCATTCAGCTCTCAGCAACTGTCCTCTTCTCACAGGAGATCTTGAAGGTACAACTGAATCAAACCCATACATTATATTTGTGGATGTGTCTACTAATTATCTTATCTACTAAGTAAGACATGCTCTCCTGGAAGGAAGGAGAAAGCAGACACGCCATTAGAAGAGTTTGCAGTCCCACAGATCAGATTTATGCACACACGTGACAATGAGGACGTGGACATGAGCCATTTCAAAGCTCCCAGTCACAGCCTTGGTTTTATGGTGGAGGCCCATTTGTAACCTCACTTCTGGGTGTGGGGACCAGACCTGATGGATAGAGGGGCTAGGACAGCCATCTGCCTGTGGTGGGCATGGTTCCCACCTGTGCAACCCACCGTACACCCATCCCAGCTGCGGCCTGTCGCCCCTGCAGGCTCATGTTCACATGGGCCCCGCCTTCCCCCAGTGGAGTGTTGGAGCTCTGAAGCTCATCTCTAGGACCCTCGTGCAGAGGTAGCCGATTGCTTATCCATATATGTTTCCTCTTCTTCCCAAATATTTTCTTTGCTAGGGCTACAGTAGCAAAGTACCACAGACTTAGTAGCTTAAACAACAGAAATGCATTGTCTCACAGTTCTAGAGGGTAGAAGTCTAAGATCAAGGTGTCAAGGATTGGTTCCTTCTGAGGGCTGAGAGGGAAGGATCTGTTCCAGGACCCTTCTCCCTATGTCTGTTCACATGGTCTCCCCTCTATGCACGTCTCTGTGTCCAAATCCCCCCTTTTTATAAAGACACCAGTCATATTGGCTTAGGGTCCATCCTCACAAACCCATTTTAACTTGATTACCTGTGTAATACCCTATCTCCAAATAGGGTCACATTTAGAGGTACTGGTGGGGGGACTCCAACATATCCTTATGGGGTGGGGGGAACAAAACTCAACCCACAACACCTAGGACCAAAAATCAGTTTTGAGTGGCTGGGTATACAGCTAAGAGATACCTTCCCTGCCTCTCTTGTAACCATGCAGCTTATTTGACTAGGTTCCAACCGAGGAGATATAAGCAGAAGTTGGTGAATGAGAGAGTCTTCAGGGATAGCTCCTTAAAAGAGCTCCGACAGGTAAAACTTCACCTGCCTCCTGCTTCTTGCTTGGACTGAGGATAGGAGAGCTGGAGTTCTAGCATGTGTCTTGGGACTTGAGACAACCTTAGAGTTGGAAGCTGTGGTCTCAGGATAGTGGAGCAGAAGCTAGAAGGAGCCTGGGGGCTCTGGCAAGACAGTGGAGCCACCATGCCAGCCATAGGCTGCTCACCTTAAACCCTTTTAAAAGAGAGAAAATAATAATTCTCCTTTATTATTTTTGGTCTCTCTTACTAGCAACCAAAGGCAACCCTAACAGAAATAGCCTACAAGGAGCGGCGTGTACTAATACTTTGGTGCAAGATGGACCTGGGTGCTTTTCTTCTGTTCTCTTTGTATACAGCGTCCCACAGCATAGAAATGATCCTTTTCTTTGTCTGCCCTCACTCCTGCATTGTGAGTTCTTTAAAGGCAGGCTCCCTGTCTGCTTGTCTTGTTTTCTTGGTGCCTCGCACAGAGCCTGCATACACAAGGTGCTCGGAGAGTGTTAACAGATTTTAAATCCTCTGCACTTACCAATTCTGTGGGCTTGGAGTCTGAGTCTTAATTTCCTTATTGATTAAAATGGAGATTATACTACCAGGGCTGTTTTAAAGACAAAACACAAATGCATAGAATTTAGCACAATGTCTAAGCCAAGCACATTAGATACCTAAGCAATTGGTGGCCGTTATTAATATTATGACTACATTTTCCAGTGAATCCTAGTTCTAGTCCCAGTGTGATGCTCCACTTACTTCAGACAACCAGACTTTTACTTTTTCCTAAGACCAAGTCTCTGACTTACACACATTGTATTCAATAGGTTCTTGCTCACTCTCTTTGCTTTCTTTCGGTGCTGAGAACCTCGTCAGCACATGAGTCCCCAGGTTGCCTGGGTTCCAATTCTGGCACCTTCTAGTCTGTGCCTTCCAGTACAGGTAAGCCTTCCACACTGAGCCAGGTTACCAGCTAAGCCAGGATACAGAAGGGGCTTTACATTCTGCCTGCGGGGCTTCCCATTAAGAGAGTAGGAAATCAGTTGCAAAGATGCCCTTCCTGGTGCCCATGCCATTTACAATGTGATGGAGCCATTTCCCCACTGCTTGGGTCTGGGGCAGCCTTATGAGTTGTTTTGGCTAATAAAGGTTGTGGAAGTGACACTGACAATTTTGAGCTAAAGCTTTAAGAAGTCTATATATACACTTTGAATTGCTCTCTTGGACTTCTCTGAACCCTCTTATTGAGTAGGCCTTGGCCTTGGCCTGCTGAGCCCAGCTCAGCAACTGATTCTTGTCAAGCCAGTTTAGCAAGACTCCCCTCCCCCCTTGACATTTAACCAGGTTCCTCTTGGTATTTTTCCATTGACTGGATCCCTCGCCCTGCCTATTGGCTATAAAACCCCAGATGCCTCTATTGTATTCAGAGTTGAGTTTAATCTCTGTCTCCTATTATAACAATAGTCTTGACCTTTATTACAATAGTCTTGAATAAAGTTTTCCTTGCCTATTTATCTCAGTCCTGTGCATGTTTTCTTTGAGCTCTTCTACCATGAGAACAGGCCTGGCTTAGTCTGCTGGAGGATGAGAGAAAAGCAGATGAGCAGAGCTAAATCCTCCCCACAAGGCTATCCCAGACCAGCCCACCCTCAGCTGACTGCAGACACATAAGTGAGTCTGGTTGGGTTGAGCTGAGCTTTGTTCAGGTCAGCAGAACTGCACAGCTCAGCCCTGAGGCTCATGAGAAATAATAAATGTCTGTTGGTTTACACCATACAGTTTGGGATGATTTGCAATAGATGACAGGTATGAAGAAAAAAAAGGTAAAAGAAGCAGAGCAGAAGGACCTTCTGAAAGACCCCATGTCCTGAGCTCCTTGCATCTTGCAGGGTTCATATTTTATGATTCCTAGAGCATTCATGAGGGACAGTCCTGTCTCTTTGGCTGCCACTCCCGGGAAGGGGGAGGCAGGAAATGGAGACATAGCTGATGGTGCGGGTCCTGGATCCTGCAGTCACCAGGTAACAAACAACTGGAGGAAGGTACATCTGGCAGGAAGAGACTGGCTGGCACTAGGGTTAACACAACAGTATGTACCAGCTGTGGAACAGTAAAGTCCTATATTCCAAATCACTTCATGTGAACACGCTGGGACCATGCCGTTAATAGCAGGCTAAAGAGCTCTGAAATAGTAGCACCACAACGCCTTGCACCCCGGAGTCCCTGCCTCGAATGTTGTCCTCCCAGTCCAGGCTCTACCCTGCCCCGGGCCTGTTGTTCTCCCACACAGCTTCTCTATGCTCCTCAGCTCTTTATTTATTGTTTAATTGTGGTAAAATACATCTAACACAAAATTTACTATCTTAGTCATTTTTAAGTGTATAATTCAGTGGCATTAGGTACATTCACAATGTTGTACAACCATCACCACCATCTATTGCTGCAACTTTTCATCATCTCAAATGGAAATTCGGTACGTAACTCCCATTCCTTTCTCCCTCCAGCCCCTGGTAACCTCCATTCTACTTTCTGTGTCTATGGACTTGCCTACTTTAGGTCCTTCATATAAGTGGGATCATATATTTGTCCTTTTATGTCTTTTTATTCTTCCCGAAGTTTTGTTTTCAGGAATCTGAAAAGCAGCCCAGCAAGCGTGTGAGAGTTACACTTTCTTTACTACTCTCTGCCCGACCCTACTCCCAAAAGAGTTTGGCTGCGTGACTTTTGCCTTTGGGTATGGGTATCCCTGTCCCCATCAACTCTCCAGACAAAACAACATAAATCACTCTTTCTGACCAAGCTCCTGGACAGGGGCTGTGAGGACACCTCACTCTGCATCTTCCATTCTGCCTTTTGAGCCCAGCTGTTTGCACTGTGCACTCTGCACCATCAGCTTGCTCTCCCTCCTGCTGAAGGTGGAAGCTGAGGTGTACCAAAGTCACTGGCCTCAGGTGTTCTCACAGGAGGACAGAGCCCATACTCCTGCAGTAGCCCCAAAGTGCCCCACCCTGTTTTAGGTCATTAGCTTGACAAATATATATCGCTTCAATATTAGAGGCCCTGGCCTGAGCTGAGTTGGAGTCAGACCCGTCCTGTGGGCCCAGAAGAGTCTGGTGGAGCCTGAGGTCTGTGGGCAGTCTGTTCGCATCAGTTGATGAAGGAAAGGAAATGATGAGGGAAATGCAAAATATTACTAAATTTTCACCTTCTGCTGCCCCTCCTTGCACCCTCGACCCATTCACACACACTAACGCATACATACTCTCTCTCACACACACTTGGTCACACAAACCCTTGCTCACACAGACATGTGCTCCTACAGATACTCACGCCTGCCTCAGGGACTCGTGTTTTTAAGGCCTGAGGTAAGAGTGCTGCTCCAGACATAAGTCAGGGAAGGTTTCAAGAGGACCCCAGGGGACATGAGCAATGGAATCAAAGGTGAAACCAAGAAGCAGAGAGAGTTTTTTCTCTCACTTCTTTGAGAACACTGCCCTGCTCTGGCCCTTTGGCCTTTGGGGACAGTGCCTGGGGGCCAGTGGGTGGGGCAGCAGTGGCCCTCCAGGTGGTGAGTTTGTCTCTAGAGGCTTCAGACACTGTGGATACTCATGGGGGTGGGGGAAGTGGGTGGGGAGAAGGGAAAGTGTCAGGGAGGGGGAAGGATTGTCACTTTTCAGGTGTGTGCCACTCGCGAGAACCCTTGGGTTGCCTTTGATCAACTTTTCCCTCAGTGGGGGCACCAGACAGTAAATTCCACCTTGTCCTAGGGCATGGAATTTGTTTTTATTAAGTAGCAAAACTGGTTCTTTATTATTAAGAATTCCCTACCTCCCTTTTTATTGTGGTCTTTCCTAGCTCCCTTGCTCAGGCAAGTCCACGGCTGTCTCTGAGGTCAGCAGAGCCTGGGTACGTGGTAGTGGGCTGAAGGTAAGGAACTCTGCTGAGTCCTAGTACTCCCATCTTTAAGATGGGAAAGGTAATTTAAACCTCTCATAAGTCTGTAGCAATAAATAGGAAAAAGTTATATATATATTCACTATCTGTGGATGTACATATGTATATGTATGTAGACCATATGTGTATGTATGGTGTTTAGCACAGAAGCCAGCACATAAGCCATAGACATTACTGCTGATATGCTATCACCATCCAGGGTGGATTTCCGTAGCGGCTGGCTTTCTGCGGCAGGACACTTAGAGTGTCTGAGTAAATGGAGTGTGACAATGTGGTAAACTGACTTTAAAATCTATTGGCACTTACATATCCAAGTGGGTGTGAAACATGCAGTCACCCCAGAAGTCCTCATTCCTTTGTTCGGGAAGTCACAGAATAGGGTGATTACATATATACACACCAACCTCAAGCGGCTGGTTCATTCTGGTTCACTCTCGCCAGCTCCACAACTATTCCGAACACTTTCACTCCCTTCAAAACCTTTTCCCCTTTTTTGCCCTTCCCTCTCCCATTTAGAGGCGCCTTGCCTCTTACTTAAAAAAAAAAAAAAAATTGAAATCAGATGAGAACCCTTTCACCGTCCCAGTATCATTCATAGACACCTGCCGCATTGGCCCGTCTCCCCCCTCCTTTTTACAGGTGGGGAGTACCTCCTGTCCCACTTAACACTAAGCCCTGTACTTTTGCTCATTTTGACTCCAGCTACTCCCGCTGTCTCAGGAATGTGACCTTTCCCTCTCAACGGTGGCAGCCCCAGCAAACTGGGACTACACTGGAATTCACCTGTCATACTCAGCCTGTCCTAAGTGGTATGCAGGACAGCAGGAGAGAGGCAAGGGGAGAAACTATCCCTTCTCTCCAGCTGTGGACGGTGGCAAAGAATAGTGGCCGAGTTGGACCAATTAACGTGTGGGACCACATCTCTTTTCACAGACTGCCCGGGTTCCTCAGGGTGAGCCTCAAGGGAGCCAGCAGCATTTTCCACCTGGGCTCTGATTTAAACATCTTTGGGTGGTGGTTTGGGTGCCTTTGTCTGACTTCCTGGGAAACTAATGCCAGGCCCTGTATAGACACAGCTGTAGGGCCGAGTGTCAGTGGCTCCTACCCTCCAGACCGTTTGTCAGAATGCTCTGCAGGTGGGGTGGCCTGGCCCAACTTCTCAACACTCCCTGCCCTTGTCCATGGGAAACCTCCGGAACGGAGAAGCCAACGGGTATCTCTGCTTGGCAGAGTGCCACACTAAAGGGACCCTCTAAGGGCCATCTGTGAGGACAGCGGTCCAGGTGAGTGCCACTGGGAAGGGAACTCCCACTTGGTGATGGTAGCCCAGCTTCATGTTACCTGGGAAGAAGCCTTGAGGCCTCAGGGGCCTCATAATCTCCCCTTTGAGTTCCTGGATTCAACATTTGGGGGTAATTTGGGTTAAAGGCAGCAGCAAAGCACCCAGAGTCCATTTGCCACTTCTCCCAGCTCCTGGGTCCCTGAACCACAGCCAGCATCTCCATCTGTCTGGCAGTGGGGACAAGAATGGAGCAGCACCTCTAGGAAGCCATGGCGACTACCTGGGGCTGGGTTGGGTATGAGTAAGTGGGTGAAATACCACAGAAATCAGGAGGAGACTACCAGCTGGAACCTAAGGAACTGCCTGGGGGCAGGAAGTGGAATCAGGACACTAGGCAGTTCTCTGTGGAAAGACACTTCCTTATCATCTCACTTGAGTCTCCTGATACCGCAAACAACTCCATGTCTAGGGCTCCACTGTGGGCCAAGCACAGGCAGCCTCAGCATTTTCCAACCTCCCACTCCACGCTCCACAGCCCAGGGCTGATGCAGTCCATTCAGTTAGGGCCAGGCTGTTGGGCACAGCTGGGAACTTTGGATGCAAGTGTTCCAGAGGCCAAGTGCAACTCTTGCTCATTTTAGGGGTCTCATTGACAAGAAGGCCCTTCTCTTAGAAGTGTGAAGACTGGGGCAATGGAAAGGCCAGCACTGGGACCCAGGTGTCTCAGTCCAGCTATGCCACCCACTGTGTGAAGCTCAGCAGGTGAAGAGCTGGCTTCAGGCTCCTTGTGACCTTGTCTTTCCTCAACAGTTTGGCCTGCTTGAAAGTAACTTCATGAGCGAGAGCGCGAGAGGGGGGGGGGGCGCTGGGAAGGGTCCCTGGAGGTCAGTGTGAACTATGACTCCCAGGTGTTCATGGGCCTCTCCAAAAAACCTTGCCTTGACCCCTTCCAAGAGGTGACCACCTTGACCACCTGCCCGGCCTCCACCAGGTAGAGATGGTCAGAGCAGCTGGGTCCCTGAATCCTCACCCTCTTCGCTCATACCCACCTTGCTCTGGCCTCTCTGGCACCCTCCTCTCTGTAGCAGTGGCCCAGGGGAGTGGGGTTCTTTCTGCCTCTCGGATGGCAGCTCCTGACAACCCCTCACGGCTCACCCTGCATAGCGCCTATTTCATTTCTAAAGATTTCTAGGGAATCTTCACACCCTCTGCAACCCTGGACATACATAACACGGCCTGGTCGTCCTCTGAAGGATCACCCAGGACCCCAGTGGCCTGCTACTCCTTGGGACAGGGGGGTGGGGTGCTCACCTCTTTGGGCTCATAAAGGGACCAAGCATTCCCTCTACCCCTCCTCTCTCCTGCCACCTGAAAAAATTAGGAGCAGGCATGCCTTTCTCAAACTGCTGGGGAGGACGCTGCCCCTTCTGAGTAGAACAGTTAGGAAGGTGTCCCTTCCTCCAGGCTTATGACACAGCATGACTTGGTGAATGAAGCTAGGGCTGAATTCCAGCCCACCTCCCAGCACCCCATCTGGGCACCCCGGGCACTCATCACCGCGTGGCCCTGGGGCGCCTAGACCCTGAGAATCCAAACAAGTTATTGTATCTTCCTCATTTAGTCCTAGATGCCATATCTGTGCTCTAATAGCTTCCTCTATTAAGCAGGGTTTTTTAACTTATTTTTTGCTAACTCAGCTAAGTTCAGTGAGAAGCAACGGTAATTGTTTTCATTTACTGAACTCCTATAGGTGTTTACTGTACCACCTCATGCGATCCTCCAGAACTCTTTTGACAGGAGATAATAAGATCTCTTTTACAGGTGAGCGCCCTCCAGTGACTGGCTGAGGTTACAGGGTCTTTTGGCTCCTCTCCTGAGTCCCTTCTTTCCCTCTCTGCCCCTCTCCTAGGGTCACTGCCTCTGGGTCCCCAAGGTCTGCTGCTGAAAACTCATCCTTTCTATTCCGGGCCCTCCTGCTTCTGGCTGCATGCTCTTCCCAGAAAATTCTCTTGCCCCCAGCTCGCCTCGAAAACTGCTTCTGCCACTCTCTCCAGAATGTACAAGGAGAGGGGAGAGTAATCTCTCCCATTTGTGTCTTGTTTTTATTTTGCAGATAAAAATAAAAATCAGTTTCGTGGGAAAAGGCAGCTGCCTTAGGAAAAACTTGATATCTGACTTAGGATCTCATAAAACAATATGTAGGTGTCACCAGGGACTTCCAGATATGCCTCAAAGGGGATCTGCTTCCTTTTTCTAAGCCTGGGTTTAAAAACAATAATTTATAGTGAGTGGTTCTGGCAGTGGATGCCGTCAGCTTCCCTACTAGACCACTGAGTTTTCTGTTTGGTCATCAGTTGTAATCAGCTCCTGTTCAGAAGCCCCTCATAAAGACTCCAGAGAACTCAGAGGCTCTGAGGGAACGAATGCCCAGTGGGCAGGGAGGGGCCCCGGACACCATCAGTGCCCTGCTTCGGGGTCAGGTTCATTGTAGCAAAGCCATTCCCACCACCCTTTAAAGGGGCACGTGATCTTGGTCTCTCATCCTTTCTTGACCCTTTCGTGGGAGGTGGTACAGAGGCAAGCATCACCTTGCCAGGCATCTCTTTGTGGTTCAACCAGTCGTGTTTGCAGACTTTCTGGAATATCTAGAAATCTGAGCGGTTCTTTACAGGGTGGGGGCCCTCTGAGTGAGCACTCCTGCATTCTGCATTGGGTTTCTTCGGTAGTAAGAGGGGCTTCACCTTTCGTTTTCTTCTTTTACAGTTTTTTTTTTTTTTAACCTGTTTTACCTTGCAGTTGAGCTACCAGAAGCCACCTTTTAAGTTGGTGTTGATGATATGTGACTCCAGATTCAGACTTAATGTTTCTCTCTTTCTCTGGCCTCAGCAATCTCCTACTAGTCCTGCTGTGACCTGGCCAGCACTGTTCTCAAATAAACAACCTTGACAGCTCCTGGGACATGAACTCAGGCCATGTCTCAGAGAGGTGAGCCCACAAACCCCTTCTTCTTTTGAAGGACTTCTTCCATCGCTGAACAGATAACACAACAGGTCACAAAACTAGCTGGCTCAAATTTGCTTTGTTCTCTGGGCTCCCCCTCCCCCACACATACAGATGGTAGGGTAGGGGGTGGAAGGATGAAAAGACTTCAGGTTCTGATGAGTTATGGAGGTGGGGGGAAAGGGCTGGCTGTTAGATACTGAATTGGATGTGTCTAAGAAAAAAAATTCAGCGGGGGTCAGGGCAGAGTAACAAGGAGGAGAGGAAGGGACATCCACTGTCCCTTGCTCCCACATCAGCAAGGCAGGGCCTGTGGTACAGAGTAATTTACGTGGAATAAGGGACTGTCTCAAGATGGGCCTGCTGGGAGAAGACAACAAAAAATCAAGAAAAACGAACAGCTTTGCATTTGGTGTGGATTTCCTGCTTTAATATAGGTTTGACTAGGAAAAAAGGAGTGTCAGTGGGCTGGCATAAGCTCAGGCCCCACGGGCAGGTACTCCAGGGGCCAAGGGACCAGACCCCTCCCAGGCAGGGCGCACAGCGGGCCTGCTCCAGAAAAGGGCAGGTAGCACTTGTTTGCTTGTTTATTTCTCATCTCTTACCTGTCTTAATAGTCAAGGCTGACTAGAGGCAGGAGCCCAGGATACCCCAGGCCAGTATGGGGAAACCAAGTCAAGCAAAGTAGCCAATGCTGTCCCACAGACATTTGTGCATGGGGAGAGCTGGAGAAGTTTTGGGGCAGGCCTGAGAGGGAGTAGGGCTTGCAAGGGGCCCTGAACCTTTCTCCTGTGGTGAAGGATAGAAAGGCAGAGCCTCAGTGTCTTCTAGAACAGTCTGCAGAGTGGCCTCCTTCTCTCCACACAGGCTCAGGCTGCCTCCCTGACTCCCCTGCCATAGCCTAAGGCTAGAGAAGTGTTTGAGACATCATTGCTGAGCAGCTCTGGCAGTGGGCTTCGCCCTCAAACCTTACCCCATCTCAGCCTTCTTTCCCTTCAGAAAGCTCATGTTATGGACAAGCCAAAGGAAATTTCTTGACAAAAATCTTTCATCCCCAGCCCCTGCACCCCCCCACCAAATTCAAACCAATAAAATTCCCCACTCAACAAATCCACAGGCCAAAATAGAGTTTTAAATTTAAGATGTCTTATTTTTTTTTAAATGGACCGACAACTTATATCCATTTTGTAAATGACAAAACCGAACAAACTGCCCAAATTCAAGAATATTAGCTTGATATTAAGACACAAGAAGGATGCAGGGTACCCTCCCTAGGTCTGGGCTAGTGGCGTGTCATCCATTGGACAATCCCCTGAGGCTGGCAGGGGATGCAAGGCAGGTGAAGGGTGGGGAGCTCTGCAGGCAGTCTCTACATGTCAGTGGTCCTGCTTCTCAGAAAGGATTTCTACCCACCAAGCACTCGCCAGGGCACTGACTGGGTTGAGAACTGGGGTGGCTGATCAGAGAGCTGCAAATAACAGACACCAAGAGAGGAAGATCAAGGGCACATTGTATTCAAGGTGACAGAGATGCTTTGAGCACTTTGTGCTTCCTTTCCAAATTTGCCTCATAAACAGTTGGTACGTCCCTTAAACATTAGTTGATCTAGCCAAAGAGATCACATTCATCATAGCCCCCCAAAAAACCATCATCTTAAACTGAATCCAGCTAAGGAAATTTGTTAGCACAATATTTAGGAATAAACTCAGCTAAATCTACAACTATAAAGAAGGCGAATATCCTGTTTGCTCCTTCCCCAGCAGCTCCTTGAAACTCTCCATCCTGTGTGACTGTCAGATTCTTTCCAGTTCTGCTAACTAGAGCTAAATATGCTCAGTTTCCCTCTTGCCCTTTCTCTGGAGTGATGCGAGATACTCCAAATCTGTGTGTGAAATCTGAAGTGGGGATGGCAGCAAAGGAATCCTTAATGCAGGGCAAGGGGTAATGCACGTGTCTAAACATACACATACATGTATATAGAAACAATAAAATATTTTAATTCTTTTTACACGGCCAAGGGCTTTCTTCAGTCAGGTGAACCCCAGTGGGTACTTTTCTCTTACGGCTATGAGGTGATGGCGTGGTCACGAGCCTCAGTACAGGTTGTCCCAGCAGTCAGTACAATCACAGTTGAAATTCTGCACTAACAGACCTGGGTACATGGTGGTGATAGGAGTCACTGCCTCTGTTGATGGACATAATCTTAGCTCAAGACGCAGTTTGTTCCAGCTGTCAAAAGCCTCAAAACACCAATCGTGTGTCTTACCCTTATTCTGGATATTTATAAAACACTTTATATATATATAGCACAATAAATGTGCTTATTATGCACTCTAACATAGAGCACAGGAATACATACCACGGAGTACAACCCCAGCCGTCTCCACAGTGGGAAAAGTGTGAAGGTTAAGTGGGTGCACGTAGTGTGACGGCAGACAGGTACAGAGCGCCACACTCCCCGCCTTTCCACAAGACCCAGCCAATACTGAGAACTTGTCTTTTCTGTCCTATGCGTGGTAGAAGCAGTAACAGAAACAATGTCATCTTCTGAGGGCAGAGGATGTCTGACAATCTAGTACAGAGAGTGATTGTTATCCAGAGATTATCAAGAAATTAGCACTCATGACCCCAGGCTGAGATCTGTGGCTAGCTTCAGGGGTTGAGGGCTGATGAGACATCTCTGACATACACTGTCACATTCACTCATGCACACGCCCCAAGAGAAAGTGCACTTCAACAGCTGATACAAAAATAGATTGGCACACTCTTTTGACACAGTGAGGGTATCTTTTAAAAGCTTTCCCCCAACTTCTGCAAATTCTCTTCCCCACTCTGCTCTAGAACCTCAGTTTGAGTGAGCGGGTCTGAAGAGAAGGCCCTGGACCACACTTGCAAGGCCTGCGTGTGCCCGGGAGGAAGACTGGGGCGGAGACAGCTGAGAACTCTTGCTAGTGGAGAGCTGGAAGGGCCTCTGCCGTCTTCAGCACAGGTCTCCCCTTCCCTCCCTTAGTAGCGAACAGCTCTCAGTTCATCTCGGCCAGCCAGACTGAAGACTTCCTGAAAAGTTTCCGGTACTGCTTCTACACAAAAACATGTTGAGAGGAAAAAGTCTGGTATGTTGAGTTCTATTTTTGCATTTCCAGTAGTGAATGCTGCTCCACTGAGCTCAGAGGAAGTGGTCCCTGGCCCTCCTAGGGGGCCTGTGCTAGGAGCTCTGGATCAGGCGTCTGTAATGGGGCATGACTTCGTGCTCTGGCAAATGAAGGGCAAATTCCAAGGCCACTAACACTGGGAATTCAAAGGCAATCAGTTCTCGTCTGTTCAGCCGGAACTTCTCTTCCAGTTTCTGCAACAGAATTAAAGAAAACCACGTGTTTTAGCTTTGAAATCAAAATCCTAGGCTTTCTCCATGTGCAACCTCTCTCTCTACCCATCAGCCAGTGAGTGTTTATAGAGAAACCCATTGTGGGCAAGACTGTGGAGGAAAAAGGGAGGCATTAGCTGTACTTCCTGCCCTCAGTCCTGGTAGAGAAGGAATCGAATCTTCCCGAGGACCCACAGTTTGTGGAAGCTTCACACACATCTGATGACTTCACTTAATCTCTCAATAACCTTACAGAGCTGATGTTTTATCCATTTTACAGGTGAGAAAACAGGCTCATGAGGTTAAGTAATTTGTCCACAATGACGCGGTCAGTAAATGGCAATGCTGAGATTCAAACTTAACTGGGACTCAAACTCTACTGTTACAATAGTTATTCAGGCTTAGAGGTAAGACTAAAAATAAAGCAAATCATCTACAACAATAACCACATGGAAAGTTCAGAATTGAGTGAGCTGATTATATGTGTTTGGTTTTATTTTATGCACGAGGACCCTGGTGAGGTCACATCACTTTCAGAACATCATACAACACTTGTGTATCTGAATGGGCTGAGTGCTTGGTGTTTGGCTTTGTGCCTAGGGGGACCCCTCCTACACTGCCCCCCAGTTTACCCAACTCTAAGGGCTTCTGGGGTAGAAATGAAGGGGAAAAATCAGGGTAGAGGTGATAGCAAAGGCCTCATTTTTGCTGCAGTACATTCTGCTTTGGCTTAAACTTAGCTGTTGGTTTAATCTCACCAATGGGTAGTTAGAGACTACATTTAGATTATAACTGGGGTGGGGTCATGTGTTAGGTTAACTGCTACTGCAAATGGTTCGTCAAACTATTACCATTATATTCTCCATTAATACTATCAGCTTTTGCTGTGTGGTATTTTATTCAACTATAATTAAGTGAGCATAATATCACTTAAAATTTTATTAATATTTGTTATTTCTAAAGATTCATTAGATCTGCAAATACCTATGTAAACTTTCTGAATCTCAGCTCAGATTTGGTATTCAAAGATCACCTCCAAGCTAGATGATTTTGTACCATTTTTTAAAATCAGTAAAGCACTGGCCTAAAGAATACTTTCTTTCATTGATGAATGAATGGATAAACAAAATGTGGTATATACATACAGTGAAATATTATTCAGCCTTAAAAAGGAAGTTCTGACAATGCTATAATATGGATGGACCTTGAAGACATTATGCTAAGTGAGATAAGCCAGCTACAAAAAGACCAATTCTATATGAGTCCACTTCTATGAGGTACCTAGAATAGTCAAATTCATAGAGACACAAAGTAGAATAGTGGTTGATGGGGGCTGGGGAGTTGTTTAATGAGTACAGAGTTTCGGTTTTGCAAGATGAAAGAGTGCTAGAGATAGATGGTGATGGTTGCAAAACAATATGAATGTACTTAATACCACTAAACTATACACTTGAAAATAATTAAAATGAAAAAAGAATACTTTTTTACATGGGGCATATTGACATTAGCTCCCTTTCTGCTTTTTCTCCTTTGTCACTGAAGATAGCTGCACAGATAGATATCTGGGGCACTGCACTAACTATGTCTTTTATTTTCTGTATTCAGAGCCTTAGACATCCTGGAGCCTTGCTGACCCTGGAGGGACTGTCCCTCCTAGGGTTAGCCAGTTCCCAGAGTGCCCAGAAGGTGTGCTTTTCAAATGTAAGCCAACCAATCCAGAGCCCACACCAACCACCTCCTGTATTGGCTCTCACACTCCAGGCCACTATCTGCTTGCCCTGATCACCCACGGCCATGTGCCAGACAACTAGGCACGGCTCCTATGCCCCAAGCCCACTGACATGATTCAAACCAGCCAGCGCCAGCCTGCTTACCTTCCCTTGCCCATTCCTTCCTGTGGAAACCAAAATAAAGTCTCCTGCCCACAGTTCCTCTCTCTCCCTCTGATGCCTGGCCAACCCTGGTACTTTCCTACATGGCCCCTTATTATGGACTGAATGTCTGTGTCTCCCCAGAATGCATCATGTTCACTTCCTAACCCCCAATGTGATGATATTAGGAAATGGGGCCTTTGAGAGGTGTTTAGGATCTGAGAAGCTCATGAGGAAGGAGTCCTCGTAATGTAATTAGTACCCCTATGAGAAGAAAACGAGGAGGGCATGCTCTCTCTCTAGCCCTTCCCGCTCTTTCTGTGCCATGTGAGTGCACAGTGAGAAGCCAGGAAGAAGGTCCTCATTGGACCCTGAAGTAGCTGGCACTTTGATCCTTGACTTCCAGCCTCCAGAACTGTGACAAATACATGTCCACTGTTTATACCGCCCAGTCCCTGGCATTCTACTATGGCAGCCTGAGCTAGGACACCCCACCTCTTGGGGACTGTAACAAACTATCTCTTCAATGCTGATTGTCTCCTGATCTGTTGGCTTTAATGTACTTCAAATTTTCTATGAATTCACCATATTTTGACATAGGCATTCATATATTCATCTAAGGAGATCAGTGTTTTCTTGCTTGGATGGGGCTCTCCTTTAAAAGAAAGGAGAAACCATTCAGTCAAACCCACACCTTTCCCCAAAGAGGAGGCAACCACGGTGGCAGGAAGCCAAGGTCTGTTGAACCAATGCGTCTGATGGATGCTCTGCAGGTCACACTGCTCTTGTCATATAGTGGTTTCAGTGGCTGTGAGGATAATACTGGACTGGAGCGTGTACAAGCCCAGCCATCAGGACAGGGGCTACTTACATCAATTAAATGCTTGACTTCATGCTTTTTGAGGTCACTTCCGATTTTGGCTGCTAAAAGCACACAAGCTCCGGCACAAAGCTTCCGGTTCTGTTTGTTTAGCTTTCCCTTGAGGGCGAGCTTCTCAAAGTAGACAAAGGCCATGGCCACTGTGGGCTCCTCAAAGCCACAGTCCTCCTGAGCAAGCTTCCGCATCTCTCGCTTCAGACTAGAGAGAGACAGGAGGAAGGGAAGTCTTATTAGAGCTTGAGAGTTTCAGGGACCCCAAAGAAAAGGACTACTTCATCTTGAAAGTATTTCCTCTTTCTCATTCCCAGAAAGGTGACGTGGAATGGGATCAAGTCCTTGCGAGTGAGAAAGTTACATAATACGTGAGGAGCAGACTCGATGCTAGGGCTTCAGACTCTTTGCTGTTGGTAAAGTTCTACAGAGTCCAGACCATGTCGCTACGGGATGCAAATAACCACAATGAACCCTAGTGGATCTTCAAGGGCCTCTCTGGAAACTAGGAGAGTTGTCCAAAGTGACAGAGGGAAACCATGAGGAGAACTACAGTCATTCCAGAGAGACAAATGTAGAAATAAATTAGGTAGTTGGTGTCAGCTCTGCAGAATATTAGTTACATTTTTTAACTATGGCAGAAGAAGGGTTAGGCTAAGGGCACAACGGCCAGTGTGCTTAGGAAAGCTGCCCAGCAAGTGGACAAAGTGTAAATACTTAGTTTTTCTGACCTCTTTGGCTTGGAACATGGCAGAATCAAATGAGTATTGGGATACCGATTTGTGTGCTTAAATGTTGGCACATATTCCAATACTGTGTTGGTGTAGAGTCTAGCCTCCATTACTACACACACAGAAATTTTGCTGTCCTGGCACACAGATACCACAAGTCAGCTTCTCTCCGGCGCAGCAAGGCCAGTCCTCTTGACTCTTTGACTAGCAGACATGAGTCACCACAAAGCCGATCCAATTAGCCATAGGAGAAACATAGGCTTGACCTCGCTTTGGCTGTTTTGCTGACTACTTAAAGATAGAGCTTGGCTATCATTTTGGGGCAGACAGCTGTGGGTAAAGAGTTATCTCAAACCCTATGATAACACTCTTTTCTGTTTTGTCTACATTTGAGAAAACAGGGAGTCAAATGTTTCCTAATTTCTCTGAGTTTTCAGTAACATAAATCTTACTGAACTGGTGAGCTACAGATAGTATGAAATGACCCACAAAAGAAACCTCCCCACAGAGCCTTGTCAGCTCGTGTCAAGAGCTCTGTCTTCTGTCCTGCTTCTTTCAGCTCTCACACAGGGGCCCTAAGCAGCCAGCATTGCATGAGCCTCTTTTTGCTGACTGTGCCCATATCTCACTTGAACCATCATACAAACCATGAGCTTAATGCTTCCTGAGAGAGGAGATTGAAGGGAAAGTTCATACCTCCTTATTTTGCTGAGTGTTAACTTAATGTGAGGAAACTTCTCCTTGAAGGTCTCATTCATGTCCTTCTTGAGATCTGAGGGCTTCACGTAGTCAATTACTGTGGTCTGTAACAGATCAGGCAACAAGGTCACTCCTTGCAATAAGGGCCCTGGGATGATCCAATCCAATTGCACATAAAATGTGCAATTTATGACTGACTGACATTTTCTAACACTACCATGCAATGGGGAGGCCAGGTGAGCACCCAGCAAGGACTTACTGAATCCAGGAGCCTGAACAAGGCCATGGGCCCTGGAGGCAGAGGGAAACCAAATCCCTGCTTCTAGCAGAACCAGGTGACATTTAGAAACACTGCCTCTCAATCTTCAGAGGTCAGTGCCTGGCAGGAAGGGGCGTCCCTCTCTTAGCTCCTATGTTTCAGTCTGTAATTCATGTAGTGCAGTGTTTAGGGCTTGCAATTTGGACTCACACAGATCTGGGTGAAATCTACACTTGACCGTCACTAGTTGTCTGGCTGTGGGAGACTGATTTAATGAACACAAACCTCAGGTTCCATATCCGTGAAATGAAAATAGTAAGTGCCTACTTCACATGGTTATTTCAAGAACCACGTGAGAAGTAAAGTGCTCTGTGCAGTGCTTGGCATACAGCACGTGCTCAATAAATTGTTAGCTATTATTATTTTTTAATTGCGGAAAAATATATGTAACATAAAATTTACCATTTTAACTTAAGTGTACAGTTCAGTGACATTACGTACATTCACATTGTTGTGCAACCATTACAACTGTCTCTAAGACTTTTATCATCTTGCAAAACTGAAATTCTATATCCATTAAACAATCCCCTTTCCCTCCCCTCACCTCCTCCTGGCAACCACCATTCTGCTTTCTGTCTCTCTTAGACTATTCTAGGTACCTCGCACAAATGGAATCGTAGAGTATCTGTCCTTTTGTGATGGCTTATTTCACTTAGTATAATGTCCTCAAGGTGCATCCATGTTGTAGCACGTGCCAGAATTTCCTTCTTTTTTGAG
Source organism: Eidolon dupreanum (assembly GCA_028627145.1). Classification (NCBI taxonomy): domain Eukaryota; kingdom Metazoa; phylum Chordata; class Mammalia; order Chiroptera; family Pteropodidae; genus Eidolon; species Eidolon dupreanum. The sequence goes on along the minus strand of CM053504.1, from coordinate 54,096,120 downwards.
GCTGAACAATATTCCATCATATGTATATGTTAGCTATTATTAATAGTCCCTTGAACCTTAATTTTCCTCCTCCTCCCCTTCCCCCTTCTAATTCCATCCATCTTTAAAGACAGGCTCCTTTGAGCCCGTTCTAGGCACTCTGGTCTTCCCTGCTCCTCTGTGCCTTACCCTGTTAACTGTGAATTAAACAGTCTCTGGCTGGGTCTCACCAGGTGGGTCACATCACTCCTCAGGAGTAACTTTCAAAGGGCTGCAATAATGAGTGATGCCCCTGCTGGCTGGCTATAGGCAATAATCTTATCAGGCAAAGCCAGAGAAAGAAGCTATAGATTCTGAGAAGACCTGTATCCATGGATGACTACCATGGCCAGCCTCTTCCAGAAGATGCATCAATGGTTTCCACAAACAGCTCCAACAAAAGTTGCTGGCTTTCTGTGAACACCTCCATTCAGCAGATGCTTGCTTTCGCATGATTTTAGAAGAGACACATGGAATGCCCCTGGTGCCAGTTAATAATCAAGAATAGGCAGACAGCCTGCATATACAATTTGTACTGATTTTAACGGCACTTTCTTTGCTTTTCTGGTGAATAAAGGCAAACAGAGCAAAACATAATATTAACTCAAGCAATTCCACCAAAATTGTTCAGAGTTTTCTCAAATTCTGGGTGGAAGTGAACTTGGTATGATGCCTTGACTTCTTCCTCGGAGCCATGCTCTTCCTGGCCTAATCAGGAAGGTGCTCCCTCAGCTAGCCCGGGACGTGCCCATTCTGGTAGCTGTGTACTCGCATGTGAGTGCTGCTCTGCCAGGAGGCTCGGGGGGTGGATGCACGGGATTTTATGGAGGCCACTTACTGCCAAGGTCCAGCAGAGTAGATGCCTCCACCGTCTTCCAAAATGGTCTCATTTCCCTTCCTACTTTTCAAAACTGCTCTATTTCATCTCAAGCAAATATTTCTGCCAGTTGAATAGGATATAAGATTTTTAATTTAGGAAATAGGCAGCAGAATGAGAGACCACATCTAACACGCTTACCTCAAAAGCTGGGCCCATTGGCCAATCAACCAATTCTTCTATTTTCTAAATACTCAGCACCCCTCCCCCTTCCCTCCATCCCTACCACAACCAGGCACTCTGGACTACCAGAGACAGCCCCCTCCTGCTCTTCCTCTGTGGATGAAAGTCACGATGTTTGAAATGATGTGAGCAGGCTCAGGCAAGGAGTCACTGGCCTTTGTTGGGGGGTCAAGCTCTGTAAACCCCAAGCAAAGACATCATGGCGGGGAGGGTCTGGATGCTTCCTGAGGCAACCATAGCAGCTCTGCTTTTTTCTATCTAATATGTAGGTACACACAACACTTCTCTTAAAAGAAGGCTCCCACTACCAAAGTTTGCAAATGCATTCCAGCCACATCACCTCATGGGTGAGGAAAGAGGGTCAGAGAGGTGAAGAGGCTTGTCCTTGACCTCAGCAGGACTAGTGCTGGGATTCATGTCTCCCAGATCACACATCCAGTGCCTTCCTGCTTTTCTGTTCTTAATCCGACTGAAAAGAGCGATGGAGAGTAAGGTCTAGGTAGTGGCCAGTGGCTCCACCTCCAGCAAGTTGGGCAGCTTGGAGAAAGTGGTTTAACCTCCTTGTCCCTTAACTCCTCCTTCTCTGCATGAGGTAAGAATACTTGATGAGGCTGCTTCATAGGTTTATCTTGGAGATCAAACAGAACAGAATGTACCTAAAGGACACTGGAGAATTTTATCAAGGGCATCATAGGAGAGATGGCAGTAAACTGGGCTTGGCTCCAGTCCCACTGAGTCAGTGTCTGAGGTGGGGCCCTGCTATCTGAAATGTGTTGTTGCCCAGGTGACTTTTATGTGAATCAGATCCTCCTTGCCTGGCTAACACTCATCAGTAGTTTGGCTTGTAATGCCATTTCTGCAGGATCATCTTCCCGAAACCCTCAGTGGTTAGGGTGCTCTCCTGGTGACTCCCCTTCATTATACACTGTGGTTTGGATATATGACTCTCTCTGGAACACCTTCTGCACCTCCTGACTCCTTTGCAGCTAGGGTTCTAAATGCCATTCTGGTTCTTCCTATCCAGTGTACCAGCATGAGAAGGAAGAACCAAAGCAGAGGCTGTGCTTCTGTTTTTCTGCTGCTGAGAGGAATGGTGGCAGGAGTCCTGGAGTCCCAAGTGTCCATTCTGCAGGTGTGAACCACAGCAGGGGCAGCTTCCAGACCGTGTAGGTGGCGGCACTGCCACATCTGACACTGGCGGCCAGTGCAGCCCCACAGTGGCCTGGCTCTGTAGCATGGCTTTGGGATCATTCCTGAAATCCCAACTTACGCAGTTTCTTCAGCCTCATCAGTGATTCTATGAACTATTTAGTACCCTGTAATAAATCCCTTTCTTCTTAACCTAGCTCAGGCGGATGCTGAACTGTGACTGATATACACACTCCCTTCTTTCACTGATGACATTTATCACTACTGAAACTATTATCTCACTGGGGAGACACGGGGTAAGGACAAGGCTTCCGATTCCCCTAAAGGCACCAGTGTCATCAGTTCACAAAGACATCAAGTCTTGCCCTGGGGCCCTCATATGTCATTTCCTGACCAGTCCTGGCTCACGACTGACCCCGTAAGCACCAACAACTGAACTCGGCCTGTGGCCCTAGAACTGGGGCAAGGAGGACTCAGGCCCAGCCCCGGGCCTTGCAGGAGAGACTCATTTATACAAGTAGCCTCATCCTGGCTCTTTAGGATATAGAGCTGGGCCTACTTTTCCTGACAGAGGGATGAGTGGATATGCACATTCATCTCTAGAATGGACCTAAGAGAGGGGGCTAGAAGGCCAGTAAGCTGATACTATGAGACCCTTGGTCCAGTGCCTGGCTCCCAGCAAGGGCGGCACATGGCAGCTGCAAGGATAGCGAAGCCCTTGAGTTTATCTCCTAGGTGACGGAATTCTTCTGAATCCTGGCTCTGCCTCCCAGAGGTACAGAAGCGGCATTCTGTGATCTCCTCTGTGTGGAGCTTCCAGCCTTAGGGCCATGTCCTACGACTACTCCCAGCACCAACTAGAGGGCCTGCTGACAGCATGATCCTCCTCTTCTTACTCATACACTTGGCCATCACCTGGCTACTCTGAGTCTTTTCTAAACTAGAGACAATACATTTTGGGGTGCGGGTTTCTGCAAACCTCCAGCTTTCTCTCAAGGCTCCTCATTTCCTTCCCTCCAAGGGGCCAGCAGTCCTGGCCTCCCCAGCTGCCAGGGTTGTGTGGCAGAGGAAGGGGCCCACCAGGGAAGGTGCAGGACAGACATGGGCCAACTGGGCCCAGCATTCCCAGTGTGGCTGCTTTGGGAAGTCCAAGGGTATCTGGGAATGCTGACTGCTAGAGGCTAGCTGCTGCCTGTACCTGAGGCAGGTGCCACAAAATAACATTCTGGTCTGTTTGCTTACATCTATTTTGGGGGTGAGAAAGATTGGCTACTGGAGTTATGAAATGCCTCTAGGACTCAAGATGGTAGGAGGATGGTGGGAAATCATGGATGTGAGTCTGCGTGCCTTAGGCTGGCTGAGAATGTAAAAAGTGGTTGTATTAATTTCCTGTGGCTGCCGTAACAAAGTGCCACAGGCTGTGTGGCTTAACCAACAGAAATTGATTGTCTCACAGTTCTGGAGGCTAGAAGTCTGAGATCAATGTGTCAGCAGAGCCATGCTCTCTTTGAAACTCTAAATAGAATTCTTTCTTGCTTCTTCCTAGCTTCTGGTAATTCCTTGGCTTGTAGATAAATGCATCGCTCCGATCTCTGCCTCTGCCTTCACATGGTGCTGTCCCTCTGTGTCTGTGTTCACATGGCCATCTTCTCTGTGTGTCTTATTATAAAGATACCAGTCATATTGAATTAGGGCCCACCTTCCTTCAGTGTGACTTCATCTTAACTAATTTATATTAGTTATATATATAACTAACACCTATGAATTTATATAAATTATAGTTTACATAAAAACATATACTAAATATAAATACATAATTTATATAAATAACAACCTAAGTCCAAATAAGGTCACATTCTGAGGCACTGGGGGTTAGGACCTCCATCTTTCTTTCGGAGGAATGATGTGGCCTTGTTGTACTCTGATCAATCCAGCTCTGTCCCAGGCAGCAGGTTTTCTGAGCGTGCACTTTCCATGTTTCTTCTTTCCCTACCCTGTTTGCTTGTTGAGACAGCTCTCTCTTCAGTCTGACTTTAGTATTTGCTTCTCTGAGCTGCAGCTCAGTGGAGAAGATTCCAGATTCTGGAGCCAGACTCCCTGGTTTAAGCCCCAGCTCTGCCACTCAGTAGCCAGACAGCTTAGTGTCAACTGCTTAAGCTCTCTGTGCCTCAGTTTCATCTGGCTTCTCCGTCATCTGCTTTATGTCGATGAGTGCAGGGCACCAGGTCTGTGGGGCTGCTCCAGGTCCTACTCACACTCAGCTGTATGGGTATGCAATTTGGGCCGCTGAGTGAGTGGCCCCCAAAGCGACAATCTGCTTTCAGAACCTTGCTCAGACAGGGTTTTGCACACACACTGCACCTGGAGCCCACACCAGCCCCTCAAGGGCCAGACTGAGTATTGAAAGAATCACCCTGAGCCCAGGGCCACCCTTCCTTCAAGCAGATTCCAGAGGGTATGAGAGTCCTCAGGTCTGGTTCCCTCTAAGAAACACTTTCTGGAGCATTTCTTATAATAGCAGCCACGATTCCTCTGACTAGTCCTATCCGTCTTAAGGGGGCCTTGTGTCATCTTTTAGAGGCTGGACCTCCCCAACACCCTGAGAGACAGTAATCCTCTTTCCAGTGACAGGAGGCTGAGCTACAGGTGTTTCATTACCATGGGCTCCAGACACTCATTCATTCTGGCCTGAGAGAGAATAAATTAAAAGTGAGGCCAATACTTTGTTCTAGCACTACTCCCCCAAGTTTAATTATATAGTTAATAAAGACTCGCAATGCCCAGATTTCCCCCAGTACATGCATGTTACTATGAATCAAATTGCTAATAAATTAGGCTGTGGTTCCTTTCTGGTCTGGGATAGACTGAGTGACCACTATTACTAATGAGACTTAATTCCAGGTCATGGGATTCACCAGATGCGGGGCTCCTTGTGGACCCAGCAATGGCTGACAGCTGGGCTGGGCTGAATAATGGACAGGCAGCTTCAGCCCCACCTGTGGTTTTGCAGAGGGGGCCATTCTGCGCTTGGGGTGAGAGATCACTTGAATGCTCTCACAGCTGCCTGGCTGCAGGAAAGCTGTGTGTACAGCTGCCTAAAGGGAAAGAGGGGAAGGTCAGCTGAGATGAGGAGACCACCAAAATGCAGAATGTTCAGACAGACGCAATTCAGAAAGGAGCTCAGCCAGCTTTCCCTGCCAGAGACGGGAGGCAGAGTTAATGAAGGAAGGGCCAGTGTGGGGGCTGACACCATGAATCCCTTCTGAGATAGCAGGAAAAGATGGTAAGACCACAACTGTCTACCACATCTACTGTGGAGACACTGAGACATCTTTTGCTTTTTAAAAAACAAATAAAGGCTTGACTCATCCTGAGAGAAGGGAGGGGCCACCAAGGAACTGAACTTGGGCCCCGCCCTGTCCCGCGACAACACTCTTGATGCCATAAAGTGAAGGCCTCTCAGGCTGGGATGGAGGTGCAACAGAGGGGGTGGGGGCCAGCGAGGAGAGAACTGAGGCAGCAGATATGTATGTTGGGGGCAGGGCGGAAGCGGGGTATATATGCCCTAATAACAACACTGGAGAACAGTAGGGGCTCAGAGCTGACAGGTTGCTGATGTGATTTCAAAAGAAATATCATAAATGGTGCTTCCACCTTGTGGCCCAGTACGCATCTCCATTCTTCTGCCCTCCACATCTCCCTGGGAGTCCTTACAAGCAGCTCTGAACAGGTATGAGCTTGCTGTAGACTCTGCCACTGTACCCCTTTGGGTCAGAAAGGCCCCTGAGGGCAGGAACATTCCAAAGGAGCTGGTTCCAACCCCAAGAGCCAGAAGGGAGCCCAGGGGCAGGTGTGCAGCCTCCCCTAGCCTGGGTTTCCTCACCTGTGGAAGGAAGGAGGAGATAAGGCAGTGATCTCTGCAGCTCCTTCCAGCACCAAAAGCCACTGCACAACCAGGGCTAACCAGTCTCTGTCACACTTGTCTGTCATCCATCGGCACTCCCAGCTCAGCTGGGCATTGGGAAAGCAGATGTTACATGCTTGCTAAGGCAATTAAACAGAGTGGCAGCCCTCAACTAAATCTATCTAACCAGGAACAGCTGGGCATTTTGGCTGTTCTATGCATTTAATCCTTTTCCCTAAGAGGACAGTAAATCACAAGGAAACTCTGGGAATGGGCCATCAGCCTATGCAGGCCGGGACTGTATTTGTTGCTATTTCTACCCATTGGATTCCAAATACATGATCCTGGATTTACTCTCCTTCCCCTCTCCTTAGGGGAGCAGCTCTGCAGTTTCCCTCACTGAAACAAAATGGTTTGCAAACCACGGAGAGGAACATAGGAAAAGCCGCCACCTCTGCTTCAGGTTTATGTGACAACATGGATCTACCAGGTGGTGCAAAACACAGACACAGTTTCAGATATTTGTTAAATATTTATCTGGTACTACAGAAACTTCTGTAGCATCTCCACCCACTTGAGATGACACTTGGTGGATGTGGCCTTGAGTTCACACACACCCAGACAGTATTAGAACGCACTTCTGAAAGCATGCTTCTCAAATGGTGGGCTCAGAGCCTGAGCCAATGAACTGTGTATAGAGGATCACATTAAAAATCATGAAAATGACTGTCAGAAATCTGAGACATATACATAGAAAGGGAGCAGATGCTGCAACACCTTAGGCAAAATGTAAAGCTATTATTTCATTTTGTATCATTTTTACAAGGAAAAGAAGATTAAAAAAAAAAAAAAAGCCACCAAAATACTGATGTATGCTACAACACAGATAAACATTATGCTAAGAAGCCAGAAACAAAAGACCACACAGTATATGATTCCATTTTTATAAAACATCCAGAACAGGAAAGTGGTTGCCTAGGGCTTAAGGGGCAGAGGACTAAGGGCACAGGGGCTTCTTTGGGGGATGATGAAAATGTCCTGAAATCAACTGGGGTGATGGTTGCACAACTTTATGAATACACTAAAACCCTGCTGAACTGTACACTTTAAAGAGGTGAATTGTATCCAATAAAGCTGTCACTTACACACACACACACACACACACACACTCTCTCTCTCTCTCTCTCTCTCAAAAAAAAAAAAAAAAAAACAATACAGGGGGTGGAAAAACCCACCATAATGTGATAAGACATTTTATTTTTAACATTTACACTAAAGCTGGCAAGCCTCAGAGATCCTGCTGCTCAGCTCCTGTGCAGGTGCCTGGCAGATTTTCCCCGGAGCTCTGAGCCCTTTCAAATCTCAGGAGAGGCCTCCCCATGGCGTTTTCATAATCTGCATGACTTTTCTTAAAGAGGGTCTCCTGAATTGACTAAGCTTCAAGCCCCTCGAAACCTGAGGACCTGGAAGGAGCCTTGCAAGGGAGAGAGCCCCATGGGGGCTCAAGCAGTTTTACTTTCTCAATAAATCTACCCTGCAGACAAGTTAATAAGCACCCATGGCATTAAGACAGCTTTCCATGAAAACAAAGTGTGGTGGAGAAAGCAGAGTCCAATCGCCCACCACACGGAAGGTTCAATTAGTCTTTCTTTCTTCGAGTCTTCTATTTCTCACTGCTCAGCACTTCACACTGTACCAAAAAATTAAGTTCTAATATTTATTCCCACACACTGGGGAGGTGAGGGGTGGAAGGATTTTTCTATGACTACTTAGATTGTAATATTAAGTAAAAGAATGGGTACTTTATCACAGAGATCAATCCAAGAGATATTCTCTTGAGATTTATAGATATCATAAAGGTTGTTAGTTGGTTTCATTTCTGTCAACAGTTCAAGAGGGATTTCTTCCTGAGAAAAGAAAAGTATTCAGAAATCCATTCAAGTAATGTTAATTTTGTTGGCACTATCTCAGTCAGCTCTTTTACTTACTTTCTCTTTTTAATTGCTCTCCATACCCATAAGTTGTGGGGGGCGGGGGTGGGGGGAGAGGGGACCATTAGATGTTAGCTGCCAGGTTCTAATGATAAATAACCATCCTCTAGTGAAACTTTAATTACAAGCCAGGCGGCACACAAAGCAGGAAGCATCCGGTTCTGACATAAGGCCTCCCTTGCCGCACTGAGAAACACACCATCATTAGCTAAGTAAGGCCCTACAAGAACCTGCACACAGCCAGGAGGCCACACATCCCTTCATGTTCTATGGTCACATTCTAGAAACTCTGAGGCCAAAACCACAGGGGCAGCTGCAATTTGGTTTCCAGACTTGCCCCAGGAATTTTTTGTTGTTGTTCAAAATTTCACCTTTGCCCTGTCACAGTGGCTAACAGTGGGAGCGACCTGCGTGGATCAACGTTAAAAAATTCAATTGCAATGATGACAGCAAGGCCAATTTTAAAGGGGTGCTACTTAAACTTTGTAAATAACAGGCTTCTTTCTGAGCTTCAGGGAAATGTTCACCCCTGGAACCCTCCCACTTTAAGGCATGTCCCAACTATGGCAATGAGTGGCCTTTGTATCTTATACTTAGAACAAACATGAATGAAAATATACATCCAACTACATCTGGGCTGGTTAACATCACCTACACTATGACTCAGAAAGCCTGATCCTACATATTTGCCTGAGAAATGAAAGTATATGTCCATGAAAAGCCTTACCAAAAATGTTTGCAAAAGCAATATTCATCATACCCCTAGAGCAGAAACAACCCAAATGTCCATCAACAGGACAATGGATAAACTATGGTCTATCCAAACAATGGAACCCGACTTGGCAAAAACTTACTGATACACATAAGATAAGTGAATCTCACAAACATTAAGTTGTGCAGAAAAGTGGATGGACCGAAAACATAAAAGAGCTCACGGTATATGATTCCATTTATATGAAGTTCCAGAATAAGCAAAACTAATGTGAGGTAGCAGAAGTAAGAATAGCAGCTGCCTTTGTGGAGAGAGGGGGAAAGGCAGAGGGGACAGGCTAGAGGGAGCTTTCTAAGTGGGCAGAAATGTTCTTTATCTTTATCAGAGTAGAGGTTACAAAATTCATGAACTTACATTTACAATTTGTGTATTTGATTATGTGTAAATTACACCTTAATCTGAAAAAATTAAAAAATGGCTGCAGTAGGAACTGAAGGGGTGAAAGGACTAGCTCATCACATAGTAGGGCCTCAGTCAATACTGGTTGAGTGGACAAATTCTCTACCTATTACCCAATACACATAATAAAGCAAACAAACAAAACCCCAACTTACTCCTGCAAGCTCAATGTAAAATGCACATGAAACAGCCCTGTAATCCATGTCTGCTTCTAGAGGTCTCCTGGGAGCAAGTTTGAGGCTCTTTGTAACACATAACATGCTCTGCAGTGACTTAAGACAAGAATGTTGAAAAGTGGGTCTCCCATATTTTATCGAAGTACCAGTATCTGTGGCCAAAAGAGGAGATATAGGTCTTATGGAGCTGACCAGGCAAATGAAATTCATGAGCAATTTCATTCTCTAAAAAATGGACTATTATAGGAAGCATGGGCTATAGATTCAATGTGGTAACATAAAAAATGACCTATTTGGGAACATAAAACAAGGAAGATAGGATATATATGCTGACTTGGCAAGTCATCTAGCACACTGTCAAAGTAGGAAAAATTATCCATGCACACAGGCACACACACCTAGACAATAGCCCAAAACTGTGAAGCTCACCATGAAATCATAGGAAGGAAGGAAGGAAGGAAGGAAGGAAGGAAGGAAGGAAGGAAGGAAGGAAGGAAGGAAGGAAGGAAGGAAGGAAGGAAAACGAACAACGACACACCTCCAGCAACAGCCCACCACCAGGCCTAAAAAGGAGAGGTCGGTGTTATCACCAGCCATAACATGTCCATGGACGAGCTCCCCGCCAAATTCTAATGTCAATCAGAAATAGTGCACCCTCTTATTCCCTTGGCTACCTAGAAATTTGTTAAACTGTTGGCCCAAAGAATCATTTTCACGTCCTCCTAAAGCTGGTAGTTCTGCCATTGACTGCTGAGGGATGTGGGATATAGAGGCAAAGTGAGAACAGCACTGAATTCTGGCCTCTTCACCCCACTTCCTGTCTGTCAATTGTAACAGTCTCACTTAGGCTCCCTGAGCCACAGTTTCCTGCCCAAGTTACTTAATAAGGTGAACTTTAATAAATAGTGAACAACATAAAGAATCCTTAGTCTTACACAAGTCATGACCTTTCATTTGCTACCTCCTTAACATTAGTACGATGATTCTTGTCATTTATTGAACACTTATTATGATGCGCTAGCTTATATGAATAAGCCCTGGTTTAAAAAAAAAGGTTAATCATATCACAGGTCACAGAGTGGGAAAAAATAACTATACATGGCTCTGGTTTTGCTTTCTGTCAGAAACTGGGAATAAGGATGGGAGAGTGAGGAGTAGGGGCGATTTTAAACTAAATGCCTTTGGTAATTCATTTGACTCAATGTGGCATATTAGAATGATCTCTGAGCTGTTTGCCAAATTACAAGAGGATATCTGCTGAAAGGAAGTGGCAAGGGCCTGAGTTCTACCCAGTGTTTCTCTGTCAGCCACTTGCCAAATGTTCCATGAGGAGAGAAGCAGCTGGAGGGTAGAATCCCACTGCTGAGAACTCTAAGCTCTGAGTGAGTGTTTAGGTGCCCTTGGTGTACATGGGGTTGGGTTCCACTCTGGCTTCTGCAGACATAAGAGCCTCCAACAGGTAAAGGACCCTCTGCTCGCTGCTAGGTCTAGGGCTCTTGAAAACTGCACAGGCTGAGGAGGAGTGAGAGAATGAGAGCAGGATGTTTCAGCTGTGCCCGTCCCATCTGGGCCTGGCAGGGAGGCAGTGGGGACATTCTGAGTTAGTGCTCTCCCACCTGATGTCATCTGTGGCAGGGCTGGTGCGGTGAGTTTCCCCACAAGCCCTGCTCTCCTGTCCTCTCACAGTAGTCTGGGCTTGGCTGGCCTCCGAGTCAGAGCAAGTCTGCCCCAGGAAAGCACACAGGACCCTGTCAGTCCCCACTGCTGTCTGGAGAAATGGCAGCCCAGAGTGGTGGGAAATGGTGGTCAGACAAATGCAGAAACCAAAATTACACAAAGGGAAAAACAGGAAGAGCCCAAGAAATAAAAACGGCAAGGAAAGGTTTTGCATTTTACACCCACATTGTCCTACTTTCACTTTCCCAGGAGATAATTCCGTCATCCAGAGCCCAGTGCCAAATGTTTGCTGGGAGTACACGCAGAGGCCTACTCACCCAGGAACTCCAAACAGAGCTGAACCTGAACTCTGTGCTGCCACTGATGTGTCTGATACCATCCTAGTGGGGTCTATGGATGACGTGATATATGTGGGCCAGGTGACCAGCAGAATCCTGGACCAGGACATGCTGGTTCATCCGTAAGCAAGCCATACTGGGGAGTCCTCAAGAAGGTCTTCAGGCAGAGCAGTGTGTGAATTAAGTCCCCCAATCCCAGGAAGAGCAGCTGTCTTTAAGGCAAGCATGCTACCTTCAAATACACGCTGGAGGCCGAGGGGGTGAGCAAACCGACCATCTCTCCGCCACTACTCACCATGTACGAAGGAAAGATCAGAACTCGTTTGTGCTTGCCACAAGGCCACTGGGGGTCATCCAGGAGATTTGGGTCATAGTCCATAAAGTCTCCCAGGTCACTGCCTAAGGATCACATGCAAAGTGATAATTAGAGGCCCTAGGCTGTCTAAAGCAGAAGCAGCTGGACAAATGCCAAGTATAAAGTTAGAGTAAAGAAAGGCTGGCTTTGGGACATTTAGCTAAGTCAAATCGCTCCCTCTGACTTTTAGTAGACATCTCTCTGTATGCTAATGAAGTGTATCCTCCCGGAAAAGGGTTCACTAAATTCTTAACATTCTGACATTTTTTCCATTTAAAAAAATTATGTGTTAATCTCCCTGACTCAGGAGAGCACAAAACCCAACAGCACATAAAATATGCAGTGAACATTCCCAGATGACAAAAATGTGGCACCAAAAAGGCTCATTCTCTAAACCTGCAGATCAGTTAGTAATTGTGTGGTATGAGCAGCACATCTTTAGTGTGAGTGCTTCCGGGCAGGCTACTGTGTCTGTATAAACACGACTCAGAGCAAACAGCTGTACATGACCAGAGGTAGCCAGAACACTAGGACAGGGCTTCCAAACTCAGCACCCAGACAGGCCTAAGAACTTCACATTAGCCTGGAATTTCTCTGAGAGTTGTACTGCTTCGTAAAGAGCTTTCTTCCTCATGTCAACTCTTACGAAGGTTTGTAAGGGCAGAGCTGAAAGCAAGTCTTCCTTCAGCAGCCGTGTTAGCTCACCCACTGTGAGAATTACAAAGGAAGTTCCTGGGTTTCTGGCCCAATTATTTGAAGAAAAAAAAAAAGCCAAACTTGAGCACTATGAAAGTGTAGGCAAGAAGCAGGTAACTGGTGAGATGAGCTGAGTGGTGGTGAGAAGCTGGGGCATCCAGCCATCTCTGCAAGATGGCCTTAGCATTTCTCCTTGTGGGAGCTTAGGAGGTTGTAACTAAGGTTTCTCATTAGAGATCACCCTGTGGCCTGCACGGCCTGAAATTGAGCCTGCCCCAAAGTCACATCATGTGCAGGATGAGCTGATGCTCTAGAGGCCCCTGTCTTCCATTCTGGGAGACATACTGGGAGACATGATCCACACGGCACACTGAGGCACCTCCTGCTACGAGCTACCAGACCCAGCCAGGTCCCAGGTTACCTGTGTCGAGGCTCCCCTGGGTGCTGCTTGCCCGTCCTATGGAGAGACTGCGGTGGCTCAGGGTACGGAACTGGGAGAAGGAGGAGGTGGAGTCAATGGTATTTCTCCGGGCTCCAAAGGCGTTTGTAGGTAACAGAAATTGGGTATAAGAAACAGTCTAAAAGGTGAAGACAAAAGTGGCAAGTGATTATTCCCAGGCGATGTTAGGTTTGCATTCTGACCAAGCTGTGTTGCCACCTAAGTTTAGGTCCATATTGTCACATCTGCAACTCTAAAATCCAATGAGATCTGAAAAATGAAATTTGTTTTGGCACTCATTTGTGCCAGAACTGACTTGAGGCTATCTATAGTTTTAATTTATTCTACTTGGTGTGAATGTTCATGTTATGTGGCAGAAATACTAGTGTGTTTGATAACAATGTGCTATCTGAGAAGCCGTTGGGGTGCTGTGTAATATGTGAGGCACACAGTGCTATTACTTTTTATAAACCACCAAGTGCAGAATTCCAGGATATATCAGGCCCCAGGAGTCTCTGATAAGGGACTGTGACCTTTGGCGGTTCTTTTGTATTCCTTTGGCAGATGTCATCTATGATGCTCATCTCTGTTTTATCCTCCCTCATTCCTATATGAACACCCAACCCTTAGGAATGAAGATAGAACAAGTATTTTTCTTTTCACCTGCCTGAGGAGTTGTGGTTCAAGCACCCTAAACTCAGGGTTGATGCTGTTTGGGCACACTGGTGACCAACTGTCCTGGGGAAAGTGTTGTCAGGAGGTTGTTCGCCGCCCAGCAGCTTCACCCACAAGCAAACTATGCTAGGACGGCTTTCTCAAAGAAACTCTTGCATTGTCTCCACAAACAGGCTTTGGAAGGGTTTATAAAGACCACCTGGATCCAGCACAAAGAGGTCAAGTTCATATTTCAACCTTCACTCTTCAGACTTCAACCTAGCAACTCAGTGAATTGTGGGTGAGAGAGCAATATGACAGCTCTGCTTCAGTGGTCACTGTCTAAGGCTAAGGGACTCCTAGCTTCTCAGGATCACGGGAAGCCAAAAATACTTTCCCGTAGTGGGAATGTTGCTTGCCGACACCATCAGTTATTCCTTGTTAATCCAGTCACCTGTCACTCCATCCCAGAACATGTACGTGTGTGCACGCATGTGCCGGAGATACTGACGATACTGGTCATATCATACATTCTGCTGTTAAACAGTGCAGGCAGAGATACTGTTGTGCTGCTATTTAATCACTGCCTTGGTGGATTTCCTTCCTCATGCTGGAGGACTGGTACAGGCTGGTGTCATGCACCCAGGAACACGTCCTACATCTGGTTCCTCCACCACAAGCGAGGTTCTTAGTCTGTCATGCTGCCTCTGCTTCCTGAACCTGTGGTATCGGCACAAACTCACTGACTGAAAGCCAGGCAGACTTACCTTCCCGTTAGCTCCCAGCTCCACGCCTTCAAGACCAATGATCTCTTTCAAGCTCACGGCACCTGCTGATTGTCTCCCTCCGTCCAACTTCAAATCCCTGGGGAGGACAAGCCAAAGAAAAAATGCTTTTGTATGTACCCAAAAGAGATATAATGATGTTTACTTTACTGCATGAGACAACACAGTCACATTAACAAAAATGACCAAGCGGGCCCTGGACTGGACCTCCCTTTGTCCCTCCTTTGGGGTATATCAGTGACAATCTGTGGGCAATTCCACCCACTTTGAGATAAACAAAATCCAACCGTACAGAAAGCCTGAAGATGAAAGTTAGGCTCAGAAGCTGATGGATTACCGACCTCCTCTGCTTGCTCAGCAAGGCCCCTCCACGATAAGATGGTCATGGAATAGGAAGCCAGGGAGCATTCCCTGGGTACAGTGGGACAATGCTTCTCTTGGGCTCTACTGCTGGCTTTTTTTTTAAATCTGGAGAGACCACCTCTCCTTGACACACCTTTTATTAGACAGGAGAAAGAAATTCTTGTCCTACAGTTCTCAGGTTTATTGCTGGTAAAGAGTCAATGCCACAATAGTCATTCCAGCTACCTTGCCAGGCCAGCCACCTCGAAAATGGGTATTTTTCTATAAAAAAAATAATATCCAGTAGTAACAATAAGCACTTATGGAACACTCCACAATTTACAGAGACTTTCACACATCACCTCTTTCACTCTCTAAGATGCCCCTATCAAACAGGTATTGCTATTATCCTATTTTACAGAAGAGGAAAATGAGGCCCAGGGTAGGTCAGTGGCTTGCAAACGTCACTGGGATTGCAGGGTGAAGAGACTGGTTTTGCATCCAATGCTGTCTGTAGTGCACACATTGCCTTGGAGATGCAAGATGAGCTGGCTATGGCTAAGCTCAGACACAACTGCTCACATTTTCAAGGACAATCCCCCTCCTTACAGTAGTTCTCAAACTTGGCTGCATATTAGAATCACTTGGGGATCTTTGACAAACTACCATGGTCTGGCTCCCACCCCTGCCATTCGGATTCAGTTGGTGTGGGGTGCAACCTGGGTGGCAGGAGTTATAAATGCTCCCCAAGTGATTTTAAATTGCAGCCACATCTGGGAAGGACTGCCTTCCAGCTTCTTCTCTGTGATATAGTGCTTGTGAGTCAAAGCCACCTCAGGCCTGCAGTACAATTGCTGTGTGGACTAGAGAGGCACCGCACTCAGGGGCTGTCTCCTACAACCTAAGCAAGAGTGAAGAAAATGTAAAGGCAAGACTCTCTGGGAGGAATGTAAAGGAATCAAGGAAAGAGAGAGAAACAGAGCCAGGTGAGTGCGGAGAAGAAAGACAAGAGGCGCCCTACCACCCTCCACCCTGTTTGGTGGAAAAACACTGGAGTCTCTGTTTCTGTTGAACACTCATCCTCATCTATGGGTGTTCCATGGATGAACTGGCTACCTAATCCTACCTATAAGGTGGAGTGTTTAATTAACGGCAATTTTCAAAAGAAATACCCAAGACCTGCACCCAGCGAGAGCTGCATTTTTAAGGCAGTCTCCTTGGGAGGCCATGGTTCTGTCACGTTCAAAATGTCTCTGGAGTCTCTTTTGGAATCAACACTAGAGTCACGCAGGAAAAAACAAACAGCCAAGCCATTCCAGTCTTCAAAATTTATCTACATATTTTTCACCCTGAACACTCTTACTTTAATCAGTGCTCCCCTCATTGATCAGATTTTACTGTAAATGACTTCAGGTAATTCCAAACATCAAACTCGCTCCTAAGGACAGTGCAAAACAGGACAGTAACTCACAGAACTATAAACACTTTGTAAGAAGGAGCAAATCATCTCATTGAGAGCTTCAAAGATGTTCTGAACCATGGAAGTGCTCTCAGGATATGTCTGATTTCTCCTGAGGTGCCTCCTCTGCTGGAGACCACATTCATGGAGGGCTATGAGGTTCAGGATGGTTTAAATCACATCACTTCACAAACTTGCTGTGCTAAGAGAGAAAACTGCGTTCCAGTTATTGACCTCAAATCTGCGGCTGCAACGACCAAACAGGCTGCAGCAGCGTGGGGCTCAGCAAGGCCACCAGGCCCACAAGACCACGTGTACCAGAGACCATCCGCCTCCTACATGAGCCATTCAGGGAGGCTCTCAAAAGGCTTCCTCCAGCAATTAAGGACAGAGATGATGAATGCATCAGGGTGCTAACAAAGAAAAATGCCTATGAAGCAAGAACCAGGCAAAGAGGCTAAAACAGTCATGGTGGGTCAGGAGCAGGGAGCCCCACGGGGGAAGACCAGGAAGTGAGCTGATATAAAGACAGCAGCGCCTTGCGTTTCATTAAAAAACTTACAGCACGTTTCCATGGACATACTGACTGTCCAGAGCCAAACCCAGTGAGCACGTGCCTCCAATTCCCAACTCCCAAACAATTATCTCCTTGTTTCCATTTTTGCCAGACAGAGAATGTTATTTAGGGCTGTAATATAAAAGCAGGGAATGTTTTATGGGGTGAGAAGATTAAAAGAAATGAGCATTAAAATAGGCCCTTATTAAGAGTGCTCCTTACACCCAAAACTAATATAAAAATGTATCTCAACTTTATACTTTAGTAAGAATTTTTTTTTTAAGAGAGCTTCTAGATGGAGAGCTGGCTGCAGGCAGGAACAGAGTCTCAGTCCATATTTGTATCCTGTCCACACAGCGTCTGATGTGTAAGATAACACTTTAAGAGTGTTTACTGGCTCGTTGCTGTCTCACGGGTGGGTCATAAAGACAACAACGGACATGGATGCTTTTCCACTGTGCCCCTTTTCATCTGTCAATTTGCTCACAAGCTCACTGCTTCCACAGACAGTCCTGCTTTGGCCAGCTGACCCCTGGCTGCTAAATATACATATCCCAGTTCACAGAACCAAACCATGCTCACCCCACACTCCGCCCCATTCTTGATGCCTCTTCCAAAGCAAATAGAGCCATGACAAAAATTATACTTTTGGTGCTCACATAAAATCCAAGACTCTTCTCCATGAGATAACCCCCAAATCCCATTTAAAGAAGTGGTGATTATTAGACCCAGCGATTGTCCACATGCCTCAGGGACACTTTGGACCACATGCAAGAGACCTAACCATGAGAACCAATCTCTTGAGAACTACTGTGCCGATCTGCCTACTGCCGCCGCCACTCCCCACTGGCTCTTCACTTGTACCATTCTACTTTCTAAATAATTAAACCAAGTAAGAAATTAAGCTGGGAGAATAGTGGGTTTACCACCCTCAGCTGCGAACTAGAAAACACATATTGCTTAGTGCTATCTACAGAACTTGGTACAGTGACAGAAGCGTTCTCTATCTGAGCTGTCCAATATGGTAGCCCTAGCTGTAGGTAGCAAGTGAGTGCTTGAAGTATGACCAGTTGACTGAAGAACTAAATTTTTTATTTTAGTTAAATTTAAATAGTCACATGAGGGGAGTGACACTTGTACTGGACTAGTACTTACTCATCAGTACTTTGGCTATCATTACTTTTTAAGACAAACAGTCATAGATTACATAGTTAGTGACTTGTATTTTATTTCTCAATTTTCTTCCCCAAAGTGGCCTGGTCATTTTCTGCCCGTTGTAGAAGTGGGAGGGATGCCCAGTGATAATTAAGTTGGAATTTCCCTCTGGCCTTGTAGAAGGGGGCCTAATAGTTTGTATGAAGTAGATTTTTAAAAAAATTAGAAATGAGACATTTCTTGCACACTGAAGCTGATGCACTCACATTTATTCCATTCACACTTCAAAAACTTCACTGACATGGTAATAAATATCACAACTGCTCTAAAAAATTGACTGCTTTGTGGTGGTGACTAAGTTGTCACTCACCTCAGGGCCGCCATTTGGGTGGGCTTGAATTGAGAGCACACGTCGACACATATCCATTGGCATGTCACATGTCCACAGAAAATGAAACACATCTATTTCAATAATGTTTTTTTTTTTTTTTAACAGCTTTTGAATCTGAAAAATGTATCTTTCACAGAGGCTGACAAACTTCTCTAGGGTTGTCCTTAGCTAAGTGTGTCATGTTGCTGAACCATATGAAATTGCTGTATTTGCTCGTTTTGGCCTACATAAACAGTGATTTCATATCGTGCCACCTAATTTACAGATAAGGCAATTTACTAATTTGCTGCTTGACCTTACATGTGAGAGTAAAGCAAGCAAGAGACCCCTGGCCCTTGATGCCTCACTTTTTGGGGGGCCAAGCGGGTGGGAAGTCACCTGCAAAAAGGAACTCTGAATGGTGTCACTGGTTCATCCAAAGGGAGTGTTTAAAAAACTCCAATGAAAAAGAATTAAGCAGAAGTCACAGTGGAGTAGTGATAAAATCTTGATGCTTTCTTTCTAAGACCATTAAACACTCATTAAAATGGTGTATGAAAATAGAACCATCTCTGGCTCAAATGCCAGCATTAACCCTCCCGTACTAGGAGATAGAGCTGGATATTGTAGAACCACAGCTGAAAGTAATTAGAAGCAAACTGAAGTTGAGCTTTTCAATTTCTTTGAAAAGCCGAGACTATTTTTTTCCAGATATGTGTTAAGTTCAAATATTAATTTATGTTCCACCTCCTTCTAAATATGAGTGGAGGCAAGTTCAAATACCATATGTAGACATTGTCCAAAACTGTGTGTTAAGGTTTAAATGCTGTAGCTTGAATTCAGAGATGAACACGCTTGGGTGATATGAGAAGATCTCATCTGGCTGGATGCACTAACAGAACCCCTGGTAGGGAACCGTGGACAATGCATGGTCTGATTCTTTCTCCTCCACAGCCCTGGGTGATGCTACAGCTCAGACTTATTTAGCTACAAGAGCTCATTTCTCATTCTACTTAAATTTCTTAACTTTTGCAGAGGCTGTAAGCAACAAACGCACTTTGAAAACTGAGCACAAAGATTTTTTTTACAAAGGCTGGCTGATGGGAGGAGGGGGATGGGAGATGATTTAAGGGAGAACAGGGGAGGGTGTCACAGAAGACTGTGGGGAGGGGATTAAAACAGGAGATGAAAATGGATTTGGGGAGACAGCCAAGCAGCAGTTATATCTTTTAAGCAAGAAGCAGAAATATAAGTTAGTTCTTTTGGAGGGTGTAAATCCATCCTTTATAAGATGGCACTGCAATTCACTTAATTCAGCTCTCCTTGAAAGCCTGTAACTTCATGGTTGGAAATCCCCTGGACCATATTTAGTTTTGGCTCCCACAGCATAAAGCGAATGCACCGATTATACAGTTGTGAAGTTATCTGGTCAGAACAGATGGCCAAACTAGATATCCTGGTGTCCAGGTCACCAGTTACCACACAATGAACCACTCCTCATTTCGTCTTGTATAAGAGTCTTCCATGACACATAGAATTGATCAAATAAGATTCCCCATAAGATAACAAGAAGTTCAAGCTAAAGCCCTTTCATTAGGGAGCTTATAGTTAACGAATCAACATTTCTTTTAATAAAAAAAGATATCAGATTTAAATATTTAACATCTGGGAAGTAGATGGAAAAATGTGTGTTTGTGTCCATTTAGCTAGTTCCCAGGGCTCTCTGTTCCAAGATGGCGATGGCGTGACTTCCGTCAGTGAACATTTCTCTAATGGTGCTCTCAACTCGAGACCTTAGAATGCCAGCTGAAAGCTCCACGGGGCATTTGCTCTTTAAAGGACAACAACAGGTTGAACACTTTGATGTATAAATAATTTAAAAGAAAAAGATTTGCTGCACAGAAAATAGAGCTTGAAAGCTGAATTAGGAAAGGAAATGCCACTTATGAGATAATTGTAATTGAGAGATTACACATCCACAGGACCTCAACAACACAAGCATCAGTATAATTTAAGAGATCTTCATGGTTTCCTCTTCAAATACAGTACAACTACCATCTTGGTTGGGTCCACTTACTTGTATCACAGCAGAACGTTACACCCCCACAGCCCAGAGTCAAGGCCCAGGGCTGACAGGAAAAAGTAAAATCAAAGCAGCCTTTAGTCTTTTAAGTCCTGCCCTTCTCACACTTAGCACTTCATCGATAAACCATCCCCCAAATGAAACTGGCAGACAATGAAGGGGCCTTGACGTAGCTTACACCAAAATCTTTGTCTAAAGGCAGCTCCTATAAACAGCCGGATAAGGGCATGATTCATCCATGAGATCATTCCAGAATCTGTCCCTGTGTGGGAATATGCTTGGTGTGAGGAAAGAAACACGATTTGTGAACGTGTAATTTTCCACAACTATAAGACATGTTTTTGGGTAAAAGTGGGAGGGAAGGACAGTGGGGATGGACCCAGGGCCAGGTGGTTAGGCTTTGGAGGCCCTCTCTAAGAATATAAGAAGCTGTTCTGTGTCACAAAATGATCAACACTCAGGAAATGGACCCAAGAAGATGACTTCATCCGAAATGCCACATTGCCAAGAGCTAAGCACATAAACACCACATGGAAGCTGCTATTTTAAAACACACCGCCAGACACCTTGGGCTCTACTGGGAAGCCATTTTCTTCATCACATGGTCTCTGATACATCTGTAGTAAGCTAATCTAGTGACTATCAATCAATCAGGAATGATTATCTTGATAGATATGTACACACATATCACAGAAGCTATTTTTTGCTGGAATCAATAGCTTGGTTATTTTACAGAATCCCAACCACAAGTTAATTGGGTTTGCTCTGACTTCCTTCCAATCAGATCCATGTATACAGAAATACCTACTGATGCCCATATGTTTCAGGAAATAAAGAACAACTGGGCACTCTTGCCGGTGCCTTATGCACAGGGACAATTCTGAGACTGGCCCTCAATACAAAGTCTGCGGTCTGAGTTGTGTTCCAAAAGCTTTTAAGTTGGCTGTCTGGAACTCAGAGAGCATGTTCCCACTGACACAATGTAACACATGGAAATTAGCCCCACAGAGTGCCCTTTTAGCCTATAATGTAACTGAACTAGCCCCATAGTCCAAGCAAGAGCTCTGATTGTAGAAGTAACAGGTCACAAGGTAGAAGTGGGTGAAGAAATAGGAGAAAGCTGTCTCCTTCATGGTTTCTTGGTTTGGGGCTGAACTTCGGCAACATTTTAAAGGAGGAGCAGTTTGTATTATTTCCACCTCCCTCTCCAAATCTTGTCTTTTCAGGACTCCAGGATCCTTTCTCCTAAGCTGTTTCTATTTTTCACTATTTCTTCCATTTTTGAACTCAGAGATTCCTTTGCTGCTCCCAAGTTTTCCACTCCTGGTCCCATGGTGATGGCACAGCAGCCCAGAGGACAGGGTGGGAGCTGGGGAAGCAAGAGGAGGTCAGTGGTCTTAGGTAGAGGTGTGGACAAGGTGTGGGGTCTGCTTACTTAGGGAAATAGAGAAATTTGCTTGCAACTCATTTTGTAAGTGGAGGGTCACCAAGCCAAACCACAAATCCACAGTAGAAAAGAGAAGGCAGTGACTAATGTGGATAAAAGGCAAAAAGACTCAGATGGGCCTTGGCAACTGTCGGTTGAGAGAAGAGGAGCTGGTTTAAGGCTGGGACTCTTCCCAGAAAATGGTATAATTTACAAGCTTAATCTGAGAAGAGTGTTTACAGCTATGGGAAGGTTTGATGTTACAGTTATAGTGAAAAAGACGGGCAACATCTGTTTCTCTTCTCCGTAGCCGGTTTCCAACAGCTCGTTTTAAAAGGTGGGATTTGGCAAAGCTGCTTCCCACCAGCAAGAAAGATCAAAACAAAGCAATCATCTCTTCATATTCCATACAAGTACACGCACTAGCGGGGGGGAAAAAAGACTGGAAGGAAATAGGACAAAAATGTTGATGAGTTTGTTTAGGTGAGGCTCGGTAATTTTTATCTTCCTTTTATTTTTACATACTTTCCATATTTTCTTTAATAAACATCTACCTCTGAGGAAAACAATTTAAAGACCAAATAAAAGCAGATACGAAGATGAATCCCTTGTATTTGTAGAAATGTACAGCTGGCGAAGTCATCGGGAACCCATCTGAGATGTGCTGTGTTGGGGCAGATCTAGAAAGAGCAATGAAATAGCTCTCGTGACTAGACAAAAATGCGACTAAAGCTAACATTTAATGAGTAACTACTGCAGCCTGGCAGGGCACTTAGAGCTTTCGCACATAATATTTCACTTAATGCTCTCAAAACTCCTTGAGTATGACATTATAGCCAATTTTACAGATAAGTGAGTCTGGGACCAGCTAAGCTAATGTGCCCAGACCGAGGATTCTGCCTGTCTATCAGCTCTCTCCCATGCACCCTACTGCTCCCTGGCTTCATGGGCAGGCAAGGATAAGGATGCAGTTTCCCTAATGGGGTCATGAAGGTCAGAGCGGAGATGAGTGGGCTTCGTCCCCTGACTCTCACTTTTCTGGAATAGCTCTGCGGTTAGCTGTTTTGTTTACTGGCATTCTGTGTAAACTTGTGTTGGAAGAATGGTTTCTTCAGCTAAAAAAAGTCTGAAAACCACAGGACTAGAGTCTCCAAGTTCCTTCTAGCTCTTAAAGTCCTCAGTGCTGAAGAGTTTGCCCTGCCATTCAATTCGTGTGAATTGGCATTACCTGGCCAATCTTCCATGTCAAATATTCTTTAATGATTTAATTTGGGACACCCCAAGGGGAAGTGGCAATGCTCTTATGTCCAGGAAAAGCTTCCACATCCTCAGAAGTGGTTTTAGCTCAAGTTCAGCCCTTAGCACTGCTGTTACGAAAATCAATCCATCCCTGATAACGATTAGTGCAACTCCGGACTCAGCTGCTGTGTTATATGAAAAGAGTAAGCACAGCCTGTAGCCAGTCTTCAATCTAAGCCTGCCAGTAAATCCCAACATCTTCCCAACATGTGCACCTGATTACAAATGGCCAGGCTCAGCCATGGAAAGGGCGGGCAGTGAGGACAAGACTGTGTGTGTGCTGGGGTTTCAATTCATCCGAGATACTGAGAGGGGCTCCAGTGACAGGATAAAGCCCTCTACCCTGTACTGACCTAGGAAAACTACCGTCTTCTAATTCTATACTAGGTTCAATCCAAAGATGTCCTTTGCTTTAAGCAAAAGCACTACACATGAAAGCAAAATCACGTGTTAATCTGCTCAAAATGAGGCTATGTGTTATTTACAGTTTGATCACATAATGCTCTTTTGGAGGTGTTCTGACACCCTGAGTTGATCAAGGGCTAGGTGGAGCAAACCTCTGAAAGTCAGGGAACTCTGAAGGAGTTTGGACAGAAACTGCAGAAGCCAGGTGTGACCACAGAGAAGATCCTGTTGTCTGATTTTACTCCATCTTGCACTCCACCCCTCTATGCCCATCAGAGCCACTGTGGCTTCATGGACAGGCAAGACTGAATTTTTAAAGTAAAGAACAGGAAGAAAGGATGGTTATTAGAAGTACCTCACTTTATCAAACAGATGATTTCCTGAAAAAGGCAAACTATCAATCAAACAGTATTTTAAGAAATAAAATAAGAAAGCTTTTTATTTTTAAATGCCCCATCAACCAATCCTTTTGTTAAATGAAGACATGTTTGGTGCCATGAACAATGACCTCCTAATGCAACTGTTTCGCGCACTTTCTCAAAGAGAAGAATTTTCCATACAGGGTATAAAGACAGGAGCAAGACCCTTACCAGCCCCTAAATAAATCACTTACCTGTAGTGCTTGTGGGGTGACCTAGGTGCACCTGGGAAGGTGCTGGGGAGTTGCGAGTGAGCGGCACTTCACGGTCATGAACCAGTGAAGCCCATGCACAGTCAGGGTTTCTGTATATTGTTGATACCTGGAGAATGTGACCACCTCCCTATCCTAAAATTCTGTAATTCCTACCTTCCTTCCTATTCTATAATTGACAAATACCCAGAGGAGGAAATTACATAGATTATTTTTCACCCAAGACTCCACCTAAAGTTGCCTGGAGTTTGCCCTTGGAGGAGGCCAGGCTGCAGTATAAACCAGTAACCTTCAAAGCCATCTGAAGGCCACTACCCAGCACATTGGCCACCGGGTCGCCAAGAGGCGACCCTCTTGTGGCACATGCACAGAGCTCTGTCATCACCCAGAGACATACCCATTAGCTGGTGCCACTTGCTAGCTGCTGGTCTGGAGCCTGCAAGCACAGCCCCAAAGGGGTGGTGGTGAAGGGAAATACCCTCAGCTCTCAGGTGAGCACAAGCACATTGTGGACAGCCTCCGTGGGGCTGGTAGGCCCCAAAGCAGAAAGTGCTGTGCCACAGAGAGCCTGCAGCCAGTCTGCCTCCTACCTCTGCCCCTGCTGCTCTGCCTCCTTCTGTGAAATGATCATTGGAGAACCTACCTTATGAAGTGGTTCTAAAGATTAAAAAGCAAATGTATATAAAGCACTTAAAACAATGCCTGGAATACTCTAAGCATTACTTATGTTTCAGCTTATGATATTACCTCTATTGTGTCATGTTCACACAAAGGTTTGACTACACAATCAGCAACATTAAAGAGATATGCTCTTTTCTCATGTATCTGTACTTGTAAATCAAGGCAGGAAAGAACAGTTTGAAGACTGAGGCAGTTGTTAAGTAATCAGGGCAGCCTGCTTCAAGCAGAAGCTCTAGAAATAATTTTGTGTATGATCTTATTGTCAGCTTAGTATAAAGCTGGGTAGCATGTAAAATGACCCCAAACGTTTTGTTGTTCTCAACCCTGTGTTGATTAAGCCCCTATCCTTGTAACTCATTCCAGGAAATATACCAAATAAAACTGCAAAAAGTCACCAGATTTGAAGATTCTTTTAAATCTCAAATTTAAAAAAAACTGGACAGAGAATAATTATTCATATTGGAGTTCTAGATCATTAGTGGATGGAGAGAGTGAACAGACAGCAAGTCCCAATCATAAACTCTTTATGCAACCAGACTTACAGCTTCCACATTAGCAAAGCTGACAAGAAAGAAAACAGGGACAAGTTTTTTGAGCTCATAGGATCTTTGGAGTCTCATCAAACCTTCCCATTGGACAAATGAGGGAATTGAGACCCAGAAGGCTGAGTGATGAGCCTGTGACAGTAACAATCAGGACAAGGCTGTGGTCTCCCAGCATAGCTCACTTCTTTCAGTCTCTTCTTTTCTCCCCTTCCCCTCACTATAGAGGCCTGAACATGGCAGTGACCATCACCAATGGGATTCCAGCTGGGATGGTTCTTTATTGAATTCTTTCAGTATGTCAGGCATTGAGACCGTGCCCAGAAGTTCCCAAGAAGCCAGATCATCCATCTTCTGACATTCTCAGAGGTAAAAGTCGAGGCTAGAATATCCTTCTCCACTTCTCTAAGACCTCACACTTCTACATGTAGCTAAAGAGCCACCTTTTCTAGGGAGTACTCCCGGACCCCTCCATCTGACTCCTTCCCCAGCACTTCACCCACTCACCACATGCAGGACTCACCTAATTGTTTGCTCTTTTGTTTGATGGTTAGTATATTAGCTTGTTTCTGATTTCCTACCATTAGAGGGTAAGTTCTGTGAAGAAAGTGACTTTCTTTTTCACCATCATTTCCTTACTGCCTAGAACAGTGCCTGGCACATTGTAGGTTTAATAGATTTTGTGGTGAGCATAAATGAATTCTGCTGTGCAGTGGTGGCATCTGAATTTCAACATAGATAGCAGGCAAGAATGACAATGTACTTGGGTGGAAGGGGATAAAGAGATTTTATATATATATATATATATATATATATATATATATATATATATATATATATATATATGTGTGTGTGTGTGTGTGTGTGTGAAAAAATGGCTTTTACTAAAAATTATAGGTTTACTGTAAATGGGGACAGTGATAAAGATTTGGGAGCACTTAAAGTACTCTCTAGCACCTCTTGCCCCCTCCCCCCCCCCCGCCGCCCCCGCCAGTTGTCTTGGTGAGGCTGTTCACATGTCTGGCTTCCTTGCTTGATGATAAACTCCTGGAAAGCAGGTCTTACTCATCCCTGCACCCTCCCATCCTCTACTAGAGCCTCACTAGAGGCATAAGAAATGACTAAATGACTGAAAGCATGAATAAACAAATGAATGGTGACGCCTCTCCCAAGACTGGCCTGTCTGCTTTGTTCAGCTGATTTAGGGGGCAAAAGAAGTGTTCAGTTCAGTTTAAAACCAAGAATAACGCTTTGGGGTCAGGGAGGGAGGGCAAGCCAAGATGTAAGAATGGGACTTGGGAAGCTCCATGGCAGCATGAGAAGCCAGAAAACAAAACCGGAAAGAGATAAGGCCACCCTGATGGATGCTTTCCATATAAAGGAGGTTCAAGTACACAGTGGATGAACTTTTGAGTTTCCTGTTTTTAAAACTTTCTTGTGATGAAGCTGAAACTGCACATTGTCCCCGTCAGCAGAGTGGTTTGCACTTGTCTGGAATAATCAGGCACATGTGGTCTAGTTCACGTGCATAAATAAGTACAACGGAAACATGGGAGTCAGAAACCACAGAGGCAGCAGTCTGGGGTGGTCGGAGTCCTGGGTTCTGGTGTTGCTGGCTCTGTTGGGGATGTGGGTGAGTTCACCCCAACTCCATGCCTAAGGGCCTGAGCTATGAAACAGGGAGGCCACACCATGTCATCTCTAAAGCCCCTTCCATCCCTGAAATGCTATGAGCTGGTCGGAGGGAGAGCTTTAGTATAAAAGCAATTTTCCACAGTGAAAAGGTATTAGTTAATATGTATATGAACTAAAATAGTTTAAAATATATATGTATATAATTTACTAGTATATTTTTATTATTTGAACATACTTGTTTCCCAATGACTAGTAAAAAAGTCATAATTGCAATAAATGGCAGTTATTCATAAATAAGAAGTCTGCTCATTAAAAAATTTAAAAAGCAGAATGCTTCTTAATCTTAGTGCTAAATCACAATATTTTGAACTGTGCTCACAGTTTCTTATGTGAATACTTAAGTAACGTATGCTACAAAAACAGGCATGTTCTTTTCTCTCTTAGGTATCACAAAGGATCCGATTATGTGCTTTGTTACAGAAAATTAACCTTTCTGCATCTTGGTTTCCTCATCTATAAAATCTGAAGGAGTGGTGAATTTGAGTTTGTCTATGTCCAAGATGAAAAAGGTTATGTCCTGTAATCTCACGCACTCATTTTGTTCTTCATCCAGGGCTAACTGGCAGAATAGCTGAATCTACTGATAATCTTCCAGGTGACCCTTCCTAAAATACAGCAGTCCCTCCTTATCTGTAGTTTCGTTTTCTGCAATTTCAGCTACCCGCAGTCCAAAACATTAAATGGAAAATTCCAAAAATAAACAATTCATAAGTTTTAAATTACGTGCTAGTCTGAGTAGCGTGATGAAATCTAGCGCCATCCTGCTCCATCCCACATGGGATGTAAATGGTCCCTTTGTCCAGCGTCTCCATGCTATAGATGCTCTCCACCCATTAAGTCACTCCGTAGCCATCAGACTGACTGTCACCGTATCGCAGTGCTTGTGTTCAAGTAACCTTTATTTTAATTAATAACACCAAATTCACATAGCTTGTACTATAGTATGTTATTATAGTTATTCTATTTTATTATCAGTTATTGTTGTTAATCTCTTACTGTGCCCGATTTATAAGTAAAACTTTATCACAGGTATGTATGTATAGGAAAAAACATAGTGAATATAGAGTTCAGTACTATCTACAGTTTCAGGCATTCACTGGGGGTCTTGGAACATATCCCCCTACAGATAAAGGGGAACAACTGTAAATGGTGAATCAGAACCAGGGGCCACACTGCCCCCACGTCCCCACAGGGCAATGGTCATGTGTGAATGGTGTGTGGTTGTCACAACAACCAGAGGGCAGTGCCAGCATTTAGTTTGCAGAGGCCAGAGCCAACGCCCAAATGCTCCCAGCATCCTACACAGTGAACTGTTCTATCCTACATACCAGCAGCTCCTCGGCAACAAACACTAGATACAGTGAACAGGTGAGGGGCGTGAAAGCAAGACTCAGAGGAGGAAATGAGCAGAGTTCCAGGATGGGGAATGAGGAGGAGAGGCTTTGCAAGGTCAGAGCCTCATTTACCTACCTTTATTCAGAGCAGAAGGAGGTTGATCTAGAGAGGTGATCATTCCTCTGGACTGTTGCAAATCATGTAAGTCTGTTCCTGGTACCACTCTGCTTTGATATTTGCTCCAGCTTGCTGGTCGTTTTCCAGCCCCAAGCCCAAGATACAAAGAGATAGGATAGCCACATGGTTTGTCTAATTCCTTTCCTGACCTACCTTTCTGCAAAAGTTGACACGGCCCTGTGGAATGGGGTTGGCTCTGTATTGTTCTTGCTTTCCAATATTAGAAGAGGTGACAAAATGCTCGTTTAGAAACAGCAGGCAATATAGTGAGGGCACACATATGCACACATGCATGCACACACAAAATAACAAGGAAGCTTTCTGGTTGAAAAGAAAGTGGAACTTTTTTTATCTCTCAAATTACACATACTGAATTTGCAATTTCAAAGTGAGGCAAGTTATTTGAAATGGAAAGGGTAGCACATTATGCACATGGTATCACAACTTTTCACCCAGAGAACTACAAAGCAAGCATGCATATACATACCCAATGTGGGCACTGTCTCGATACGGCAGCACTGAAAATATACTACAGAAGGATCTTCTGCCACTGATAAGGACTATTCTAAAAAA
This sequence comes from Eidolon dupreanum, assembly GCA_028627145.1. Lineage (NCBI taxonomy): Eukaryota > Metazoa > Chordata > Mammalia > Chiroptera > Pteropodidae > Eidolon > Eidolon dupreanum. The sequence goes on along the minus strand of CM053504.1, from coordinate 54,066,978 downwards.
TAAAAATAAAAAAAGAACAAACAACAAACAAACCAACTAAATGCAGACTCTTAAATTAAAAAAAAAAATCTCTAGCAATTAAGCATTCATGGAATTCACAGCAGTATTTGCACACTCCCGCCACCTCCTCTGACAGATGGTGTTCTGTGCTCCTTGCAAAATGCAACCTCAGCACAGCAGCAGTATGCTGCCTCTTCTTATCTAAATGTTAACATGTGAGACACTGGCAAGGGTCTCTAGAGAGTATACATGAATCCTTCCTCCGGTGAGAATTGCTGGCTGTGTGCTGCACATGCAAGATGGAGAGACAGTTATGAGTTTGGAGGTGCTCAGTGCTGGGCCAATGGTCATGCTACATTCAAATCATTGATTTCTATTCTGCAGTATACAATGCAAGAGCGATTGTGCCAGAAACTGTGAGCAGGAAAGACACTCGGATGCCATTATGAGCATTAGTTTTTTTTTTTTCTTTTAATATGCTGGCAGCACGTTAGGTTCTGAGAATAAATTAAGGGAACAATTACATAATCAGTCTTAGCCTCTATTCCTTCTATAAAGATACTACTGGAAACAGTTCTACATGATGTTCTTATGCAATCAAAAGCCACTTAAAAAAACATTAAAAAAAACCTCTCTAAAGTACTTATCCTGGCATCTGAGAATAACATTTGCGAAAGAGAACTGCTGATGAAAAAATGGAGAAATGAGTGAAGATTAAAAGAACATTCTTTAGCGCAATGGCAACACACATCAGATATGGAACTTATTGACTTTTGTAAGTAACAGTAATAATAAAACCAGGGAAAAAGCTGTACTACAAACTGCATCAAGGTTTGGGGATTCTGACCTTGTTTTAAAGCTATGATATTAAATTGCCTACACTCTCAGGATAAAGTCAGGTTCCCTTGGATGCAAACTGTCTTAGCTCTGTCTAGGGCCCTCTGTCTTCTTGCTCTTTCTGCCTCTTTGTCTCCACACACACAGTATTTCTTCCTGCACCTTATTATTCATCATCTTAAAGGACTTGCTGCACTCCCATCTTAAATACCCCTACTGTTCCACACCTCTGTCCTTTGCATGCTATTTCTTCTGCCTGCTATGCCCTCTACATGGTATACTTAGTGAACTCCTATTTATTCTTCAAAACCTAGCTCAGAGGTCACCCCCTCAGGAAGCATTTCCTCTTTCTTCACTGAGTTGCTCATTCCCTTTTTGGTGCTGCTTCCATTCCTTATTTCCACTTCCGGGAATGCACTGATCACAAGTGCTGCTAATCATTTGCCACGCTCCTCTTCTGGATAGTGAGTCCAAGGGTTCAGCACGTGGCAGCCCCTCCATAAATGTGTCTGGGCAACGCCGTGCTTCAGAGCAGCACCCGAGCACCCATCACTGGGAGGACAGAACTGCGGCTGTTGTATTCCACAGGGGTTCATGCCTACAGTGGCTGGCAGGACTTAAGCAATATTTCCCGCATCAAATGCCAGCGTGGTCACCTTTGTATGACTTCAGGCAGCATACTAACTCTTCTGAACCTCAGTTTCCTCACATAAAAAATAGGATAAAATTAGTAACAATCATTGAAATATAAAGAGTAAATAAGTCCATATGGCAGATATAGTACATAATATTAACTGCCTGGCAAATAATACATACTCAATAAATATTGTTTTTACTAGGGACCACCTTCTTGGGCTGGGGTAAGTTTTATTAGCCTAGTATTTAGATTGAGAACCTCTTCAGAACTCTGTGCTAAAATACACAGGCCTGCTCAGACATGAAAGGCCATGCTCTAAAGAGAGGTGAAGGTCGACACACGTGGCCTGTCTACAAAGATGTAGATCGCACACAGAGGTGTCTCTACTCTCTCATAGAAGATGTTTCTCAGCAGATACCACAGATGATGTCCTGGTCACTGCTGTAAGGACAGGGTGTTGCATCCAGTAAGTCTCCAAGAGTTTAAATAAGTCATGAGCAAACCTTCCTGCCAAACACCAGCCCGGCTCCTTGGGCCCTCACCCGGGGGACCAGCAAAAGAGGTGACAGTGCAATGCCCATGTCAGTTTACTTAAGCAGAAATAATATAGCTAATACTTATTAAGTATCGATTAGGTGCCAGATTCTAAATGCTTTAACTAAGGAGGCACAAGTGAGTAAGCATGTGCCAAAGGTGACTCATTAGCAGGTGTGACTGACCATGAATTTGAACCCCTGCTTTTCTACTACTATGTGCCTTGATGCTTTGCTCTTCTCTAAGACTTACTAGAAAAGTCTACTCCTGTGGGTCTGACTGGGTACCCATGGACTTCTTGGACACCAAAAAATCTGCCTTCACATAGATTTTCAAGGGTGGCTTTCCAGGTCACCAGGCCAAGCACGGGGTGGTGAAGCCCTTCAGAGCTGCTGAAGCCCTGGGTGGCCCCCTACTCCTGCTCTGCTTAGCTTGGGCCCCTTTCCCGATGGAAGGAAAGAGGCTCTCCATCACTGCTCTCTGCTACTCACCGAGGAGCAAAGCCTATAACTACTTTCCCCATGTCACTTGACATTCATGTCTTCTGCAACACAGAGGAAGTAATGTGTCGAACAAACTCAACTGGCTTAGTATACTAAATTTTCTTCGTTACTTAGTGCTAATATGTCCTTCTTTCCCACGCATAAAACTTGTTTGGACATTTTTAATAGAACAAAAAAATGAGAGAATATAAGTGTATGTGAAATGTAAGCATTCTTTCCAAACTTTCAACCACAATGCGCCTGTTAGCAAATGAGCTGCACTGTTCTGCTAAATGAGCACTCACACTGTGTGGTCCTCACCATTTAGGTCTCAGAGGAGGCTGAGACCTAATGCATAAGTCAAGTTTAGCAACTATGAATATGGAATGTTTCCCAACAATTCCAGTAGGGTTGATACTTCTCCGTTGGCCATTCTCAAGCAGCTGGAGGGGGGAGGCAGTAAGCAAGGAGCACCCTGTCTTTTGGCATTTTTCTTTCATTTTTTGTGTCCAGCCATTCTGTAGCCTCTCACTTTCCAGAGGGACCAGAGGAGAAATCCAAAGCAGAGATCCACAGAGCAGCTCTGCAACAGGTTTGCAGCAGTTCAAGCCCTGAAGAGCTGGAAATAGCCAATGGAGCTCCCAAGAACACATCCTCCGTGTTTCCTGAAGTAGCTCAGGAATCTGGGAGGGACTTGAGGCTGAACCCAGAACAGGCAAATATTAACAAGTGGCATGCTCTAGTCTTCTCTGGCTCCTACACTGGCAACTTTGAGCAGTGTGCCCAACCACTGTGTCTAGAACCCGGAGAGTTCATGTGAATTTGCAGTTTTGCTCTTTATAAGCATCAAGCAATATCCATCATACTGGAGATAAGCACAGAAGAAAATCTGCCTCCTCTGAGTACTTGTGTATTTGTGAAAGATTTAAATTAGATGCTAGTGAAGAATGACGTAAGACAGCCAAACTCCATTTCCGATGGGCTTTAGAAATTGCCCAACTCCATGTCATCCCTTCCAGCCACTGTAGCTATCTTCCTTTATGCCCAAATGGCATGCAAAAAGCCCACATAATTTTCCCCATCTGTGACATATAATGCTTCCTTGGGAGTCAAGCTGACCAGAAAGCATTACACAAAAGATTATGACTTCAAAGGAAGAATCAACTCCAGAGAGATGGGCCTTTAAGGAATTAAAAATCACATTTCCATACACAAACATCTGTCAGAGAAAAAGAAAAATAGCAAAAGGAAAGGCTCCCCAGCGCTGTAGCCCACATGGGCAGAGCTCCCTCTGGATACACGTTTTCCAAACCCTTCCAGGAAGCGCTGAGCGTGTTCTGCAGCTGGAACACCATCTAACTTTCTTCTTCACGTAGCCTCATTTCCGTGCTTAGGAAAGTGTTTCTGGTGTGAGAAAACTTGTGGCTTCAGGCCACAAAGCTTCCACTTTGCCGGTGAGATGCTAGAGTCTTCCGAACAGCCAGAAAGTACACAAGGGCCCCCACAGTTGTCGGAGTGCCACGAACCACTTTCATTGAATCTGTTTTCAACCCCTCAGTCCAGTGCTGACAACGTCTGAGCAGGCGGCGTCCAGTGCCATCAGGGACTCTTAAGTGTTCCCGCTTAAGCCAAAAACTGGCTTCTTGTTCTATTTCCAGAACTCTGAGGAGTCTCTTTTGGCTGTGAAAAGGTTTGAGCTCTTCCAGGTGGAATATTCCATTAGAGCAGAAATATTCTCTTAAGGACATAAAAACAAGCAACCAACTTCAAAAGTTAGAGCAAAGAAAATCACTTTCACAACAATGATGGCTGAGTATAGTGATGCATAAACACAGCCTAGATGTGTCCACGGCCCAGGGGTCCACATTAGGTACTAGGTACACATGTAAAAACTCACTCTCAAATTCTGTAGTTCATTTCCCTATGTGCCCTGGAAGCAGGAAAGAACACATTTAAAAATACTGATGTTGTGGGTTGAATTGTGCTCCCTAAGAAGATATGTTGAAGTCCTAACCCTCAGAACCTTTGAATGTGGCCTTATTTAGAAATCCGGTCTTCGCATATGTAACCAAGTTAGAATGAGGTCATACTGTATTAGCGTGGGCCTTAGAGCCAATGACTGGATTTAATAAGGAGAGATTTAGAGATACCCATATACACACAGAGGGAAGAAGGCCATGTAATGGTGGAAGCGGACGTTGGAGTGATTTGGACAAAAGGATGCCGAGGATTGCTGGCAGCCACCAGCAGCTGGAAGAAGCCAGGAAGGGTCCTTTCCTAACTTCAGAGGGCACGTGGCCATGCAGGCACCTTGATTTGACCTCTGGCCTCTAAAACGGAAATATATATTTTTGTTGTTTTAAGTCATTGGTTTATGGTACTTTATAGGACAGCCCTGGGAAACTTACATAGCTGGCATTCGGTCACTTTCTTCCTATTTGTTCTGTGGCACACATCACCTGCTCAGGAAGTCCTCTGTGCCTCGTGCTGTTTGCTGATGCACAAAGTGCACAGAGACAATAATATTCCAGTTCAGTGAGTGGGGAGAGGGAAGGAGCCTGTGGAGAAGAGGGACCTAGAAGCCTGAGCAAGTGGTCGAGCTGGGGCCTGGGAAAAGCACTTGGGATAGGGGCTGCATCCTGGAGAAGCAGGATTCCAACAAGTGAGAACTGGAAATGGAGAGGCCAGGATGGAGGGAAACACGACCAACACAGTGATGAGTGAGGCTACACAGCGTATCAGAGCAAGAGGAATCGGGGGACATGGAGCTGGCACAGATCAGGTGGGATAATGCATCAAAAGATCTACGCTAAGCAGTCCACAAATACAGGATGGTGGTAATATCATTAGTGGCTAATCATATTACCTCATCATGGCTGCTCACACTACCACCGTCTCCATGGCCACTTTCATTACTGCTAATAGTACTGTGATGGCGGTATAGGCCTTCAGGGCTTGCTGAGGTATACCTAATCCTACAATGCAGGGAGTGGGGGAAGATTTCTGAGAAACAAGTTAAATGATCTTCCTCTCCTCCTCCCTCCCTTCCACAACTATTTTCTGAGCACTTACTCTATGCCAGACATTGTGCTGGTGCTGGAGATCCAATAATGAACACAGACAAGGGCTCCATCCTTACAAAGCTTATGGTTGGGTGGGAGATGTTTACATAGGGATGTGATTGCCCTGGAACAGTAGAAGGAGCTATAGAGCACATCAGAGAGACAGCTAACCAGACCTAAGGGAGGCCAGGTGGGCTTCCTGGAGGAAGTGACAGTTAAGCTGAGATAGGAGGGGATAAGTGGCAATCAGGCTACAGGAGAAGATATACTGGCAGAGGGGTTGGTATGGGTCAAGGCTGGGAGGAGAAAGAGCAGGAGGCTTATTTGAGAAACTGAACATGCGATAAAACCCTCTTCCTTGACCTCCGCCTGCCTGAACCACCAAGGTCTTCACTCCCCTCTATGTATCACTTTAACCAACACCCATGGCACACTCGCAGCTCAGGCTGGGGGGCTGTTTCCAGAATACTCACGCCAAGTTGTCCACTTACTAAGAGTTAGTTATGTACATCTTCAACCTGTTTACACCAGTTGTAATTGTTACTTCTACTTGTCCTTTTTCATGAAAGACTATACAAACGACTGAGATGTGGAAAAAAAGGAGAAATGCTGTTTCTATTAAAAAAATGCAGAATGCTTTTTAAAATAAACAAGGTGAGTCACTAAAAAAAAATTGCATTTGAGGTATGGGCAAGACATCTATAAAACATACGGGAAAAATTGTAAAAATACAAAAGGATTTTACACTTAGGTTCTTGGGTCTATTTAAAGAAATCCGATCTGGACATGTCAGCAGTGGGTGTGAATGATGATATATGAGGTTGATACCACAAGAAAAACCCCGATCTGTGGGAATCATATGCAAAGAAAAGGACTGGAATAAAAACAAACAAACAAACAAATAAACACTTGAATGACCAACAATATGCTTTAAACTAAAGCACAATGTTTAAGCTACATATGTAATTTTTGTGGGTATTTCTTCCAGTGTTTACTAACCTCTTTCCTTTACCAAGCAATTACTATAAATAATTCAACAGAGCTGGAGGATGATGTGGGGGTGGAGGAATGGTAGAAACCAGTGTGACTGGCAGGCCAGCTCCTGAAAGGCCACCTGTGTCTGTGAGGGAGCTGGTCCTGCGATTTAGGAGACCTGGGACTGGTTAAGATGGTGATGGTGACTGAAGCTGTGGCGTGGATGAGCTTCCCTAGTGATAGGGAGTGAAATGGGAAGAGAGGAGGGATGAAGATAGCAAAGCACACAACTGCAGTGAGAGAGAATAAGGGAGTGCGTGAGTTTCCTGGGGCTGCTATAACAAAGTGCCACACACTGAATGGCTTACACATAGAAAAAGACAGTCTCCCGGTGCTGGAGGCCAGAAGTCCAAGCTCAAGCTATCTACAGGGCCATGCTCCCTCTGATGAAGATACTGGGGCAGGATCTCTTTCAGACCTCTCTCCCAGCTTCTGGTAGCTCCTAGGTTGTGACAACATAATACCAGCCTTCACATGGCCACGTGACATTCTCTGTGTGCATGTGTTGTCAAAGTTCCCCCTTTTACAAGGACACCAGTCACATTACATTAGGGGCCCACCTTGCTCCAGGACAATCTCATTTTAACAATTACATCTGCAACTACTCCATTTCCAAATAAGGTCACATTCTGAGGTCCTGGGGGGTGGGACTCAGCATAAGAATTTTGAAGGAACACAATCCAACCCATAACAGGGAGACAGGAGGAAACCAAGCAGACTGTGGTGTCACAGGAGTCGGGAGGTCCCTCCTTGAACTTTCTACTTGCTCTTCCAGGACAGCACCAATAGCCCTGTCCTGAAGGGTGGCTCCTGGCCCTGAGCCCTCTGCTAACTGTAATTACGGGTTTCTTCTCAGGCTGCTGCTCATACAGAGTCAAAGAAAAAGCCCACATAACCCCTATGCTTCTTAAAGAGATAGGGATAATAAAAACTTAGTAAACTGTGTGTGTGGTACTGACCCAGTGATAGCCCCAGCTGGCCCCAGGGCACAAGCATTCCTATAGCCCAGTGGGTGGTCCACCAACCCAGCCACTCACAGCACCAGGGAGGGAATAAGGGAAAGTCAATGGGTTGGTCATATTTGAGAGCAACTCTGGGGGATATTTTGGTGGTAGAAAAAGCTGAGGCAGGAGTCTCAGTGAGGTCTGGGGATTATTGAAGGCTCCTTCAGTCTGTCCACTCACGGTCCCTCAGAACTGAGGTTTCACTGGGGATTGGTTGTAAACACTGATGATGAAACAGATAAAGATGCTCCCTGCCAGCCTCCTGCTGCTGGGGCGATGGTTTTAGTTTTCTAATGAAGAATAAAAGTTCTGAGAGGGAAAAGTATGCTTGGGAAGGGGTGGATATTGCAAGGAGCCTCAAAGAAGATGCTCAACATCTATCAAATTGGTTGGATTCATTAAAGGAAGAAAAGGCAATGACATTTTCCATTCAAGAAGGGCAGTTCAGAACTGGTAACTAGCTGTTTTATTTTTTAAAACATGCCACTTTCTCTAACATTTTTCAAACTAAACCAGGTTGACAGATTGGAACTGATGAGATCACAAACAAGGTCTTCATTTAGTTATTATCCTATTCCCCTCCAAAACTTTCCGTATAAAAAGAAAAAGCCTCAACTGGACTTCAGTTACTGCGCTTTTACCATCTTACTTGAAAAGCAGATGAAAAGTACCAAAATCTTTTTAATGTACTTTTTGAGTTTTCCCACTGAATTCACACTTTAAAGAGAAAGCACCCTATACCTCACTTCTTTGTCCAGTCCCATCTCAAATCCTTTTAAAGTGGACTGGGGTGAGACAGCCCAGTCCACTCACTGCGAAGAGCATTTTTCTGCCTGTTCAGAATGAAATGATTCTCAAAGCAGACCCGGGAGGTGGGCACTGCCGGTGCACATGGCAGCCATCACTGTGTACAATGCAGACATTTAAAAGTGGATAACTTTCCAAGATGGTAAATAATGCCCACAAGCTGCATGCCTGAGGGAGGGTGACACCCACTTGAACTGAGGGCTCTTGTCTCTAGTCTCCTTCAAAGACAAATGTTTGGGAGTCTCAAGAGCTAGAAAGGTCCTTTCCTAATAGGATTATGAAGTCACTTAGACACAAATGTCTTGAAAGGCCATTGGTTAAGTCTTTAGCCTTCAGGCACAGAATCTCTACCTTCCATCCTGATGAACTAGTTCTACCTGGCCAGCAACTGGCTCTCAGTTGGCGCTCACTGGCCTTGTAATACTTGTCATTTTCAAGGGTGTATCTTAACCCTAAGGACTGAGATTTTTCTGTTTTTGGTTAACTTCCTCTTCCCAGGACATAGTGGGGCTCTTGGTGAAGACACAGATGAGAGCAAATGGTGACTGACTCTTCTCTACTAACTAAGCAGCAGCTCCCACTCGCCAACCACCCTCCTCACAGGATGTTCAAGAGCCCATTCTAGATGCTGTGGCACGGTGCCACTGGTCATTTCTCTTTCATGACAAAGAATTTGCTCATATATTCGTGAGAAGTTTTTTAAAAACCTTGAGTCATTTTTGAACTTCATATCAAAATCAATTCACTTTTAGAAGACAGGACACATACACACACAGTCTAATTTTCTATAAGAATAAAGTTACCAAAAAATGACCTGTAATGCTTGCTCCTGATTTTTGGTTGGCCAGAGTGCTTGTGCTCAAATGCAAGCCAGGTCACACCAGTGCTCTGCTCAGCATACTCTATGGCTCTCACCTCACTCATAATACAATCAGGGGTCTTCACAATCTACCCTCCCAAGACTCATCTCCTCCCCACCACCCCCACTCTAATTCCTATAGTTTGTCAGGCACATCCCAAACGTTCCAGCCTCATGGGCTCTGCAACTGCTGTTCCATTCACCATGAACATTCTTCCCCACTGTGAGCACAGGGCTGGCTCCCTCATCTCCTCCTCATACCATGCGAATACCATGTGCTATTCTTTTTTCTTACACTCCCCTTCGGGCTAACGACCATTGACTAAAGAAGTTCAGCTGCCTGCCAGCTCTCCAGCCTCACCAGCCCCCAGCCCACTGTTCACCATTCTATCCACTGGGAGATGCTGTAATGAAGAGCGGTCTAATATTCTGCTGAAATCCAATGTCATGTCTATGGCAGTTCTCTAATTACTAACCTAGTTATTCCACCAATAAGGAGATGAAGTTAACTTACCATGACTTTTCACAGTGAAGTCATATTGACTGTTAACAAACTCCACTCTTTTCTAAAAGCACCCAAACCATCTGTTTAATAATCCATTCCAGAACTGCCAGCAATCAGCTCTGGGCTCACTAGTCTATGATTATTAGAACTTACCCTGGGCTACCACCTCTGTTTCTTTTTGACTTTTAAGGCAACATTCACCTAGCATTCACCTTAGAACTTCTTTTATTCTTCGTGGTGTTTTAATGATCATTTGTTCTAAATTCTTTCCATTCCCCGGGATCCAGTCCTGAAGACTGAAACTCATTTAAAAGGCCTCTTTATTCATTTATTCCACAAACACTGAGCACCTACTGTGTGCCCACACATTGCTTTGTTTAGAGTCTACATTTCACAGTTACAGTTGTTAAGGAAACTAAAACTAGGCTGGCAGCTGACATCCACTCCTTTGTACCATGGACCCGCATAAATTCACCATCCCTTCTCTCCCTCTTCTGAATATGGTTTTAAAAGCCCCAAGGCTATCACTGGCATTTTACTTTATTGTGATAACATATATAAAGAATGCCATTTAACCATTTTAAGTGCACAATTCAGTGTCATTAAGTACAAACACAATGTTGAGCAACCATCACTGCTATCTATTTCCAAAACTTTTCCATCGCCCCAAGCAGAAATTTGGCAACCATTTAGCAATAACTCTCTTTCCCCAGCCTTTGGTAACCTCTAATCTGCTTTCTCTCTCTTTGGATTTACCTATTCTGGATATTTCGTATAAATGGAACCACACAATATGTGACCTTTTGTATCTTATTTCAATCAGCATATTTTCAAGGTTCATATGCATTGCAGCATATATCAGCTCTTTGTCCCCTTTTATGCCTGAATAATATTCCTTGGCATGTATGTTCCAAATTTTGTTTATCCATTCATCTGTTGATGGATACTTGGGTTGTTTCCACCTTTTGGCTGTTGTGAATGATGCCACTATGAATATTGGTTATAAGTATCTGTTTGAATTTCTCTTTTCAATTATTTTAGCTATGTACCTGACAGTGAAATTGCTGGGTCTTATGGTAATTTATGTTTAATTTTTTGAGGAACAGCCAAACGAATCGCCAAAATATTTTCCACAATTACTGCACCATCTTACATTCCCACCGCCAATGTGAAAAGGTCTCAATTTCCTAGTCTTTCTATCAATCCTTAGTTCATTCTTGACTTGAATTTTCCTCACAGTATTCTTCTACATTTGCCATTCTTTTATCAGTCTTTAGCCTTTAGCTAATGATTTTTAAAAATCAGAATTCAATAGCGTTTTCTCAAAATCCATTAGGACATGCTATCTTATAGTATATGGATTTTTATCTCCCACCCTTCCCTTCAATTATGGCAAAGAGATTTGAAATTTAATGCCTGGATCCACCACTTTCTAGCTAAGTGGTCCAGTTTTCTCCTTTGTAAACTGGGATGAGGACTGTGTAAATTTCCTATGGCTGTGGTAACAAATTACCACAAAGTTAGTGACTTAAAACCACACAAATTTCTTATCTTACAATTCTGGAGGTCAGAACTCTGAAATGGGTCTCACAGGGCTAAAGTCAAGGTGTTAGCAGAGCTGGTTCCCACTGGAGGCTCTAAGGGAGAATCGCTTTCCTGCCTTCTCCATATTCTAGGAGCTGCTGCATTCCTTGGCTCATGGCCTCTCTTTCCATCTCCAAAGCCAGCAAGGGACAGTTGAGTCTTTCTCACATTCCATCACCTTGCCACTCACTCTCTGGCCTACCTCCTCTACTTTTAAGAACACTTGTGTTTACACTGCGGCCCAGATAATCCAGGATGATCCTGCTATTTTAAGGGCAACTGATCAATGACTTCAACTCCATCTATCCCTTTAATTTCCCATTGCCATGTTACCTAACATAGTCACAGGTCCTGGGGATATGACATGGACATTTTGGGATGGGGGGTGGACGACATGTTATTCTGCCTAACACAACAATAGTAACAGCTACCTCAGGTTACTTCAAGGATTATGTATATTTCTAAATTCTTCCTGTTCCCCAAGATATAGTCCTGGTGATATTTAAAAGATCTTTCTGCTCATTTACTCAACAATCACCCATTGAGTTTAGTTAATGAAACAAAGTTTATCAAGAACTTGGAGCATGGTGCCCAGTAAGCACTCAATAAATGCACCTGTTATCATCTGATGATATTCATAATTTTATAATCCCTCTGGGCAATATGGTTGCAGGCACAAATAGCCTCTTCTTAGTCTGAACTTTCTGAAATCTGTCTTTCTAAAACTCAGACAAGCATTGCTTTCTTTTCCAACTATCAAGCCCAACAAGACTTCCCCATAGCCAAACTGTCTTTGTATTAAGGTAGAAAACTGGAGTGCGGCAGCTCCTGTCACAGCTTCCCCTACCTGCTAGGAGATGCAAGACCTAGCAGGGCCAGTAAAGAACTCATCGTGCTGTCTACTGAGGGTGCTCACTCCACTTCACGTGCCAGCTGGGATTTGTGTAATGTCATAGGGAGAACTGGGTGAACATGGAGCAGACTGAACCCACAAGCTTTACTTCTAAGCAGCTACCTAGATACTACTGATCATGGGTTTTTTTCTTCTTTCAATAACACGAGATTTATCTTTTATTATATTTGTTCCTCAGTTTTTATTATCTTTTTTCTATCTTCAATTGTACTTAATATGCACCTTCAGTAGAAGGTATGGCTCTGATGGAGGGTGAGCCTATTTGAAGTGAAAACTATTTATTTGTCTGGAATGAGCAAATTCCATGAGGCTGGATTAGGGACCTGCAGTAAGGCTTTGCATGTAACAGAAATACAGAAAAGCAAGCTGAGTGCATGTTGGAATCACGCTACAGAACTTTGAGCCGGTAGAGCTGAGGATGGAGCCCAGACACAGATGGCAGGCCCAGCGATGAAAGCTTCAGCTCCCCTGTCAGAATCAGACAGTGCGATGAATCTCAAGACAGATGCTCCTCCTTTCATCCCATCAGCCGCACTCTTGTCCTTGCTGAGACGTGAGCCCAAACACTCCTTGATGCTGGTGCCTCCTTCACTGTCAGTGGGCTTCCGGACAGAGGAACCTCAACACCAGGGCCGGAACAGCAAGTGGGCCCCAAGTTTGGCTTGCAGTCTGAGAGGCTGGTCTGTGCAGTCAGAAGTTCCAAGGAGACTCAGAAGGTGGGCACAGTGTCTGAGTGGGCAAAAGTAGGAGCTGGAGTAGAGACCGAGACAACTGGGCTGAGGAGCCTGCTGTGGGCCTCGGGACTGTGCAGGCTCCTTTCCAGTATCTTCTCCCCGGCGCAAGAAGAGACAAACATACCAGTAACTCAGGCCATTCTGTTTTCAGTCCAGACCTTCAAGATCTTTAATGAACACTTTCAGCCTTCTCCGTAAAGCCTCATTCCTCCCCACCGCAGGCAGAAACCTGGGTCGAGTGGCTCTGATACTCACTGCAGAAGTGCCCCTCTTGTGTGGGGCTGTATGTGTTTCTGTACACCTGAGGCGGGAGAATCAGAGACCCTGCCCCAGCCATTGCACCCATGTCTCCCTTCTAAGAGAATGACTAGGATCCCTGCTACCCATCACTGCTGGACCGAAGCTCATCCACATGTCCCTAGCCACCCTCTCTTGGGACAATCTCACGCATGCTGCCCAGCTGCAGTGGGGGCAATTCTCCTTTCCTTTCTCAAATGACAGGTCACATTCTCCCATTCATCAGCTCTTGACCACAATTTCCTTCTGTCACCTCAGAAATTGTATTTTCTTCCTGGCGTCCTCCCAGGTTCTTTCTTTCATGTAGGAACAGTCCTTCCTTGCTCATTAACTGGGTGGAGGAAGGAGAGCACCCCCAGCACCTCCAGTCCTTTCATCCTCCTTTGGCATAGGAAAAGCAGTTCTCACCTGAGCAGTTACAACTGGCGATTGCCTCAGCCTCCAGCCTGTGGTTCCTGTCCTAAATTCCAGTTCTCAGATCTTCAGATAAGCCAATAGTCTCTCCTGGCTCCCTCTGAAAATTCTCCAGCAAAACTGCCAGCAACTGCATGCTTTTCAGACTGTTCATATTGTTCCTTGGTCAAGGGTGTGCTGAGGAATATGGCTTCGTAACGCACACACTGGCAACCTTGTCAGTCCAAGTCTTTTGTTAACTACATGCTCTCACTACCAAACCAAGCCAGGTGATTATCTGACTGTATCCTCGATAGTGTCTACAGGTGGGAGAATATTATTAATGTGGCTGACTCCTTTGGCTTTTTCACTGATTTTATTTGGGAACTAAAGGCTTCCTATGCTTATTTTATGGTTAAAGAGATTACCGATAAAAACACAAATGTAAATAAATGATAAATAATTATACTAAAAATAATATAACTAAGGTTTGGATTTAGTAATTAAGAGCCACAAAAGATAAGAAAAACATGGTGGTTAAATGAATAAGGCATAATAATTACAACAGTGAGAGTAAGGAGAAGAGAGAGAGAAATTCAGAATATTCCTTTTAACAGATGGCAGTTGGGTACATTTTAACTAAAGCTCTGTACTTAAACTATGAATATATACTGACTATGTAAAACTTATTTGACAAGGAAGCTCAATCGTGCTATTCCGAAATCACTGAATAGCCATAAAATTATATTCTCTTTTCAACTAAGGTTTAAAAAGTACATACAAACTTCAAGAAAACCATTCTTTAAAAACTGTAGTCATTAGTGTTATTATTTAGGTTGTACAGTGTGTTTCACACCAAATTACAATAATGCTGGGCCTTAATCATTCCATGAGCCTAATGACTTTTTAGCAATTCTCATTTGGTATAGATTAGTGTACTAGTGGTCTTCTGTACATCAGGAGGTCCAACAAAATGGTCTTTGTGCAGGACCTCTGCTCTGGGATGGTGTCTATCACTCTCCCATTCAGGGAAACCATTATCCAGGTCACAGGTCTGTGGAGAAGAGCTGTTCCTAACAGGTACAGAGGGGTACAGAGCATCAGAGGACCCTGAGAGGTCTTGGAACTCTGTTCCAGCGCCACCCTCGGGCTGCCATGAATGGACTTAGCGGGTTGATCACAAACATGCCAGCAATAACGATTCTGATCTATCACTAGGATAGTTTTAATATTAAGGTCACATAAATTTCAACCACGATAATTTTCACTTAACAGCACGTTCTAAAAGAGCAACTGAAGAGCTGGAGAAACCCGTGCTCCAGATGTCAGCAGCCCAGGAATCTGAATCAGCACTCAGTAAGAATCTGCTGGCAAAGTCATGATTCTAGTCTCCTAAAGACTGATCAAAGCTAGCACCAAAACCAAGTTCAGGTTCAGATCTGGAGCGATATTTACTGACTAGAGCACATAGCTCGGGTGAAAAAAGGAAATAAAGCAGAAAATGAAGGGGAGGAAAATTAAAAACCAAAAATTCAACTTTTTCTGTTCCAAGTTTTCTATAAAAATATATTTGAGTACTATTAAAAAGTCAGTTTGTGGTTAATCTAAAAATCTCAGCAAGCCTCTGGTCACTGTTAGCGAGCATTATTTCCTATAGACTTCTTTGGATGATTCTGGTGGGAATAGGGTGGAACTGGTCTGTTTGGGAAGGTTACTGGAGATCCTGTTCATCTTAACAGCACTGGCTTCACTTGGCGGAAGTCTCATCATTCAAACAGTCCATTCCTCCCTTCCCCATTGGACCCACCCCTCCTACAACCGGAAGGCTGGCGAGCAGCTTCTGTTAGTGTAGTACCTGCCATTCCTGGTATCGTGTTGCCGCATATTCTTGATAAAATGAATCTTCTTAAAGTTCTTTGGTCTGGGCGAACCTGAGAGAGTTCGACATCTGAAAAATAAAGTCATTTCAAAAACACAGTCAGTTGTTCCCTGGACAGCTGAGGCATCTCCACACAAAGACAGGAAGGAAAGACCAGACAAACGGTTGGAGTCACCCCAAGGATAATGAGGACAATATGGCTGGAAGCAAGGAAGCTTTAAAAAAACCCAACGACAGACAACTTCCTTGATAATACTGATAATAATTTATATGGGTTTCTGAAAAGCCAGCTAATGAAAAAGATTGTCCTCAGTTACAATAACATAACTTACTCGGATTCCAAGGACATTATTCTTTCTTGTCATCTTAAAAAGAATCCTCCTATATCGACACAGGTAACCGGAACAGAAAACGGGAAATTTAAAGGACTTAGGAAAAACACTGGAAAATTCAACTTTAAAAGCAACCCTGAATCATTTTTCTTCTGTAGCAGGACTCTGGCCTGAACTACTTGGCCAGCTGCCTCACTTCTCAACTTGACTAATGCCTGGAAGTCACAGCTTTACTTTGAATGAGAATCAGAGACCCAGCTAGTGGCTGATTTTTTTCTACCTTTTTTTTTTTTTTTTTTTTTAAGATAAATTTTAAATATTTGTTGAACAAAATGAGTTGGATTCAAATTATTTTTTCCTGGAATATGTGACATGTTCTTGCACTACAGAACTGACAGAACAGACTACAGGCTGAAAAGATCTTATTTGTTTGTATTTTTTTCAAAGTTACCTGGCAAATTCTTAGGTTACACAGCTACAACAATAACAAGAGAAAAAAAGAAAAAAAATCCAACAAACAAGTCTGCAGTTTGGTCTTTACTACCAAATTGTTTACTTAAAACCTTTCTGACTATGGGCCTCAAGGGCAGATCCTGCCATCGGAAGGGGGTACCCAAGAACACATGCTTCAGAGAGTAAGTTCCAGAGGGCAGTGTCCTACTTCTCAAAGCCACACTGAGGTCTAGGCTGGGGATACTTCTCCCTCCTACCCCCAAGTTTAGTGAGTTCTAAACTTTGGGTCTTCAAGTACAGGAATAACCCAACCAGGAGGCACAGCTGAGGGCAAGTCGGGATGCAGGACTGGGGAAGGGCAAGGTCACAGACCTGCAGAGCAACTCCAATCTTTACAACCCCCACGGGCCTAACTCAGGTGAAATAGGTGATGTCCCCGGTCCGGACCTCAGCATGTACATCCCCCAAACTCTCTTCTTACCCTCCCTCCAGGAAGGGCTGGTCTTTCTAGAAGTCTTTTTTCCCAGAGGGCACTGAGAGTTATTCTTTTCATAAGAAATAGCCCCTTAAAATATAATTTAACTTAAAAACAATCACATTGAAGTGAATGAATGCTGACTGAAGCAAAGACATGACATCAGATATTTGATGACTTTCATTAGAAAAAATGGGTTCCCCTAGCCTTGTGTCTAGAGGAGGGAGAGCCCCCTGCTAGCCACCAGAGCAGGGTCCACAGCCTGTGTCTACAGCCCATGCAGCCCTGCAAGACGCTTCAGCAGAAACCACAGTCCTCCCAGCCTCCACCCCCAACAGACCCTGACTATCACTTGTAATATTCCTTCCCTGGCATTGCTGTGGGGATTAAATGTGATGATGTATACAAGCTTCATAAACTGTCAGGTGATACATTCAAATATGCACATTCGTGCATACATACTGTACATTCATGTAAATATTCAGATATGCATTTTAGGTGCTATGATTATTACTAACATACCATTAAGCTACAAAGGGTACATATTTTGTTACTACTTGCCACCTATATTGTTAAAACTGCGGCCCTTAATAAGGGTCCTGAATTCTTGGTTTTAAATAGTCTTTTAAAGACTTGCGGTGCCCTGCCTGAGGGCATTTAGTAGATGCTTCCTGTAGACTTCAGGCAAGGTCTGAACAGGGGACATTACCCACCAATCCCACTCCCCACTCCAGGCTTCTAACCCCAGATTTAGGCTTCTGGGGGTAAAGGGGATAGAGCCTCACTCTGCTTTCTTAAGACAGCCCTCTGGAAGCCACAAAAGTCTCTAAACTGCCTCACTTCTACCTCCAGAAATAACTGCTTGATTCTGCAAGCTGCCCAACATCCCCAACTGTCTCTCACACACAGAAGGAAGTTCTAGAACCATGTAATCACTGGAAAGGGGAGAACCTCTGAAAGCATAAAGGTCTGATTCCACTGGTTTCTGGACAGGGACGAGTGTCTTCGCACCCTTATCTCACTTCCCCGCAAAAAACAGAGCTTCCTTGGCCAGCCAGTCTGAGGGCAGTGGGCCCAGAGCTAGACTGTGAGCTAGACTGTGATGGTACCTTCCTACTCCTACCCCAGTGGCGGGAAGCTGGTACCAATCCCAGCCCAGAGGAGGGATGACCCCAGAGCTGCTCCCTGCCTCCCGTGCCTGCAGAAAGAAGTGCTGTTGCCTTTCAGGTTTGAAAACAAAATTCCCCAGATTTCTGCAGGAAGTCAGCAAAGCACCACGGGTAGCTATCAGTACCAGCAACCCAGATAGACGAGAAAACTGGGGCAGGTGGTGGTGACTGCTACCTTTGCTGTAGATAAAATGAGGATTTTCTGGACACCTAGTAGGAATATCCTAGGTCCTTATTTCTAGGATACTGTAACCACCAGGCAAGTGGAAAACTCCTCAGTCTATAAACCCTCTCCTATAAATGCTCAATTCTTAGAGTTCTAGGTGGATACAGAAAATGAGCTTACTAACAAACTGTGATGCAGAGAAGAAAAGCAAGACTTTTAAAAGGAGAAATTAAAGATGCTTTAGGTAGATATCAGTGCCCAATTCTAACTAGGTATGCTACCAATCTAGCCTTTCGTTCATGGAGCTGTTTGTTGTCTTGCATTTTTTTTAAACATTCAACTAACCCACCAGGGAATCTAAGAAATGCTTTAAAAGAATTGTGGCATTAGCAACAATTGCCAAGGAAATTGGAAGACTGAGCACTCAGACTGTGGCAGGTTAAGCAAAGAACAAATTAATTTCAAAGCCATCTGCAAATAAAGTATAAATATCTATTTAAAAACATATGTGTTGTGTGATGCAAAATTAAATTAGGAGAGAATTAAATTAAAAATTAATTTAATAAAAGATTATCTCTTTCTTGTTAGCATTTAATTATGCAAAAGGTTTTTAATAGATGCCTTAAAGTCATTTATTCAACATGCTGAGTTGAAAAACAAGTTGGGCTAATAGTCTTCAACCCCCACAATTCCCTCAATACTTCAGTGTTATTAACAGTGCATTAATTTCGCAGAATCAGGGAGCTGGAAAGGACCTCAGAGATCAACCAATTTGCCCCACCCATCTTAAAGGCGGGAAAACTGAAGCCCCAGAGAAGGAAAGTGAATTTCCAAGGCCATGGGAACGAGTAAGTAGAAAAATCAGGCCAAGAACTCTCAAACTAAGGTGCCTTCCTGTTATGCCATGCTAATTTATTTCCTAGGAATAAATAATTTTCTGAGTAAATATTTTTATTAAAAAAAAAATCCATTAGGGAAAGTGAAAACTTCTTAAACTGCCTAAATTCCCTTGGTTTCCGACTTATTTTTAAATTTTATATTTACACAAGATTATATAAGTATACTATTCTGTAAGAGTTGGATGAAGTTACTTACAGGTGGGACAGATAAGCCATTTTTACTCACCTCATCTGTGCTATCAGAGACCTGAGGGGCAGAGGGCCAGGCTGGGTAGATTCTGAGAGGAGGGTATGGAATGACAGGACACACAACCAGAATCATAGTGCCCAGCTCCTCCCAAGCCCCCCCCCCACTAATAACCTAGAATCCCTGAGGAGGGGGTAACATTTTTTTTTAACCTGGTTTCATTGGCTCACGGCTACCACATTGCTCTAACAACTGTGGCTTCTCACAACCTTTTGAACCACCAGGGGCTTTTCAGCTCTATTCATTGATTTTCCCATTTGTGGGAAATGCCAAATACCAAAGCCACTTGGTGCCACCTGAGAATGTTTCTCCTCCACTGTTGCTGATTACTTTGGACCAGAGCCAGCTCTCTAATTTGACTTTTAAAACAGCTTTCTGTAGGGCTCCTTCAAGGAAACAGCCCTTGTCCCAACATTTAATATTGATGGATGGAAGAACACTTGCACCCAAGCCACATTTGTCACACAGCTACACGTCATTCATCTTAGGATGAGCCCAGCAGTTACATACATTTTCAAAAAGACTTCAAAAGTAGAAATCAGACTGTCTGGCCCTAGCTTTCTCTTTAGAATGATGTCAGTGAGGGGAGTCAGGGTCTCCTGACACTTTCAACCTGACCTAGGCCTGTCTATGCTCCACCCTTCATCCAGGTGGTCTGTGGACAAGACCTAAACTTGGGAGTGAAGGTTCTGGCAGGGAAGGAGCCGGCTCCAGGGTGAGATGCCTCCCTCCACACACAGCAGCACCCTCCCAGGCTCAAAGGGAGGATCCTAGAGCTACCGAGTCCAGACCAGCAACAGAAGCACAATGGGGGCAGATGGGGGTTCCCAGAGGAACTGGTATGAGTTGAGGGGAGCAATAATCTCCCACAGGCCCCCTCATCTTCTGCCTACCATGCATATCAGTAAAGCCACGGCGTCCCCATCTTGCTTGCCTCAGCGACTAATGCAGGAAGGAGCCTCTCCATGCTGGCCAACCTGACCCATACTGCAGTGAGGACTAAAGGAGATGCAGAGTGTGAGTACTGAGTCCTCCCTTCAAGGAAGGCCTGGCTGGACTGCGCTGCAGATGGGAGCTGGTGAAGAGGTGCAGGATTAGAGGAGAGAAAGCTGCCAGTCAGAGGCACAGCACAGCTCAGCAACTGTAGTCACCCAAAAAAAAGATGCCTCGCAAGCACTTTTGTAATCCCGTGGGAGAAATGGAATGCTTTCAGCCCCAAAGGAGCACTCACAGCTATCCTAAACCTAATTTCCCCAGAAACCAGCTATACAGTGATTTCGTGGGCACCTCCTGGTGAAGCTTAGGACTGTGACGCCAGTGTTACTGTGCCTGAGAAAGCTGGGACAGTGATGGACTCCTCTTCATTAAGCAGCAGCTTTCAAATTTAAAGAGAGACAGCACCCAAATTCACATGTGAACTGGCCTCTGCCAATATGTGCCTGGACTGTAACAGTTTTCTAGTTCTAAGGGTCCTCAGGGTAGAGGGGTTTTTAAACTATGAGTCTGGGAATCAGAGGGTCATTTAAAAATTTTAATTCTATAGATCCAGAACATAAAAAAAAGAAGCAAACTTTGGCTGCCATGTTGCCATTTATGTACCTATAAATGCGACACGGAAAACTTACCTCCGTAGAGGGGCATTCTCTTCAATGTCTTCCAGGGTCTCCAAGGAAGATCTCTGGGAGATGAGACGACGCCTGCAGAGAAAGGGAAAAAAAAATCTAGGAGTTAAAACTGCATTGTAAAATGCATTAGGCACTTCTGTATATCTAAAACTGTTCTAAGAAATAGAGTCCATTAAAAAAAAAATTGGACAGAAGTTGTATTTGAGAGGCTGCCATTTTCCCAGCCTCCATCCCAGAGGCCAGGACCATCTTACCTTGCTGAATTCTGAGCCATTCTCCCTAGTTATAGGGCAGCTTTGTGGTGATTGGGGAAGTTGACTGATCCTTACTATGCTGCAATTTCCCCAAAAGACAAAAAGACATGGCATCTCTTACATGACCTGGGTATAGTGTGCGGGTTTTCTGAAGCATTAGATAATACCGTTAAGTATTAAAATATTAGTGGTCTGAATCAAGTTAACTGGTACATATTAAAATTTAAAACCATATTAAATAAAACATTAATTGAGGCACAGTAAAATCATTAGGATGTAATAAAAGAAAAATTATGGTCTCTGAATGGCCATGACTTCAAAAGTAATTAGAAGCAAGAAAGACACTATTCTTTTGGGAGAGTTTCTCAGAGACAGTAAGAATAAACATCGAGCATGGTTAGGCAAAACATTAATTCTTTCAGGCTGCCAAAGGATTGTAAACTACCTGCTAAAACTTCCTCAATCTAGTTTCTTTCACCAGACTGAAATAAGAACAGGTTCTAGTTAACTAAGACTGTCTGGTACTGGGTGAGGTTGGGGTGGTAGTAACTTCACAGTAAATCCATTTGACCATCATTTCACTCTAAGTGATTCGGCTGAGGGTGGTGTGCAGAAAAACATCTGATTGAGTCTTAATGTACCTTGAAAAAATGGGACTAAATTAGAACGATAATTCTGTTTTGAGAAAATTTAGGTTAAGAACATGTAATTACAACTATGTTCTAATTTGTTCTTAAGAAAAAAATGAAATGGAGTTTTGTTTTTGTGTGTGTGTGTGTACTTTTTCTGACCAACTACCCCAACACTTTTGCTTCATGTTTTAATTTTAATAAGACAATCAGAAAGATCATTTTTGCAAACTATTCAAGGGCTTCATCAATTCTCTAAGAGCCTTTCCACTAACGAATGCTTTCTAAAATACTCATCACAGACCCTCCTCCTCCACTGGTGAACTGGTCTAATTCTCTCAGACCCTAATTTGCTAACGTGTGAGATCCAAGAGTTCTCCAACATCACCCTCAGCGTCTTCATGAGGTACTAGACCTGTAAGGTCTGCAGTTTAACTCTGCAATTAACTTATGTTGAATTTCCATTTCTCTAACATTGCCAACAGGCAGCCAAACTGGAGTCAATGGCTATGGGGAGACACTGGTCTTACTTGCAAAGGTGCAAAGTGGCCTGAGAGGGTGGGGAGCTGATTTTATGGGTGGCCAATTCATTAGTAAGCAGGACTTGCCTGTGTAGCCCTGTGGCTCTGGGGACTTGGCTCACCAGGATCCCTGACAGCAGCCTGCAGCTGTGGTTCTGAAGCTTCTAGCTGAGGCACAGCCCCTCTAGGTCTCGGTCTGGCTGGTAAGAAGTACCAGCAGGACAGGGCAGATGCCCAGGTAGTCACACCGCTACCTGTCACAGCTCTCAGGGGCAGGCACCTCCACGCTCCTCATCCAAAAGACAGTGCAGTTCCACAAAGGAATATGCATGCTGGGTCAGACAGACTTGGATTTCAATCCTGGGGTTTAGAGACTTTGGGGATTTAGAAAATTCCTTAATTCTTGAGCCTCGGTTTCCTCATCTATGAAATGGTAAAATGAGTAACTAAGAAACAGAGCGAAATAAGTCCTTAGCACAGGGTAGTGAATGACAGGTAGCTACTGGGTTTTTGACTGGCACTCCAGTTCCCTCCACTGGGGCTGTACCCTGACCTGCCTCTCCCCCTCGACTATGATCAGGCTGGCTGTCCCAGCACTGTGTCCTCCTCCAATCCTAGCCAGTGGCAGGGCTGCCTCGTGTCTGAGCCCACCTGAGACACTGCTCCTTCCACAACTACGCCCTCCTCTAAGCACAACTAACTCTGTATGTCACCTTTGCTGATGCACTGGCCACACAGAAAATCAGTAAACCACCCGCCCTGCCCTCCCCCCCACAGGCCTCAGTGCACTGTTCCCACGTAATACCATTGTCTCCTCCACAGCCAGAAGGTGGTGATTAAAATGATATTTACTCTGTTTATCTCTGGATAATGTTCTGAGTATTTTAAATCAAAAGTGAAATATTGATTTAAGTGTGCACACCTAGGCCGTCCATAGAGATAACTTCTATCCCTAGGCAGAAATAAATACATAGGTTTCAGATCCTATAAATCTCAACAAATTCTGTCAAACTCAAATAGCATTTCAGAGAGAATATTCAGTTATTCATATCTACTAAATATTTAGATAGAATTGAACAGCATAGCATAGCATTTTTGAGTGACCAGTAAATAAACATTTTGCTCAATAGGTATAAATAGAAGTAAATAGACATTTTGCTCAATAGGTGTAAATAAAAGTAAATAGATATTTTGCTCAAACTGCAACGGGGGTGACTAAAATAAGTGTACAACTCCAAGGACTCCCCTCCTTCAGTTATCCTAACAGAGGTCCACTGGGAAGTTCTGTGGTTGGCTCCTTGGGCAGTAAAGATAAAACCCCAGGCCCCAGTAAAGGCCAGGCAGGTGTGTCATCTTAACACATCCTGCACCCATCCACCCCGACCACACCAACTGCAAACCTGGCCTGGTGGAAACACAAAGCTGACCCAGGCTTGACTCCTGATCTCAAGGAGCTCACAGTCAAGGGGGATTTCATGGAATGACCCCCAAATAATTCCACTAATGATCTGTCGAGCTTCTCTGACATTAGGAACTGCCTACCCCCATCCCCAACCACCCCAGGAGCAGCATGAGGAGCACTCCAGCTGAAAAGGCCAAGCAAATCCCATGGTGAACACATCAGGCCCCTGTCAGGCAGCCTGGGACTCCACAGGCCTCTCATGCAACACTTAGACCTGGGTGTTCACCCTGGAAAATAGGTCCATTCACAAAAGCACATAATCTGACAATGCCCCTATCAAAAACTATATCTAGCTCTTCATATGCTTAAACGAGAGGTGTTTATTTAGAAAATAACGAAATAAGAATATGTCTTTCTATACATTTATAAGAATCTCCTTTTGAAAAGCAAGTATACTTGATATTCTCTTCATGAGTTAAACAAGTGTAAAATTCACTCACACACACACACACACACACACACGAACACTTACAATCTGGATTCCTTAAAAAAATTCAAAACTCAAATACCCACTCGTTTCTTTAAATTCGGCAGATATGAATAGAACCAAGCAGTCTATTCTTTGAGATGGAGATACAGAGCTTGGAAAAAACTACCACCTGTTATAATAAAGAAACCATCATATGGTGCCATGAAAACAGAGATGTGATGCCTGCCCTTCCTACATAAAAAAAGGACTTGTTCACTGCTACAAGGGCATGCCCTGTGGTGGTCATGCAGTAGTGCTCATCTCTGCCCCTTGCCACCTTGCTAGATCCTTCCAAGGTAAGTGACAACCTCTCCCCTTGCTTTCTATCATTAGAAAGGCTGTAATGGAAGAGAAGGCTAAGGGCAGGTGGCCAACTTTTACTGGTACTTTTCATTCCACGATATGCTTCGTAAACTGTCTATTACTACATAAACTCTTTATCACTGGGCACAGTTAAATAAGCACAGGTCTGCAAATTTTAATGACTGACAAGAATACCTAGACTTGGACCAAAACAGTGTGCCCCCTCATTAACCAAGCAGACATTAAGTAAGAGACTGACAGACCGCAAAAAAAAAAAAAAAAAAAAAAAAAGCTTTATGTGTCGACATCATCAAATGGAAGAGTCTGTGCCTGGTCCTCAGATTGAATCCTCAGAACTTGGGGTTCCCCATCTTGTCTGACGATTACAATGTAAGTCCTTCCATACTGGCCACAAACAGTTCTGAAGCCAATGTGGTTCACATTCAAAGCTCCTGTGTTACGCTGGCCTCCCTAAAACCCCCAGACTCATTTTAGAATATTATTTTTTGAATGTTCAGCTCTGCCTGAGCCAGGAAGTGGTAAATACATGATAAGACCATATATCTGGATATATACTCTTTGACCAAATTAATCCACTTATCATTAGGAGTAATGGTTCATCTGCCAGCACAAGTCACTGGGTACTCCTGGGACCCAGGGCTCATCAGAGTGGTAGTTATCATAAATCCGCTTATGTTGAAAGCTTAAGAAAAGGTCACTGGGAAAAGGAGGAAAAAAAATCACACAGAAAAACATGTGACTGAGGTGACACAGCACTAGATGAGGCAGGACCTAGGGCTAGTATTTCTCAAGTGTCTTTTAGGCACAAAAATGTCACTGACTCCACGCCAGTGACCAAGCATGCACACTAACTGACCAAGGGGAAAATGGGCCCAGTGGCCTGGCCATCCTAAAAGCCGGCCAAAGCTCTGTCATTGTCCCAGTTGACAACATTCTGGGGACCCCAGGAGAGTGAGGGGTAAAGGACAGCTGTGCTTGCAGTAGCTTCATCAGTGCTTTTGGAAGAGGGATGTCTCTTTTTAGCCTGGTAAGTAGAATGCCTCAGAGAGGGGAGATGGGCCATGCTAAAAAACCTCACCAGAGCTGGACTCTGGGCTCACTGCTGTCCCTGCTGACCAGCGAGGTCAGGAAAGGATCATCCTGGGGTCCAGTGGGGCCAACCGGTCAAGGTCAACCCCCTTATGGGGTAACCTGGGGGAAGCAGCCCGGCCAGAAGACCAATCTCAGACAGTGGGTACCACAGGGAACGACTGTAGACCAAGAGTTAGGACCAGCATGTGATGAGGAAGGTGACCCCGTGGCCTCTGTATCGAATGAGGAAGTTAGATTGGATGAAGGCTCTCTCTACACCCTGGCTGCATGCTGGAACTCTCAGGGAATGTTAAAAATCTTTGGGAGCAAAACACAAGCTTTGAAAGCAAGAAGGGACACTGGCCATCTGGGCCAATCCTCACTATTCTTACAAAAGGCAATTTCCTATGTGGCTCTAGTTCTTTCCACGCAAGCAGCCCTGTTCCTGGCCATAAGGCAGGCCACAGAAGGCATGGTTACTTCTTCACAGGTGTGAAAGAAGCAAGAGCATTATGGATACTTTAATTACACAGGTGATGGGCAAGCTGAGGTCATGATTACCTCAGATCTGTTATCATGACAAAAAACATAAAAATAACTTATTACCATAGTCATAAGACACCCACACACTTATAATTGCTTTGTTACTCTGAATTTCTCCCACTGACCAGCTCCCTCCCCTGCAGTCAAAACTGAACCACATTAGACAGTGAGCTACTCAGGCAGGGACCCTGCCTTCCTCACCTGTATAGCTCTAGCGATGGAGCATGCTTAGCAAACTGTAGGTGCTCAATCAAGGCTGGCCAAATAAACTCCCTCGTCGGGCGGGTCGGTGTTTGTGGATTTTCCCAGAGAGTACCTGACCTCCCACTCAATGCTTTTCTACACACAGTTACTAGTGGACCCTCTCTAGTCATTATACGAGTTCTTAGTCTGGTCACCAGAAACTCAGAATCATTCTCAGAAAGCTTCCCAATGCTTCACTACATGAAGTACGGGGAGGCAGAAGATCCTCATTTAGCAAGTGGGGCGGGTGGAGAGAAGGGACAGTCCTCTGCAAGCACAGCTGAGCAATTCACAGATATAAGGTGTAATCTGTTTTAAATGGGTTTCTTCTGTTTAGGTTTATTAAATATTCATTTTTCCAAATGGAATTTTATATATTTCACTGTAAAAAAAACCCTGAAACCAGGAAATGCATAAAGTAGAAACTGAAGAAATGACCTGCTAACCCCAAAGCCCAGAGAGTATCCTATAAGAGTTTGGTATATGTCCTTTTAGACTCTTAGTGCCACATCTACTTATAAATGTTTATATACATATATATATGTTTGTGATTAAACTGTAAAAAGGAAAAGAAAGGTCTGCCTTTTTAAAACCAAAGGCAGTCGAGAAGAACACTGCCATGGGACAAAGCTGGAATCTGGCTTTACTATTGACATTCCTACTGAGCAAGACAGAAGAACGGGATCCCAGATAGATAGCAGCCAAGAGAGAATCCTGGGTCCTCCCCCAAATTAGGAAGGACTCCCCAGGGTAGGCACCCTGTCCTCTCCACAACTTCTGGCTATAGATGAGCTAATAAGAAAAGCAGTCAGCACAGAGGGGTCATGCTTGATTGCTCACAACACCAGTTAGGAAAGAGGAGGATCAAGGACCACCAGTAGGGTTAGGGCTCTAACCTCACCCTGGAGGCCTGGTCCTGACGCTTACAGGTCCAGTAGCCTTTACCACATGGAGCTGCAGGTGTGGGAGCAGTGGCCTGAGGCCCTCCTAGGAGCCAAAGGACTATCAGAGCACAGACCTCTATCCCAGGTAGAGGGGGTGCTGCAGGGCCGCGGGCAAGGAGTCAGGGCTGGACAGCGAGCAGTCCCACTCAGTCTAGAGCCTAAGAGAGGCTTCATCTCTTAGCTCCCTTTTCTGACTTAAGAGTCGCAAAGCTTCCAAGGGGCTCAATCAGAGTTCAGCTAAACAGGTTTGGGGGTCACTAGCCTAGAAAGTAGAGCTGACCCTTTTAGCAGATAGAAAATCCCCTTGTAAAATGTCATAAGATGCCATCCCTGATTTTTGTATCCCCACAACACAGACATATTCTTTTTTTCTGAAAATAGTGTTCGGCTCATGCAGAAAAGTTGGTCCTAAAATTAGGAAATAAATCTCTAACTTGAAGACTATCTCTATGGCAGTCTGCTACTGAAAAGACACCTAAAAAACCTTTTTATATCTAAGAAATATGCTTTCATTGATATCTTTGGTGAAAATGCTGGTTTTCATCCACCAGGCGAGACCTCTTAAAGCCAAATGCACCTCTAAAATCCCATGGTTATTTCATTCATTTCCCTAACACTGCTTTAAGTTGCTGAGAGCACAGTACCATGAGCTTGCTCTCCAGATTCAGCAACTGTTATGATAACTTTGTTCATGATTTGGCAAATCTTATAGCCAAGATTCCAGATGCTCTTTTAGCAGAAGTCACATCAGATTGTGCTCACTGAAGAAGCAAACTCTTTTGCAGCAATACTATGTGTTCACAGATGAAGAAAGAAGTCAGATGTCACCTCTTAATAGACACTACATAGTCTTAAAGCAAAAATGCCCTTGGGTTCAGCTTTTAGACACATTCATTGGATACATGCTTTCTTCTGCTTTCCATGGGTCTAAAGCTTTGCCCAGCAGCAAAGTTGCTGATGAAACTGAGTGTGACACTTACTTGCTCACCTGGCAACAGCTGCTTGCTAGACTGTGGAGGAAGTTCTAGAGCAGAGCCGTGGGACATGACACTACACTGGCAGACTGGCTGGGCCAGTCACCAGGCTGAGGCGACCAGGAGAGCACTCTGTCTGGACTCATCAGCCCTTGCATGCCTCTTTGCACACAGCTGGCTTGCTTGTGCAAAGAAAACCCTCCTCTCCCCATGGCAGCTTATATACCTAAAGCCGGATCCATACTCAGGATACTGACAGAAACAATTCAAACTCCGCAGCGGGTCACAGGGGTCTTCCTCATAAAGGAAGGAAAATCTAATTATTTTTGAGAAAAAGAGGGATACGTAGATCAAGAAACAGAGAAAATGCTAGGAAACTGATTTTGAATTTGGCTATGTTTCAAAGTCTCCAGGAAAAAATCAAATTAAAATCAATACACCGAGTCGCCAATCAGCTTGTTCAAATAAAATCTGTTTCTACATTTTTATATGCAGGTCAAGAAAGCAACTCTAAATGTTTGCAGAGAATACAAAGGCACTTGGCTTGCCTGTGTTTACTTTCCTTTCAAGGTTCTCATCATCTCATCTCATTGCCAAATTCTGGAAAAGCAAAGTGTGAGTTCATCTCAGTGTGTAGGGCTTTATTAGTGGGATTTAAAAACTGGCCAGAAATTCACTCCTCAGATCTCCCTGCCCACTGCCACCCTGCTTACCTTACAAAACACCCTTTCCATCATGTCATTCCCCAATTTGAAGATCCGCAATGATTCTCTCTGGGAACAAGTTCAAACTCCTCTGACAAAGGGACTAGACAGGGAGGTCAGAAGACAGCAGCAGACACAGCATACCTGACCATCTCGAAGGCACCTGCCCAAGCCCGTAGAATGCCTTTGGGATATCAGGAAATAAAGGGGCTAGCCCAGGACCATGGGCTGAGTGACAGTGCTACATTCTAATTCCTGCTCAGCTTCACCCTGAGGGGAATAGCCTTGCCCTGCAGCTGGAGGGAGCAAGCTGACCGAAGGTGCACAAGAGCTGAAACTGAAAGCAGGTGTACTGGTTAGAGAAAAAAAAAAAAATCAGGATCCAGAAAGGTTTGAGGTCTTGTGTGACTGATGAGGTAAATGACATTGTCCTTGCCAGAGAACATGCTGGATACCCATGGTGCGGGGACAAGTAGGGGCCAAGACAGGACAGGGTGAGGGCGGGAAGGAAACAACAATGAAAAGCCACTCAAAAGAGTTGGCTTCAGCCTGGAGAAGAGAGTCCTGTTGAACTAATATAATGAGGTCAATAAGTTTGGGACCAACTCATGTATGTTCTGGGTATCGGAATTCAAGAAATCAAATCCAGGTGTTCTCTGCCAAAGAAATTCCCTGAGCCAGGTGGGGAGGGTGGCTGGGAATCAAGAGCCTGAACTCAGAGTTCAAGGCTAGGATAGACCAGGTGTGGAGAGTATGGGAGTCATGAGTGAACTCAAAGGAGAGGCCAGTCTAACTGGGAGGAAGCAAGGGGAGCACTTTCTGGAGAAGCAACCAGACCAGTGCAGATGGTTCACGGGGTAACCCAGGATGAACTTCTTACACACAAACTTAACAAGATGGGGCTAAAGAGAATGGAACACCAGATTTGTGCAAGGCATAGAGAAATCCCCTGAAACAAAGTCAGGGAAGGAGCCAACAGGAGCCAGGAGACGGCCAAGCCCCCAATCAGAAGGCTAGGAGTCTGTTCTAGGAGGAGCTGGAAAGACCCCAAGAACCAAAAAAACATGCACTGACGGGCGGGGCTGAGCACTGGCACAATCCTGTGCAATGCATAATTGTGCACGTGTGTGTGCTCACTAATGCAGTGTTTCCTTCTGAGACCATAAGAACAAAGGAGATGCCAGAACACCTGCAGGGCTTATGTGAGAGAGTGAGGGTGCAGATGCTGCAGGCTGGAGCTGCTTCATTAGACAGAGGCTGACTGCAACCTGTTCCTTCTGAAGGCCCACCAGTGCCTGAGTTGTGTCTGATGGACCCACGACCTCCACTCTTTCCCAGCCTCTTCAGGAAGCATGTTTCATCCTAGACCCTCTTCTCTGTACTCAGCATGGGGCTGCCTCTGAAACACCCATCCTGATAATGGGCCCAGAGCATTGGTGACCTTGCCTTTCTTTCTAAATCATTAGGACTTACTGATGCTTTCTGGTTTTTTCAAGGAATGCCTTTGAATACAGAAGCCGGATAGATATACATTTATTTCCCATTAGAAAGCAAAGTAAGGGCTCTCCATGCACATGCTTGGGGTTTGCAGCACAAAAACTGGAGAGGGACAAGAGACAGACAAACCCTGCCTGGAAGCAAATTCCTTTCCCTGGCCCAGTCCTGAAGGGCTGAGATGTCAATGGGATCTAATTAGAACCAGCAGGGAGTCAGGCAGGGTTGGTTGCTTCCAAGTGGTATTTAATGGGACCTTCAGGATGCTGCCTTCCAGCATAATCCCTCCCCTGAGTTTCTCCCTTGGTTTCCTGGGTGACCTTTCTGTTCCCAAGCGCCTTCAGTAGAAATGGATTTTGACAGCTCAGAAACAGCATGTAATAAATTATAGCAAATTTGGGATTGATGGGGTTTCATCAATCTTTACTTTAGTTTTTTAGATTTGCCATGGCCCATGCTCAATAGCAGTTTATGGGAACAGACTGATGCTTCCTTGTCTATCTAGCTTCAATCAACAGCATCCTTTTTCCTACCAAGGGGCCCAAACGATTTCATTCTTTTCTGGAAGCCTTTTAAAAAATGCATTCTTTCTCTTTGCCCACCGATGTTTATTCCTGTTATTGAAAACTGAATGGGGATTGGGCACAGTTGAATTGCTGTCCTTATTAGGGGTTTATGGGGTAAGGAAGAGCCCAAAGCTGACCAAATCTTAGTTCAAAAGAAAACTCATGATCTGCTTCACTAGCCCTTCATTTACCCAAACCTCACCACCGTCCTAAGGCATAGCGTGTTGCCACCTGCTCTGCAGAACTGTCCCTGACATTTTTTGAATTCCTACATTTGGTATCTTTACTATATTCGAAAATATTCATATGTAGATGCTTATAGAATGATTTTATTCTTATTTTATCCCCTGTATCTCCCTCCTGACTGCAAGTACCTTGAAGACAGGTAACTATGTCTTTCCCCCTTTTGAAACCTCTTCGATGACTAGCATATTGCCTTGTCACAGAGGTGCTCAATAAATCCTTACATAAAGCATGGACAACTGTTTGCAGCTACAAGTAGCCCACACCAGGCAAATATGGATCTTATCTGCTCCAAGGTATCAAATTAACATTACTTTGAGGGACGCTTGTGAGACCCTCTCACAAAAGCCAGCATAAGCCCAACACAACACCAAAGCTGGGACCTCAGAGATCATCAGATCACTGATGTTCAATTGTTTTCTGAGTAGCAGAATGCTTTTTCTTTTCAAACTAAATCTTATGTCAACTCCCAAAATATAAAACAGATTAGCATTATAAATTTTATAAATCTGAATGTGTAAAATTTACTTATAGCTCAATCATTATTAGAACAATGAAGCTTTTTTTATGTACAATTTTGAAACCTGGAGTTATGGATGACATACATTTCCAGTCTTAGGTCAATCTAGCATTTAATTTATTTCTTCTGGTCTTGGTTGTATAATATGGAGATAATCAATTGACACAGATAAGTAGGTGTCTATGATAACCACTTTTAAACATCTCAGGACACAAATTAAATAGATGTGGCAGGTGAAGCTTAGTTGCAGAAAATCAACTTACTCTGTCAGCACAAGTTAATTAATGCATAATTAACATATATATGGTCATCAGTGTGATTGAGTTTGTTTTTACTCCAGTTTTAAAAACACTTTATGAAAAACCATATATATGTATGTAAGTAGAAAATATATGCACATACAAATTATATCTCAAAATGTTAAACACAGAATTACCCCATATGTCCTTCAATTCCATTCCTAGATACAATCCAAAAGAAATGAAAGCACACCCACATAAAAATTTGAACATGAAATGAAAGCATACCCGCACAAAAACTGTGAACACGAATGTTCACAGCAGCATTCTTTACAATAGCCAAGATGTGAAAACAACCCAATGTCCATCAACTGATAAGTGGGTGAATAAAATATTATTCAGCCATAAAAAGGAATGAAGTACTGACACATGCTATAGAATGGATAAATCTTGAAAACATTTGCTAAGTGAAAGAAGTCAATCACAAAGACCACACAGTGTATGATTCCAATTATATGAACTGCTCAGAAGCAGCAAATCCATAGAGACAGAAAGTAGATTAGAGGTTGCCTAGGAATGGCTGTGGGGAGTCGGTGGAATGGGCCATGCTGTTACTTTTTTGGGTGATAAAAAAGTTCTAAAATTAGATAGTGACAATGGTTGCATAACTCTGTGAATATACTAAAAGCCACTAAAAAGATGGTGTATGAATTGTATCTCAATCAAGCCGTTAAAATATTTATGTGATATATAAAACCTATGTACATAAGAAAAAATATATACTGGGGGAAATATATATATATGGAAACTGCACCAACCATTTGTGGAATTCCTAAAGCTTTTGTTGAGAGAGAGAGAGAGAGAGAGAGAGAGAGAGAGAGAGAGAGAGAGAGAGAGAGAGAAACTGAACCAACCATTTGTGGAATCTCAACCATTTGTTGAGATCTTCAGAACTCTAGATAATACAATTTTGAAAACTGTGGATCTTGTTCCACCTTCTTTGACTAGAGCTATGAAGGAGACTGAGAGCTTGACTGACCTGCCCAGGCCAGCACTAGATGAGAGAGCTAGGATAGGGCCCAGACTACCTCATTGCAGAGCTGGTCCCTTTCCCTTCCAATGAGGGTTTAACCAGTCTTTTGAGGGGGCTGTTTCCAGTGGCAGGTACTAGGTGAGAATGGAAGGTGGTAGACATGGGCGACCTCTCGGTTAAGGCAAGGCCTACTCATCACATTCACCAGGCTTCATTTTGTCCACATCCCCCACAGGGGATGGTCCACTTGGCCTCAAGCACTGAATCACCTAACACTTGCCCACCGCCCACCTGTCCATCCCCTTTCTCCCTACATCTCCAAAAAGGAAACCTCCTATTATACATGTCATCAAAGTGTTTATTTGGAGCTCTGAAACATCAATTTCCTTAACTTCTCATTTCCCTAGCATCTAGTGTAAGACACACTTGCAAATTACTCCCTTTTTATAAAGGCTGATATACTGTGTTCTAGGAGAGAACCCGGAAGCACCTTTGGGCATCCAAGAAGCAAGAAGAAAGACAATACACCCTCCTCAAGCTTGTCAGCGTCTGGGGAGGTAGTTTAATTTTTTAACAGCTTGTTCAGAGCTCTCTGAAAATATATTATTAGTGAATCTGCTTCCAAAATACATAATTAGCAAGCACAGTTCAGGCTGTTCGGAAAAGGTTTCTAAAGTGAATTTGCAGCATGAGAACTGTGCCTAAAACCACATGAATATTCACTTAGATGGATTCAACTACTGATTGGATTCTTGGGCAAAAGCCTACCCAAGAGGTCTGAACAGTCCCTTTATGCAAGGGCTTGCTTGTGATACCAACTGTTTATTGTGGAAAATAATATATTCTTAACAACTTTGGAGGTGGAGATGTAATATTTACAACTGATGTTTTCAGAAAGCAATGAACTAAAATAAATGCAATCAGCAGCTATTTCATTTTCCTAAGGATGGTCAATGGTGTCATTCTTTAGGGCAAGGTCCTTAAACCATGGTCCATGGATCTCCTAGGAGTTCCATGCACCTTCAAAATTAGATGCAAAGCATGCATGTGTGTATCTATGTCCATTTCCCCCCTTTCCTAAAGTCTATGTGATCCCAAGATTAGAAACCACTATCATCAGGCAAAGGATGGTGCTACCAGGCATAGCGGGGATACAGGGTGGGATTCCAGATCCCATTCTGTCTCTATTATGTGACTTGAAGCAAATTGTCATTGTTATCACCACATATACACAAATATTCATAGTCCTAGGTGTCAGGCATACAAAGAAGAATAAAGAAATGTAAGACTTGGTCCCTTGTTCTGGGTGGCTACTGACTTAGTATGAGGACAGTGCAAACACAGCTCTAAAAACTTTAAGACTTTGGTTAAACATTCACAGGCCAAAGCTTGGTACTCAGGCAAGCTCTGGGCCATGCCCCATTCAGCAGGGATGCAAGGCTGATTCCCTGTGAGGAAGCAGAGTTTCAGTGAGGGTGCACGTGGCAGGTGGGTCCCTGGTGAGGATCGGTGGAGCCCTTGGCTCTGTCCTAAGGAGCTAAGCCCAGGGAGCTAGGGTTTCAGTAAGTTGCAGGAATCTTGGAAAAAAGCTGAGGGATGACAGTCAAAGCAACACCAGAGTAGAAGTGAGAGCCCTGTCTGAAAATTAGATAGATTCTTAAAATTGCAAGGAGAAATAATAACATTTTGATCTGTCAAAAGAGAAATATAGACTAGCAAAACAGAAAGACTTTGTAAATCTTTACCAAGAAATGGAGGCATGAATAAATAAATATAAGCAGGGCTGATGAGAACAGTGTACATATTGTGGGAAGGTTCAATGCACGTGAACCTTCTCCTCCACTACCTAGAACAGAGCCCACCAGAATTATAAACCATCATTCATTCATGCAACCATCATTTATTAAACACCCATGACAAGGATGAATAGCTTAGTCCCTGCCTTCAAGAACAATCTGGTGGGAAGGCACATTAAGAGAGAATGATATAAATGGAGAGTGCACTGGTATGTATGTATGTGTGTATGTATGTGTGTATGTATGTGTATATATACAAATATATATATGGAGATATATATATATATATAAAATCTCCATCCTAAGTGTTGTGAAAACACGAAGGAGGACTCCAGACAGCCAGAGTGGGGCCAAGGAGGAGCAAATCAGAGAAGGCTTCCTGGGTGTCAGCACTGAGACAGATGTGGGAGATCACCAGTCCAGGTGAGAACACATATGACCCAGGTCACGTGTTAGCAAAGCCCATGAGCCCCACAATAATGAACAACGCTACCCACTCATCTCTAAAAGGAAGAGCAAACTCTCACCTTCTCTGCAACTGAAACATATGGGAAAAGGCTCTTCAAACTGCTCCTTGCTCGCTGCTCAGTCTGAGAGATTTCTGTTCTTGGATTTTGACACGTGTCTTTTGAAAGTGAAGCTTGTCATGCATTAGGACATGCGAAGCTCACTCTGACGCTGGACTGTGCTCATTAAAATAGCTTTACAATTTAATGCCTCATAATCATCAACAGCCAGCCCTTTTTCCAGGTCCAGAGAAACCCAGCAGTTTAGCTTCTGCTTTTAAACTAATAAAAAGTATAAGGGGGCATATACAGACCCAAGACCCATCAATATGCTGCCAAGAAGCCTTGGCTATGTGGTCTTGGAACCCAGAAACACAGAGCATAAAGCTTGGAAGCTCCCCTGCCATCCAATCCTCTGGAGGCCAGGGCAGAGACACAGAATAAAGGGGACCTTCATCCTATGCATGCTTGACATTCCTTCAGACAGCACTAAGGCTCTCAGAAAGGACCAGGCCAGATCAAGAAGCCAGCAGACCCTAGTTACATGCTGGTTTCATTTTGGGAACATGACACACCAAGCACTCTGCTAAGGGCTTTATAGAAGACATCTTTGCATTTAATTCTCACACCCCTGTAAGGTTTGTACTATTCTGACTCCCTTTTCACAGATGGAGAAACTAAGGTTCCAATATGGTATGTGACTTGCCCAAGGCCACAGAGCCAGGAGGTGATAGATAAGGAACAGGGCAAGTTCTATACTGAAGAGTCTGAGGTGTCACTATGACAAGGAAATTCATTCTTGTCAGAGTTTGCCACCCCAAAATATACCTTTTGAAAAAGATTATTTTAAGCTGATTATTTTTAAGGAATGAAAGACTCAGGGAAAACCTTTGACCTTCCCCCTAACTGCCTAAAAGAATCTGGACAGAGGATCTACTTCAGGAAGGGAGCTTTCATCATAGATACCTATGGTTGAATATGAACTAAGTGTGATAGGCAGGGAGGAACCTAGCAGGGCCCATTGGATCAAAGTCCTCTCTGTGTCCCATTGTTAAAGATGGCCCAGCAAACATTTGTTTACCAAACATTTGGTTTTCTGTCTCCACATGAATTGCCTTTCTGCCCTTTGAAGTTCCAACACCCCCTCCCCCAGCCCCTTTCTCCTTAGCTCAAGATGGCATATGAGCCTTAAGTGCCCGATGAGATTAAGGTCTCATGTTATGGAACCCCCATATATACATACATGATAAATTTAGTGATTTTCTCCTGTTAATCTGTCTCATGTCAATTTGATAACTAACCAGGCCAGAACTTAAAAGGAAGAAGAGAAATTATTTTTCCTTCCCCACGCTTGCATCCCATCTCTTACAGAACTAGCAGCTCACCACATGTAGCTCTTATAGAAGAAGGAGGGCTGCTCAGTGATCCCTCCATCCCACAGGGCTGGCTGCCTCAATCAGGCCATGCCAAGTCCAAGCAGGAGCCACCTGCCCCACGGTTGCCTGTGACTCCACACGGGCGGCTGGCTCCAATTAAGGGAAACCAACAGGATTTCAAAAGCATCTCAGGGGAGCCTCTACAGGTCACAGGCCACTTCAAACCTCCTCACATACTTATCAAAGCAACAGGATATCTGTTCCACAGTCCTTTCAAATTCTGATGAGTTCTCCAGAAGTTTGTTTCAAAAGAGGTGAAGCTCTTTCTGTTTCTGCTATGTTTGAAAGAAAGCTGTTTTAGCTTCAAACAACTTCAAAGTTTACTTTCAAATGGAAGTTATTTTGCCAAAGAAACAAGGAAAATTTACCCATCTAGGGAGGAATGATGGGTTTAAAAATAAAATTAACTTTGGAATCTTGGATTGGGCCAGGGGAAGCTTCACTCCTGGAACTCTAAGGAGTGAAGAAATAACTATATTTTCCTGACAGACAAGGCAGTTTTCTTGTAAAATATCTGACCTTATAAGTTTAATGTGTTTAATCATTAGATTGGGTCTCATGTGACTGGAACCTACTGGAGACTGTGTATCATGAGTACCTGTGGGGGGAACCAACCCTCTGGTACAGATAGGCACATGCACTGATCCCACTGCTTTTCTCACAGTGAGGGCAGGCTGCATCAGGGGGGACCTGGAGAGAGACGCTTCACCTGGTGGAAGGAAGTAGAGTGGCTGGGGGCTCTTATTCTAGGCTCAACAGTCGGCCCTCGCCTGGGGCACAGTTTTGCCCCAAGCCCTGGTTTGGTTTCTTCCTTTGAAAACAGTTTTTTTTTTTGATTGTGGTAAAATATACATACAATACAAAATTACCATTTACCCATTTTTAAGTGCATAATATAGCGGCATTAAGTACATTCACATTGTTGTACACCACCATCCATATCTAGAAATTCTTCGTTATCTCAAACTGAAACTGTACTCTTATTAAACACTAACTCCCTATTATCCCCATCCCCTATAGCAACCACCATTCTACTCTGTTTCTATGAGTTTGACGATTTAGGTACCTCATAGAAGTGGAATCATAGAGTATTTGTCTTTTTGTGGCTGGCTTACTTCACTTAACATAATGTCCTCAAGGTTCATCCCTGTACAGGAGTCAGAATTTCTTTCCTCTCTTAGGCTGCATAGTAGTACACACCACATTTTGTTTAGACATTCATCTATCACTGGACACTTGGGTCGCTTCTACCTTCTGGCTATTGTGAATAATACTGTAATACACATTGGGGGAGAGGGGACAAATATCTGTTCGAAAGTCCTGTTTTCTCTTATTTTCTTTTACTCTAAAAGGGCAAACTGGCATCAGTGTCATCAGATACCCCAGTGATTGCCCTTGGGTGGCCCTGAGGGGCCTCATGTGTGAAAGAAGGCAGTCCCAGGAGCTGTCACCCTCCGACCTGCCCACACAGCCACAGGTGTCACCCAAAGAGCTGCCAGCTCAGCTATACAGTGTTTATAGAAACCTGTCTCTTGCTTTTAAGCATGGGAATGGAAAGAAGGGCGCAAGCCCCTGCATGCTCAGTCTCCTTCCACACCCCAAACACACACTTCTTTCCAAAGAGGCAAAGCTACCTGCTGAGCTCCCTCAGGGTACACCTTGGGCTTCAGGGGCCCAGATATGAGATAGCCCCTTCCCTCCTCCTTCTAGCCCCTCCCTGCATGCAGGGCCCCTCCTAGCTCCCATAGCTTCCTGGGTAAGGCTCTGTTACCACAGCCCTGTACCATCCTGGTAGATGTTGTCTGGCTCCTCTATATAGCCAGGGCTCCCTACATCCAGGGCTGTAACTCTTACTAGGTGCACAAGAAATACTCGTTGAATGACTGAACAAACCAAAATAATCAGCACCCCAAAACCCCAAAACAATTAACAGTATACAAATTATAATTGACAGAATCTAACTGATATGATTTCTATAAAGATGGCACCTCATTAGACTTTTAAAGCATATTTTGAAAGAGCTAATAAAACTGCAAAAAAGGCAGCATCTGATAAATAAAACAGACTCTGAATTTCCAAACAGCCTATGAAAAACTTGGCCTCTAGCTGGACCATCCAAAGCGTGATGATTCTCTGCGGAGGGCAGAGAAGGTGGCCCAAGGGTGTGCATCCTGGGCTCTGCTAGTTTTGTGGCTAGCACGGGTTTCCAGCCCTAGGAGAAGAAAGATCCAGAAAGTCTCCCAAAGAAGCCTGGAAATTTTTCATTTTTTTTTAAGTGGAAAAAAAATAGACATAGAATTGAAATTACCATTAAGCAAACATAAAATTATTACGGCACAGTCCCAGGAGATTAGGGAAAATAATTTCCGCTGATAGTGATCTTGAGATTAGTTTTATCAAGTGAATCAAGCACCAGGCAGTGAATGAGAGATCTGGTTTCTATTTCCAGCTTCCCCCATCCTGGTTAAGTCATTCAGAGCTAACTTTTTGTGTTTTCTGCTATATGATGAGGGTCCTGCCACCCTTCCTTCTCTGTAAGACGTTCAACAGAGAAATCACACCCAACACAGAATCTGCAGGATACCTGACTTAGGACGGGTGGCGTCACCAAGAGAATATGTTCCTATGAATGCAATACAGACCCAGCCACCAACAGTCAGATGCAGAATGATTTAATGACCAAATGTATTATTTAGTGAAAAAGGGAAACTTACAAAATGGTATGTGCTGTCTGATCTCTAGAATTAAAAAAGAAAGAGAGAATATATACACAGCAAATGGAAACTGACAGAACCTAACCCACCCATGTATGCATGCCTATACCAAATGTTACCTGGTCATCTGAAGGTAAGTTTATGGGAAACCTGAATTTGTTTTTTCTAAATTTTTACACAGGTATCCCTCTTTGTTATTAAAAATTGGTTTTTTTAAACAATGTATTCATATTATATAGAGAGACATAAATATGTCTATGTGTACTGTTATGGTATTCTAGGTAGTATTTAAGAATCAATTGGTGCCATTGTTGAAGAAAATAGGTATAAAGGCAAAAAACAGAAAAACAGGTTGATAAGAAAGCCCATTATGATTAATTTAACCAGTTGCTTGCATACACTTCAAAATATCTCTAGAATTGCTTCTTTCCAGAAGACAGGAAGTAATTCGTTCCCTTGAAATGTGAATTTTCTCCTGAAAATTCCTCATCAACTTTGCATTCAAACCAACTTTCCCTTTCCCTTTATGAATCACCCCTGCCTGAAGTTGCTTCTAGATAGGTGAGAAAACACAGCAAGATCTTGTCTGATGTTCACCCATGTTCACTGCAGCAATATTCACAGTAGGCCAAAAGGTGGAACCAACCCAAATGTCCATCGACAGATGAATGGAAAAACAAAATGTGGTGTATACATACACTGGAGTATTATTCAGTCTTTAAAAGAAAGGAAATTCTGACACATGCTGTAACATGGATAGTCTTTAAGAACTTTATGCTAAGTGAAATAAGCCAGTTATAAAAAGGCAAATACTCTATGATTCCACTTATATGAGGCACCTAGAATAGTCAAATTTATAGAGACAGAAAGTAGAATGGTGGTCTCTGGAGGCTGGAGAGAATGCGGAATGAGGATGGGTATAGAGTTTCAGTTTTGCAAAATGAACAGTTCTAGAGAGTAACTGAAAAAAGAGTATGAATGTACTTAACATTACTAAAATATACACTTAAAAATGGCTAAGATGCAAACTTTTTTTTTTACATGTTATGTAACAGCTTGTGTGGTGGTTTGTATTCTACCTACTGAGTTCAGTTTACAGATGCATGGAACAATTTCTGGCACCCCCAAAACTCCTTTTTTCCCAACATCATGCCTGTCTTTCAGTGGAGTTTAGCCTGTAGTTAAACCTAACGGGAAGATAATCTCATTCCCACTTCTATGACTGGTGACTCAGGCCCAGATGCTTTAAAAAATACAACAGAAAATGCACAGCCCACACACAGTGGGCCACGCACTGGCCTGAGCTGCTGGCTGATGCGGGGGCCTTGGGTGGTTAGGCTGTGCACTTGCTGCTGGGCTGTTGTGATGATGGACACTGGCCTGCAGCAACCTAGTGGATGTGTGGGGGGTTGCTGGGGACAGGGTGGACCAGCCAAGAAAAACACCCACAGGCTAAAGGGAGACAGCCACATCCTAACTTGCAAGGTGAAATTAACCATTCACTCCATATACAAGTGATTCAAGATGAAAAAGTCTTTAAAACTTCAGAGAAAGGGGTGTTTCATACTATAGAAAGCTTCAGAAACAATTCCACCTCCTGACAATGCTGCCCCTCTAAAAGAATGTAACGGAAGACCACCAGGGTGGCCACAGAGCTCCAAGGCAGCAGGGCATAGCAGGTAAGAACCCAACTCTAGAACCTGACTGTCTGCGTTCAAATGCCACTCTTTGGGTTCTCAGTCCTGGGATTTGTAGATGTGCTAAATCTCTCTGTGCCTCAGTTTCCACATCTGTAAAATGGAGGATAAAAAGACCTACCTTATAGGATTGTTTTATAGATTAGATATGTTAATATTTTTAAGCTCTTGCTTTTTAATCTTGTTTAAGAAAATTAATACTGACAAACATAAATGTTTATATGGTAAAAGGCAGTTGGGAGATATGGTCCTTCCTGTCTGGAGTGACCTCCTCCTATGAATAACCATCCCTGTGTGCTTGTATTAAATAACCACAGTCAAGTAGTTTGATGTCACTATAAATCCATGCTCATCAGCCTCAAACAGGCATTCCACGGTCTTGCTCCATTTCTGTATCTGCTCCTCTCCCATGCTCCCAAATTGCTATCCTGTGCTTTCTCCCCACTCCTCCAACTCTTCCCGCAACCTCCTTGCACCCTCTGTCTCAGCCACGCAGGCTTCCCTGGCAGTGGCCCAGTCTCAGTTTCGCTTCCACGACCTGGCTGTGCTGTGTGTTTGCTGCTAGGTCCTCCTCTGCTCAACCTCTCAATGTGGAAGACCATCAAGGTTTGGGCTTCTGTCATCTCTCTGTACCCCATCCCTGGGTGATTCCACCCTCCCTTGGCCTTAAACACCATCCACATGCTGATGATATGCGGATGTTTCACCAACCTGCCTTGCTTTGGAGCTTCAGGTTCCTGTATAGCCAAGCACCTTCCCTAAATCTCCATGTGGCATTCTCATGGGCAGCTCAAACTTCACAAGCCCAACTTGTCCTCCTCTTCTCCCCCTCTCCCATTAAAACAGTCCCCTATGGACTGCTCCATCTCAGTTGGTGGTACAAGAAGCCACATCATCTTTGACCCTCCTCCACAACACATCCACATTCAGTCCGGCACTGAGTACTATTCAGCTTATTTCTGAAATAAACCTTGAACCCTA
The DNA here is from genome assembly GCA_028627145.1 of Eidolon dupreanum. NCBI lineage: Eukaryota > Metazoa > Chordata > Mammalia > Chiroptera > Pteropodidae > Eidolon > Eidolon dupreanum. Next base: position 54,024,687 of record CM053504.1, on the reverse strand, counting down.
CACATGCCTGCCCACCCTAGCTGATCCTGACTCAGTTCTGGATCTTGTTGCTCTCGCTTTCAAACCCACGGCTGTCTCCCATTGTACTAAGAAAATACAAACCTTTTAAGGAAGCCCATAAGACGCAAACAGTTCCGCCTACCTCTTGACCTCCCTCCACCCCCACCTACATACATACTCCTCAGCCACAGTGGTCTTCTTTCATTTCTTCCCCCAAATGGGCTATTTTGTGCTATGTGGCCTTTAAATATGTCCTCGTTACCTCTGCCTAGAACTCTGCCACACACTCCTCACATGCTGGTGGCTTCTCTTCCAGCAGCCGAAGACACCTCCTACAGGAAGCCTTTGCAGATTCTACCCAGCAGAAGCAGTTCCCCCCTCCTATATTATTCTTTTCACAGCTCACATTCTTTTCTTCTAGGGCACTTAACACAACTTACATTCATATTTATATTCACTTATTTATTTGTCTAATTATCTGTCTCCCTGCCTAGGACTATAAGTTCCCTAAGGGTGAGAATCAATGACATTTTGTTCAACCCTCTATGCTTTGCCCCCAGCAAATGGTGTATGTTCTATAAACACCTCCTGAAAAAAATGAACCTAATGAAAAACCATGCCAGGTACAGGCCTCCTTTCGCTGCCTGTTTTGGAAGGCCATCAGGACATTAGGCAGCTGGCCATCTAAACTAACAATATCTTGCTTGAAAAGAACGTAATATACCCACAACAATCATTAGAGGTGATTATCTAGATTATAAAAACTTTCTTACATAGGCTTTATCACAAGTATTTTTTAAAGTTTTCTGAGTACTTCACAAATATGGTTCTTTTTTTACCTTAAGTGAAAAAGAAAAAAAGCAATTCAAAACCATATGTAAAGCATGATACCACTTAAAAAATAAATATACCTACATAGAAGCAGACACATACACACATTGGTCCTCAAACTCTGACAGCAGGGTTGGTATTCATCTCATGTACCTAACCCAGTGCCTGGTACAGAGGACAGGTCCAAGAAATATGGTATGGAGGAATGAGGGATAGAAGACAGGACCCCACCCTTGTAGTAAGTACACCAACATGTTGGCAGTGATAGGATTACAGATGATTTTACTTGCTAGTTTTAAACTGTCACTCATTTTTAACACAACTGTAATTTAAAGACAACTTCTGAAACACCGATTCCTAAAAAGCACCAGAGTAAAGTGTTTTACAAGAAAGTATAAAGGTGTGATGTGGCTGATAAATAACAGCATTATGGGTTTTTTTTAAAGCAAGATTTTTACCACAGTCCACAGGTCAGTTCATATTTAGAAGGGAGAGACCTCCACTGACAAGGGAATCTTGGGATGAAGACCAGACAGGACATATAGCCCATATAAAGTACATCTGGGAATCGTCTGACAGGAATATCCATGACCTCCTGCCCCCCAAAACCAGATTTTTGCTGTAACGATTCAGACAATGTACCTGCCGAGGTCCCTCCAGGAAGGGCCCGCTGGACAGATGGGCAAGCCACAAAGCAGCACACCTAGCAGTGCAAGGTGGCACATGGCACCTACCGTTCCAAAAATTAAGTGCTTGGCACTCACTGCACAGGGGCAGAGGGGCTCACAAAAGAAAACTGGAAGATGACTTTGCCCATGTCTTTTCCCATTTCTGAATTCAAGATTCTAGCAACCTACCCTCTACCAAAAGTTATTTGAAAATCAACACACCTTTTCGAAAGTTCTTACTTAGAATAATTTTATCTTATTTAGGTAATTTCAGAGTAGCCATAGATAAGAATTACCTTCAATTCTCTAGAGACACAAAGGGTCTTAGTGCCACATGAGAGTATTTTAACTGTGTAACTTGACAATGAGTTTTAAAAAATCCAAAGCTTTACCATTTTCTCTACCTAGACTTTTATCTTTTGATGAAATGGGGGGAAAAAAAAAAACCCACCATAAATCCTTTTGAGAAAAACATAAAGAGCCCATGTAACAGCAGACTAATTTTAATCAGGCTAGGAGCAACAACCTTTTGTCTGTGCATGTGTTTTAATTATTTATTTTTAAACTTCAACAGATGTCTTTTATAAGCTCACACTGCCAGGACCATCTGACTGGAATCTATTTAGCAGTGTATCTCACACCAACACCTCAGGCGGAACAAACACAGACACAGAGAATCACTTGTTCACTAATAAAAAGTGTATACAGTAGAAAAAAACTATCTAGGGTAAATAGTCTACTTAAACTGTGTCACAAAATACTTGCTTATAGGAAAGGTGATTTTTTCCTCAAGAAAATAGGAGTTTTCTAACAAGAGAACAGTATCAAGCTTATATTTATTAATGTAACCAGGTTAGGCAAAGCTTAATATTAGATAAGATGAATATGAATTTAGGTCTGCAATTTTTTTTGTAAGCAAATAATAGTCTCCACCCCCGCTCCCCCTGCGCCAGGGCTGGAGAATTCCAAACTCTGTTTCTAGAAAGCATACAAGAATTTCCTCCATTGCTCTCATAGTCTGCTGTCCTATTCCTTGTTCCTAACTGAAGCATCCCATGAAAAGATTACTTTTGTGCCACTCAACTGTGAGACCTGGGTCCACAGAGGGAAGAAGAAATGCAGAAAGTAACTTTACTGCCCAAGAATGGGGCTTCCAGAGTGAAGATAAAGAACTGATTTTCCAAATTACTACCATATCATAATTAGATAGATGTGGAGATAACTCCACATCCTTTGTAATTATCTCCTGCTGGTGACATGAAAGGCATTACCAAGGAGATGGACTGGCTGCCTGAGGTCTGTTTAGAAAGGTACATGTCTGATGGGTCTGGGGATGATTTCAGTTTGGAGACCCTCCACACGATGTGGTCTACCCAGCCCTGTGGGGCATGCAACTGCTTTTTACTACCATCTGTACCAGATGCTGAGCAAAAGCAGGGAAAGGGAAATTCTGGCAGTTTTAAGTACACTTTAGTGACTGTAAAGATAGAGGTTTTGGGGTGACACAGGGATTTGCTCTTTACATACCTTAATTATACTCTGCCTTATGACAGCTCATATTCTTATCTTTTATTACTTGAATATTCACAGGTTTCTATTAAAACCCAGCAGGATGCCTGGCATTCAGCAGGTGCCCACTAATATTTGCTTATCTGATTAGCTGTCCAGTCATCAAAAATGACACAGACTTGACAAAAGTCTGTTTAATCTGCTGACTGCTGACAGTCAAACTCGATGAATAAAGCTTTAAAACAGATTTTCTAGGTCTGAACCCTGTAACCCAAATGGATCGAAAGGACTGGAAATTTGCAAAATCTCCTCTTGGCCTGAGCTGCACAATTGCAACCACAGTTTACCATTTCCCTAATTTTTAGAGTCATCATTGATCAACTCAACAAGCATTTCCTGAGTATCTATCATGCTCAATGACAACCGTGGCTGATATATACAGAGGGCCTACAGTGTGCTGGGCACAGATCCAAGCACTAAATATGGATTAATTCACATAATTCTCACATTAACCTCACACTAGGTGTTAATATTATCTTTATTTTACAAATAAGGAAATGAAGAGTCAGAAAGGTTGTATTTTATTTAAAAATTGCCTAAAGTCACACAGGTATGGGAGTAGCAAAGTCAGGATTCACACCTAAGTCTGGCTCCAAAATTTATACTTTTCCATCACACTCCACTTTCTACTGGGACCTTGAGTCACATCAGCTCTCTGGTTCTTGGTTTCCTCATCAATAATGGGAAGACAGTAAAGCCAGCCCTTTTGCCCTCAAGGGTGCTATCAGGAATAAATATGAGAATGAATGGGGCAGGCCTTTCTAAGACAGAAAACAGACTCCTTTCGAGACATCCCAGTCTTGGAAAGCTTCCAGCTCATAGCACACACTTAAGAAACACCTGAGTAAAGTACAGTAGCACCCGCCTTGTCTGCAGAGATATGTTACAAGACAGTCAGTGGGTGCCTAAAACTACATAGTACCAAAGCCTACATATATTATGTTTTTTTTTCCTATACGTACATACTTTTCCACTTAAACAAAGCACTTTACATCTTCTCTTTGGCATATCCAAATTGCCAGCATCACTACTCTCATGCTTGAGGGCCATAATTAGGGAAAATAAAGATTGCTTGAACACAAACACTGTGATACTGAGATAATCAATCTGATAACCAAGACGGTGGCTACTAAGGACTAATGGTTGGGTAGTGTACAGTGGGATGACACGGGACAGCACGAAATTTCATCATGCTCTGCAGATCAGTGTGCAATTTAAAATTTATAAATTATTTCTGGAATTTTTTATTTAATATTTTAAGATCGCAGTTGACCTAGGTAACCAAAACCAAGGAAAGCAAAACCATGAATAAGGCAAGACAACTGTACAGTTAATTCTTATTATATGCAGATTTCATGACTGCAAACTGCCTACTTGCTAAAACTTACTTGCAACTCCAAATTAGTGCTTTTAAATTTATTCACGGACATGTGTACATGCAAAGGAGAAAAAAATTTAAACAGCTGAGGTGACAAGACAAGGCTCTGACTTGTTTCAGCTCTTATACTGCAAACAAGTGGCCTTTTGTGGTAATTTCAGTGCCATGTTTTTTTTTGCATTTTTGTGCTTTTTGTTGGTGATTTCACTGTTTAAAATGGTCTCTAGGCATAGTACCAAAGTGCTGTCTAATGTTGCTAAGCACAAGAAGACTGTGATGTGGCCAACAGAGAAAATACATGTGTGAGCAAAGCTTCCTTCAGGCATGAGTTACTGCTGGCTATAAGTTCAATGTTAATGAATTAGCAATATAAATTAAATAATGTACCTTTAAACAGAAACACACATAAAACAAGTTTATTAATTGATCAGATGACGAAAATGTGACTAGAGGCTCACAGGAACCCAACCTCAAATTTCCCCTGGGGACAGTGGTTCAGTAGTCAATATCTACAGCTAATTCAGCAATCACAGCGACTTTATAGAATACATAACTACTGTGAGTAATGAGAATCAACTATATAAACTAAAAATTTTATAATATAAATCCATTCCCTCACAGTAAAGGCAGCTAACATAGAAGGACAAAGTTCAGATGCCAAGGAATACAGAGGAAATGGAGAAGTACTTGGAACACACAGTCTTGGCATTCTCTGAGTCTCCGTCCAGAGCTGAGAAGGTTTGGGCCAATATTATCCCCAGTGTGCAGGGCTGAGGGCTCTCATCCTTTCATTCCAATGTACATGGAGTTCAGGAGTACATGGTAGCCTCACCCCTCCAGGACTCTGTGAGGTCCCTTCTCATCCATCTTAAAGTCTATGGCCCAGCCACTGTGGGAAATACCAAGGGTCACCTGGGGGCCATGGAACAACCTCACTCCCTTCCTCTCCTGTGATCTTCCAACTACTCAGCTTTGATATTCCTTTTTCCAGGCTAAGCCTCAGAGAGTGGGTCTCACCAAAGTCTGACAGTGTGAATGTCACTTCTCGATTCCAAGATGCAGAGCCAGAACTCAGACTCAACTCTCCTGGTCATCCGAGCAATGCTCTGACAACTCAGATGGAAAAATTGGCATATATTCTTCCACAGCAGTACCTTTTAGAAGGCATTCAAGGAACACAGCAGAGGTGTCAGGCTATTTGAAACTTATTTTTTATGAGTCATTCAAATGCCAGCAAGAAAAAGGGCCTGTAGAATAAGGGAACACTGTTGAAACCAAACCTAAGGCTCAAAACTAAAAGCCACTTTTTTAAACCATAGGAGAAAATGGGTAAGCCTCCCCATGAGCCTGGGGTCCTGCCACATGGAGACCACATGAGTCCAGCTGCCCCAGACAGAAGTGCTCTTGTGTTTCTCCCCTGACCTGAGGTTGAAGGAAAGTGGAAATGAAGCTACCAGATCTGGACATAGCTACACAAGGCTGAATCAGCTCCCAGTGCAAGTGGGAGATGCCAATGCTAATAAAATGTCACCTCAATTACTTTTGCCAAGGTTATAAAAAGAAACTGGAGACTTCCTCCCTTGGGCATCTTCTGTTAATTGCCATTTATAAAAGTTCTGTTTGCTAGGCCTGTAATGTACATTATTTTCCCTTTGAAAACAAAAAGAAACTTCTAAAATATCAATCAGTATTCCAAATGGCAAAGTGATTTGTTTTCCAACTAGCTCTCTCAGATCAGCTCCTGAGTCTGTCTGAAATGCAGGCATCTGGTATTAATTTGTGACAATATAAAATCAAAGCTGAACTCCCATGTAAATTTTCTTTTAAATTCCAGATTTCACCAGCCTGCACGTTTCTTATATTCCAGTCCTGACTTTTATTTTCCTGGCTCCAAAAGAATTAAAGTTACACATAACAAATGTCACACCTCTTAATAAGCTCTACAGGTTAAGTTATTTCCAGTTCTGTAAAATAGAGCTTGCAGAGAGGGTATATCCAGATGGATGAGTGGATTGAAATATATCATTCCCATCTCTTCTCATCTCTGGGGCCTCAATTATTCACCTGTGTTTGGAGCAAACAGGGTCCCATAAAAAATCTGGGTTAGTCACTCTGTATACACATAGCAGCTCCCCACTGACACATATATAGTCAAACATGGGCTGGATAGGTAGATGACACAAATATCAGCATATATTCTTAGAAAGTTGAAAGTGTCAAAAAGTGCAAGTATCAAGAAACACCACCTGGATCCTAAAACAGAAATCGTTTTGCTCAGGAAGGTCACAAAACTTGGACCTTTTTTGGATAAAACCTTACATGTGTCGAAGGCAATATAAAGCATAGTGGCAGGAGTGGTCTCCAGGGTTAGACAGGATCCCAACTCTACCAAGCTCTACACAATCTGGTGGGAAAAGTTAACTCCCTAGAATTCATTTCCTCATTTACACTGTGATGTCACCCCTACAAAATACACAGAGCACCAGCACAGCATCTGGGATAGAATCATCATAGCAAATATTTACTGAGAACTAACTATGTGCCAGGCACTGTGCTAAGTGCTTTACAAAAATCATCAGATAAAATCCTGGCAGTCATACTCTGAGGAATCTGATTATTAAATATCATTTCCTCCCCTGTACAGATGAGAACTGAGGCTCTCATGGAGATTACGGAATCTACCCAAGGTCACACTCAGGAAATGGCAGATCTGGGATGTGAAGCGATTTCTATCTCATAATGTTAGTGTTCAATAAGCGTGCCATTGCAGTAGTGCCCCTTACCCGAGGTTTCGCTTTCCGTGGTTTCAGTTACTCGCAGTCAATAGCGGTCCTAAAATGTTATGGTAAATTCAAGAAACAATTCACAAGTTTTAAACTGCATGCCACTCTGAATAGCGTGATGAAATCTCTCATTATCCCTCTCTGTCCCATCCAGGATGTGAATCATCACTTTGTCCTGCATCTCCATGCTGTAGACACTTCCCGTCAGTTAGTCATTTAGTAGCCGTGTGGGTTATCAGATCGACTTTTGCAGAATCACAGTATTTGTGTTCGAGTAACCCTATTTTCCTTAATAATGGCCCCAAAGCACAAGAGTACTGATGCTGGCAATTTGGATGTGCCAAAGAGAAGCCATAATGTACTTCCTTTAAGTGAAAAGGTGAAAGCTCTTGACTTAGGAAATGAAAAAAAAATCATATGCTGAGGTTACTAAGATATATGGTGAGAATGAATCTTGTGTTCAGAAACTTTGAAGAAGAAAAACAAATTCATGCTAGTTTTGCTGCCACATCTCTAACTGCAAAAGTTACATCCCCGGTGTGAGATAAGTGCTTTGTTAAGATGGAAAAAGCATTAAATTTGTGCATGGAAGAGGCATGAATAGAAAATGTGTTCTGACTGATGCCAACGTGTTGTGCCAGAAAGGACTGAGCCTTTACAGAGACTTCGACAAGGGATCCCCAGAAGCTAGTGACCATAGTCATATAATTTTTATTACAGTATATTAAAATTGTTCTATTTTGTTATTATTGTTGTTAATCTCATACTGTGCCTAATTTATAAATTAAATTTTACCATATGTATGTACGCATAGGAAAAAACATAGCGAATATCAAATTGGGTTTCAGGCATCTACTGGGGGTCTTGGAACGTACCCCCCATGGATAATGCGGGACTACTCTGTTATGAAAAATCACCAATAAAACAAGAAAAAGATGCAATTGCTGCTAGAATTTTAAGACTACATCATGGCCTTTGAAGTATGAAATCATGTGGACACTGCAGCAGACCATCACGCAGTTTTGCAAAGCCATTTTTTTCTCTTCTGAAGAACATATCTTTATTCTCCACATTCAAAATCACTCAGACTTCAGCACTTGGTAATCAGTTGCAAATATGTGCAAGCTGAACTTGGGATTGTTTTAAAATATCTCATGATCTCATTCAAGGATATTATTTTTCTTAAATAAAAAGAAATTACATGTCTTTAACTGAAATTAAATGAATAAACTTGGATTTGAGGTATTTATTTGAAATTGATCAACATTTATCCTAAAAGGTAATGTTAGGATTTTCAGGCCAAAAAAGTTGGAAATGAACACAAAACTTGAGATGATCTTCTTTAACCATAAATATCATTCTTTACTTTACAAGAAAAAGGAAAACGTCCATGTGCAAATCCTCACTCAGAAAGTTATTTATGACCCTACAGAGATATCACCTCAAGCTACTTGGAGAGTAAAGGCACAAGGGTTAGAAAAAAATAAAGACAATGAAAAGAAATAGGGTCATCTTCAGTTCTACAACTTTTCTTCTAGGTAGTAATTTTTAAACTCATAGCATTGCATTGTGCCATACCCTCCTCCATGTCGCAGGGATGGCACTGCCATCCAATCAGTTGACTCACTAAAAGGGGCCTAAAGGGGTCTCCCTTGATGCTTTCGTCTCCCCTGCCCTCTATAGGCAATCCATCTCTAAGTCCATTCCATTGCCCCCTAAATCTTTTAGAATCTGCCTACTTCCCCTCACCCCCATCACTATTGCTCTAGTCTGGCAAGTGGCCACCATCTCCTGCCTGGACCATTGCAGTACTCTCTGGTTTTCTCCCATTTGCAGCTTCCCCCGTCTCTGTTCTTCCATACCGCAGCAGCACAATCCTTTCAAACACCAGTCTCATTCTGATTCCACATGTCTGAAAACCCTTTAATGGCTTCCCACCACTCTCATGAAGCAGATCGAAATACTCTAGGCCCTTATAATACCTGCTCTTCTCCTCACTCTCTGCACTGTCTCCTCCAGGGCTCCCTTCTCTTTCCCACTAGAAGGTCTGCCTGGGCTGGTCCTGTGGTTTGTCCAGTCCTCCCAACCATTGTTCATCCTTTAGACTAGGGTCTCCAACCCCTGGGCTACACACCGGTAGCGGTCCGTGGCCAGGGCTGCACAGCAGGAGGTGAGTGGTGGGCAAGCCAGTGAAGCTTCATCTGTATTTGCAGTTGCTCCCCAGTGCTAACATCACGGCCTCGGCTCCACCTCGGACCATCAGGCAGGCCTTAGATTCTCATAATAGCACTGGTCCCTGGTGCCAAAAAAACTGGGGACTGCTGCTCTAGACCTCATTTCAGTAGTTACCCCAGAAACCAGCCTTCCTCACTACAAATGGGTCAAATCCACCATCATGCTTATTACAGGCTCGCACAGGACCGAGGACCTCCCCTCTGTAATGTGTAGTGCAGCTGTATTCTTAACATCTGCTGGGTGTTAACAAGCTCCATGATGGCAGGAACTTCCCAAGTTACCTACAAGTTCTGTCAGTTCTATCTCCAAAACTTGCATCCTGAGTTCATCACCCCCTTCCATCTTCACCCTAGTCCAGGCCACCATGTCTCTCAGCAAGAGGCTGAGTTGTCGAAGCAAGAGGCTCCCTAATGTCTCCCCACATCCATGCCACCTGTCCTCCTTTAATCTGTTTGCCACACAGCCTTCTGCAGGACTTTAAAAGGTAAGCCAGAGCACAGCGCTCTCCACCACAACACTCTCCAAAGACTTCTGACCACAGTAACCACAAAGTAAGAACTCTCCACTGTGTCCTACAAGGCTTGGTGTGCTGTGGCCCCTGTCCAATTCTGGGGTTCGGCTCCCCCCGGCCCTGAGTTCACCATGCTCCCACTACCCTTTTTTTCCTTAAACGATCAAGTTTGTTCCCATCTCAGGGCCCTAAAACATATGGTTCCCAATGCCTGAAACCCATGTCCTATCTTAGGCGGGTCACTGCTTTCTCATCCTTCTCAGAAAGGCCATTCACAGAGACCGCATCTAATAGACATTCACCGACCTCACCAACTCCTTCCACAGCATTCTTCAGAACTTATTTTATGTGTCGTTTTATTCAGTTGCATTTTTTCCCATCTCTCACATGAAGATCTGTGATGGCAGGAAACCCATCTCTCTGGTGTCCCACTGTATCCCTAGACCTTGGCATGTGACAATGGGCATTCAACATATCAGTTTGGATACTTGAAGAAAACTACTAAACAGAGGTAAATACAAAGTGCTTCAGGACACAAATGAGAGCAGAGACACACCAGAGAGGAGGCAGGGAAAGCTAATGTGAAAGGAATTTGTTAGGCTCACGTCTAGAAGTTCACCAGGTCAGCGGTGTGGTTGGCCATGGTCGGGACAGAAAAGGAGTAATGACCCTGATGGTTGTGTGGAGCCTCACACCTGAAGCATCTGGCCTCTCAGCAGAGCCCTGCATCAGAGGATTTCCACTGACTTGTCCTAGAATGAATGTCTTGAAGCAAAATAAAAATATTTCACGTACTATCAGCACTGTTTACATCTTCCAGGAGGTACAATAAAGCTTGAGACACATGAGGCTTTGTCTAGAGCAGTCATTCCCAAACGGGAATGGGCCCCAGACAGACATACCTCGAGGGCCTGAAGAGATAGGCTGTGGGGCCTCGCCCCCAGAAGGTCTGATTCAGGAAGTCTGGGGTGGGGCCTGGGAAATCACTCTTCAAACAGGCTCCTAGGTGCTGCTGGTCCAGGGACCACATTCTGAGAACAACTGGTTTATGGCTATGCCAAAAAAACTAAACAAAAACAGAACTGTTCAGCAGAGTTTAGGGTTTTTTTCCCTGAATTCCACAGTGCCTCAGCCACCTCCAGACGCCCCCATTCAGGGTCTTCTGTCTATTGGGACTTCTGTCCAATCCTACTGGCCAGGGGAAGGAAGGCTAGTCCATCTGGGCAGAGACCTCGATCCCGATTCTAACTCTGACGTGTGTTTCCCAGCGCTGCCGTAACAAATCTCCTCAAACTTGGGAGCTTTGCAAAACAGCAATTTACTCTCTCAGAGTTCAGGAGGCTAGAAGTCTGAAGTCAAGGTGACAGTACGGTTGGTTCCTTCTAGGAGAGGGTCCTTCCTTGCTTCTTCCCGATGCTGGCACTTACCAGCAATCCTTGGCATTCCTTGGCTTGTAGATGCTTCACTCCAATCTTCATTTTCATCTTCACACGGTGTTCTCTCTGTCTCTGTGGGTTCACGTGGCCTTCTTATGAGGACAAAGATCCTTAGATTTAGGGCCTGCCCTACTCCAGTATGACTTTATCTTAACCAATTACATCTGCACAGACCCAATCTGGAAATAAGGTCACATTTTGAGGTTCCAGGTCAACGTGAATTTTGGAGGACACTATTCAACCCAGTACTCACAAGAGCCGTAGAGGTGGATGACTCAAAGGACTTCAAAGAATACAGCAGTGGTGCCACTGAGGATGTGCCCCAAATCTGTGCAGTTACCAAGCACCACAAGCGATCAGAGGCCCCTGTGCTGCCTTTGCGTCCAGGCCCCCACCCTTCTCTGGGATTCCTGCATCAGCTTCTTTGCTGACCTTCCTCCCTCGGGGAGATATTTACAGGCATCTGTGAACCCCATGAAACTTTCTAAAATTCTATATGTATAAAAATAGACTGAACCTCCTAGAACAGAAAATTTTGAATGTGCACAAGTTCATCTTTCTGAAACAACTGGGACGCTCAGTAGCACACACTCCCTCTTCCACTGACCCTGCTTCCGGTTTTCAAAAACCCAACTCTGCTCACACCTGTCTTTGCTCAAAAGCTACCCTTTGAAATAAAACTCACCTCTATAATAGAAGTACTCAATGTGCCATGCCATCATGCTGACCTACAGGCCCAGGTCAAGGGCTATCTCCAGGATGGCTGCCCACTCCCACTGCAGGAATGGGGGGCCCTGAACACTCCTGCTGCCTGGAAGCCCAATTGCCTTGGGCTGTAATTCTCTTCTGGAAGTTGGGAGCTGGCCCCAGTTATCTCTGAACAACCAAGCCACTTGATTGTCACACCAAGATATGTGAACAACCTGGCACACAGGGTGTGGATTGCTGCTAACCCAATGCCAAGTAGGCTCCACTGGGAGCCTTGGACAAAGACCAACTCTGTCAAACCAGGAGTTCAAAGAGAGGAAGTGGGGGCCAGATGCAGAGGAATTTGTGAATGAGGAGGGGAAGCAAGGGCTGGGAGAAGGGAAAGAGAAACCACAGGGGTCCCGCAGGAGCCTTCATACTCTGGGGCTGTCCTGCTTTAAAAAAGAAGACAAGTGGGCAGCACAAAGATCATGAAATGAGGATCATGGCTTCTGCAAAGAGAGTGAGCCAAGGTACATCTTCCAGAATTGTCCTTGGAGATACATTCCCCTCCCCTCGCATGTGTCCCAACAAGGCTGTAAAGATTTGCCAAGCAGGGCAGCGTCCTCTGTGTGCCTACGTGTGGGCCAGAACCGCTGTCACTCTTAACCTCCCCACTCTGCTGCTCTAAGCATACAATGACGAACACCTCAATTCACCTCTTCTTGCTTCCCGGTCCCCAAGACTTTTATTTTGGCAATGGACACTGTCAAGACTCCAGTGTAAACAGGGAAGAAATGTAGCACCTGATGGAGGGGATATTGTTTTCCTTTGCTGCTCTACTTTTACTTTACTATTTAAAATTAAAACAATAAATCAAATTATCTGTTTAGCGTACTATAGCATTACCTCCCCCAAAGCAAGCAGCTCCACTCCCAGTGATCTCAGCAGACCTTATTGAGTCTCTCAACTGCTTCTTCACAGACAGTGTATAGGATGCAGGACAATCGTGAACGGAATTAATAGCTACAATTTTACTGATCCACCACCAAGGCCCAAACCTCTGCTAGTGGCTTCCTGATCAATTCTTTAATGCTGCAATACCCCAAAAGGGCAGGAATTATTATCCCCATTCTACAGATGAGGATACTGTGGCTCAAAGAGGTTAAATGAATTTCCCAAAAGGTGCCACTAAGTGGCAGAAGCTGACTCCAAAGCTGGTCTTTCTACTCTTGAATGTTCACCCAATTTGCTGAGGAGGTGGAGCAGCAGGAATGCCTGAAGAGAGGAACTGACACCAGTCTATGATTTGGAAAGAGCTGTCATTATTAGGAAAATTTTCCACAACTCGGGCCCCAAACCAGTTCTGTTGGCCTGCCCTGGAGGTTATCACATGAAGATCAGCATCTTGGCTTGACAAGAAGGTGCTGGTAGCCAAAACTACAGCACAATATTTCTTTGTACTTTAACAATCTGATCTTGATTGACTCTAGCCCATAGGTCTAAAATGGATGGGGCTCTAGCATTTTTGTTCTCTTGAGGTTAATTAATATACAAGTGGAAGATTTGGGGCAGGAAGGAGAATAAAATTTTACAGTAGTAATAGAGTTCTTTTTTTCCTTAAGTGATACAGCTATAGTATTTTGTTTGTTTTGAAATTCTCAACTTCAAGTAACAAATAACTAATAAAATAAAACAAAAACTCATAGATACAGACAACAGAATATAAGGAGGTGGAGGAAGGGAGAAATGGGTAAAGGGTGCCAAACATATGGTAATGGATGGAAACTAGACTTTTAAGGGTGAGCATACAGATGTCAAATTATAACATACACCTAAATTTATATAATGTTATTAACTAATACTACTTCAACTAAAAAAAATTAAAAAAAACTCTTGACTTAGAATTAGAAAACTTGTTTCAAAATTCCATTTTTGCCATATATGGAGTACTTAACCATGGAGGAGTCACTTAGTTCTTCATGATCTTGACTTTCAAATCTATAAAATAGCTATCACGTTGCCTTTTTGAAATGACTCGATAAAATACTATATACAAAAGCATTTTGTAAATTATAAAGCCCAAAACAAGTAGAACTTTTATTATCAGATGGTTGTTTTGTGATGGATAAATTAAACCCTTCAATTACCCACACAACTACCTTGGACATTTATAATCTCATCTTCCTTCTTCACTATTCTTTCTCCAAAAGCAAACTTAACTCAACAAAACATAATACTTCATCAAGGAGTATCTTTCACCATCAGATCAACCATTTACCCCTAACATGTCAATTCTTGTTGTTAAGCAAAAAACTAGACTTTGCCTCTCCTCCAGTCCCTCACATTTCCCCTCTCCCTTCCTTCTTAAGATGATCAAAGTAGAGATTTTGCTTTTATCAATCACTAGGTCAATAAGAAAAGTGCTTTAAAATAAAAATCAATGCGCTAGGCACATAGAAATCTGGCATTCTTGAATATTTCATTAGTCTCTTCTTGAATGGTTTATTACCTATTTACCATGGAATTTAACTTAGATTTAAGCACACCTGGCATTTAAATCAGGGACAAGGGTGAGCCCTTCCATGCACACATTATTACAATATTCCAAGTCCTAAACTTCTACCATTTGCATGTTCTGTTTTATATGCTTTTGTCTTTGTGACTGAATGGGTAGCAATAAACCCCATTAATGATAAGCCTGTTAAATATAAACTAGTGTGCAATCATCCAAAATGTTAACACAAACAAAAAGGGGGAAAAATTAAGAAACTCTGATTGACTGAATATTCTTGGAGTCTTTTAAAAACCAAACAAAAATAAAAATGCATTACACAGTTTGTAAAGAAGAGTAAGGGCTAATGAGTTAATGATTCCTACATGTAACACTAAGAGGTCTGTTTGAGCCCCACAGTGTCTGTGAAAAGTATGGTCTTTAAATTGAATGTAAAATGAAACTTGAGGGGGGTCAACTTTTTTTTCAGGTGGAAAAATCGGTGATGGTGACTCCTGGGGAAATTCACAAAATTATGTTAAGTAACAGATTCTTATAAAAACATCTGGTTTTCAACACTCTTGCTCTAATGGTGACATTTTACACAGCCCCCAAAGGTAAGAAAGGAACAGAAAGATGTGTGGTATAGCCCTTGGTACACATGCTGGTAAACCAGCTCTCTGGGACAGGGGCAGAGGGGGGTGGGGGAAGCCTCAACTTGTAAAGTTGGCTGATTCCCATGGTATAAATACTTCCACCATGACTGATTTCAGGTTACCAATAAGCTCACAGACTCCTACTGGTTTTAGCAGAAACTCAGCTTAGAAGCCAGAGAATCGGGGTTTAAATTCTAGCTCTATATTCCAGTTATGAGGCCTTGGGCATAGGCAAGTCTCCTTAACCCCTCTGATTCTTGATCTCCATAGATCTAAAATGGGTAAAATCTCCAGGGGAGTGGGAGTTGGGGGGCTGCAGTGATGGATGGTGGATAGCCATGGCTGCTTCACATGAAATACAAGGAATTTAAAACCGAGGACTAGATTTGGGTTTCAGCTGGGGGAGAAGGTGTTGGCAGTTCCAAACAGAAGCCAGGAGCTTCCAGAAGGCAAGGATAGTGAGAGTGAGCCAGAAGGGACCAAGGGACCAGTGCTCACCTATGGGCTACAGAGCACTGGACAGGGGCAGGGGTCAAATACTTTTTCTGTAAGGAGCTAGAGAAAGAATAGTTAAGGCGTTTCAGGCCATGTGGTCTCTGCCGCAACTATTCAGTTTTGTGTGAAGCACAAGGGCAGCCAAAGACAATACAGAAATAAATGGGCGGGGTTGTTTTCCCAGAAAATGTTATTTATAAACAGCCAGTGGGCAAATTTCCCCATCACCACAGTCTACAGACCCCTGGGCTAGGGGAAAGGGCGATTCTAAGAAGATAGGAAGAGTCCAAACAAAGGAAACTTGTCCAGGAAGGAGGTGTTATTATTCCCATTTCATGGATGAGAACCTGGTTGTGAACTAATTACAGAGCCAGAACCATAACATAGTTCCTGGAGTTCAGGCTCATGCTCCTATTCCACTACAATATAAACAACGAAAGGCACGTAAGCACCAGATGCATGCGAGGCATCAAAAGTGAACAGGAAATAAGGTACGGCTGAAAAGAGGGAAAGCAGGCCAGAGGCTAGGCAGGACTGAGCACTGCAGTCACAAGAAGCTGTCTGCCCTGGATTGTGCTTTGGGCCTTCACACACACAGGCCCTCTCTGAATGACAGAAAAGCAGAAACCAAAATACAGAAACCACAGGGTGGTGAGCAGTGCCCTTAGAGGTCATTTAGGCCACCTTCTGCCCAGTTCAGTTGAAGCCAGTCTGACGAGCATTTATGAGCCTGACTCACAAACCACAGCACAGGGAGTGAAGTGAGTAAGGGCACAGACTCTGGTGCCAGAATGGCCGGGTTTGAACTTAGCTCCCTCAGACAGGCTGAGGAATCCTAAGCAAGTCACTTAACCAATCTGTGCTTCAGTATGGGGGTGATGAAGTAGTGCTGTCTGAGGATTATTATAAATATGAACTCCCTTAATGACCATAAAGTACTTAGAATAATGCTTGGGACATGTTTATTAGATAAAAATATTGTCTTGAGGCACTAAACCAGATCCCACAGGGAAGGGCATCAAGTGTCCTTGCCCTGGTGGGGGTTCAAACAAGGAGCTCACTTCTGACCAAGCACTTATCACTGGAATAAATGGCCTGTTTATATACATCTCCCAACACAGCCAGGGACCGTGTCTGTATTTCCCATGACTAGAACAATAGCGCCCTCATAATTGATATTCACTGTGTTTAATATTTGTTGAATAAATGATACAAGGCATTAGGTCCCAGTACCAGAACTTCCTCCACAACATACCTGACAGATAACAAACACCTAGGTCACCCTCTGCCACTCTGGGTCCTTAGATTCCTGCCCTCCTCGTTGCTAGGGGCTGAGATCAATGTCTACAAAAGTATTCTGTAAACCTGAAGGCCCTTTAGCAGCAGAAGTTACTACAGATCACTTCTGAGATGTGGGTGGTGGTGGCTGGGGACAGACCTCCTCACAGGACCGTCACTTCCAGCTTGGATGGCCTCCTAAAGTTGTTAGTCCCAATGACACCTCCACTCCAGGTGTTTTTTATTCTCCCTTACCACAGAGGGAAACCCATTTATTCATTCATTCATTAGTGCATAACCTGCCAACTGAAGCCACATGGAACAAACTTAACAATGTGTCTGCATCTGATTCTAAGGTTAGGTTACCCAAACATCCCCAAGCTGAATACACCCCAGCCTCTGCAGCAGGCAGCAGAACTAATAGGCTCAGAACACTCAACCTGAAAAAATAACAGCGTTCATTTGTCTCAACCATTTTATTCCATAAGGAAACTGAGGCAGGGGTGAGGTAACCTATCCAGGGTTACCAGCCATGGCATGGGGAGACCCAGAATCCAGGATTGCCAAGTACCGATTTGGCATTTCTGATCTACATCATGTCACCTCACCTGGCCTCACCAACCTTTCCTTCCTTGTGTATTCCAAAGGCCACCTGCCCTTGGCTTTCTCCCTACCTAACAACTCTCCTGATGGAAAATGGTCCAGGTGAGCAGAGCTTCCCAGGACAGTGTTGTGAACACAGCGAGGAGCCATGCTGCAGCTTCCCCCACCCTTCTGGAGGGTAAAAGGTCACACCTGAACTCACTGCCCTCTCTGGGCACCTGCAGCAGTGAGCGGGCTTCCGTTTTGGGCTTTGTGACTGCAAGGAGGAGGGCTACTGGCCTGAGCCCCTGGCAGGGCAGCCTCCACACAGCCTTGGGGTGTACCTGTCCCAACCAGAGCCTGGCCCTGCCTGGAACTGCAGCTTTGGCTTCCACAATTCATGTTGCTGTAAAGATGGCTCTATAGTAACTTGGGTTTGCTTACTGCTAAGGAATTCAAAGTCCTTTACGGACTTCTGAAATCCAGGTGGGTTAGGTGGCTTATAGCTGGAGCACATAGGGTGGTGACTTTCCTGAAGTCACAAAGCAAGGTGGTGACAGAGTTAGGAAAAAATGTCTAATTCCCCCTTCTTACTCTGGTTGTCAATACCCTAGTTGGCTCATATTTTTCTTTTCAATAAAGACCAAGACTACAGTTGCAGTAGGAGTCCATGTTTTACCCTGAGAGGAAATACCAGAGGGAAGGATAGTTAGAAGTTCCAAGTCTGCAAAGCAATGACAGTGTGAAGCGAATCTGAGCTCTGTCCCAATGCTGAGTGACCTAGAGCAGGTTACCTAACATCTCTGAGCCTCAGTTTCTTTGACCTTATAATAGAAACAATCAAAGTCACACTAAAGTCTGCTTCCTCAAAATGCAGTCTATTTACATCCTGGGGAACTAGTTAGAAATGGAAAACTGAGGCCCCTTCCAGACCTGCAGGATCAGAATCTGCTTTTTATGGAGATCCCCAGGTGATACTGAACATCTTTTCATTAGAGAAGTGCAGATAAGTATTAAGCATGTATTATTACACCCCTACACATAGCCCTCAATAATAAATGTTAAGTGCAATTAGCACTTGAAAGATCCCAAAACATAGGCCAAGGCTGTCATGAGGAAAGAGACCTAGAAAAGCTGATTAACTTGCCCTGGGTCACACAGGATTCGAATCCAAGACTTGGGGTTCTTCTGTACCACATGACCTCCTTCAATTTAAGATCTAACTCACCACAAGCACAATACTGACTCATATGTTCTAAGAAGCAAAACCCTCATGATATTTTGAAAGAATACCCTAGTTACCATGCACCTCTCTGGTCAGTAGCCTAGACTAGTCCTTCTGGGTGGCTGCCATTCTGAAGCTCTAGAAAGTGGGGTAACCCAAGACTGCTGCCAGCTGCTGCCTGAAATGTAATTTTTAAAGTGAAAGGAAACCTTAAAACACGCCTTATAAATTTACACTCCCTTTCACCCATTAACACCTTCCTCACGCAGTGCTCCAGTCCAAGGAGAGAAACAGGACAGGGTGTCAAGCTAGAAGGCAATTTTTTGACTTCCCAAGTCTGCTGCCTAGCCTGAGAACAAATCCCAGCATGCTGGCTTCCCTTGGTCCCGGTCCCGAGACACTACAATGGAAACTGGCAAGCAACAAAGCTGGGGGCCCCAAACAAAGACGTTAAAGTGGGTTTGTGAAAGAATCACATGTGAGGTGGCTGTGAGGATTAAACATGATGTTAAATATCCAGCCCAGAGCACAGAGACTACGTCATCATTCCATCGACACATCTGTGTCATGCCTGGGCACAGAAATTTTCCTGTGTCATTTCAAAGTTTGGAAGTCAAAACAATAATTATGATTGGTTTTACAAGTGTCCAGATGGAAATAACAAAAAAAGAAAAGTTAAAAAATTTGAAACAGGGTAATTCTGATTTTTATATACCTGTGACAAGACTGATATGTGAAATCTCAAGTACATAAAAAAAGACATTTCAGATACACTATGGTAATGCTTTACAAACATCCATTCATATATGAATCATCTGTGGATCCTGTTAAAATGCAGATTAGGACTCAAGTAATCTAGAGTGGAGCCTGAGAGTTTGCATTTCTAAGAGCTTCAGTGAAGCTGAAGAGCCAAGAGCCCAAGTTTTGGAGTAGCAAGGTTCTATGGAATTCCTTAAATAACAAGAAACAAATCCAAGGAAAGCATAATTTGATTTAAAAACAACATACCAGGAGAACATCCATGAAGGAGTACATGGAACCACCCAGGCTAGCAGGGTTTCTTCAAGGGAGGCACACCAGGAAAGCAAATGGCATTCTTTGAGCTGGCCCTGGGCTTTCTTCAAATGAGTCTGTACTCTACACAACATGCTTTGTCTAGGCAAGTGAAAGTACTCTTTAGTGATCATAAAAGTGGCATGCCTCTGACAAAATTCTTGAAAGCAGTGCAGTGCAGGGAACAAAACATCCTAAGATATTTCAAGTTCATGCCACTTCAACAGCTGGTGGCCACGCTAGCTCTTCAAGGTCTTTCGTAAATCAAGGTTTACCCATTTACCTCCTCTCTGTACATCAGATTTAATGCTGTTTCTGTGGACAGCTGTAATTTTTTAAAAATGCCTATCAAGTTGCCCATTATGGAAAATTCCAAAGTAGTAAGATGAATGTGATTGTCAGGTAAGAAAGCACCTTATATTGATCAACACATCTTAATGTGTATATTGTGGGGAGAGATCAATAAAGCATCTAAGGGCTTCATACTGAGAGGATCAGAGATTAAATCCGGGCTATTCTTTGGATCAGAAATATTAATACATAAGATCCTCCATATCCCTTTCAATGAGATTCTTGGACACAAAGTGTGACGTAATCTGACCGCCAGCTGCTCTTAGCCCAGAAACACATCTATCTACCTAGGCTCAGGTCAGCCTTGCACACTTAGAGTAATGTGTATGTTTATTACAATTTCTGGTATGACCCTCTGGACTAGCTGTGCTTATGTTCAAGCTATAGACACGAGCCAGTGAGTGATGTCAAGTGGTAATACTAAGCTGCCCAGAAACTGCTGAGTGTGCACCGCTGACCCAGAAAGGAAGGGATTTCCCTCCCATGCACTCACCCACTAATGAGGAGATGTGTGCTCTGACAAGAAATGCCAGAACCAGACTGTCACCTGTGTCCAGCATTGCTAACTGATCCATATAATCACAAGGCTGCTTCCCCCATTCCACACTCCTGCACATCGCTATGCTACATACTAAGCAGGGTCATGATTTCACCCACTTGGGAAGAAGGAGACTCAGCAAACTTCTGGATGAGCCCAGCTTGTTCTCCCCTAATTATCCCTTGGGGGAGGAAGTTAAGTTTTCCAATAGGCCACGTTCTTGCTTAGGACAGAACAAGCTTGAGCTTTCAGATGAGCATTACAGTAGAGAGAGTGGAACAGAAAATACTCTCCCTTCTCATCTTGAGGCCTGCAAAATGTTAGCAAGTTCCCATTCCAGAAGGGGAAACTGAGGCCCCCGGAAGTTAAATTGACTGAATGGAGGTTGAGTCAATGCTGTAACTGCATAGGAGGACTTCTTAACGCATAAGGGAATGTGGACACTCCAGAACTCTCAGGGAACAAGTCTGCATTCCCCACCCCCTACTCTGGTCCTCTTCCAATCTCCAGTCCCGCCGCCTGACACAGATCTAACCTCCAACCGTACCTTGAACACATGGTGACAAGCTCCAGCTATTTCCTGAACAATAAACAAATGTCCAATACTTCATATTTTTGCTAAGATACCTAATACCTGCTGATAACCTAAGCTACCAAGTGTAACAGCTTCTAACTCTAGCAAACATCTTAGAATGGAAAAAAGAATCCCCAAGCCCTTATTCCCTCTCCCCGCCCCCCCCCCGCCCCCAAAGCCCGATTCAAGGGAATGTAAGAAAGACTGCATATGCTTTTAGGAAAGTAAAAGGAAAACGCCAAGTTTTCCCGAGACACAGGAATCCTTGAGCGCCGGAAGGAATTTCTTACGAGGGATTCACCGCGTGTCTGCGACAAGTTCAGGTTCACATGCGCGACTGAGCCGCTCGCGGGCAGCACCCACTGCTCGACTCTGCGCCGCGCCAAGTCTCTGGGTCCCGGCTGGATTTCCGGAGGTTCAAGATCTCCTCCTTGCTATGGAAGAGTGCGGTGCCGCTTTTTAATGAGCTCCCGCAACTCCTAATTCCGGACCCACCGCATGACCGCGGTGCTTCTGCTCTGCGAGTGCTGGGCTGTGCACACGCGTGTGAACAAACACCCCCTAAGGTCTCTCCTTTCGCGTGCCCTCGTAGTTTGGAATACGGGACAGAAGCCCAGAGATCCCTCAGGGTGCGTGAAGGTGGAAACGACCCGTGTTCCCGCAGCAAAGAGCGGGCCAGGGGGGACGTGGGGTCAGGCACGCGTCGCGTCCGGGATACTCACCGGGACCTCTGTAGCTGCTCGAAGGCGCTAGTGCTGCCCCCCTGGCCCGGCTGCTCCAGGGAGCAGTAGTTCTGCGAGGTCTGCCTGGAGAAGGCGATGGGCAGGATTCCCTGAGTGAACGAGTTGAGGCGGCCCCGACTGCCGCTCCCACTCCCGGGTGTCCCAGAGCCCAGGAAGGCGGCCGCCGGCACCTGCACGCTGGTAAAGGCATCGTCCTCCTCCAACTCCTCCTGCCCGTCGGGTAGCTGGAGCTGAGCGCAGGCGGCGAAAGGCACCGGCCGGGGTGACTGCAACAGCTCCCCCGACGCCCGGCCCGCGCCCAGGGGGCTCGCGAACCCCCGAGCCGCCCCGAGTCGGGGAACAGGCGCGTGGCCGCCGGGGGCTAGCGGCGGCAGCGGGGAGGACGGCGGGAGGCAGGGACCCGATCCCGCTGCCAACGCCGCCGCGGCAGTGCCCGCCGCGGCGAGCGCGTTGCAGCCGCCCCGCTCGGCAGCGGCGAGCAAGCTGAGCCGAGTCCTCGAGCCGCAGGCGCTGCCCGCGCCGGGCTTGGCCGCTGCGCTCTCCTCGCTGCGCCCCCACTCCTCCTCCTGCAGCGGCGGCCGTCCGTCCAGCGAGATGTTGGTGAGGAAGGAGAGAGCAGCCTGGCGGCGCCGCGGGTCCATACGCGGCTTCCTGGGGGGCTCCGGCGGCGGCGGCGGCTGGGCCGGCGTGGCGGCCGCAGGCGGCGGCGGCTGCTGCAGTCCGCTGGTGCCCACAGCGTCGGTGCCGCTGCCGCTGCAGGCGGCCGTGCTGGGGGTGGCGGCAGCCGCCGCCATTGTGTACGTCTGCGGCGATATTTCCGCGATGCCCCAACAAGCGAGTGGCGCCCGAGTGCTAAGCGGCGGGCGCGAGCGCCGGCGACCCGGGCTGGGCAGGGCGCGGGGCGCGGGCGGCGTGCGCGGCGGCCCGGCCCCCCCGCGGGCGGGCCATGCTCGCCCCTCGGTGCTCGGGCGGGGGACCCGCCGCCGCGGCCCGCGCGCTCGGCCGGCTTCCCTGCTGGCTCGCCGGCTGACTAGCTGTCTGTCTGCCGGTTGTGCCTGATCGTTCGGCCTCCGGCCCTTCCTGCCCCCGCGTTCCCGGTCGCCAGCCCGGGTGTCCGTATTTATAGGTGCGCGCGCCCCGCGCTCGCGCTCCGGAGCGCTCTTTGCAATAACACAGTATCACGTGTGGGGAATGAAACCTGGGAGGAAAACAAAGCCGC
Organism: Eidolon dupreanum; assembly: GCA_028627145.1. NCBI lineage: Eukaryota > Metazoa > Chordata > Mammalia > Chiroptera > Pteropodidae > Eidolon > Eidolon dupreanum. Next base: position 54,001,381 of record CM053504.1, on the reverse strand, counting down.
AGGCGGCGGCCGCAGAGGCAGACTGCAGGAGGCGAGGGGCTGGAGAAAGAGGAAGAGGAGGAAGGGAAAGCCGAGCAAGTGGTGGGTCGGGGGATCCGCCCGGCGGTCCTGGTATCCGAGCTTCCTGCGGGCAGAGTTGGTAGCTCCCGGGGCGCGCTGTAGCCATGGGCGGGAGGGAGCCTGTTTCCCCCGCGCGCTCAGACTGGAAATTGAGGGTGCGAGCAGAATCCCTCGAGTCAGGGCGTGAAGATGTGGTCCCAGAAGAGTTGTGGGTCTGCAGGACAGTTATTTGGAGCAACGCGTAGATTTGGCCCTAGTGTTTGTTAACTAGACCTTTGCACTGCAGTTGGGCCCGAGAAATAAGTCCTTGTTAATAGTTATAAGGTTAGGTCAAAAGCCCCTTACATGAACTGTCGCACGTTAAAGCTGTCGCTAACCATTGAGGTTCTGTCTCGTTTATTCTCAGGCTGAGGATGCAGCCGCTGAAATAAATGTACTTCCCGCAGTTCTTAAGAGCCCAGATGTGTGAACATCTTCCGTGTGGCCAGACTAATTTACACATCCCCATTTGATGATGCTGTCGTTTTTTCATCTCTTTCTTAGCAAAGACCAACATAAATTTTTACTTTGGTCCTGAAATGTACTGTTTTCTCTGAAGACTGAGGTGGGCTGAGATGGCCTCACACCTCTTTCCCCTTGTTACCTTGCAAATTTTTGTAGGTTATGATCTCTTTTCCTCCTATATAAACTTAGACAAGTTGATTTCTGTCACTCATTTGACAACCCACCATGTCTTCTGTCAAGATGGGCTCCTGCCCAGAGCTGCAGCTCTGGATCTGGGAAGAATCGCTGAGTGCTGTACCCTAGCCCCACCCCCAGGAAAGGTAGGAGGAGGGACCCGCGCAGGGTTGGGGGGCAGGAGCCCTCTGAAAACGTGTGCTGCTTTCCCTATGCAGTTTGCGTGCATAGGGAAATGCAATAAGGAACCATCGTCACACTAGGGTAAACTCTGCGACATCTAAAAAACCTCGGTAAAGGTGTCTGAGGGAGAAGCAATGTGTTTAAGATCAACGGATTAATTTAATTAAAGGTTTAAATTTCGCCCTGAAGCTAAAGGGTAACTCTACATTGAAATTCCACTCCATTTCAAGTTCAGGAGAGTAAATTGAGTAATGGAGAGCAAATACACCCTGTCCAGAGATGTGCAGCCAACCTAGAGAATGAGATATGGGGGAGTTTCAGGTTACCTTTGCTCAGGACAAATATGGCACATGGCCCTTTACATGAACAATCTTTCATAATTTATTTTATGCCATGTTTAGGCCTTTTAAAAAAGTGTAGCCCATTGTCTCTTTATAGCAGCCTTTCAGCAGCTAAGTGAAAGCTTGGTGACTAGCTCTGTGAAATTTCATTAGGATTTTAATTAATTTTGTTTAACTACCTACCTAGAAACTTCCAAGCTGCCTTATTACAATTAACTTATTTTCCATTACCACGGGCCTGGTTGTGCTGGCAGGCAGTGATGAATGAAAGACACCAATTCTGCACATGTAAAAGAAAACACCAGTTTTTAAATTACAAGAGTGATATATGTTAATTGAAGAACATTTAAAAATAAGATAAGCAAAAAGAAGTAGATAAAGCATCACTAACAATTTCATCTCTTGTAACTGTTAAAATTTTGATTTTTCTCGGTGTATTTTTAAACAAAATTAAAAGCAGCCTGTGTCTCGTGATTTCTTTTTGCTTGTGTTTGATCCTCTTTCCCTTTAGGATATTCTTCTATAAGATCATTTAAATGACAGCAGTGTTAAATCGATGGAGAGACTATAATTATTAAATTTGTGCCCCAAATTGAACATTTAGGTTGCTGTTATGAAAGTAGTGATGACATCCCTTGTTTCTCTAAATCTTACTACCATTCAACATTATTTTCTTAGGTCAAATAGATACTAGGACAAGCAGCATATAATGTTTCTAAGGCTTTCCATCTAAAAAAAGTGTTTCAATCTGCTTCCTTACCTTCTTGCCAGCACTGGGTATTAAAATTTTTTCATCAATATTCATTTATTTGTGCATTTGCTATAACTTTTTGCCTATTTTTAAATGCAAAATATGCAAACTAATTTAAAATATTTATTAAAGTATTAAACAAGAATCAATATCTAATCTCCAAACTATTCCTGTGATCCTCTTGTGAAGATTAGAGATATGTTACTGTCCACCTACTGTGTGCCAGCCACAGAATATTTCTATAACCACCCTGCAAAGGAGGGAAGGGTGTTATCATCAATATTTTGCAGACGAGGCTCCGAAAAATTAAAGAATTTGCCCAAGTTAACCTAACTCTTAAAGGGCCTGATTACAAACCTTATTTCAGACACTGCGTGTTCTTGCGCCCTCTGCTGGTGAGGATGTTTTATGAAGGGTCCCAATTCCAGATTTAATTTTATGTTTGTGCTTGAGAGTCAACTATAATGGAAACAAGCTTTGGAGGAAGAGGATCTGGGTGTCAAAAGCAAGTCTTTTAACCTCTCAAAGCCAATTTCCTCTGTGGGTTATTTTGAGGTACTTCTATGGGCACAGCGCCACTTTGCTAGAAAAGGTATAAAAAGAAGTGTGGCCTTTAGCCCTGTGCCCTTGATAGTGAAAATAGTGGAAAACAAAAGCTCAGGTCTCATTTAAATAAAAATGCAAGGCAGACTCCTGGTAAAGTGAGCAATCTGGTGGCACTGTCAATGTTATCAAAACATGAAAAAGGAGCTCTTTACTTGAGGTGAGGCCTGAGTAGCAGGCCTCAGGCAAGAGCCAGTATTTAAGCTGACCTGGGAGATAAAGATGGAGATGAGGGTAACACTTCCAGAAGAGGAAGTTCTCCAAATTACTGGTAGATTGCAGGCATAGAGGACTAGATCTTAAAATGTAATTCTTAATCAGCCAAGGTTTCCCGCACCCCATTTACTTGCATATTGCCCCTTCCAAGTACCCATTCTGAAAACTTTTTTGTATGCATGAACTATTTTAATTTACATATATGGGGGCCAATTTAAAAAAGAAAGAAAAAGAATCTACAAGTAATGATTGACCCTTAAAAGAAATTACTAGACCATGAAGTCTGAAAATGAGCTCAGGGAGGACAGTGGCTATCACTTATAACAGAAAACATCTGGTATAGTGGAAAGCAAGAGGTTCTGATGCCAGCTTAGGCTCTTACAAGCTCGTGAGCTTTGGAGATTCCAGATGGGCCCTCGTTGGATGCACAGGCTTCCAGATGAAGGCTCCACTAGACTCTGGACAAATAGGCGGGCACAGGCTCTGTATCTCCCAGTATAAAAGCATTATTTTATAGTGTTTGTGTTTGTTCAGGGCATTCTCACATTAGAGTGGGGTGGATGTGACCAGATTCTGGGGAAATATCACCACTTTGCCTGCCACTGGGAACTTCAGCTGGACTAACTGGTGGACCATGATAACCTTCACTGATATATGGGCAAATTACATGAAGATGTAGCTCACAGAAAGTGAAATAGAAATGCTCAGCAATTGTTTGAAAGAAAGAGAAATAGGAATGGTGGGCACTCTTAGACTGCTGATGGAGTATAGATGGAAACCTTTCTGGCAAATCTTTGGCAATAAGTATCAAGAGTCTTAAAAAGTTCATGATTGAGAGCATGAGCTTTGGTATTAGACTGGCCAGATTAAATTTTGGCCCCACTCATGGCTTTGAGTGTGCTGAGCATGTTACTCTATTTATATGTGCTTCAGTTTTGTCATTTGTGAAATGGGAGTGATAATCTACTTCATAGAATTGTTATGAGCCTTCAGTGCAGTAAGACAGTGCAGTAAATGCTTGGCATGCGATAAGCACTTAAGAATATAGTTACTATAATAATCCTAAAGGACTATTAAGAAACAAGGTCAAAGATTAATGCACAAAAATGTTCATTGCTGCATTGTTTAAAATAAAGAAAACTTGAAAAAAAAATCTGAAATGTGGAACAATGGAAAACTAAGTAAATTATGTTTTACTCAAACAATTGGATATTATGCTTCTATTTTTTAAAAAATTTTCTTTACCAAGCTTTCTTAATGACATGAAAAATGTTTTTTGAAACAATGCTAACCAAATAAGGCAGAACAGAAACTAGATTGATCAAAATATCTCAACGTTGTAAAAAAACGAATGGAATTGTTTTAAGGTTAAAATCACCAGCTGGTAGGATTATGGTGATCTCTAATGGCTTCTTTTTGCTCACCTAAGTAGAAATAAATGTGTGGTCATTATAGAAACTGCTTCCCAAATAACAATTTAAAAAATATTTTTGAATGCATGAAAATAAATCTTAGAAGAAAATATGCCCAAATATTAAATGGTAGAAATATTGAGGGGCTTCTTTTCAATTTCTTTAGGGATATTAGGAGACAACTAGCTTTCTCTGCCACAGATGAGTAGGACGTGGTTAGACAGAAAAGAAAATGCCTGTTGGTGAGGGGATCGAGTGCGAATGAAAGTGCAAAGACAGGGAGGGATAAGAAAGGAAGGGACTTTTGGGAAGTGACTGGCCGTGAATAAACCTGCCAGAACAGCTGGATTAAAAAGGATTATAGTGGTAAACAATAGGAGATAAAGTTGAAAAACAGTATAGAATGCCAAATCTTGAAAGCCTTGAATCTTAAACAAGGAATTTGAACCTATAGGTACTAGAGAGCCATAGATCATTTTTAAGCAAAAAGTGACGTGTGTTAGAAGCCAAACTGAAGGAGTGTTAATTTGGTAAATAGGAATATGCACAAGAGGTTGAAGAGAGAGTCTAAAGCAGTAGAGAAGATTTTTATTCATTTTTCCATTTCTGTATTTATTCATTCAATATGCATTAAGCCTGCTCTATGCTATGCTCTTTGCTAGGCACTTACAAGGAAGACAAAGTTTCAGGCTGCAGAGTTATCAGCCTGCTGAGAATTTTGGGGAAAGAGAGCAAAGAGAATAAGGATGAGTTCCCTTTTATATGGGAGCCCTGAAATGGTCATTTCTACCTACATAGTTTGAATTCTTACCACAGTCCTGCTATTTTATCCTATCTGACAGAGAAAGAAACAAAGCCTTAACAAAGTTAAGCATGATGATTGCCTCTGCTCACACACCTGATCCCTGGATAGTATCCTCTGTAATATCTTAGGGTGGAGGTTTAAGTCAGCAGGGAATGGCCTAATCCTAGGGGTCAGAGAGGCCCCACAGAGGTGATATTTGAACTTGGACTTTAGTTCACATTGAAATAGGGTATTTCAGGCCCTGTAAAGGCACAGGGACAATAACCTTAGGACTCTATTACAACAATTCAGGCCTGAGGCAATAAAACTTGGAATTGGCAGTGAGAATGGAAAGGAAAGGTCAAGTAGCAGAGGCATTGAAGGAGAAAGAGGCTTCCAGATTTCCAGCCTGGGGGGCGGGGGTGGGACAGCTGTAATTTCTGAAAAAAGTAACAGTACCCTAGGAATAGGAGAACAAGTGAGAGGGTAAAATACTGGGTGAATTTTGGCATGAGTTCCTGTTCTACACCATCACACAGAGACTCAGTGTGATAAGGCTAAAAAGATCTCATTTTTCTAAATCACAATTTCACTCATCTTTATCATATTAAAAGAGGAGTAGGCTTTGAGTCTATACTGGCGCAATCCTCCAGTTTGGTTACAGATGGCCTCACACAGTGGATGGCTGAGGACACATTCCATTTGCCCTTTGAGACAATACAGAGGCAAAACCGCACTCTGCCCCCCTTTTGTGATACACCCAGAGCAGGCTTTGGAAAAAAAAAAATTCCAGGGCCAGACCCATTTCAACCACTGAAGGACCCCTTTGACTGCTGGTGGTGGAGACCCAAGTCAAAGCAGCTTAAGGAGAATTTATTCTAAGCATACAGGAGAGTCTCAAGAAACACAGAATTGGGAATACAGAGGAAGCCCAGCACACAGAGAATTGTGGACGTAAACAGTTGGGGACTCGCTTTTTCTTGCTCCCTAGCCTTCTCCAGTGCCCGAGTTACGTTCTATATCCCCTGCCTCTACAGATTAGGTTTCTCTGCTTCTCTGGTCCATGGGGCAAGAAATGTGCCTCTGACAGATCTCCCACCTTTATAACTCAGAGAGACTGGCCCCTCTAGGTTTCCATTTTAAAGTTACAAGGAAAGACTGTGATTGGCCAACCTTATTTGGAGCAGGCCCTGGATCAGTCAGCTTGGCCAGGTCTCAGCTAACTGGTGTTCGCTCCTGGAAGCAGATGATGGGGTATGTGGGGTGGGCACTTCTCAGAAGAAGAGAAATGCATGACAAATAAAACAATAGGGGGTCTACCCTGGTGGGGCACCTTCTTAACTTCTTTAGACCTATTTTTCTCACTGGGAAAATGGAGGTATATGACCTACCTTGGAAGTTATTACGAAGATTAAAGAGGATAAAAAGATGGTGATATGCAGACTTTCTACCAAATGCTCCCGAAGACAGAAGAGAATAGACTTAACAGCATGAAGGATCTGTTGATGAAACTTGAGGCAGGACATTTCTTTGAGGCCTTCTTTTTAGCTTAAAAATGTATGAGCTATGGGAATTCAGCATTTGGTAAAACTGACATTTCAAATCAGTAAAGGAAAGATACATTTTTCAGTCAATGATATCGAGACAATGGGGTTACCATTTAGAAAGCAGATCCCTCACAGTTTACACCAAATTAAATTCCTGATGGAAGAAAAAATTAAATGCAAAAAATGAAACCACGGAAGTACTTATGAAATGTGTGGTAACTTAGCAAAAGGACTCAAACACGTACCCATGGTTTGTTTTGTCCAGAGCTCCAACTCCAGCACCTATAGCAGTGCTTGGCAGAGTCAGAGCTTAGTAAATTTTTGGTGAAACAAATTTATAAAATAATATTTTTAAATCACCTCAGATAGGGGAGCAGCCTTTCTAAGTATGGCACAAGACCCAGAAGACTTAAAAGCAAAGGTAAATTCAGCTATTGAAAAAAATTACAAATGACTATATGGGGGTAAGGGGACCAAACTAAGTCAAAAGACAACATACTGGAGGACAATATTTGTGATTCATATCACAAAAGGTACCTTTCTTTAATATTTAAAGAAATTCAAAATATTAAGGAAAAGGCCAACAATCCAGTAGAAAAATAGGCAAATGATATGAAGAAACAGTTCCCAGAATAAGAAATACAAATGAATCTTGAAATTAAAAAAAGAAAAAAAAAAGAAAAAAGAAAAAAAGATACTCAACTTCCTTCCTAGGTAAGAAAAGCAAATAAAAACTCTAATGATATGCAAGTTTTCACCTATCAGATTGGCCAAAGTCAGAAAGTTTGAGAATGCATTATCTATTGTGTATTGGCTAAGGGACGAGGAAACAGATACTCTAGTGTAGTAGTTGAGAGACTGGAAGATCTCTCCAGAGTGCAGTTGGACCATCCAGTGTACCTGTGGCCCACCTCTAGGAATTTGTCCTACCTATACATTACCATGTGTACAAATGAAGGAAATTTCAAGTTATATTTGTTGTAGTGTTGTTTGTAATAGGAAAATATTGGAAATAACCATCACAGGGCTGGTTAGCAAACTAGCACATCCATGCAATGAAATATTTATTGTTTGGCTGTTAAAAGAATGAAAGAACTCTATGAATGTATGATGAAAAGAGCTCCAAAATGTAATGTTTAACTGAGAAAAGCAAGCTGCAGAGTAGTATGTAGTTTATGCTATTATCTGTACTAAAACAAAAACCAAACACACACAATTCACATTAATAGGTATTTATTTATGCTACATATAGATGATCTCTTGGACAGTTTCTAAGAATCTGAGAATAGCAATAGCAGTTGCCTCCTGGAAGTGAAGCTGAGTGACTGGAAACAGATGTAAATTTTCATTCTGAACTCTTTTAAACCTTTTGAGTTTCATTTCAAAACATGTATTACCTCTTCAAATAATAAATTAAATTAGGAAAAATATGTAGTCAATATATCCACATTTTGATATAAAAATAGTATTTTAAATTACTTACTTTACACTAATTGACTTTCCTTCCTAACTCTAGAGTGAAATTAACATTCTAGAAAGACATGACACATTTATCCTGGGACTTTATCATTTGGCCACATCAGCAAGTACCCCGTTTCTGAAGAGAATAGAACTTTGCAGTGTTTGACACATCAAATAGCTGCCCCACAAATGTGAGTTCCTGTCTCTGTGGGAAAGGAACTATTCCTGGGAATGGGGGGTGGGTGGGGGAGGACCCTGTTCTGTTGACAAGGTCAGGAGGCTGATGAACGTATTATGCCCTAAGCAGAGCTTTGAGGGGTATTACCCCATGAAATCCAAGGTTTCATCATCCCAGGAAATCCATGTTGTTTAACCTCGACAAGTGCCTGCCATATAGTAGGCACTCACAAAAATATGTTTCTGGAATGAATGAACATACAAGAGTTGAGGGATCTCACCTGAGAGAGTGAGAAATACTATTCAGAAGCTTTGGGGAAGTCCCATAAATAGGTGACATTTAACCTGGAACTTAAAGAAGCAACTCCTCATCTAGAAGACGAGGGGGATAGAGTGGGCATTTCATCAGAGAGAATGGCTTATTTTTGGCCATGAGAGTGAAGGGAAAGGAGCCTGGGAAGGCCACTGGTGCCAGCTCACAGAGCTCCTATCTGCCCTGCTTGAAGCCGCAATTAAGAGTGGCCAGTTACGTCAGGGGACATCGCTTGTGACGGTGGTTACCTGACAAAGTTAATTTGTAAAGGTCCAGAAGCTGACAGGCAGTAAAGAGACCAACCAGGTCACATTCACTTGAACCTGGAAGAGGCTTTGAGAAAGGAGAACCTCAGGGATGGGGTCAGGGATGGGGTCATGGGAGGTGAGTCCAGGGAAAGACCAATGTTGAGCTGGTGGGCGGAGCTGTGCTCTCAGCCTATCAGATCCAATGCTCCCTTTTTATAACGTCCCCCATGTTATCACCAAGTGAGAGCCACAATCCATACCCAGAATCCAAAAGTCTTTAACTATCCAAAGTTATTTTATTTTTTTTTTAAGTTTACTAGCAACATCCATATGTCAGCAAAACCTGCTCCAAGCAGACCTGAAGCTACGGAGAGACTATCCGACTCTCTGTGTCTATTTATATGTTTTGCTGTAGAAATATCAGTGTCCTTGATTATAGGATACTGTTCCAGACACCGCTGATGCATTATATAATATATTGTATGTGCATCATACCACTTTTCTAAAATCTAGAAAATTCTTAATTCTGAAACATATCTGGCCCCTAAGAGTTTTGGATATAGAGTTGTGGTTTAATATAATTGACCAATACACGTGATATTTAGTAATGCAATGCCCTAAGTGTAAAATAAAGAAGATATAAAAGAATAGACATGTATAATAATCTAATGTATATTTCAATATGTAAAGGCTGGGGGAAGAGTACACTGGAAGAACTAAGAAATGAGTTGGGTGCTTGCCCTCCTGAATGTGGCAATTCAAATGCAGCTGATAAAGTTATGTACACTTTTTTTTCAACTCAAATATTAAGAGTGACATTGCCATAATTTTCCAAATTGATAAACAACTCTAGGTAAAGTTCCAAATATTAAAAAAAAACCCACAGTGTCCCTCAATGTAATCAATAGTTGCATTCCTGAAAAATCTAGTGCATATAAAAACCATGCAAAATTACTTGTGTGCATTTGTAAAACATGATTTAGGTTTTAGGCTCAAATAATTTTAATGAGGCTTTTCACTTACAAGATACATTTTAATGAGATATTTGAAAGTGATTTGGGATGCAGGACAATTCTTTGTTGTGGGTAACTGCCTCACACACAGCAGGGTGCCTCACACGCCTGATCCCATATGTTAAATATCAGCTGTGCCCTTAACAAGACCATTATAACAACCAGAAATACCTGTCACATTTCCACAAAGTCCCTTGGGTGGTAACATCAGGAGGGAAACACTGCTCATTCCCAGCCCCACTGGGAACCACCGAGTGGAAGAAACTGACAAGGGCTGGCCAATGAGCCCGTGGAGTCCCAGGTCAGGCTCTGGTCTCTCTGGGGAATCCCAGTCAAGTTCAACTGAGCAGTTCAGAAATAAAGGACCTTGTTTTTCCTGGAACCTAAGCTTCAGGGAAACAGACTGGATTGGACACTTGAGATCCTCCTCAGGTGTGCCAGCTTGGAACTGTGGCACTCCCATTGGCCAACCTGCTGGAATTTTTGGCCTCAGGCACCTGTCTTCCTTGCCAGCAAGGTGGCGCCTTCTTGAATGGGCTGATGGGCCACGTGGTACTCGGCTGATCAGAAGTTTGGGGTGTGTCAGACAGCCTGTGGGCTGTGTGCTCTCTTTTGAGTCACTCTTTCAAGTCTCAACATATCTTAGTGGTTAAGAGTTAAACATAGCAGCAATATTCACAATAGCCAAAAGGTGGAGGCAACCCAAGTGTCCGTCCATGGATGAATGGATAAACAAAATGTGGTGTATAAATACAATGGAAGATTATTCAGCCTTAAAAGGGAAAATTGTGACATGTGCTACAATGTGGATGAACCTTGAGGACATTATGCTAAGTGCAATAAGCCAGTCACAAAAGGACAAATACTGAATGATTCTACTAACTAGAGTAGTCAAATTCAGAGAGACATAAAGTGAAATGGTGGCTGCCAGGGAAAAGAAGGGGGAAAAGAAGGAACAGGGAATTGTTTTTTAAAGGGTATAGAGTTTCACGTTTGCAAGATGAAAAGAGTTCTAGAGGTGGATGATGGTGATGCTGTATAATACTGTGAATGTACTTAATGCTACTGAACTGTACATTTTAAATGGTTAAGAGAGTAAATTTTATGTTATGTATATTTCACCATAGATAAAAGTTAGAAAATAAATTAAAAGCTAAGGCTCTGATGGAAAAGTTACCGAGCAAAGGCTCACTGCCTGACGTACATAGAAGCCAATACTATAGCATGTTTTTTTTCACACACACACACAAAAGCTTTTATTGCAAGGTCAAACTGCAAGGAGACAGGAGGCAAGGCTCACATCTGTCTCCCCCATCCAGGGTTCAGGACAAGATTTAAGGGGTTTCAGCACTGGATCTTACTGAACAATGGACCCTTCGTTTCTGAAAGTAGTCTGGTGTTCAGGTTCTGCAGATGCCCAGACTTTTGATTCCAATGCGGAGGGAGAAGTTAAGGTTTCACCAGTGTTACTCATAACTGGTGTATCCAAGTTTTAAACTTTGGTTCTGGGTCTTGTTAGAAATAGGTTAGGGCCAATTGGAGCTGGTTCTGTGGTTACAGAAAAACTAGTAATCAGGTTCTGGCTCAGCTATTTACCAGAAAGTGGTCAGTCTTGGCTAAGTTAACCTCTCTGAGTCTCAGTTTTCCCATCTGTGAAACAGGGATAATGATTGTACTCTTCTTGTGTGAGAATTACTGGGTTCCCTGGAGATTGTATGTATAAACCATGGGGCAACAGTGCCAGCCCAGCACGTAGCCAGTACTCAGTATGTATGGTTATTGTCATGCATCCAGGTTTCACATATTCTCAGCTCATGGAAGCAATCTTTTCTCCTCAGACACCCCCACAGAAGCATTTGGGGCATTTAGCTTAAGAGCAAGGTTAGAAGGACACTGAAAAAAATGATTGTGGCCCCACGGTGGTGGTACGTGGATATGCTTCCTGGGTCTTCCTGCCTGTGGGTCAGCCTCCTCCCCACTCACAGCGAACAGTCCTCGAGGGCTGTCCAAGCAACTTAGCTGTATCTAGAGAAATAACCCTAGAAGGACACTTCTTAAATGTAAAACCTCCACTATTTCCATTTAGATTCATAGGGAGAGTTAATAATTGTTGACAGCAATAAAAGTTCATTTTCTTTCATTTTGACTCAACAGTAATTTGATTGGAAAATGCTTCCTAGAGCAGTAATTAATGACTGGCTAGAGTTGCTAACGCTAGAGGTAAAGCCAAAGGCACTTAACCCAGCCAGCCAGTCATTAGCTACCAGGAAATGTTAGACCTAGAGGGTATTCACTGCTGGTACAAACTCTGAAATTAGTAGGAAGAAAAAGAGGGAGAAAAAATCCAAGCAATTTATTTTTATGCATTGAAAAAAGTTTACGAATGGAGCGTTATGTTGCCACAGACACCATTTCTGGCTCTGGGAGGCTCTGGGCTGTCCTCCATGGCTGCATCCTGCCCCATGAAAATTAGACACGGTTTTCAGCAGAGCAGCTGTGCTTCCCAAGTACCTATAATGAATATCTGCAGTATCAGGCTCCCGCAGAAATCCTCAAGCCTTCCCTTGTCACCGTAATTTCCTTGGGAAGTGTTTCTAATTACTCATTTCTTGCTGCCTGCTCCAGGTCAAGTCTTCTTGCATACAATACATGAATTGCATAAAACCACAAAACAGTGAGCGGGTCCTGGAGTGGTCCAAATTGCTATGTAGTTGTTTTTAAAGTAGTAGTTATGTATTACTGAATGTAATAGGGTATCATTTGCATGAGCAAAAACAACATTAAAGGAACAGCAAGTGCCTCCTTCTTCATGTGGAGGTCAGAACCCGTTTCAGCAAGACAGCTACATATATTAGAGAATTTTCAACTCTAACACACAGGAGTATTTAACTATTGTAGTAGAGTGTGGAGAGGGACTTAATTTTTTTTTGGATTTTCTCCTGAGACCTGCCATTTAGGGAACTTCTGGCATTTTAGTTTCCTGGAAGTGAAAACAGTCACCTTTGGACTCTTAGTTTAGGAAATTCTACAAGACTGTAAGGCAATGCTTACCAGCTATTCTAGGAGAAAATTGAAGTGAGTTAAATCTAAATCCAGATGCTATTGTTTGGATGTTAAGTTTCTTTTGTTTGTTTGTTTGTTTCTTTTTGAATTGAGTAAATTAGAGAATTCTTTATCTCTTAAGGAAGAGGCAAAATAGTTTTCTAAGAGCATGAACTGGAGCAACCCCCCAACACAGCAGGGGTCTATGTCCAACTCCCTCCCCACTCCTCCTTGTGTTATAGAAAACTGAGCACCTGCAGGACCCAGGGTACTGGCTATCTGATCATCTTGGTGGGCCTGAGGAGCTGTGCCCAATGGAGCAGCCAGGCAGTCCCCACCTAGGGAGGGCTGGTTCTGGCCTCTGCTTGCAGCAGGAAGTGGCAGGCACCGCAAGATTCCTTCTGTTTTTCCTCCTCCCAGTCTCTAAATTGGTTGCCCAGGGTTCAGTCCAAGACCTCTTCTCTCTCTGCACTCACTTCCTAAGTGATCTCATCCAATTACACAGCTCTAAATAAACATCACCTGTAGCAGATTATATTTTCCAGAGTTGAGTACAACAGTATTTCCATTCTACATGCTCTTCTACAATGTGATCTCCACACTCCTATCAAAAGAAGTCTAGGTCCATCACTGCCGCTCCCCCAGCCCCAATCCTTAAGTCTAGGCTGGCTGTGACTCTCATGTAGCCCATAGAACGAGCTAGAAATAATGCTGCATGACCTCCAAGGCTAAGTTAGGGAAGACAATGCAGCTTCGGCCTTATTTATTGGCATTCTCACTTTGGGAGTCCTGAGCTGCCATATAAGTAGTCCAACTACCCCAAGGCTGCCATGCTGTAAGGAAGCCCAAGTCACCTGGAAAAGCCACTATACATACTCCAGTTGACACCATCTGCTAAGGTCCCAGTGAATAACCAGCTTCACCTGCCAGATTTGTGAATAAAGATGCTTCCAGATGATTCCAGCCCCATCTATTATGTTGCCTTCAGCCCTTGAGTCTTCCAAGCTGAGGCCCCACAAATTGTGGCATAGAGACTAAATATTCCTGCTGTTCCCTGCCCTGAATTCCCAACTCACAGATTGATGGGCAAATGAAGTAACTTTTAAGCTAACTTTTAGAATCATTTCTTACACAACAGTAGTATCTGAAACATGATCTATATGCCAATGACCCCCAAGCTTATATCTCCAGCTTAGGCCTCTCTCCGAGGGCTAGCCTATTGAATGTCTAACAGGCTTTTCATAGAACGTGCCCCAGATCAAACTATTGACATACACTGCCCTGCAAAGTGGCTCTTCCCTCAGGAGTCCTCATCTCAATAAATGACATCATCACTTAATACCCAATTGCTCAGGCTAGATATCTAGACATCGTCAGTAACTCATATCATGAGACTCAACTCCTCCTTGTTCACTTGTCTGGCTGTTGGCCAGAAATCTGCCTGGGGCTGTTGATGAGAACACTCACATCCAGCCTCTCCATGTGATCTAAACTTCCTCACAATATGGTGGCTCGGTTTAGAGAGCAAGCATCCCAAGGGAGAGAAAGAGGTTGAGCTAGGAGTGCCTTTTAGGACTTAGCTTTGGATGTCATTTAGTAATACTTCTGCCACATTTTATTGGTTTAGGCAGTTACAAGAACCACTCAGGGGATGTAGACTTCACTTCTCAATGAAGTCTGTTAATGTCACATTCTAAGAAGAGCATAGGAGATAGGATACAGTCTGCCACACCATCCAAGAAGATTTAACTATATAAGAAAGAAAATTGTATACAAAAATGCCACAAGCATAATGTGAATGTAAAAGACATAAAGAATTCTAACTCCTTTCCCTAAGCCCCTCATTAAGCCCATCTTCTGGGCATTGTGGGTTGATTATTAGCATATTTGGCTGGTAACATCTTTTTTTTATATTACTACAGGGAAAAATTGGGTCGAATGCAACTTTCTCTTCTCTTTGAGAGCAGGAAGAAGAGAATGCTCTCTCCTTCATTGTCACCTGTAACATTCATTTCAGATGCCACTTTCTCCAGACTTTCCCTGATCCCCACTGCATGAGCACTGAGAATTTTTACTCTTCTCACAAGGTGCTTGAACTTTCTCCCCTACATTACAATTATTCACCTGTTTCATTTAAATATTATTTCTCTTTAATTCCTCCGAATGAATTGAACTACAAATTTCTCAAGGGGCAGGGACTTTTTTAAAATTTGTCATTCTTCCCTTTTTGCCATTGTCTCTGCACTGTTCACATATGTTAATTGTTCAATACATACTGGTGTAATTCACAAAGAAGCAGTTCTGTATCAGTGCCTATCTCATCTATATTTAATAATCCTGGAACATAGTAGGTGCTCAATTAAAACATGTTTTTAATGAATGGATTGTGATTTACTAAATACAGGACACTTAGAAGGGAAGTAAGTTTAAGAGTTGATCCTGGTTCTTAGTTATTGTTTATACCTTGTGCAATGACAGACGAGCTATCACAAGGTAGTACATGACTATGATTTATTGATAAAAGTCTGTGGGACTTAGAGAAAGCTTTTCTGAGCATATGAAGCCAAAGTCAGAAAACATAAAACAGATTGATTGTTTTGACTACATACAAATGAAACACTCCTGTACAATAAAACACGTCATAAATACAATTAAGGCAACTGGCAAGTGGGGAAGAATTTGCCAGTATATTAACAAAGGATTACTATCCTTGGTATTTGAAGAGGTCTTCTTTATCACTAAGAAGATGACAAATATTCAAAAGAAAATTAGGGAAAGGCTATAAATAGTCAAAAGAAAAATATAAATAGTCATTAAATAGATGAAGAAAACCTTCAACCTCATTAGCAATCATAGAAATTCTTAGTAAAACCACACTGAGATAACATTTTTTTTTATCAAATTGGCAAAGTATTTTTGTTCAGATAATATGCATTGCTGCCAAGACTAGAGAGACTGAAAATTAATGTTTAAAGTTGCATGTCTAAACCTTTAAAACAGGCATGCTCTGTGACCCAGCATTTCAACATCCCCAAATTTATGTCAAAGAATGCATCGCTGAGGTTTGCCAAGGTCTGTACACAAAGATGCCCCTGGAGTTCTCGTCTGAATAGCAGAGCATTGGGTTAATGTCCGGCAACTGGGACTTGGTTGAATAAATCACAGCACTATCCTTAATGCAACATTAAATAACCATTTTGAATGCTAATATTAAATCACATTTAAAGAAATGGAAACATATTTATGTTATTTAGTTCATTATTTTAAATTAGTACATCAAGCCAATGTAGTGTCATTTAATTTTTTATTATATATGTGTGTATATATATTTAATAAACATAAACGTTCATAGAAGACTAGAAAGATTTGTGCCCAAAGTTTTAAGATCCTGTGATTTTGTTTTTCTCATTCCTTTTTTATGTTTTTAAACTTTGTACACTAATTTACAATCATTTCTATTCGGGGGAAAAAATGCCATTATTTCTTTTAAGTAGTGTGGAAGTTAGCCCTGAAATATACATGAGAACGCCAGTTCTGGCTGTTTCCTTTGAAAATATCTCTAGGCCCCATGGGTACACACTTACAACAGCCCATTCTCTTCTGAGGATAGAGTGGGGCTGGGAGAAATTTCTGTGACTGCTTGTACTAGCAGCTCCTCCTGCAGTAAGTCTTCAAGACCGTGGGAATAGGTAGGTGTTTCGTGTTCTGTGGAACTGGTGAATATATGTCAGGTTTCCCAGTCTGCGTACATCAGGTGAAAAGGTCTATGAGGGGAAGCCTTCGTTAATCTAAATGCCACTCCAACCCCATCCGGAGTGTTTCAGTTTCATGGGCAATTGCTGCAGTTAGTTTGCTTTATTTCCTCCCAACAGAAATAAAGGAGCGATACAATTAGCCCTGTGCACTGAACATGAGGGTGGAGGTTAGATGAATTATAACATTCTTCAGCAAAGTGAAAATAAGATGGACGTGAGAAGTTTGATTGTAAGAGGGAAACAAAGTTTACTTATTTTCTCCTTTATTTAGCTCTCAGTTTTATGAGAATACACAAAAATCACACAAAGAAATCTGATGGGAATAATCTCTAAAATGAAAAAAAATAACATAAACCAATGGTTCAGCCATCATGAATTCCTCAGACTCTATTTCCAAATATAATTCCTACATAAAACTATGCCCATTTCACTTCGAGGGACCAGCAAAATAAGTCAATATTATAGGACAGAAAAAAGGAAGAAGTTGTAAAAATATGTATGTTCAGATGCTTGCATCAAATATTAAAACCTGTCAGTTCACGAAGTAAAATACCACCTGCCTATAAGTATAAATAAACACATTTCCTTTGACTTCAGGTATTTTTTTCCCCTTTTGTTGTTTGTTAGTATCAAAAGATTAGGAAATGTCTTAAAATGCATGAATGGTTTCTGACTTTTTATGAGGTTTTTTTGTTTTTGTTTTTGTTTTGTTTTTGATTCAGGAAGCTTTGAATGACATAAATGAGCTCCGTACAGATGCTTCTATAAAGTTTAGGGCTCATCTCAGGGGTTCCCAGAGAGTAGTCGGCTCCATCACACTTCCTGGTACCCAAAACAATGAAGCCAAAGAGGCTATAATTCTCTCTCAACCTTCTTCAGGCTTGAAATCTGAAAGTGCCATGGAAAACAATAAATCAATGACACATCTGATTGGTGTCCTCCCTGTGCCCGCAGCCTCTCCCACTAGGGGCCGGTTAAGGTGGTGTGTTAGAGTCTGTGAGCTGCTGGAATTTATAGCTGGGGGTGAGAACAGAACCAAGGAGGGGACATTTATTTAATAGGCTTCCAGGTGTTCGTGTTCTTATTTCACTCTTGGACAAGCTGGTGAAGGAAATGGTGTTCATCAACCTAGTTGATAAAATTATTTCTTATTTAACTAAATTATCTCTAAAAATGCTAAAGGGCAATTCAATAACCACACAAAGCACCCCCAACTCTCTCTCTAAATATAGATCATATGTCCTACAGCTGTCTCATGAATCTCTCCTCCCAAATTTCCCCCCAGCCTGCTTTATTATAGCACTTCTCTCTGTCTCCTTTCCCTCATTTTTTCCAATGACTTTTTCCTTCTTTCTGTAGCAACTCTCTGTTTTTTCCCGTGTAAATTAAATCAGGCTACCTTGGCCTTTCTCATTTTCCTCCCTTACCCCACACAAAAAAATCCAGAAACTACAAGGACAGGCAGGATTCTTTTTATTGGTGTGATAACTCTGATTAGATACAGGTCACTCACTTGACAGGTGAGAGACTCAAGACTTAGAGAGGGTATGTAACTTACCCAAAGCCACACAGCCCTTAAGTAGTAGAACCAGTCTTTCAACTTCCTCATTCCAAAGCTTGGGCTGTTTTCAAAGTACAGAAGAGGTCCTCAGGGAGGGCTCTGGGTGGATGAGGAACAGAATTAAGTCATATTTACTGACAGCCACATCCTCTCAAGTTCATGGGTGTTGGATCTACTTTCATGCCCAGGACAGAAAACAGCCCTGTGGTGTGTGTGTCTCAGGAGAATCATCAACACATAGTGGAAAAAAGCATTCTAGTTCTTAGAGGCCATTATCTGTACAACACTGGAAATGGGGGCAGGGATTCACACAGTTTTCCTGGGAATGGTGCCCCCTAGAGTTGTGTGAGGCCTCGGCCCCTGCTGCATAGCAGCATAGTTCCTTTATTTCTCATGGTGCTGGTTTTTTTTTTTTTTTTTTTTTTTTTTTTTTGAGCTCTTGAGGGGAAAAACTGCGACATCTGCTCTTGGAATGTTTCCCGGCCCTGCTTAGATTCAAAGCCCACATCTGTTTTGGGGTCTTTAACTTCTGGTTCCTTTCACCAGTAATTGCTGACACTTCAGGTGGAGACCAATAACCTAAATTTAGAACTCAGGTTGTGCTGTGAACCTAGAAGAATCAACTCCTCTGGTAGTCGAAAGTCTCTCAAAGGCGCCAAGAAAAAGGTATCCCAAAAATGTATATGTAAATATACAACCATATTCTCTAGAAGTTACTGTTATATAAAATTCAAAAACAACCAACTTTAGGTGAGAATTGATGAGGCATTTGGTGAGTGCAGGGAGGGCAAGAACAGAAAGGGAGGAGACTAGGGTTTCTATAGAAACAATTCAAGCATAGGGGTGTCTTCTCCTCTTTCCTCCCTCTTAGATAGGTCTCCCCAACTTTGCTGGGCCTATCAGAGTCAGACCTTCACTTTCCCATGGCCGAAGGTCCACCGCAGTTTCCTTAGTTTGACCTCCTTGTGAGCTGGCGATTAGCGGGAAGAACAACTATAGTGAGAAAGCAGTCTTGCTGTGTGGACCAAGGGTGGGTTTAAAGGAGTAAGACACTCTGTACCTGGGGTTTGAAAAAGCCTGAACCCCCTGATTCATTTTTAGTATTTTTATCTACTTTTAGCATAGTGACCAATCCACAGATAATTGGCTCACAAGAGCCAGAATGGAAGGGTAAACTGAAGGAGCTTCTAGAAAACAATGGTACCTAAAACAAAACCATTTTTAGTGACTGCGAAGGCTCTCATCTGCCAGCGAGCTTCTCAGCTGGGATTAGGGATACTGAAGAAAAATGAACAAAATTATAGGTGTTGTCCCCTCTATACTGAATCAATAAAAGTAATGTGTGATTACATTAACAGATATATATTTGGTCTTTGTCACCAGTTCCTGACACAGAGCTCCTAAATCTTGGAATTTCTTTGGTGATAGAAAACTCTTTTGTTCTAATTAGGTGTCTCTTGGCAGACACCTATGGACGTAGCTGCAGAATGGGAGTTGGTGTCCAGAATGACCAAGCCATTATTAGTGTTGGACCTCCTGGGAGGGGGAGGGGCTAGAGAGCGAATTCAATCACCAGTGGCCAGTGATTGAACCAATCATGCCTATGTAATGAACTGCTGTAAACACCCCTCAATGATGAGTTTCAAAGAGCTGCTGGGTTGGTACACATAACATGGTGCTGGGAGGGTGGTGCCCCCAAGAGGTCATGAAAGCTCCGCACCCCTCCCCCACACCTTCCCCTTTGCATCTCTTCCATTCAGCTGTTGCCGAGCTGAATCTTTTATAATAAACTGGAAATAGTAAGTAAAGTGCTTTCCTGAGTTCTTTGAGCTGTTCTAGTGAATTATCAAACCTGAGGAGGGGTTGTAAGAATCCCTGAATTTATAGCCAGTTGGTCAGAAGTACCAGTGACAACCTGGGACTTGCGGCTGGCATCTGAAGTGGGCAGCCTTATGGGACTGAGTTCTTAAACCTGTGGGGTTTGCACTAACTCTGGGTAGTTAGTGTCAGAATCAAATCCAATTTTAGGACATCCAGTCAGTTTCTAGAAAGTTGGAGAAGTGGTTGGTGTGGAGGAAAAAAACCCTCATTTGGTCTCAGAAACAATTTGAGTGAAAATAGTATACCTTGTTACAAGAGGTTTTTTTTTTTTTGAGGACTGAGAACTCTAAATTAGCACTGGGGGTGAGAATGGGGCAAGAGGAGGGCACATTTAATAGACTTCTGGCTGTCTCTGTCCTTATTTCAATATCAGACAAGCTGATAAAGGAAAATGATTTTAAACAGCCTATTTTATATAACTGTTTATTAGAGGGTGTTTTGGGTTTTGTTTTGTTTCATTGTTTTTAAGCAAAATGAAAGTCAATTGATACGTAGTGTTTCAGGGAGCATACTTGCAATGTTGTGCCTGGCTCTTTCAACAGTGGGAAAGACTCAGCAGGCTGGCATCCAGGAGTGACCTGCTGGCTGTATCAGGCTGCTGGACAAACAGCTGGGCTGTAGACAACAACACACTTAAGGGATGTTTTCCCAGCCTGGCCTGGGAGGCTGTGCATCCGTCTCAGCTTGTTGACCTGCTTCCCGCAGCCAGTGTAGGAGACAGGTCCAGCAGGGGCTGATGTCACAAACCAGTTGATATATTCATAATATTCAAAGCTATTCACATGCTGTATGCTATATAAAATTAACGTTATATTTATATTTTATTTCTTAGAATCAAAGTGTGTTCATTATGCAACCATGAGTTGATAACATATTCTCTAAACATAGCTGAAGAATTTTAAGAAGCTGAAATAAGATTTTTAGAAGCACACTTGCTTTCAGTGAGTGAAACTCCATATACTTGGGATTTGAATAAGTCTGAACTTCATAATTCATTTTGCATAATGATCAATGAACAGACATTTGAATGAGTGCATGAAGAACCTTGGCTATAAGAGACGTTGTGCTGAATTTATCATCCCATGTCATATTTGGATTCTGTGGAAAAGAAAAATATACTCTCTACTTTAGTGTCCAGAAACAATCCCTTCATCAAGTTATGTTGGTATTAGCAATTTAGAGTCAATTGAAATGTGAACTAGATTAAGATTGAAACTTCAGAATAAAGAGCTGAGAACAGTCTTTCTAAAAACACAATTATAATTACACTAAAGTAGTATGTCCAAGCTGTGGACTTCCTAGAAACCATCTATCAAACTCTGTCTTTATAGAAACTCTCAAGTATTGCCCATCCGCACCCCCACCCCATTCCCCGGCTCCAAGCATTTTATACTGAACACGTCCATGAACAGCATCAGCTGCCCTGAGTCTCCAGTTTTTCCAGAGGAAATGATGCTGTTATCAAGCAGCTATATGTTGTGAAATTTTTACAGCTTCTCAAAAGCTCTTTATTAAGAGAAATGTGCTCCAGCAAGCATAGCAATAACAGCCACACATGCATGCACACACACCCTGCAAAAATTCACAACATTCATGTCTGTGTCAACATGATTTCTGATAAGGACCAACCCAAGAACACAAATATGGTGTTGGCAGAGCCTGTAAAGAAAGAAAAAGCAGTGTTCTGCTTGCCTTCACCTCATCTGACTCCATGGGTACTACATCTTAATGCATTTTTATTAATACAGCCAACCATCGTCCTAATTTGTGTTTACCTGGTATTTTACTAAGAAATATAGTTTCGAATTTTTAGAAGAAAACTTTTTTCCATAATTACAGGACTGTGAATGGTAGTAACTTAATTAAGATCTAAAAAGACGTATGATATGTAGTTTTTAAAAGTCACATTTACAAGGAACATAATAATTTATTTCAGGCTATCACGAGTATTATAGCCCCAATAGATACGTGAATTACATAGCAGGTTTATTTTGGTCACAGTTTGTATTATGAATCATAGATTTATTGACTTTTGGTGGAGCTGATGGATCAATTCTTTTAAAGCTGATTCCAGATACCAAACTGCTACTGATTCAGTTACCAACATTTTAGTAAATAGTATTCAAAAACATTCCAGTCTATCATTCATGATGCATCAAAGTGAATTTCTCTGTCAGGTTTGATACCAATTTTTAGAAAATAAAAAATGAACAAATAAAAAGGAATCTGTCAAAACATAGGGAGAAAAAGAGAAGGGTTTTAGACAAAATTTCCCTTGGATATGATTACATGAAAGCACCTAAAGACTGTGAATTTGGTTCTCACTCCATGTAGAACGATTGTCTTCCTTCCTTTCTTAGGAATGTGTGTGGGTCATTTGCCCAGGGGTGGCCAGTGACACTTCCTTGCATTAGGCCGAGGCAGTGTTGGAATTTGGCCAAGAGAGATCTGAGGATTCTGAAGCCAGAGTGTGTGGAAACCCAAAGCCTGAGCAGCAGTGAGTCAGAGGAAGGTGTACCACAAAGTCAAGAGCAGAATATTCAAGGGCTGAGATGAGAAGGCCAGAGTCCAAGCACATGCCAGCTAGGAAAGTCATTAGAGTTGAAGTCCTCAGTCAAGACAGGGTCAAAGAATGAGGCCTTTGTCCATTTTCTTTTCTCCTCCCAATTCTACACTTTACACCAACTGTGCCCTCTTCTCTATGATTATTCAAAACTTGCTCCTCTTTTAAGATCAGGGTCACAACCTTTTGTCTCACAAAACATTCCCTGCTGACTCAAAGGCACAGCTATTCTTCCTTTCGTTGACTTATGCTGTTAACCATCTGTGGAGCACATTCAGGACTAAATCTTACAGTGTCTTTTGACATCTTCGAACTTGTTTCAGTGTGTTTTGCTTTTCCAAAGCAGATGATGAGCTCCTTGAAATTAGTACCTGATCAATAGTGAGAGCAGGAATACTATTTTTAGAGGTGAGGCTTGCTCACCCACTGATAGAACCACGGCCTTGAGGTTTATTAGATTTTCCTGGGGAGTAGGGAGAGCATGGGCAAGGTTGTTTCTGCCCAAAAGCCTAAGGCAAGGGTTGAATCTTCCAGGGTAAGTGGTCTTAGCACAATCTCATTGCGGTCTGAGCATAAATTCTTGGTGGTACTTTCTCACTATTTACCCTCTTATCATTTAGCAATTTCTCTTTAGCCACAGTTGTTTTACCTTTTTTTAGATTATAGAAAATTCTCCCTTCTTTCTGAAACCTACAAATGCTTTATTCTTATTGCATCTCAATATTGTGCTGACTTTTGAATTCTGGCAAGCCTCTAATCATTCAGTCTTTGGCTTTCTTGACTCACTTTTTATAATTGCATGTGTGTCTTTATCATTATTTATCCTATCCCATTCATGGGCCATGTGCTTTTAAGATCAGATTAATGGAAATGCTCCCTCAGTGGCCACACTGGCACTTTGATTTCCTCACATTTATGCTGTTCAGTGGGGGCGCTACTGGCTTGGGAGAGGGCAATTCTACAGTCCTTGGATGAAAGGAGTTTTAGTATCCCTGGCCTTCTACCTCTGAGAACCACCATTGCTGCCAGGGTTCATGACAAGCAAAAATACCCCCACAAATTTCCAAGTGGCCCCCGGTTGAGTTACACTGCTTTAGATGCTGCCTCCCCACCCCATACTACAAATTCACACACACTTTATCCCTACATGGGATGGTTTGTGCCTCTATGAATAAACTGTTTCATTTTTGAAAGCTTGTCATATCTTTAAGACATTCTTTCTTTTAGAGGGTGTTTGTTTAACCTTGGAATGACTCATATATTATTTTCTCTTATTTTATTTTGTTCACTTATTATTATGGTAAATGTCAAACACACACAATAGGATAATGAACCCTATTTTCAACAATTATCACCTAGTTTTATCACTTAGTTTCAACAATTACCAACTCATCCTGATCTTTTTATACTCCCACCTATCATCCTCCACCCATTTCCTGCTGCCACTAGATAATTTTGAAGCAAATCACAGACATCATTCATTGTAAATAACTTTTTGATAAACTTTTTTGACATCTTCTTTTTTTAAGTCAGTAAGGGTTAAGGTGAACCACTTGCTTAATTGTCCAGGACCCCGCCCTTCCATATCACCTACACATTCCTTCTGGCTCATCAGAATTGAATCTAGTGCTTTAGCTGCCTTCCTTGCTTCCTCTATATTCTGAGACAAAAATTCCAAGACAAGTCAAGAATTTATCAAATGCTCTGTTCATAGCAGAAGGAGACTTTAAAGCAGCTGTTTGGATTATACAAGCCTAGTTACTGCTTTATGTTATATCTGTGCTTGTTTGGTGGTCTGTAGTAGGCATTTGACATCCACATAGTCTCTCGGGTAAAGCAAAACATAATTTAACACCATCCAAATATCACTTCTATTTCTGACTCTCTGTGTTACCTGACAAGCTTTCCACCAGGCTGGGAAATTGGAGTCACTGATCAACCAAACTTCCTATTTCATTCCTTGCCAATCCTACTAATTTGGAAAAGGTATGTCCTGCTGATGTACATTACCTATCCCAGTACTTAATGAATTTAAAGAGATTGCTTTTCAATTGAGTCTATTAAGATATTTGGAAAATGAGGGGTACACATGTTGAGTCAGAAGATTGAAATGATTGGTTCTCTCATAACTGGTTCTTCAGTGATTAAGACAGTCAAATGGTGTATCCTGCTTTCTGCTTTCATCTCCCTCCTGGGATGCCTTTGCTGGCTATTTGATTGCTTAGTGATTAGAATTGATTAACCCTGCTGACTTTGGGACAGCTCTTTGAAAACAAGCTGATGAACTGTATAAACACTAAGCTTGACCTGGAGTATTCATAAGTGCCAAGCCATTGACTCTGAGGCCCCCGAGCTCTTCAGTGTATGTGGGAAGCCATGACCTTGACCTGGAATGCAACTTTTGAGCCAATCCCTTACTGAATCATGGCTATCCCCTTGGACTTCTTTCCCCAAATATAACTCCCCTCCTCCTACTTCTGGCCTCCAGATAGGTATTCCAAAAAAGTGACTTGTTTTAGGAACAGTTTGAACAATTCCTTGGCTGTAAGCAGCTCCAGCAGAAGAGAGGGGATGTTAAATGCTCATGTTAAACACTCCAAAGGAATGATGCTTAGATTGTTATATTCAATTAGTAAGGGCTCTGTTTAGAAAAGTCTTGTCAGAATACTTTTCAATCTAAGTTTCACTACTAAAAAGACTCATAATTTTGACTGCTTTATGTTCCTCTGTGTTCATGATATTAACCCCAGATTAGTGGGTAGAGTGGTGTTATTAATTATTATTATTATTGGCAATGGCTAAATACTGATAGTGATTTAAATAAATTTTCATGTCTCTGATAGAATAGGAAGGAGTTTGCCAAAGTCATAGTTTATAATAATTCTGTATGGCATGACCATATAAATGGCCATCAGAAAACTGGCAGGTCACCATCATGAGTTGTGGTATATAAGTACCTTGAGACAATAAGAATCCCCATCCTTGCCTACCTTTCTGAGTTGTTGTGGCAACGAAAATGCAAATGTATATGAAAGTCTTTGTAAGCTATAAGTCCTATTCAAATAAAGATAACAATGAAGATACTAATAGTGTATTATGCCCCTGGAATTAGTCAGTCATTGAGCTGTATTCTTCATATATCATCTCATTTAGTCTTCAACAATCTTCTAATGTTTTTGTTATAATTAATTTTCATATATATGTAAGTATATGTGGTATAGTGTAAATATAGCCACATATAAAAGTTTAATAAGACAGATTTTAGTGCTGTAAGGACCACTCTGGGCCAATCCTACCCCAAATCATTGATGCCTGCTAGAAAAATACAACAGGAACAAGAAAACGCATAGGCACACCAAATGAGTCAAATCAGGCACTTAACCATACCCTTCTCTGGTATTCAAAATTGATGACTCACTTATGAGGGATTTCTAAGCATCTAAAAATATATGTACCCTTAAAAATTATGTCAGCAGTGACTTGCAATTTATAAACAAGTACAAGACTTATCTTCTTCCAAAGTATCACTTTAATAATTATCCATTGCCACTCCCTTGGTTGAGTTCTTTCCACTTCCACTCTTCAGCATAACACATGATTATGCTTCACGTTTGGTTAATGTGAAACCAAAGACAGCTAACAGAGATAACCAGAGGCTAGGAAGAGGAAATGCCAGCTAGTTTCAGGATAATGTTACTTCCTTTTTATAGACTAAAAACCAGTCTTTTCATATTGGGTTGCCAAGGTATAAGTAGCAATGTGGTTCCTAAATGTCTAACAAAAAGGAAATTATTTAATAAATTATAATACAGTCATAAAATAGAATATTATGATACAATTAAAATGATTTTTTTAGTGTGGAAAATTATAGTATGGGGAAATCCTCAAAATAAAATGGTAAATGATAAAAATCAGGACATAAAACTGTGTGGTATGTCCACAAGTTTGTTTCACACACACACACATACACGACATGAATTGAAATGTTAACAAAGGTTATCTTTGGATATTGGAGTTATGGGGTTTTCACAAATTTTAGTTATTATATTTTTCCTTATTTTCCAAATATTCTATAATGACCATTTATTTTTTTAAAAAAGATGGATGTAAAATAGTAAAGGGGCTGTATATTGTGGTTTAAACATAGATAAAAGTTTCTGAAGATTATAGTTTCCAAAAAAGTTAATTTGTGTTTTAATAGTTCTATTTAATTGTGAATACAAATATAGTTTTCAAAAAATTTTGCTTCCCCTTATTGTAGGCGCTTTTTAGCAGATTCCTATTGCACTGCACAGTTCCGATCTTCCCAGCATGTATAGAATTTCCCAGGAGTACGTGTTAAATGTTTTGGTCAAATGACTTTCAGATGACTGGGCTCACTCTAGCAGAGGAACCCTGAGTGCACTGAGAGTTTCTTTCTAATTTAAAGGAGATCATTTAAATCTTCCTGGAGCTCCCAACGTGCTACTTGAAAGTTGTGTTAAATGAACCAAACAAAAAAAAACCCCTAGGGAATAAATGTGGCAAAAATAGGACTGAGATACATTTTTATGTGCAGGTATTTGAATATTAAATGTTGAAAAAATGATCTTAATTGGAGAGAAATGGAAAACCACTTGAAATGTAAATATGAGACATGATTATCACGCAGTGATATTAATTTCTCCCTTAGAAAATTATTTTTAAAACTTTATTAGAAAAATAAAACAGAACTTAATTAGATTGGTGTTACCCCAAAGTTGGCCAGCCTCATGGAGAAGAGAGAGGCATATTTCATGGTACCCAGTTAGCTAGGGCTTGTCCTCATAGGACTCTGAGGAGGTCTATGAGTAGACTCAGGTTAGAAGTGGGCAACTCTTGGTATGACAGAGCTTCGTCTCTGGGGCTTAAAGGTGCGGACTGTGTTCCTTTTGCTGTCAGACCCATTCTCTGCCTCTTCCCTGCTGCTATCTGCTATTTCAAGGAACTACACTTTATTAGGTTCTTTACCCTCTGGCTTGATGGAAGCTTGATTGGCCAAATGGAAGCTACTGGAAGATTGGAGAAAGGAGATAGGCAGAAGCCATGGTACTTTACTCTCTCTCCCTCTACCTTGGACAGTAACATTTTCTCCTCTGGCGTCAGCATCTAGCAGGTGATTCCAAATCCTGGATTCCATTAACACCCTCTGCCCCCTTTGCGCTTCCAGTCTTAGTAGTTTCCAGCTGTGGCTAATCTCTGGCTTCTTCATTCTTTCATCACTTATATAATACTCAGATTGGTTTTTGCTTTTCTCACTAGACTCTGGCAACACAATAGGTTATAATGTAGGATCGTGCTGGGAACTGCACCCCAGCTCAAGGGAACATAGATAAAGAAGGCAAATGAGGACATTTCAAAAAGCTACTGCATCATTAGATACATTTGTTGTGATGGCAGCAGGTAAAATGCAGGGGCTACATACACTAGGGCTTAATTATGCACAGAGGTTTAGAGAGAATTTTAAGCATGTGTCAAAAGAAAAATAAAAATTGGCTATCTTAATAATCTAAGTCTGATGGCTGATAGCTGGCAGGCTGTTTATGTGGAGAAGCCATTTTTTTTCCCTAGGAATAAACTTTTTGATTCCAAGAGCTAGTTCTCTCTTGAATAGAAGCCTTCTGGGAACATCCAAATTTAATAAAATTTGAATAAAGCCTGAATATAGGAAGATGTGTCCCATTGCTATGTTAAGCATGATTGGGTAACAGAGCATATATAATTTTTAAAAAACCACTCTAGGATAATTACTAGCTGCTTTTTGAATTAAAATTTTTTCCACTCTGTATTTATTGTCAGGACCATAATTTGTGAAATAAAAGAATTACCAGTTGCTACAGTTTTGTCACCCATGGGAAATCCTTTTGATCGAGGCAGGCATAGACCACTTACCAACTGTAGCCTATAAAGAAAGACGGCAAACCAGCTGTGCTCAGTACTGACAAAATCTTTGTTGAATGAGAGCATGAAACATCAGTGACCAGGAATGAGCAATTCATTCTGTCTGGACTTAACAGTATCTGTTCAATTAGGCTTTGAAGAGTGGCAAGACCTTGTATAGGCGAGAGCGGGATGTGATTTCGGAAGATTCAAGAGGTAGAGAGGAGAGAGTAGCAATCAGGTGAGGTGGGAGTAAGAAATTGTAAGAAGGCTGGCTTTGTCAGTCAGATTAAGCAGTTTTGACTTTCTTTTGTGGATGAGAGGGCACAGAAGTTTTTTGAGTTGAAGAGTGAGTGACATGATAGGATTTGTGCTTTGTACGTTTTTTGCACACATGAGTTTAATAAATAATTGTCAAATTAAATTTTTGAAAGATGACAATGAAACGGCAGCTAAAAATTTTTCTGAATATAATTACAGTGCTTTAGGTTGAGAGCATTTTCAAGCTAGGTGTGGTTAATGCCTATTGTTCATTTCCTAGCAACCATACATGCGTTTGGTGGAGATATCAGAAGGATCACTTGAACATCTCCACTTACAATCACTCAGAGGACAGTATGTTGCAAAGGAGACATTTACCTCATTTGTTCCCATATCTTCCAGGGAATGCATGTCATGGTCAGAAAGCATGACTGAGATTTAAGGTAAGGATGGGATTGTGCTTCTTCAGGAGAGTTGGGGAGCACAGGATGGGAGAAGCAGTTCAGTGCTCTCCTGCCATGCTCCCATCAGAAGATCCTCACAGAAAACTTAAATATGAAGGAATTTGCAGAGAGAGGTCAGATAATACGGGAGGCAGGAGGTTGTCAAAGGAGATCTGACGGTGAGATATGGGTGAGGAAGGGCAAAGATGGAGTGAAGGACAGAGACATCATCAACACACTGAGCATCTGTTTAGTAATCCTTAGAACAATCCTGAAGGAAGTTGTTATCATGCCCAATTTATAAGATGAGCAAACAGAGACCCATAGAAGTTAAGTGGCTTGACCAGGTTAGCCAGTTCAGGGTCTCTTCATTCCAGGTGCTCAAGGCACCAGCACAGAACTCATTGACTCACCTTGGTTGCCTGTGGCCAACTTGTGATAAGTCCACTCTCTGCTGATCTTCCTTACCTGTCCTTGGCATTTGCACCTTTCCAGTTTCCTCCTCAAAACACTGCTTGGTTCCAATCCTCATCTCTACCTCCCCTCCTTCACTTCCTACCTCTCTGGCTGCTCCTTGTAGGCATCCTTGGCAGGCATGTCTTCCTCTAAGAGGTGATATTTCCCAAAGCTTCATGCCCAGCCTCTTCTTTTCTCATCTATGAAGCTTCTGCGGTGATTCATCTACTGCTCTGACTTTAATCTCCACTCACATAGAGCTGATGACCTCTATAGATGTTGGTCTCCACTTCAGATAGTTCAGCTGTCTCCAGCCCATACTTCTCAATAGGTGTGAGCACATTCCACATCATTTCAAATATCAAAGCAGAACCCATCTTTCATACCCTGAAGTCCCCATTAGATTACCTCATCTGGGGACAGTGTTTGAAAACCATGGCCCCTACATCTCTGAGGTCTCTCTCAGATCTCAAGGATCCAAGCCTATGATCACAGAAACTGAAATTATATCACACCCCAAATTAATGCCAACATGTCTTCTCCAAAGGGGAAAATAAATCTTGAGATGTAATGTGCATTTTAGAAACCATTGTAGTTTTGTCCCAGACATGAGATTTGGTCAGTAAACCTCTCACTCCCCACTGTTGACTCTATCAGGTGAGAAGAGGGGAATGAGGGAAAGGAGGAAGGGATGGAGGACTTTTATAGAACAGGGGTCAGCCACTGTTGGGAAGGAAGTCAGTTACCTAGCAAGAGTGCCCTCTCTTCACCTCCCCTAGATATCAATTTGTGATATTCCATTTCTTCCTCCTTTCTTTTAAGACTGCTCTCAGTATTTATTTTAACTAGATTTTACATATTAAAAGTGGAAAGTAGGAGATGCATATATCATATTCTCATGCCATGCTCCCATCAGCAGATCTTCATAGAAAACTTAAATACAAAGTAATTTGCAGAGAGAGGTCAGATAATATGGGAGGCAGGAGGTAAACCGAATATGGGATTTGTGGATCATAGAGAAATGTACAATTCTTCAAATGAAGATGGCCTCTTTTGACCATTATTAATTTAACTAGTATTTATTAAATGTGTTTGCAATGTGCCTGACACTCCACAGAGTATTAAGTTGAAAAATCTTCCACAGGAAGTTTTAAAAACAGAAATGAGTCTCTTGTGTCCAAGAAAGACTAAGAAATGGCCAAAGGGTCACACGTTAAAATTCTAACTTTAAGAACATATGTGGATTGCTGGATATAATATCAATATATCAAAAATCAATTACATGACTATACACCAAAAATAAACATCTGAGAAATACCGTTCACAACATCAACAAAGCCCCAAGGTACTTGGGCATTAAATTAACAAATGATGTGCAAGACTTGTGTGGAGGAAATTATAAAAGTCTATGGAAAAAATATTTTAAGAAATATAAATAAATGGAGATATCTACCATGTTTGTGGATGGGAAGACATAAAATCCTAAAGAAGTCAATTCTCCCCCAAAGTAATCTATGAATCTAATAGAATTTAGATGAAAATCCTAATGGGTATTTTGTACATTTTCATAAGCTGATTCTAAAATTGATCCAGACAAAGAGCCAAGAACAGCCATGGTAATTTTAAATACAAAGAACACAAAGGAGATTCATCTTACCAGATGTTAGGACTTCATATATTGCTATAAGAATTATGACAACGTGACATTGGCACAAAAGTGGGAAAAGAAGACCACTGAAACAGAATGGGGATTCTGAAATAGACTGATGCACAGCAGAGAATTACCAATGAGTGTGGAGAAGTTGGACAGTTTCATAAGTGGTTCTGGAGATTATGAGTTTAGGGGATGGAATAATTTCTTGAGACTCAAAGACAAAGAAGGAAAAGATTCATACATTTGTTAAAGAAAATTTTCAGGAAAGTTAAAATCATGATTCTCATACAGATATAAAGTAAATATGTACTAAAGATTTTGTTTACTTCATTATTAATGAGGGAATCAGGTGGATGTTACAACCATTAAAAAGAGAAAGCAGAGAACCACAGATTTACATGGAATAAAGGAATGTTGAAATAAATTTATAAATGGACATAAAGCTGGCTTTTTCCACAGGTAGGATGGGGAAGGAGGATTAAAAGGTGTGGGCAGAAGGAGTCAATCAAACTGCCAGCAGACAGAATTTATTTTTATGTCTAGTGACAATTATTTTGCACTGTCATCAGTATCTTAAAGTTGTAAAATAGTTTGTGACAATGAGCAGCTCATGTCCAATAACCTGGAAGGATGTACCCTAAACAGTACATGACTTTCCACTGAGAACATTCAGTAATCTTTTGTGTTCCTTCCAAATTTCTTACATATATGACTACATTAAGAAAAAAAAGTCTTTTGCCCATCAAAAAATATCGTAAATAAAGCAAAATAATAAGAAACAAACTAGGAGAATCTCTTTGTGATGCTTATGGTTAACAAAGGATGATCTGACACATATAAAGAATCCCTACTAATCAATTTTAAAAAATATAAAATAGCCAGTGGAAAATGGACAAATGATATGAATAGGCAATTCAGGAAAAAGAAACTCAGGATGACAAAAGAATATATGCAAAGATGCTCAACCTCACCAGAGATATGTATCCCAAAGGATCCCAAAGATAATTAGAGAAATGCAAATTAAAACCACAGTGATATAACACTTTACATTTGTTAGATTGGAGAAAAATAAAAGCCGGCTCACAGTTACAAATGTCATGGACTAATGGAGCTGTGAAAA
This sequence comes from Eidolon dupreanum, assembly GCA_028627145.1. Lineage (NCBI taxonomy): Eukaryota > Metazoa > Chordata > Mammalia > Chiroptera > Pteropodidae > Eidolon > Eidolon dupreanum. The sequence continues at coordinate 53,968,960 of CM053504.1, read as the reverse complement.
CAAACTACTGGTGAGAGTGTAAAGCAGTATAGCCTCTAACTCGGTTATTGCTGGTAAAATTAAAGATGTGTATGTCCTCAAACCAAGTAATTCATTTTCTGAGATTTTTTTTTCTACGTATGCACAAAGAAATAGAAGCAAGACTATTTTTACAGCATTGCCTATAAGAGCAAATTATTAGAAACCACTTAAATGACCATCAAAAGGGGAATGAAAATTGTATTTGTATCAAGGGGTGCTTAGTTAAAATGAATGTACCAAAGCTACATTTATCAATATTGGTTAATCCCCATATATAATGCTAGGTAAAAAATCAAGTTGCAGAACAATGCATATATATACTATCATTAACATCAAATCTTAAAACACACATGAAAATGATAAAAAATATTTCTAGGATGGTGGTGACTTCTGGAGAGGAAGGAGGAGCAGCCAGGGAGGACCACACAGGGCATAGTTGAGACTGTGATGCTTTATTTCTTAGGCTGAAAGGCTGAAGATAGTGTTTGCTCTATTTTTCTCTAAATTTTTTTTATGTTTTAAGTGGGTGATCATTTTTAAAGTCTATGCACCTGGATTATAGTTGGTATAAGTAGATTCTAGCCTTAGAGTTGAATCAAAGACCACTTTCTACTTTTCTGTTCATTGCTCTCAGAAATGGACTTCCCTCTCCCCTCAGGCTGAACTTTGCTTCTTAGAGAAATCAAGAAGTGGACAGTAGGTAGATTTCTACCCTCTAAGGGACCCTGGTCCTTGAAAGAGCCAATATTTTCTTTGTCTGGAGCACCTGTCCTCTAGGACAGAGGTCCCCAGCCCCCGGGCCATGGACCAGTACCGGCCCACAGCCTATTTGGAACTGGGCTGAACAGCAGGAGGCTAGTGGCAGGCAAGCAAGTGAAGCTTCATCTGTATGTATTTGCAGCTGCTCCCCAGTGCTAGCATCATCGCCTCAGCTCCACCTCAGGCCATCAGGTATTAGATTCTCATAGGAGCACTGGTCCGTGGTGCCAAAAAGGTTGGGGACTGCTACTAGGAGGTGGACTGGACTTGCCTATAGCTGTGGCAAGTCTAGAAGAAGAGAAAAAAAGCTCTTCCCTGAAGGAAAGCCCTTTCCCCAGCCCTATGGGCTTGAAGCAGAGCGAGACAGAGTAGAATCCAGGCCAGAACAGGGCCTCCTGTTCAATGCTGTGAAGGCCAGCTCTAACCCTTCACTTGGCTAATGTTAGCCTTGTAGGGCTCATGGAAAAACACAGCTCAGTAAGATAATATCTCACAGTAAAAATATCAAAGTACAAGACCAACATATCAAGAAGATATAATAATCATGAATGTATCTGGAGCAGATATTCATCATGCCCAGCATTCTAACTCACTTCCTATTTTAAAGGATTCCCTACCTTCCCCTATAGAAGCTCAAAGTGCCCCACCATTATTTTCTCCACCTCCTTGGCCCTGAAGGCCAGTCATATGACCTAGGCTCTGCCAATGAACACGACTTTGCCTCACTTGTTTTGAGAGCTAGTGACATGGAAAAGCAGAGACCACAAAATCCTCCAACAGGCCGGGAGCTCCTGGAAGGCTGAGCTCTGAGGGTAGCATTTTGGCTATGCTGAGAACCATAGCAGTTGCTGTGAGATACTCAAGGCATTGGGGAGCAACACCTATAGCTTTGCAGTGAAAGTAATGGCTTCTTCACATAACTTCTGTGCTTGATGTGCAACTCTTGGCAGGGTAGTGTTGATCTCAGTGTTCCAAGTCTCCCAATAATTCTGGGAGGTACTTTTTCTGCTTAAGCAGGCCAAGGTCAATTTCTGTTACTTGCAATTTAGAATCCTGACTGATAAGCCTAACAACAGAGCCTTGTAATCAATAAAATAAAAAGGATCAGAATCAAATGGAAAAATTTACAAATGCCATGATCAGAGTGGGAGATTTAAAAATCACTCTTTCAGAAACTAATAGATCAGGGAGATAAAACATCAAAAAGATATGGAAGTTTTGAACAAGGAGATTTTAAAACTTGATCTACTAGGGATATAAATAGAACCTGGCATGTAACAAATATAGAATTAAATCAGTCAACATATATTTAATGAGCACATGCTATATACCAGGCACTGTTCCAGACATTTGGGATACATCAGTGAAAAAAAATGTTTACTCTAAAGTTTGATAAACAAGATGTTATAAAGAAAACAAAATTTCGTTGGAATGATAATATTGCCCTGTCTACCTTTTTAAAAAACAGAGAAAAATTATTTATTTCACTTGGCAACAATACAGTTTCTCTCTTCCAAAGAACTCAGAGTATTTGTACACATCTTAACTGATAGCCTTGTAGAGATGGAGGAGAAGAGGGTGGGGAGAAGGGGTGGGGAGAGGAGAGAGGAGGAAAGGAGGTCACTGCAGGGCCAGGTGGTAAAGATGATAAAATAATTTTCCTGTTTTTTGTAATAATCTCCAAGATGTCCACACCTATGTCAGTTCACCAACAAGTCAGCTGCGAAATACTTTTTTCTCAACTGAATATTTAATCTATAAATGAGAGCCCCCTGCTCTATAAAGTTGTTCTTCTTGCACATTTGTGTCTCTTTCTCAGCTGGAAAAACGTGTAGTAAATATTTGCATTAGCCTGTTATCTGTTATCTCAGTCCAGGATTTTCTCAAAGGAGCTTCAATTCAGTTTAATGACTATTTATTGAGTATCTTCTAAGTTCTGGGCATTGTAGAGATTTAGTGGTGGGTATATTCATGAAGTGTTTCTCAGAGTGTGCTCCTAAGGCTAGTAACAGTTGCACCAGCTGGGAAATTTTTAAGAAATGCAAATTCCAGAGCCTCACCTCATTGCTATACAATTGGAAACTAGGGGTCCTGGTCCAACCATCTGTATTTTAGCAAGTCTTGGGGTGACTGTGTTGAACAAAAGTTTAAGAACCACTGAAGTTGTGTTAAAGGATGATTTTCAATACAATAATAGCTCAGTAACTGTTAGATAAATGGGTGAATGATGAAACAAAAACAGCAAAACGAACTAGCTGTTCTAGAGTTCAGAACAGGACAAAGTATTAGCATATTTATAAGAATGAGAAAAAACAACTCTACTTCTCACAGCCTTTCTCTCTGCTGGCTTTGGCACACTCCTGTGTTCCCAGGATAGATTGTTAATTCCTTTTTCTGTGTTAATTCCTTTATTGATCGTTGTCTACTGCCAACTGTGGGAAGAACGAAACAACAACAAAATAAATGAACAAGATCAGACAAAACCAGAAGCGGCAGCAGCATTTGGGAATTGGTGATGTCGTGACTGAAATTTTGGTTTTGGTAAGTTGGGGCAAAAGTAAATAGAGATTGGTTTGTTATTTAGAAGGCGAACAGAATTCATTGTTAATTCTCTCTGCCCTGGTCTGGAGAGAAAATAGGCACCTCTCTTCTCTCTCTTTCTGGAAGAGGCTGGCAGAGCTGAGCTCAGCTCTTTAGTGAAGTTAGAACTTGCTTGGGGACACTGGACTTCCTCCACAAAAGGATTTTCTTTTTTTTTTCTTTTCTTTTTTTTCTTTTTTTTTAATGGAGGAAACACTTTTGTGTCTTCTAAGCTGCATCTGGCCGCCAGCCTGGTCCTCTGCAGCCCCTGTCTTCCCACGATCTGACCTGGAGTCTAAGGGGCTTTATTTGACATCTAAAACTCTATGACGTTTGGGGAGTGAAATAAACTTGAAGTGAATTTCACGGGAATCTCAACTGGGAGCCCTGGGACATCGTTCTGCCCCAGAGGAGACTGGAGTTGCCTAAGAGTTGAGGACACTTTGGTTTCACAATGTGACTTTTGTCACAGTAGAACACACTTTAGATTCTCACTTCCTGTTCTAATTCTGTTTGGAAATAAGAAAATCTGCTGAGATTTTGTTTCCAAAGAGCAGTTTAACTTTGTGAAGAAACTTTCTCTGCAAACTAGAAAAGGGAATGAGAACAAAATTGTAGTCAACATGTCCTGACACCGGTTAAATACTAATTTAAGTAGCCAGGTAATGCTAGTAGTTAAACACTGACAGTATTTAGCGTGGAAAGCCTTGCTGTGCAGAGGAGCACCCTGCGGGCAGGAGGTAGGGAGAGCATCGCTCAGGTCTGGACTTTGAATGAGATCTCAGAGGTAAGCCAGGGAAGGGGAGAGGGATGACAAGGCAGAGAGGGACAGCACAGGTGAAGCCTGATGGAGAGCAGTGGCTGAGGTGGGAGGGAGTGTGGTGTGAGGAAGCCACGTGATATCAAAAGCTTAAAAGATAGTCGGGAGTCAGGCTGTGAGAAGCCTTGCATCAAGTTAAAGAAATGTGACTTCACCCCATAGGTTAGAGGGTGGTATTAAGTGTGTCCTCAGGGAGGATGGGCCGTGTTACTATGATTTACAAAGAGCACCATGCAGGAAAGGAGAAAGTGGCTGGGAGGCTGCGGGGATAATCCCGGACAGCAGTGGCAGGTGGGGGAGCTGCCTCCTGCTCTGGGGTTTTTCCCTCACTCCCCAGAGTCCCCATCTCTTCCCCCAGTGTCCCCTTGGCAGAGCAGAGTTCATAGCCCTTGCCAAACTGGAAGCACAACTGGAAACAGAAATTGGTACACCAGAAAGTTCTTTGAAGTATCGTATTTTGTCTTTAAGAAAAAAATCATGCAACTATATGCATTCTGAGTCATAAAATTGCTGCTCTGGGAAGCTGGGCCATATTTTTTTTCCTGTGGCTTCGTGTGCCCTCTGCATCCCCCAGGGTCACCCATATTCCATTTGGGAAGGGGCCTGTCCCATGCAAGCCTCTCTGTTGACACTCCCTGCACACACTACATGAGTAAGGATACCAGACTCGTTTTGTGGATCAGTAAGCACATTTGCAGAAATAATACCTTTCTGTGTCATCTAGACAATGACTTTGCTTGTCTTGAGTGAAAGGATTTATGGAACTGGATTTTTGTAAATGAATTTTATTGTCATTCTCTTCTGATACTATCCCTTACTCTCACTCTAATTGATAAATATTTAGTTAATTGGCTTTATAGATCAATAGATAGCTAATTTGTGGGTATAGAGTACTAAAGGTTGACTCCCCAATGGAAGGTCTCACTTTAACTTGATTGCAGAGTATTTTGTATTTTATATCAGACATTTCAAATATCGATTGTAATAGTTAATATTAACTGAGCACTTACTGGGTGCTAGACACCACACTGAGCTAATTATTTCATTCCCTCTTTACAACGAGCTCAAGGTAGTTACTATTATTATTATTATTATTCCCATTTTATAGATGAGAAAACTGGGATTTGGAGATATTCTTAAAGTTTCCCAGATTTTCACAACCAAGAAATACAAGAGCCAAGATATACACTCAGGTGTTCAAAATCCAATATGTGTGTTTTTAGCTGCTCCACTATAGGAATGAAATTGAAACTCTGGTGGATGACTAGACCAAACTCTTAAGATCTTTTGTAATCCTGACATCTGATAATTTTGATTCAGTCTTAGAAGAGCAGACTGATTCTGATGAGAATTAATGAATAGACTATTGCATTATCTTCTTGAGATAAAAGAGCACCCAATAAGACTGTCCCATTGGAATTGTGTTTTTCTCATTTTCATTGGGTTTATGGGTAGAAGCTGCAGAGATTACTATATTTCAGAGAAAACTTGATTTTCTTTTTAGAAATGACAACTTGTCACTGTCTTCATCTTCTCAGCTACCATAACAAAATATCACAGGTTGGCTGGCTTAAACAACAGAAATTATTTTCTCACAGTTTTGGAGGCTGGAAAGTCCAAGATCAAATTTCCAGCAGGTTTCAGTTTCTGGTGAAAGCTCTCTTCCTGGTTTGCATATGGCTATTTCTGAGGGAAAGACGGGGAGAAAGGGAGAGAGCGAGAGCGAGAGCGAGAGCGAGAGAGAGAGCGAGAGAGAGAGAGAGAGAGAGAGAGAGAGAGAGAGGAGAAGGAGAGAAAAGGATCTCTTCTTTTTATAAAGCCACCAATCCTACTAGATTAGGGCCCCACCCTTATTTCCTCATTTAACCTTAATTACCTCCTAAAGACCCTATTTCCAATTATCGTCACATTGAGGGTTAGAGCTCCACATATTCATTTGGGGGACACAAATGAGTCGATAGCAATCTCTAACATTTGCCTTGGCATTGAGTTCCCCTTGCCCTGGGTGGCAGCCCAGTGACTGTGCCTGGCCCCTTGTGCACACACAAGCTGCACATTTCACCTGCCTCACCTTCCTTGATGTGCCCCTGTCTAACACTGCCTTGCTGTGTTTTTGTTATTTTGTGGTGTTTGCAAAACTGTCTCTCTTTCTCCAGGTTTAAAAATGCAGTAGAAGTTTTATAATGAACTACATCATTCTTTCAGGTACATATTAGTTGAAATCACTGTTATATATTCCAGTGAAACTTTTATTCCAGTGAAACTTTACTTTCTTTATATATACAGCACAAAATAGCAATAATAGGATCCATCAAATTTCTAGAGCACTTTATAGTTTTCATACTGAGCTCATTTACCTAATTTCCTCATTTAATCCCTGGGTAATCAATGATAATTATTCCCATTTTACAGATGACGAAAAAAAAACTCAGAGGAATACATTGACTACTACAGGTGAGCTGAAAAACTCTTCTATCTGTAAATAGTGTTCTTCCTACAATGTCTCACTTATTGCCTACACCACCCTCTGTAAACTTAGGTCCCCGTTTCTCATTGGCACCTATTGACTCTCTTATCTCTTCTGGGATGAGTACTCCCTTTACACAAGAAAGTATTCTTCTTGGAATTAGGTTCTGAATTGTGGTGATCTCAATCAGGCAGTTCAAAGGCAAAGTTCTGGATGATTCAGTGGAGGGCTTGTTTTGGTGAGATGGCTCCATGTGATGGTGTCTTAAGCTTCGGGATCACTCTGCAGCTGAGACACAGCACTGCCAAACTCATGAAGCACCCGGGGCTTGTTTTGACTGTACGTTGAGGTCATCTCTAAGCTGTGGCTACTGTGGTTTTGGGATATAAAGCTTCACAGATGACAGGTAAGACTGTCAATACTACACCCCAAAACTATTGCCAAAACTAGTCCAAGGAAAACACCAGATGCTAACTGAAACTGAGACAACATTTGCATTATTTATGGAGCAGAAATTTAAACAATAATAGCAAAAACAAAGGATGAATTTCAGGTTGTTATTAATTAAACTAAAGGAAACATAACAGTATCTAAGGGAATTTTTTTTTTTGATGATCAGATCTGATACCTTAGAATGATTGTTTCAACTAGAAGGATAAAGCCACATAAATGATTTACTCAAAATAGTAGTTAACTTCAGCCTTTTGCTTTCATACCATTGATCTAGTGTTGCGCAATGTTATAGAAGGGAACAGGAATGGGAGTCAGGACAAATGACACAAAGAGTTGTGTAACTTCGAGCATGTTATCTAACCCTGTCTCAGTTTCTTCAGCTGAGAGAAGAGACAGCTATGAAGACATGGCATCCTTCAGAGGGGTTAAACTATATGATCTCTAATGGACTGGCTCAGACTGCAGACACAAACCGGGGTGCCCAGGTTCAAATCCCAGCCATATAATCTGCTAGCTTTGTGACCTTAACAAATTCCTTAGCTCTCTGTGCCTCCTTTTCCTTATTTGTAAAATTTAATCTCGTTGTGTTGTGAAAATTAAATTAGTGAATATATAAGTACTTTAAATGGCACCTCACATGTAGTAAGTCCCTGAAGTGTTAGGTGTTACTGTTATTAGATGATCTTTACTTAGAGGACATAATAATGTGCACTGGAGGCAAGAAAGAATGCAGGGAATTTCTCTAAGGATTCTGTGCTTTGACTAGGGAATAAACAGCAAAGGAGAAAGAAACAAATATCTAAGTACTTATCTTTGAAGCTACTATATTACCATTGACTAGATCAGAGATGATACATATAAGGACTCAAAAAATATTTTTTGTAGGAATGAATAATCCTATGAAAAAAGTTTTTTATTTTTAATTTCTAGTTTTTAGAACAAGAGTCTGATGATCAGAGAGGTTAAGTAATTTGCTTGCGACCACACAGTTAACAACAGCTGAACTGGTATTAGAACACAGGCTTCCAAGGCTCTTCCATTATAGCATAATGCTTCTGAAGTGTTGGCCAGGAAGGGGACACTAATATGTCCTGCCGGAGTGAGACAGGGCTCCTGCTTGGTGACAGCTGCACAGTAGAGCAGGGACAGAAGTGCAGTAACCCCACCAAGTGTTGCCTTGTACAGAGAAAGAACAACGTAAACTAGGAATCAGCTACTATTCCCTACTTGTATGAAGAACAGATCACGGAGAATTATGGAGAACGCCTTTAGTTTAAGCCAGAAGAAAGCTGAGCAGGTTATAGACTGCATAAGAAAGTATAAACTGAAAATTAATTACTCATTTTAGAAATATTATAATTTTTCAAATTATTTTAAAGTTCCAAAAGAAAACTTGGAAATCAGTTAGTTCTACCCTCTCTTTTTATAGATAAGGAAATTTAAGACTAAAAATAGCTAACTCACCCAAGGTCACAATGATATTATTTCGTCTTATTCTGGGAAACTGTGAAACAAAGTAACAAAGGAAAAAGAAGAGCCGATCTTCTAACATAGAATTCAGCAAACTTTTTCTTAAAGTGCCAGATAGTAAATATTTTAGGTTTATGGACATATAGTCTCTGCCATTGTAGCAAAGGCAGCCATAGACGTGTAAATGAACAGACATGGCTATGTTCCAATAAAACTTTATTTACAAAAACAGGCAATGACACTGGGATGACTATAACAATAAAAAAAAAAAAAAGGCAAACAATAAGTGTTGGCAAGGATGTGGAGAAATTGGAACCCTCACATATTGCTGGTAAGAATGTGGAAAACACATTCTTACCAGCACATCCTTAAAAGGTTAAATGGAATTACCATATGACCCAGCAATTCTACTTCTAGGTATATGCCCAAGAGAATGAAAACAGGAACTCAAACAAGTCCATGTACCCCCATATTCATAGCAGCACTATTCATTATAGGTAAAAAGTGGATATAGCCCAAATGTCCATTAATAGATAAATAAATTATTGTATACATATACAATAGAACATTAAGCCATAAAAAAGAATGACATATTGACACATGCCATAATGTGGATGAACCTCCAACCCATTATGCTAAGTGAAAGAAGCCAGATGCAAAAGGCTACAAACTGTATGATTTCATTTCTATGAAAGTTCAGAATAGATAAATCCACAGAGACAGAACACAGGGGCTGGGGGAGAAGGGAATGGGGAGGAATTGCTTAATGGGTACAGGGTTTTACTTTGGCATGATGAAAATATTTTGGAACTAGATAGAGGTGGTGATTGCACAACACTAAATTCCTCTGAATTGTTCATTTTAAAACAGTTAATTTTATGTTATGTGAATTGCACTTCTATAAATTATTTTTTAAAGGCAACAAGGCAGATAGATATGACCCTAAAGTGTAGTATGCCAATTCCTGTTATAAAAGAGAGAATGTAATGTTTTGATAAACAGTGAGTTTTTATTGTCAGGGATGTTCACTGTTGTTATAATTGTTTATCCTGTCAAGGAACAGATATAAAACAATTTTCCAGGTATAATATTTTCAGAGCCAAGAATATTATGAATGTAAAGATGCCTCCAAACCTAACCAGGACAGTTTTGGACACATTTCGGACTAAATTTAAATCCATTGAATCTTTTGGTAAGGACAAAATTCAATGTCAAAGGGCTTTTAACTATTTTTTAGAATCCATTGGACATTCCTACCCCAATTTTGGGAACTAAAATAAATGTATGGGGCTTTTCGTCAACTTCCTGTTTCTAAAGAAGAACCTAAAAAAATCTCATGTAAAATGTGCCAGAAGATTTTGGAACATCAAAGAATTCCAAAAAACAAAACAAAACAAAATAAAAACAAAAACAAAGGAATTCGTTTATTGTAAAAGAATATGAAAGACACTAGATGATTTTATTTAATAAACACACAGAATGACTCTTTCCCAAAGACAGTTTAAGGGGTTTAACTAATTTAGGGTTCAGTGACCCTAAAGCCATGTCTAATTAGACATGAAAACACACTGTGAGAAGATTTGTGTGCTATGGAAAGATGAGAAATTCTCACGTGAAACTGGACAACTTGGCCTGATTAGGCTTGCTGCTATTTTAAATTAATTTTTACAGTTGGGAAGCATGAGAAGCATTTTCAAAGGAAAAGATGGTAGAAAAGAAATGGTATCTGTGATTTGACTTTTGTGTCAGACCAGCTTTCCAGGTAATAGAGATGCCACAGTGCCATTTTGCTGGAGGACAAACACCCCTCAGGTGGCATCTGTTCAAATAATAGCTACATTTAAAGTTATCATAGGGCCCGTTAGGGCTTTAAGAGTCACTAACAAGAAGGGCTGCCTGACATTAGACTGGCTCACTCCTGAATGACCGTCCTCCGTGGCCCCCTGCTTCCTCTCCCAGGTGCCTAGCATTCTGTGGTGACACCTTCCTGTAGACACACAAAAAATCCTTATTTACATTTTAGTGAGAATAAGTTTAAGGCAATGGGCATTTACGTTTAGCTAATTTTAACAGAAATAACAAGTGTTATCTCTTGAGTTCTGATTCTGGGGAGCAGATTGGAAAAGAGTATTTCTGGGCAGAAGCCTCCTTGGGGACACTGAATATTCACTTAGTAGAGGCTCACAATTCTGCCTGAGACTAAGGCTAGCCTAGGAAGTGTAAACATTGGCTTTGAGACTGTGAAAGAGAAACTCTGTGAATGAAGGGCATACACCAGAGCTCTTTAGGAGATTTATTGACCATAGAAGATTAATTTAGCTCCACCACTTAGGTTGAAAAAGTTCTTCACAGCTGGGTGGGTGGAAGGTTATTAGTGATTCTTTTTTTCTTTTTGCTTTGCTGTATTTTCCACAATGAGATATATTACTTTAATAATCAGTGAAAAATAAAATCTAAAAAAATGTAAAATTAAAAAAAAAGTTTTCTGCCTATAATTATTTTCATTGGCCACAGACTCATCCAAACTTTTATTCAATCTGTCATTACCACCCTTCTGAAACTGCTGTTTAAAATAATTGCGGTAGGACAATTCTGAGAATTACTCTAGCTATAGCTTTTGGTTAGACTGATGAGTGTTTTTTGTCTATACAGCCATGGAGAGCTGGTAGGATTAGATGTTCCGATCACACTGAGGTGTGGACAGATCATCATGCTTGGTTTAATTGAAAGAGACAGTTGGAACTGTTGTTGGGACTATTCTGTCCCAGTGTGTGCAGACAGCCTTAGAAATAGTTGTCCTTTTGTACTACTCCCCGCATTTTGAAACTATAATACCACAAAGACTCTGCTTATTTTTTACAATTTTATCTCCTCTGTTTGATTGTGGAAGGATAGGAGAAAGAAGGAATGAATGAGTGGGAACCCCAGGATACTGCATCAACCTGGATTCAAGATGACTTGGATCTTCCTACCCACATCTTCTTGAAGACCAGGTTGATGCAGTATCCTGGGGTCCCCGTTCATTCACCATCTGTATATATTTGGAAGCTATTTCACAGTCTTTTAGATCATAGGTATGTACTGTTTTACAATTTTTCTCTTATCTTCAATATCCATTTTTTATACTTTTGTTATGATAAACATATACCTCTTAGATCAATATCCATGTCTGGAAGAAGGTACGACTATTTCACTATCAAAGAAAGTTGCTTTACTTTTGAGAGCTATAGTGAAGGGTCTATTTATCAAACTAGAGCCACTTAGCCAGCCACTTTCATCTTGGTGCAATAATAGCACGCCAGCTCTTCCCAGCCCCAGCTGGTTTAGACTATGTGAGGGCAGCTGATGGGTGTCCCACATACCACAGGGCAATCAGTTGTCTTGGAGTCATCAGCTCAAACTGAAATTAGGCTGAAAGCTATATCATGTCAAGATAATGATAATTCTCTCCTTTTAGATATTTATAAGTTATGGTAAGATTATAATGTCAATAATTCCAAGTTTCGAATCTTCCATCGAGATGGTTTTTTGATGAGTGGGGGTTCGTCTTCTTTCCTAGGCAGTTAGAATCTTTACCAATGCATTCCCCAACCAATGCTCTCTTTCATCCCTTACAAGCTGTTTAAAGCATGTTATCCTTGTTTCTATTTACCAGCTCTTGAAAGTAAAGCATGTATGATGGAAACAGTTCAAGTTGTCACAAAGACTGGCCCATTTGAATTCCATGTCGTGTCACCGTTCTAATCTGGGTTTTGCTTATATGGAGTCTTGCGTCTTGTAACAAATGACTTTGATAAGCAGCCTGGGTCAACTGAGGGCTGGAACAGATAATCTCTTTTGGAATCAAGACAATTTAAGAGACTTCGGCCATCCGTTTCAGCCTGGCACCCTGGGGTGGCTATATGATGGTGGAGTCACCATGTTCTCAGCTCTCAGCTTTGCAAGTTCTGATACTCAGTCCCCAGAGCAAATCAGGTTTTTAATTTCCAGCAGTCAAACTCACAAAAGGCTGATGGATACACCTCCTCATAATGTACTTATAAGAATTACATGAGAGAGTGGACATAAATCTTACTTATGTTTGGGCCTAGAACATTTAATAAGCGTCCTATAAATGGGCTCTTATTTTATCCTGTGGCCTGTTAAATGTTATGTGACAGCATAGGACAAACGCTGAGAAATATTTATTCATTGGTTCCCTCTCCTAGGTTCTAGAATCCATACAGAGCACCATTCTTCTATCAGGTAGGTAGTCAGTCATGACATGATAAAATAGGCCACTTAAAAAAAGTTCCAGTCCTCAGGATGTAAAGTGCCCACACTCTACAGGCACTCTGGTCTCTTGGTCAGCTCAAGAAGTGCTCTTGTCTGCAGATTATATTTGGCAGAGCTGCTGGTCCATGTTTACAACTCTGTTTGAAGTGCTTCGCTTCTGCAGATGACTGATCGTACCCATTCTTGTTTGATTCTTGTTATCTTCAACTGGGATTGACAGGACCTGTAGATATGAGTTTCCTGCGTGCTACACCTGCCAGCTGTGGTGGCAGAAGCACAATGTCCAGCAACGAACCACTCACCATCTGTATTCAGGGGGTGGCCATGGTGTTGGTTGTCTTGGGGGTCCACAGAATTCTCTGGAAATCACGGTAGTGCTAACACAACACAAAGTTATGCCCATGGTCTGAAGAAGCACTCCACCTCCAACTTCTATGTGTATTAAATTGCAGTGCCTTCTCTCACCTCCAGGCTTTCAAGAAAACTAAACAAACCTTTGGGAAACAGAGAACAAAGACCTAATAGAGACAGGAAACTGGATACAGTTTGGTGAGAGCATAGAGTGAGGGACACCTGATTCTAAGGTGGGGCAGGGCTGGGCTGGGGGTCAGGGGGCCAGGTAGCCAGGGGCCAGCAGGAAAGCACATCATACCCCCAGGTAGCCTGGGGGAAATGAGCCAGCTGAAAAGAGGTAGAAGGTGGAATGGAAGTTGAAGTCAGCACTGTTGTCCTTTACTCTAGCCCCCCAGGGTGGATTCTGTCAATAAGGACGCTGAATGGTGCTACCTGTCCTGGAATGAGAGATGCAAAGCATTTGAAGAGTGGGCCAGCTAAGAGGAGAAGTTAGTATACCTGTTACTCCATCTCATCTTGTCCTCTTCATGAGGGAAGTAGAGCTAGTTGTCTGCAAATGGCTCCCCTTCATGGAGAAAAAGACATCTATCCTTCTCTTCTGGGCCATAGGCCATCTGTCCTCTGGCTGTCTACAGCAACATGAAGGATGAGCCTTAACTCTTCCACATCAGCTCAGGTGACAGGTAAGAAATAAGAATTTTATTTAGATTCAGACTTAAAAGGGAAACACAAACAAACACTTTCGGGTTTGAGCCAAGGAGTTAGTCTTATTATCAGTCTTCTCAGAACCTCGGCATAATCAGTGTTCCTTTGGAAAAGAGGTGGTAAGGGATGTAAGAAATCACCAAAAGTGCTCTATTTCTCCTTTTGTCATTAAATCAACCAAGGCCAGTTGGGTGTTTGCCACAGGGAGCCATGTCATATCACCAGCTGGAGTGCCCCCAGTTCTCCTGCCTCCTGCAGCTGTAGAGGACCTCTCTGCCTCTCCTCCCCAGCATTATGGGGATGTTGCCTGAGCCACAGCCAGCGTGCTGTCCCGATTCTTCCTGCACTGGCCCATGGAATAAGAGTGGATTTCTGCGTGTGTGTGTGTGTGTGTGTGTGTGTGTAACCCCGCTGGCTGCGCCAGGAGTGCAGAAAGGCCAGGCTGCGCTGGGTTGGGGTGGCCTTGCCCAGCAGGCCTCCCAGTGCCTGAGACCCTCGTGCCTTCAATGTGCCACACTCCAATTTCCTTGGATCATTCTCAGGGGACATAAAAAGAAGGAGAAAGTCATCAGAGCATCGCCCTTGGCATCTTCACTTATAGGCAAAAGTCCCCTGCATTTAATAGAGATGTGTGGTTATTAAGCTATCACTCAATTCAAACCCCCTCTACCGGGCTTGTGAGGCTGGGCCTAGGCTGGCTGCACTTCTGCTTTGTCAGCTGGATCCTTGCCAGTTCCGCCAATAGGGGGCACTAGAGGGCGACTGGAGGGCTGGGATGGCGGGGGCTGGGGGCAGAGTGGGATGAGGGTCGGGTCACCTGCCCTTTCCTGTATAACGCTTGCTCATCCCCTTGTTGTCACCACAGCAATGACTCTTCATTTTGGCAGCCACGGTTGATTTCACAAGCCAGAAGTTCCAGTTTCCAGGTGTCCCAGCCGGGCACCCCCTCAGAGACAACACCCCCAGCCTGGCTTCTTCTCCGGCAGGCCTGGGGTGGTAGCCTCTTCCTGCAGTGACTATCATCTCTCTGCTTTACTGCATGTTCCCACCTGGCCTTTCCGCGCTCCAAAAACTGTTGAACCAATTCTCGTTTTAGATGATCTCTGTTAAAAAAAAAGAAAGAAAAAAAATTAGCATGATTTGTGACTGACACAGATGGTTCTTTCAATAATTCGGCCCAATAACAGTCATGAGGAACAGATCGGGGCTAGGCTCTGTGCTGGATGCTGCAGTTCCAAAGATTAACATGTGTCTCTACTTTTGAGGAAATCAATGTCGAATAACAATAGCAAGTCTATGGCCATGCTGCCCTGAACAAGCCAGATCCCTGTCTGATAGTCTGATCTCGAAAGCTAAGGAAGGTAGGGCCTGGTTAGTACTGGGATGGGAGACCATCTAGGAAGACCAGGTGCTGTAGGTGTAAAAAAAAAAAAAAAAAAAAAAAAAAATTAAGGGATTGTAAACTGACAAGGTCCTTGAAATCTGTGAAGTAAGTCAACTAAGGGTTGCCTCAACCTGAAAAACAAACAAACAAACAAAAAACAATAGCGAATATCTATATAGAACTCTAGTTTGCAAATCACTCTTTTACATAAAATTTCACTTCTCCTTACTTTGACTTTGTAGTGTAAGTATTATTTTCATTTTCAGATGAGGAAACTACAGCTAAGAGATGCTGAGCAACTTTTGCAAAGGCACACAACTAGTAAATAGAGAAGTCCCTGGGCTTGCTGCCAGGTTTCCCCAGGCTCCAAAAGCAATCTGCGGTTTGGTTAATTGGAATCTTATGTCTTTGTTACTTCTCACTTTTAATTATTACTCGCAGTTTAAAGTTAAAGACACTTTGAGGTACCTCAAACAGTCTACTGTCTGTCAGTGAGAGAAAGGGGAAAGGAGACAATTTGCAAGTGATCAAAAGATAGTTCTGATATTTAAGATTCTCTTACCTTTTATTCTTTGGTTTTGGTCTTAGGCATCTCAGATCCAGGCATCAAAGGACTTGAGCGCCTGCACCCCAGCAATCCCACTGCAAGGGTCTCCCACCAGATTGGAAGTTGGGGGCTGGGGGATACTACTATTCTTAGGAGAGGCAGGAAGGAGGGGAGGGGCTGAGGACAAGGCCTGAGCTTCCTCTGAACACCAGCTCCCCCTCTGGCTCCCATCCCTCCAGCGCTAGTAGCTGCAGAGTCGGTCCCTGGCTCCCCTTCTTCAAGCCCGCTGATTTAGTCTTATGACAGCTTCAGATGAGATTTAGGTGTACAGTTGTATTTAGCAAATACATGTGCAGAAAACATTGATTTCTAAAATGTATAGAATATATCACATTTTGGTAACTCAGCTTTAAGGATTCTCCTGCTACCCTTCTCCCCTCCATCTGCCTCCCTCTCCCCTCTCTCTCTTTCCAGTACTGAAGGCCCTCGTAGCTTACCTTTCCTTTAATTTCATACCAAGTTCATGCCAATTTGATAGAAGTTTCTTAGTGAAGCCTCTATTGGCAGTACATATGCTATTTCAAACTGCTCCAAAAAAAAAAAAGAAAAAAAAAAAAAGAAAAAAAGCTGTAAGTGGGTGGTAGATAATATTTTGAGATATTATTCAAGGTTTTTTCTTCTCTAGGCTTTCTTATACCCACTACCTTCTCTCACCACTGGAGACACAAGGATGAGATGCTAAATGCACTTTCCTCAGGAGAGAGCAGACCGAGACAAATTTTTGGCTCCGAGTTCTAAAATAGAGTCTTAAGATACACAGTAAGAAGAAAAGTCTTGAAAGCCAAGGCTTTCTGTTGAAAGAAGAGGGTTTCTCGAGAGAGAAAAGATTTTAAATTCTGAAAAGCTTGGCTTTGGTCATTAATAATCAGTGGTTTCAACGTCCAAAGTTTCCTGAGAGCTGATGTGGACGTCTCCTCCCAACCCACATCCAGGAGCTGAAATCAGCCGTGCTGGAAGCGTTTATACCCAAACTGGCAAATACTACAAACCAGGGCTTTTCTCCCACTGGAGAATCAGTTGTTGAACATTTAAACACATCACTGCTTTATTTTACAAGGTATTGCCACCGGGATGGGGCAGAGATCAGATCAGAGACTCAAGCGTGTGTGGGCCAAAAAAGTCTCTGATCTTCCCCTGACTACACAGGGGTAAGGGCTGCTGTCAAGACTGATGAGGATGGCATATCTCAGAAACCAAAAACATGATGGATGCCAGTGAGCATGTGAGATACCTCTCCTCCAAGACACAGGACCCTGCAAATTAGGTCACTTTCCAGGAGGAGTATGAGGAAGAATCAAGAATTGACTATTTTCCATAGGAGGAACTGGGTTGATGACATTTTCTGTTGCTGGGCAGAAATGAAGACTCAAGAGATAAAATCAATTACAGGAAAAGAAAGAATAAAGAAAGGTAATTTTTTTTCTCCAGCCCACTTTTAAGGCTGTAAAATTAAATATCAAACACATTATGAGCTGTCTAGTGAATATGCTTTCCTTGTTTTTTCTTCTTTTTTTTTTGTTTTTGAATAGTGACAAATGTAAGAGAATATAAGAGAAAAGACATCCTTCCTTATATAATAGCTAGTGCAATGTTTATGTGGCAGTGAAGAGTTGATGGGGGGATTGGGAAGAACAGTGATGCCTGCTGCCACCAATGAAAAAGTCAAGATTTATTCACTTACTGATTTTTTTCAACAAGCTAAATATTAAAACCCAACAGTAGCAAGTTACTTTCAAGAACATCATTCATCACATTAAATTAATGTTGTTCATTAAAATCTTATTGATTTTTGTGGTTTCATTTGCATTTTTTGTACATATGTTTTTACAATTATATGAGGGTTATAAGCATATGGCTTTATGCCTACTTTATATGTATACTCTAAATAACAAAATTATTTAAGGCAATATTGAGGATCCATAAAAGTTATGTTTTCTTTAAAACAGGTCTATAACAATTTTTTCTCTTTAAAAGCGTCCATGAATTACATATTTGATGACCAGGTGTCACTGAGTTTTTTAAAAAAGATATTTTCTTAATAAGTCCTCTAGGAATTTTCACTACTTTTTATTGTCTCATTTATTATAGGGCTTATTAACTTTTTCTACCAGTTCCTTCTGTGCTATGCTTTTCTCACAAATGAAATTCCATTTAATGGCCAGCCACCCCAAGGACCCCGCTTAAGATACATCTGTAGAGTAGCCTCCTCTCTTTTGATTGTTGAGTTCACAAAAATGCTGCACTGAGCATAAGAAAACTGGTAAGAAAATGCCCCAGAAGGCTGAGCCAGCTGTAGATTTCTTCATAATTCTCTGATAAACATGGATTCCTGTGGCCCCCAGCTACGCTATGCTAGAAAAAGAAAAGAGGGACTGTTGGTGAAAACAATGCAATGGCAACTGAAAAATTGTGTGCTGATCAGTGGAAAGGGGGAAAGGAGAACAAGTGGAGAGAGAGTCAAGACCGCACTGAGACTAAAAAGAGAGAGATAGAAACAAATGACAAGACCTAAGAGAGTCACAAAGGAAACATTGAGAAGAAAATGGAATATGTAAAAAATACTGTACAGAGAAGTCTGCACTCAAAAAGAACAAGATTCAAGGAAGCACAAAGGAAACAGAGAAAGAAGAAAAATCTAGAGTGATGTCATGAGGCCAATGTGGCAGGAACCTCCAATTTCTGTGCTTCCTGAGATTTCATTAGAGGTAGGGAGAAACAGTGTTTCATGACTGGCCAAACCTGGTGTGTACAGGCGTATGAGAACCAATTGTTACATATTTAGGCATTTTGTGAGCTAGGTGTTAAATAGTTATTAAAAAAAATAAATAATATAAACTTACAATTAAATACATGATGTTAAAAACATAATGAATACTACAAGCTTATAGCATTCTAATTATTTTAATGTATTTCCTTATCTAGTATGGATCAAAGTGTCTACATCATGTGGAAATACTATACAGTGGCATGTTACTGCATACATCTTCCTAACTCTGCCTTCAAGTGACTTCATATTGGTAAGTTGAAATCAACCACTGTGGAAGTCTTTACACCATACAAATCAGCAAATGGTACAAATCGAGGCTTAAAATGTTGTTTTATTGATTGTCTAGATATAACAACATGGTGGAGAAAATAATAATTTAGATTAAACTTAAAAGTATGTCGTGTCTTTAGCTGTTACATTGTGAATAACAAGAAATTGAGGAAATATTTTTCACTATTCAAAAACTATTATCCAATTCATCAAAAAATTGCTTACATCATTGACAACTGAGTGACTTTCCAATATATGTCTTTGCTTTTTCACTTGTCTTACTCACTAAAATAAATGAAAATATCAACCAACATTCATGTCAGAACTATACTTGTTCATCAGTTGCAACCGATGTTGGATATGGAAATGAGTTTGTACAAGTCAATGAAATCCTTCCATGAAAATCAATGGTGTATGTGGAATTTAAAATAGTGTTGTATATATTATTGTTATTTGAAAATTGTGTGACTCATATCCTTTATATCAGTAAAATTCATACTGAACTTGTTCAATATTTCCATGCAGGTTTTTTATGTTTTTGCTGGAAAACCAGTTGTTGATCATTTAGCGGCATGCCTCTGGGTAGTCTGGTCACTAACCACTGCCTCACATAGTGATAATAACACCCACAAGTCTTCCTTTAGAAAAGGACCTGAGGGCAGTGAAAAGCAAAAACACGTTTTCCTCCCCTTTTAAAAATTGTGACAAAATATGCATAAAATTTACCATTTAACAATTTTTAAGTGTATAGTTCAGTGGCATTAAATGCATTCACATTCTTGTGCAGCTATTACCTCCAAAACTTTTCATCATCCCAAACTGAAACTCTGTACCCATTAAATAATTCCCTAATGCCTCCTTCCCCCCAGCCCCTGGTAACTTCTATTCTACTTTCTATCTCTGTGAATTTGGGTATTCTAGGCACCTCATGAAGGTGGAATCACACAATATTTATCCTTTCGGGCTTATTTCACTTAGCACGATGTCTTCAAAGTTCATCCATTTTGTAGCACATGTCAAAAATTTTTTTTAAAGTTAATATTTCATGGTATGTATATACCACATTTCCATCGATGGACATTTGCTTTTTTTCCACCTTTTGGTTATGGTGAGTAATGCTGATATGAACATGGGTGTACAAATAACTGTCCTTTCTTTTTATAAATACCTTTAATTCTGGCATTCCCAGAAGGCAGATGAGAGCTGGATGGAGTGAAATGGGGCCCCAGGACCTCATCCTTTGTTTTCTCTAAATGCTCAATGTTCTTTCTGCTCTCTCTTCTCAAATGAGGTTGTGTACTATGGGGACAAGCACCCAGAGGAGCCAAGTTCAGCTGCTGATGCGTGACAGCACCTGAGGCCTTTGCCAATGGCTGGGGTTAAGTTCATTGTGAACTGCTACCACAATGTGAACCATAATAGTCCCCTCACCGAGAGTGGTTGACAGAAACCATGCAGGAGTGGGGTACAGTGAGCAAAAGATCTGTGATATTGTGAGAGGCAAGTGGGCTCAAGGAATGAGAGATGCAGCTGAGGGCTTAGCCCCTCTTCTGGGTCAGGAAACGCCACTGACCATGAGTGGCCAGTGTGCAGTGGACCTAAACAAACTTTTTTTTAAATACTGGAAATAATTCATCCTGATTTGTGTCTGGTTGCTGAAAATGCTATCAGCCTTTTCCCAGATGGAACAAATTATCTGCCATTCAAAATTCACTTAAAAATAACATGACCTATCAGTGTGTTTCAGTTTCAGCTTATCTTCTAAAAAGAACTGAAAATAAAATGGGAAAAGTTTCCTTTTTTCCTGAAGGAGAAAACAAACATCTTTAGTTCCTCTGAGCAAATGGTAAAGTCATGTTCAGCAGGGCAAGGTCAGCAAGATGAATATTTTTATGTGACATCAAAGGATGTGCAGACGGTGGAATCAAAGCTTGAAATGAAGAGAACTTTCAGATATATTTTTAAAATGTTTTTTCAGGCTTAGAAAAAGCTTCACAAATGGTGGAGTCTGGCCTGTGCTGATACATTAAGAGCCTTGGTGAGGTAGGTACCGGCAGAGGATTGAAATGTTGGGAATGCTGACTAAGGTCAAATAGTACTTACACAGCAGCCGCCTCTACCCGGCCCGCCCTCTCATTTCCACCCTTTAAGACTCCCTTTCAGAGGCTTTTCCAGTCTCTTCTTTAATTCTTTCCCACACCTTCTCATCATGTGACTCTGGGAGCTGAGTATGTTCTGGACTCAGTTTCTAGAGTGAGCTAGTAATCAACTCTGAGTAACCCTCTCAGCTGTGCCCAGGAGATCCTCAAGACCACCACTGTGCAACAGGGCAGATGTCCTGGACTGAAACAAGCCACTTTAGCCCATGTCTTCACCTGAGGCAGTTCCTACTGGGCTTGAGACACTCTTTTGCTCAATAAAATAGTATGAATCAGCAGGACTGGGGATGCAGTGTGTGTGAAGCCCTGGCCCCAAGAGCGAGGGACATCCTAAGGATCTAAGGAGGCAACTTGCTTTATCTTTTTCTGACCCTGTCTTACAAACTGGTACTCACAGGTCTTATGGTGGCCATAAACAATCTCTAGTACCTCTGAAATTGCTATAGGGTAAAGGTGACTTCCATTTAAAATAAAATTTGCAAGACTACAGATAGTCTTCCTATTCATTGACAAGGTTCTCTCCCTGGCAGAAGTGCCGGCGGTATCTATTGTTCCTCTGTTGAGCCCTCCTCCCTCCCAGTGCACGGACTCAGCACCACCACAGCAGACAGGTCAGCAAACTGCATAACAGAGGTCACTCCACCCAGAGGCTTTCCTGAAACCCCGCCTCCCCCAACTCGAGGCCCCTCCCAAGCCACAACTAGGTATATCCTCAGTGAGTCAGGTGCTCCTTGCTGAACAGTGCCCAGACTCACACTGGAGGCAGCTGGCCTAGGTTTCTGGTGTGGCTTCTTGAGGCAACTATAAACACAGCATCTGTGGATTGCTTGCTGAATCGTAACAGGTAGCTCCAGAGGGGTAGAGGCTTGGGCTAAATTTGGCCTGCAGCTGAACCTCTCTCAGGACTGTGCCACTGGACACTTACTTCACAAATCCGCACTAATAAGACTTGGAGACTTAGGAGCTTTGCTTAGTACATAGAAACAGACACAGAAAGGCAGCCAAAATGGGAAGACAAAGAAGCAGGAACCATATGAGAGAAGAAAACAGAGGTCCTGATATAATGGAGTCAAGTAATCTAACAGAAGCAGAGTTCAAAACACTGGTTATAAAGATACTCAGTGAACTTTTAGAAAGTGTAGATGAATTCAGTGAGAACTTCAACAAAGAGATTAAAAAACATAAAAATGGAAATTATAAAAGGGAACCAGTCTCAAATGAACACATTATCCAAGATGAGAAGTATCTTAAATGGAATAAACAAAGTGAATAAAGAAGGGGATCAAATGCCCATCTAGAGGACAGGAAAGCCAATCAGGACACTCAATCAGAATGGCAAGAAAAAAGACTCTAAGATCATAAAAAATATTTAAGGAGGATACGGAACACTATTAAGGCTCCAAATATTCTTCTGATTGGCATAACTGAAGAAAATCAAGATGATGAATAGCTGTTTTAAGAAATAATGATGAAAAACTTCCCTAATCTGTTGAAGAAAATGAACATAAAACCCCAAGAAGCTCACAGAGTACCAAAAACCAGGAACCCAAAGAAGCCCACACAAGACACATCATAACTAAAATGCCAAAGGTTAAATCCAAAGAGAGAATCTTAAAAGCAGCAAGAGAAAAGCAGTTACTTATCTACAAGGGAGCACCCTAAGACTGGCAGCCAATTTCTCAAAAGATACTATGCAGGACAGAGGGCTTGGCAAAAAATATTCAACATGATGAAAATCCAGGAGCTACAACCAAGAATACTTTATCCAGCAAAGCTATGATTTAGAGTTGAAGGACAGATAAAGAGCTTCCCAGACAAAAATAAGATAAAGGAATTTATCAACACCAAGCCAGTATTACAGAAAATGTTGGAAGGACTTCTTTAAGATGAAAAAACATCTATCAAAAACAGGAATAAAGAATGGTAACAATTACATTCCTATCAACAAGTACTTCAAATAGAAAAGAATTAAGTGCTCCAACCAAAAGATAGAGTGGCTGAATGGATAAGAAAACAAGACCCCTACATATGCTGCCTATAAGAGACTCACTTCAGATTGAAAAACACACACAGACTAAAAGGAAGGGGATGGAAAAAGATGTTGCCTTGAAGGATATAGAGGGTTTTGTGCTGAATGAAATGGGTCGGACAGAGAAAGACAAATATCGCATGATTTCACATACATGTGGAATCTAGAGAACAAAATCAACAACAACAACAAAAGTGGAAATAAAATCATAGATACAGAAAATATTTAGAGGGATACTAGATGGGAGGGAGTTGGGGGGGAGGACCAAAAAAGGGCAAAGAGATTAAGAGGTACAAATGGATAGTTGCAGAATAGACATGGAGATATAGAGTATAGCAAGAGGGAAATGGTTAATAATGTTGGAATAAATATGTAATGGGGTAAAGAGTTACTAGATTTAGTGAGATGACAACTTTGTGAGTTATGTGGATCTCTGATCATTATGCTATATAACTAAAACTGGTATATTATTGTATGCCAAGTATAATTGAAAAAAAAAAAACCATTGAATTGTACAATGTAAATACAAGCAACTAATTGTCTATTATATTTCAATAAATACAAAAAAAGGTCAGTTGTAATGTAGAATCTGAAACCATATGAATTTTTTTGTACTCTGTTGCATTAAAATCCATAAGTCTATCTTGCAATTTAGATCTTTCGCTTATGCATGCCCTGTAACAAATCATTGATCATTTGAAAAATATTGATTCAACTGAGGAATGTGGACCTCCTATATGGTGACACTTTTCAGTATATGATAAAAAGCACATTCATTAATATCATTACTGATCTCATCAGAAAAATCATTAAGTGAAAGATACAAGTTTCCCCCCAATTCTAATTTTTACTGGAAAGCTTAAATTTTATTATTGGCAACAATGATGGATAGTTGTTTTCCCTGAAGTGACAGGCTTACTCCATTCATTTTCCAGAAAATGTCTGCCAAATGATCAAGTCTGAATGATCATAATATTTCTGTTAGTCCTTTCAAACTGTCATTCCATGCAAAGTGTGGCTAGTTCAGCTTGCAAACCAATTGCACCAGTGTTTTTCCTCAGTACAAACATCCCTGTGCAGAATATTAAAAAGATGGTAAAATTTAATAAAATTATTATTTTTTCTTCTTTAGCAAGGACTTTCTTAAGTGGAAATGGCTTTTGTTCCCTCGCCAGTGCATGGCAGTGAAGAATACAATGACTACTGCCTTGATTAAGGTACTAGTTTTACCCATAGTTGCTTTATGCTATTGGTGAAAATGTCAACACAGAGAAAAAGGCAAATGATGTCTTAGTATTATTATGAAAATGATGTCAACGAACCCCTTTGGGTCCATGCAAATAACCATGCAAATTCCCAGTAGAGGTGGAGATACTCAGATTTTGCTCTTAAGCATCAAATTGGCCAAGGTTGGTACAGCAGCAATGATGGCTGAGGCAAATCTATTCAAGGCTCCCCATAGGTGAGCACGACTTCCACTCAGATGAAATGCCAAAACCAGGAGCTAAGAGGAACCACCGTGGCACCCTCCTTCCTCTTTCTAGGAAACTGCTCTTCGATGTCTTCATCCCAGCATGCCAGGTGCTCTGGACTTCCTGCTGCCTAATGGTACTCAAGGGTCCATTGTCAGCGCAGGTACAGAAGAGCAAGCCTGCTGCCATCATTGCTGCGCTCACACAAACATACAGCTCTAAAAAACTAAAAGAACTAACTCTGAGGTGTCCTATGGATTCCATTTTGCTGCCTTTCTTGGGCAATGCCTGGTTTCCCCACTCCATGGGGAGTACTTTGTGCCTTGGGCTCTTACCTCCTTTCTTCAACATTTCACTTCGAGAAAACCCTACCCTAAGACCCTGTTCTTTTCCCAAATGGCAGCGTGTTACCTGAGAAATGAATCGCTGCCAGGTGAAAATGAATGACCATTGAAATGTTCATTGTGGTAGGTAGGTGTGTTTATATTTTAATAGGAGACTCCTGGAGTTTGGTAGAATGCCTAAACATAAAGAAAAACTTCTGTGATGGGGAGCATTGCAGGTTAGGGTCACAGGCAAATGCAGATGGTTCTCAGCTGAGACAAAGTCAGGGGAGTTGAATGATTAAATGATTGGAGGGGGGGAGGCAGATCCACTTGGCAGTGGTTTATCTCCTTGTGAGATGAAGGCTATAGTTTTTTATTTCAGTTTCTAATGAGCGAAAATATGCAATGTTTACATTGTCAAAGGACAACGCCATGACATATGTCTCAGTTTACACAGCTGATTTCATAGACGATCGTATTTCTAACATTTCCACACTGTTCTCCCTTGATGTTCGGACATTACTTAAGTAGGCCATGCTTTAATATTTGGGGCGGGGGGTAGTCTCCTCTCCATGCCTCCCCACTGTATCATTTTTCTGACTAAGGAGGCTTCCACTTTTTTTTGTTGTTTTTGTTTGTTTGTTTGTTTTAATACAGAGAGGGAGGGGTGTTCCAGGAACATCTTTAGATAATTCAGTAACTGTGTCAGGTTAACCTGGCTACTCCTCTTGTGTGGAACAAGTGGGGTGCTCAGGAAGGTGAGTTTGGAGGACAGGTAGTGCTGCCGAGCAGACATCTTGTCCCTGAAATGCACACCCAGCAGCTGAGCTCGCAGCATTCTGTATGCTGAATCTGCAGTCACACTGGCTTCTCTTACAAGCCTTGAATTATGAAACAAGATTGTGTACCTTCAGGAAAATCCCTTCATGGGTGTTCTTCTAAAAGTACAAATTTGGTCTTTTGGTTTTCATTGAGGTCTGGGAAGCCATTTCCACTTCTATTTCTAGTCTCTGCTGACTTTTTAATGAGCAAATAAGAATCAATCAATTAATATCTATGGAATAAAGTTTACGGAATTAAATTCACTCTTCAAAAATGACAGCATTTGAAATGACTCTATGGCCTAGGAATGACATCTGGTTTGTATCCCTCCTCGAGTTTGAATATTTAGAAACTAGGGAGGATCCAGGGGCTTAGAATATTGGTCTCATGGAGCCCTCTTTGTGCAATTTTTCTTTTGAGACCCTGGCTTAAGCACCCATGTGTCACCCACTAGAGTCTGTGACTCCCCTATCTAGTTTTATCTTTTCGTTGCAGCCCCTACCCCAACTTGCAACATCCCCCCTGTTCTACTGCCTTTAGGCCCTTGTTCATATGACCCTTTCCCTTTAGGGAACGCCCCTCTCTCACCTTGCTCCCCCATCTCTAAATCTTTCCTAGTCTTTAAGGCCCAGCTCAAATTCTGACTTCTGTAAGAGGCTTTCTGATTTATCACCATCATCTCTGCAAATACTGAAAATAATGGTGACAGCTATCAATGATTGAACAGTTACTAAGTATCAGTCCCTGTAATAAGCTCCTGTAGCATCTCATTCATTCTTTATAATAACTTTGTTACTGGAAGGTGAATTTGAGTGCACTGGCCATGTCATACCCTAAGTGACAGCTGGAACTCTTTCTTACCTTGGTTTGTCTGGCTCTGAAGGCCATGCTTTTATAACCACTCTCCAGTCCACCTTCCTGAAATATGCTAATCATCTAACTGGAAAAGCTAATGAAGCTAGGTGGAATCTCAAAGGTCATATCATCCAATCCTCTCAGTTTATAGCTGAAGAACTTAAAGTCCAAAACAGCAGAGTCTTGATCAAGGTAACAGTGAAATGTTGGCAGAGCCTAGGCAAGTATGTTTTCCCAGTTCTCATACTCATTCATCATTTAGTCATTCAACAATCACATATTAAAGCCTTCTGTTTAAGGCACTGTATTGGGACCTGAGTATCATTCCTGCTGTACCTTCTTTGGGTGCTCCTGTTGAGTTTGATGAATCCACACACAAACCTGCCTCAAAATGGGGATTGAGTAAACCCCTGCCTCCTCTAAGTGTGGCTCTGTGCAGAAGTGCCATGCACACTGATGGCCTCAGTGTGGGACCCTGGTCATTGGCCTGACCCCACACTCAGAGCAGCTGCAGTTCCATAGGGTGTGCTGGAGACAGGAGTGGGTATTTGATTATAGGGTACAGTGGAGAGCGTAGAAAGGCCCTGTTTATGGTGATTCAGTGCTGCTCAAATTACTGAAGAACCAGCATTAGAAAACAGGAAGCATGCCAACTAAGCCTAATCCAATTCCAAAAGACTTTGTCCCTCTTTTGCAGTCATGCATGTACGTATGTATAAACAAGTCACCAAGTTTGTCCTTCAGCATTGTCACTCCAGCCTGGTGAGACCACCACGGGTTCCGTGGGGTTCTCTCTTCCCACTAACACCCCTCTGGCTGGGAAAGCCCGAGTTTCTCAGCCTCTTGCCACAGGGGAACACCATTAGCAGGATTCAGCTCACCTCTTGGCTTCTCCTCCCTCTAATCTTAGTGTCTCTAGCCATTGTTTCAGCAGCCCTCTAGTGCATTGAAAGAGATGACTTTTTATCTAATCAACTCTAACTGAAATTTGAATACTGTTCTCTAATTTAAATTGAGAGGCTTTCCCTAGTTTGCCTGCATCTGTTTTCCCAAGAATTATTAACTTATGTTGTTAGGCCAATGCCTGGATCCCTAGAAATCCATATCATCTTTCAAATTTTGAGTCTACTTTTTCTCCCAAATATCTTATCAAAATAAATTGATGGTCTAAGGTTGGTCTGAGTTTCACCTTTTATTGATCCCACTGGCCTTTGGTGGAAACACTGAAAGGGCCCAAAGTCAGTAAGCATGAATGAATGAGTATCTGAGTGAAAAAATAAATAAAGAGAAGGTTAAACAGGAAAAAAAAAAGTCTCTTGGGAAAATCTCCAACTGAGTAACAGGCACCTTTGAATTTGAGTGGGGAGTAACATATATCAGGGAAATGCATTAGAAAGGACATGCTAGGCCACCTGCTATGGCTTTGTAAAATAACCTTGCCTATAATTGAATAAACTGCTCTAGGCAAATGTCCACTAATTGTTGCTGAATTCTTTAGTATGCTAAAAAAAGTTCACTTTAGAATTGCAGATAAGCTCATTCCTATTTTTTAAAGTTTTACAATTATAAATGGCATGTAGAACAAGGGTCTCTTCCCATTTCCAGTGGGACCTTGTTCCTTGTTCAGGAGGAGCTTTAGAGATTATTTAGTTCTAGGCTCTTACTTTATAATGAAACATTATAAAGTGTTTTAATGTTCCTTGTTCCCACTAAGTTGGTTATAGGCTCAATGAGGAGAAACTGTCATACTCATCTTTGTATCTTCAGCTGCCAAGTTCTGGTATATAACATCCATTAAGTGGTTAAATGTCTTCTTTTCCCCTTCCTAATGCCACCATCTTGACCCAGGTGTTCTTCATGCTTAGATTATTATAATAGATTACTAAATATTTTTCTTGCATACCTAACTCTATGCCTATCTGCCCTTTGCCTACCCCCCCCCCCCAAAAAAAAATCATACATACTGTTGACTCTAGCACAATGTGGAGGTTAGGGACAATGGTCTCCTGTACAATCAAAAATCTGCATGTAACTTTTAACTCCCCTCAAATTTCAGTTATCTCTCGGTATCATGAGGGATTGGTTCCAGGCCACCCCATGGATACTGAAGTCCATGGATAGCTCAAGTCCCTTATACAAAGTGGCATCATAGAACAATGCATAGAGGAGGCCCCCTGCATCCAAAGATGCCCAACAATGGATGGAAAATACTGTTTTCCATCTGAGGTTAGTTAAATCTGTGGATGTAAAACTCTGGGATATGGAAGGCCAGTTGTATAATGATTGAAAAAAATTCAAGTATAAGTGGTCCCACACAGTTCAAACATGTTGTTTAACAGTCAATTGTATATTGATGCCTGATTGATTATATCTAAATTAATGCATTACTACACAACTCAAAACAAGGGATGCTTGAAAGCTTAATATTTCACTAGTTTACTCTGTTGTCTTAAGCATTATCTTTTAAGAGTTCCCTCATACTAATGACCTGATAACTTTTAAAAATATAAATGTTCAGGGTATAACTGAATCAAAAATCCCTACATGAAGAGCCTAAGACTCTCTATCAAGTATCTGGGCAACTTTTATGATTAGGAACTTCTGGTCATTGTACCAGCAGCATTAGCATCCCCTGGAAACGTGAAAAATGTAAATTTTGGGCCCCTATCCACTTTGGGGTAAAACTCAGCAATCTGTGGATTAATAAGCCCTCTAGGTGATTTTGATGTACATTAAGGTATGAATACCTTTGAATTAGCCTCTAACAATGATTTAGGGCAGTGGGTCTCAAACTCAGCTGCACACTAGAACACCTAAGGAGTTTTTAAAAAATATACTGATGTTGGGTCGGGCTTGGTTAGTACTTGGATCGGAGACTACCTAGGAAGACCAGGTGCTGTAGGCGTAAAATAAACACATACACACTCTGATGCCTGGCCACTTAAACTCAAAATTTGAATTAATTGGTTTGGGTGCAACAAGCATTTGTATATCATGAATGCTGAGGTCGACGTAAGCTGCCATCCATAACTCATTCAAAATTTTGTATTTATCTAGTCTTACCGAACAGATTAATAGGGTGATAAATTTGAATGCTTGAAATAAACTTATACCTTTAAAATACCACTGCTTATTGGGGTTCTGTGTAAAGTTTAATTTGAATAAAGGAGTCCGCTATTAATGTTTTGAAAACCAAGGCCTAAAGACTCAAGTCTAAATTCCTTAGTCTCCTCTTTTAAGACACAAGTTTATTGCTTCTTATTAACACCCCACAGCTCTACTCTGTAGCTCTGACACATACCTATAAATGCTCCTTAGCACCTAGGAAGGGGAAAAAGCACCAGACTAAGGTTACAGGCTAAGAATGTTCCAGTTCATTGGGACCTTGCAAGTCACTAGTTCTCTTTGGGCTTCTGTTTCATTATAAAGTGAGAGCCTAGAACTAAATAATCTCTAAGGCTCCTTCTGACTCTTGGTATTTTAGCATCTCCATCCATATTCAGATTGATTTCCCCACTTCAGCTGCATTGTCTCTTCCTCTCTGTTTCTCCAGGTTAACTCATCCTAAGGCACAGTTCAGGTTCTAATTATCCTTAATATATCTTTGGCACTGAGTCTATGCTTCTTTAGCCTCTTTGGCAGTTTTCTTTTAAATGTTTATGTCTGGTTTCCCACTGGGTAATAACAGGACCTCATGTATCTCTTTGCATCCCTAAATGACTAGCATATGGTAAGTACACAATGTTTATTGATATTTTTTTTCAGGACCATGAATTGCCTCTGCCATTTGTTTTATTCCAAAAATAGCTTTGTTGAAAGCTTATTTTTTTGCCCAACGAGCTTTCATTACTGAACCAAAGGTTTCAACTCATATCCTATTTATCCCAGAAAAATTTTTTGATAGTCCTATTCAGCTCCTAGTTCTCACTGATTATTCTCCAAAAATAGTTCTCTTCTGGCCTCTGCTGGTATGCTAGCAGACAACTGTTCCACTAATTCTTTGCTTAAGTGCATCTATAGAACTCAAGTGTAAGGACACTTGTTTCTAAGGAACCATTCTAACAGCATCAGCTCAGCAAAGAGAAAGATTTTGAGATATCTCTTAAACTGCTAGAACTGTTGAGGCGAGCTGGATGGTAAACTTTCAGACATATTTCAAATGCTTATTTCTGAAGAGACATTTTTCAAAATTAAATTCATGTTTGTTATGTTACGATGCCAGGGATAACAAAATTAAGATTCTTAGGTGTTTATTTAAAAGCTTGCTCCTTTGGAGAAAATTTGTCAGCTTTTATCTGAACCTGATATTTTCCTTGGTATCGTGCCTAGTAAAGTGCTTAATAAACACATTTGTTAAATAAACGTATTAGTATTTGGTTTATGTAGTACTATTACTTTTTTGGAACTGAATTATGAATTAAAGACTATCTGGGGAAGAATCTTTGCAGCCTTTCAGAGTTATTTCTCTTAGCAGGCCTAAGAATGCTCTCTATGCATTTTTAAAAACATCTGCCAGTTGCAGTTTAAATTTAATCACTAATACATTGAGCCTACCAACAGCAGCCTTTCCAGTCGTACTTCAGGAAAAATTTTCGCTACATGAAAGGTGTTAGGAAATATTCTTCTGCTTCATTTTGCTCTCTCTCAGTAGTCTATTATGTCTTCTACATATATTTGGGTACCAGTGATTGAAATTCATTGAAGCTGCTGCCTCTGACAATCTTAGGTTTCAAATGGTTTAAATCAAAATACCTGATTGTTTAAAGGTAGGAAGATGTTACTCAAATGTTAAGTGCTGACATAGGTTCTTAATACTTTCAGTTTAAATCAGAGGTTATAACTTTAAAAAGCTCATAGGCACCCTGAAACTATATATAATTATTATAAACAGTGATTGACATTTATTTGTATGAAAATATTGTCTAACATATATACCTCTTTACAAATGAATAAAGCCCTTTCATATTATCTTCTTAAAGTTTGAGAGTATATCATGCATCATACACTGCAATTTTGCATTTAAATACATGCTTTTCACTCAAGTGTTTTTAAAAAGTGTCTATTTTCATAACTTCATTTAAAGGTAGAGCTAGTTAATAGCAGATACAAAAGAAAAGAGAACTCAGTTTACCCAAACTCGTACAAGGCGAATAAGGATAAAATGAAAAATGCTAGTTATAAAGGGCTGGATCACCATCAGGCTACTATCAGGTAGATAATTTCTTGCTGTCTCTGCTTAGCTTGCCTTATAAAAAGCAAAATTCTATGGTGCCCTGTTCAAATCCAGGTGTCTGTCAATCTCCTGGCCTTTAGAAACACTAAGCTTGATACAAGCTCTGATTCTGAAATTAGGCAATCCTGGGCTCTAATTTCATCTCTTGAAATTAGAAGTAGCCAAGTGACAATTCTGACCACTGAGAAATAGAAGTTATTGGGTGAGGCCTTCTGGAAAACTTTTCAAAGACAGACAAAAACAAATGATATATGCTTTTTTTATTTTCTCTTCTTCCTGCCTGGAACATGAATATGAATGATGTTAGAGGTGGTCTAACTATTTTATAGTTAAAGGAATGAAGGGCACATAAAGAGTATGAAATAGCATAAAGCTAGAAGAAATCCAAGTGTATGAGGGCATTACCAGTCTTGGACTGCTGACTTCCAGACTTCTTAATGTGAGAAAAATAAAATTAGTCATTTGTTGTTTAATCTGGTTTTTTTTTTTTTTGGATCTGCTTATGGCAACTTAATGCTAAACTGATACATAAATTCATAAGATTATTTGGGGTTAAAAGAGAAACATCTATGTGAAGAGCAAAACAGTTTCTGGCATAGAATTAAGTGGCCAATGAATGAATGGTTGCTATTATTTTGCGGAGATTAGTTGACTGTCAGCAGAGAACAAAAATGAAACACAGGATAAACAATTTGGGAAGGGAAGAAAAATGCTCACTAGAAGCTATAATAGGATTGTTAAAAAATTCAGAATGACATTCAGAACCAAACAATGTATACAGGGATCTGACATATAGTAGATACTCAATACACGTGATTTCTTTTCCAATCCTCTCTGAGACCACAAACTGATGTCATTTATTCACATAAGAACCTTGATCAATGAAGAAGACTAAGCAAAAAGATTTTTAGGAACTCTGATAAGTGAGGGTTATCTATAATATAATTTAGATTTTAGTGAGGCATTCCATTCAGTGTCTCATGTCCTCCTGCTTATGTAATGCTATCAAGATATGGATGACAGGAATATATAATACACTGGTAAACAAAATGCCACTAAAAAAGGTGACAGAGATGTGGTCAGTTATCTTAATGATTCAGAGACTAGGTCCTAGAGGAATAGAAAGTTACTAAAGAGAGAACCTATTTTGTTGCCAAATTACAAGTTCATAACAGTCAATACAGAAAAACAATATAACTGAACTTGAACACATGGGGAGAGAATTAAAAAAAAAAAAAATCAGCTTTAAAACTGTCCTAGAAAAAAAAGTATAATGAAAAGAAAACATGTGAGAAGTTGGAATATTAGGATCAAATCAGAGAACTGTTAATTTATAGTATATGCAAAAGGAAAAAAGTTGGTATGTGTGATCATCCCAAAAGGAATATACTACAGACTAGTACCTCGTTTCAGGTCAACAAAAGAAAAAAGCTGGAAAGTTAAAAGGACTATCAAAAGTTAGCCTTTTTCAAAAAAGGCTTAAATGCTAGACACTGAATAACCTACAGAAGAGAGCAACTGCTTAAGAAAACGAAAATTTGTAATGATTAACATGAAGTCACTGCTGAAAGTAAATACCAAAGGAAGATGGAGTAAAAAGATTTGAAAGACAATAAATCACAGATTACAACTATCATATTTTCAAAATTGTAATTAGGTGATAGAAAAAAAAGTAAACAAACAACTCAAGTTAGAGTGCAAAATGAAAGCACTTCATTGTTTTAAGGGTGCAAAAACAAGAAAATATGACTTAAACCTATCTACATTTTAAATAGTTGTTTGTGTGGTGGGTAAATGCCATTTAAAAAATATTTTCAATAGAAAAATGATTTATAAATCAGTTTACAGAAGATTTAAAAAACCATGTTTAATACCAACTTTAGCTATAAATAACTAAAAGGAAAAAAAAAGTTGTTCTCTATCCTGTTTTTGCTTCGACATCTATGTCTTCTGCTCCTTGCCTTTCGGAGAAAAGATTGCATTGTAAGGCTGTCGTCTTTTTGGACGAGGACAAGGATCAAGATCTTCCTTAATGTAACCTTAAAAACAAATTACAAATTTAGAAGACTATCTTTGCAACATACATTTCTTTCAGCATATATCCAGTAAACATTTGTTTTATTTAATGCTTTCTGAATTTACATGATTCTTCTGATTATTAGCTGAGTGATGCTGATGATTTCATTATTTAGCATCAGTTTTTTCATTCATACTAGCAATAATAGCAGCAAATATCTGTAAGGTATGCTGTATACATTATCTCAGATAACTCTCACATTCCTTTGAAGTAGCTTCCACTACACCTATTTCACAGATGAGGTTATGGAGACCCAGGGAAGTTAACTCACTCAAGTTCCCAAAGCTAGGAAGTGAGGGAGCTGGAATCCTGCCCAAGATCTAACTCCAGAACCAGAGCTCTTAAGCACTTTCCTAATCTGCCTCCCATAGGTTGCAAGGGGGACAAGGGCTAAACACAAACTCTTCATTATGATAAATTTCAGGTGCTTATCAAAAAAACTTTTTTAAAAAACCTTTCATTTTGAAGTAATTTTAGATTCATAGAAAAGTTGCAAAAATAAAGAGACTTTTGTAGTAGTTATTTCATTAGACGACATGCCCCTATATTCTTCAGATTCTTCCATTCTCCTAAGATGTGTCTAATCACATAGTTTGCAGGGAAGAACTACGTTCCGCCATACCCCTAGGTTGTATTAGGGGTGCAAACACAGGCTTTATCCAGATTGTCTGATTCTATTTGATGACCAGGCAGAGACAAGATGTCAAATAGGATTTAATCTAGCTTATGAATGGGGAAGGTGGAAATACAGTAATGGCTGTCAAAGACTTTGCATCTTTTGGAAAAACTACCTTACTACTAAACATCTGGAGCTTTAAAGTTGCACACGTTCTTAAATTATATTAAATATAAGTGCCATATTTGAAGGAGCTAGTTTGCATGTCAACAATCTTCCAAACAAAGTTCCTTTTTACTTATATGGTTTGTAAATAACAAGCATTCTGGATAAGTGAGGTTTTAAAATCTATAATTCAGAGTAGTCACTTTAAAAATATGTGTTTTTTTAAACAATATAACTTTGCAGGCAACTTTTGTAAGGTTATTTGTTATTAAAAGTCGTTTTGATGATATCATGAAATTACTTTCTGAAATCTCATTGATAAACCAGGATAATGTACACATGATCACACTAAAGTGATTATAAAAAACCTCTGATTCCAACTAAAGAGTTGAAGGTAAGCCTTTTATTTTTAGGAATTTTGTTTTTATGTCACAAAATTAGCACCCAGCTTGCAGCAGAAAGTAAAGAGAACCATGGGGGAAAAGTGAGACTTGGGTATATACAGTATCAAAAAAAAAAAATTAATTCCAAAATATTATAATCTATACTCTTACCTCTTTCCATACAAGTCTGAGTGGAAGGAAAACCAACTTCCCAGAAATTCTCTGGTGTGTTGCGTGGAATGTAGCGGAATCGGTGTCTCGAACAGGAAGCCAACTTCTTTTCTCTTTCTTCTGCTGGAATATCTGCATAATACTAAAAATAAAAACTAGTAAGTTTTTCACTTAGGAATAATAAATGGAGTGTTATGCTTATTGATTATAAACTTGAAGCTAAGAAAGCTATTTATTGAAGTATTAGGCCTGCCAAAGAAACTTAGTATTCCCTATAACAGTATTAATTATTTACCAATAATAATTACTGCTGCTCTGTGAAATGTTTGCTTCATGAATGAGAAAAAGAGCTTATATTATAATGTAAATCTACATACTGCCAATAAAGTCTTACAATGGAAAAAAGTGCCAGCTGAACTTAAATGTACTTAGTGACACAGTTGATTTACATACTGGTACAAACTCTTCATCTTTGTCAGACCAGTAACAAAAATGAACTTTGAATAGCACTTTTTTCAATTGTTGTTTGGACATAATGTGTTTTGAAGTAATTTTCTATTGCTACAGGTTTTAAAAATAAATTTTAGCTTTGAATGTTGCAGGGTTCATGACTTCTCCCTTAAACTGTACTTATCAATTAGGATCAAAGGCATATTATTTTTTGCAAATGCAATCACAAACTTCACGCAAACAAGGATAAAATTTGTATGTAAAAACTGTATTGGTCTCTAAGTTCTAGATCTAAAGAAAACAAAGCAGTAGTGTAATGTTTAACAGAACACAGATATAGGATCACATAGTCCAGTTAATTCCATTTTGCAGTTGAGAAACTGAAAAACAAAGTGAATTTACCAAAGGTATCACCTATTGAAAGTGGTAGACTGAGGACTAGAATTTAAGTTTGAAGTAAAGGGCTTTCTTACATTTTTCTTTTATACAGTTTAATTAAGGGCTTTGGAGTATCTCTGAAATAATTTTTTTGGGGGGTATCTTTTTCATCATTCTCATTATCATGAGTATAAGCCTTTGCTACCTTAGCCTGGGAAGTGAGATAAGATGCTCTTAGAGAATCATGGTTATCACTTAATATTAGAAAACTACTGCCACCAAATTACAATGTATTCAAAAACAACCTGGGCTAGTGTGGCTGTAACACAGCAAGTGAGAAAGTGGTAGAAAATGAAGAGAAAAATTGGGGTGCCAGAGTTTGCTGTCCTTGACAAGGACTTTAGATTCTATTTCTTAGTGAGATGGGAAGACGTTTAAGGGTTTTAGGTAGAGAAGTGACACGATTTAACTTTAATTCTAAAAAGATCATTAGGAAAAAATGTCCATTCACTGTTGTGTTGAAACTATACAGTGAAGAGATAAGAATAAAAAGAACAGGAGAATGGGGATGGGAGTATGTGGGAACTCTCTGTATTTTCTACTCAATTTTGCTGTGAATCTACAACTGCTCTAAAAAACTGTTTATTGAGGGAGGAAGAAAAAAATGGCATAGATGATAAAAGCTCTGTTCATCCCTCTGGTGACCCAATCAAAGTTGTGACGGAAACAAGGAGCAGCAGCAAGAAAAAATCACCTGGGATCTAGGTGAACAAGCCATACAAGTAGGGAGAAATCCAAGAAATCACCCTGCAAAGGCAGAAGGTAGGACGGGGCGAGGATGCAGGATGACCCGGTTCCAAGCGGCTGAGTGAGACAGAGGCTCCGGCAGCAGCAGATGCCTCTTGCAGGGGCTGCATCCATGAGTGGATTTTTGCGGTGACAGACCTGCTCGCTCTGAGCACCAGTGCCCATTCAGCTGCGCGCAGGGGGCACCAGGACTTACAGGAAGACACTGTCGGAATGAGGGCCGAGGCGAGACTGACTTTATACAAAGTGCTGGTGGTATCCATTGTTCCCTGTTGAGACCTCCCTGCTACCAGTGCGCCTGGACACAGCTCCACCACAGCTATGACATCATCAAACTGGATAACAGAGGTTGCACTGCCCAGAGGATTCCTTGAAATCCTGCCTACCCAGCTCAGGCTCCAACCAAGCCACATTCAGGTGTAGTCAGGTACTCCTTGCTGAGACTCACACTGGTGGAGGCAGTTGGCATCAGTTTCTGGTATGGCCTTTTGAGGAAACTTAAGTTCAGCATCTGTGGATTGCTTGCTGCACTGTAACAGGTGGCCCTGGAGGGGAAGAAGCTTGGGCTAAATTTGGCCTGCAGCTGAACTCCTCAGGACTGTGCCATTGGACACCTACTTCACAAATCCACACTAATAAGACCGGGAGACTTAGGAGCTTTGCTTAGTACATAGAAACAGACATGGAAAGGCAGCCAAAATGAGAAGACAAGAAGCAGAAACCATATGACAGAACAAAACAGAGATCCAGATATAATGGAGTCAAGTAATCTATCATATTCAGAGTTCAAAACACTAGTTATTAAGATGCGCAATGAACTTTTGGGAAGTGTAGAGAACTCCAACAAAGAGATAAAAATGTAAGTGGAAATTATAAAAGGGAACCGGTCTGAAATGGAGAACACATTATCTGAGGTGAGAAGTATATTAAATGGAATAAACAAAGGAATAACAAAGTGAATAAAGAAGAGGATCAAATGCCCTATCTAGAGGACAGGAGAGCCAATCAGGACACTCAATCAGAATGGCAAGAAAAAAAATGCCAAGACTATAAAAATAATTTGAGGATATGGGACACTAGTAAGGCTCTAAGTATTTGTCTGATTGGTGTTAACAGAAGAAAATCAAAGTGATGAACAGTTTTTTGAAGAAATAATAATGGAAAACTTCCCTAACCCAGTGAAGGAAATGGACATACAACCTCAGGAAGCTCAGAGGATTCCCAAAATCAGGGATCCAAAGAGGCCCACACCAAGGCACATCATAATTAAAATGCCAAAGGTTAAATGCAAAGAAAGAAAAGTAAAAGCAGCAAGAAAAAGAAATAATTACTTATAAGGAAATAATGATAAAACTGGAAGCTGATTTCTCAAAAGAAACTATGCAGGACAGAAGGGTTTGGCAAAAAATATTTGACAGGATGAAGACTCAGGATCTACAACCAAGAATACTTTACCAGCAAAGCTATTATTTAGAGGTGAAAGACAGAAAAAGAGCTTCCTAGACAAAAATAAGCTAAAGGAATTTATCACCATCAAGCCAGTGTTACAGGAAATGTTGGAGGGACTTCTTTAATAAGAAAAAAAGAACGGTAACAACTACATTCCTATTGATAAGTACCTTAAATGGAAAAGAATTAAGTGTTCCAACCAAAAGATAGAGTGGCTGAAAGAATAAGAAAACAAGACCCCTACAAATGAAAAGGATGGGGATGGAAAAGATATTGCTTTGATGGACCTAGAAGGTATTTAAGTCAGACAGAGAAAGATAAACACTATATGATTTTACTTACATGCAGAATTTAAGGAATAAAAAGAACTAAGCAAAAACAGACTAATAAACATAGTAAACAATTTGGTGTTGGATAGAGAGAAGGGGGGTTGGGGAGCTGAGAGAATGGGGTGAAGGGTTAAAGAAGTACAAATCAGTAGCTGATGATGGTCACGGGGATGGGGAGTTTGGCATAGGGAATGCAATTAGCATTAATATGTTGGCTAGGTGGAGGGTCAGGGGAGGGAGGGAGCAACTGGGGGGATCATTTACTAACTATAAAGATGCCTAACCAATGTACTGTATACCTGAAACTAATTTAAAAAATTGTTTATTAATAAAAACACAAGGAGGTCACTTAGAAGCTATTTCAATAGTCTAGACAAGATGAAATGATGCTTTGGTCCAGGGGGTTAATGGTGGAGATAAGAAGTGGCTGGAAATGGGATATCTTTTGAAGGCACAATCAGTGGGATTTGCTGATGGATCAGTTATTGATATTGAAAAAAAAAAAGAGTAGAGGATAACTACAAAATTTTTGTTTCAAACAGCTAGAGGAAGGAACATGCAGGAGACTGAAAGGTGAGGTTTAGGAATCGAAGGTACCAATTGTATGTCTGATTTTGGACATGTGAAATTTGAGATGATTATTACACATATACATGCTATTACATATTCCATGTGGACTAGGCAAAGGGATAAATTTAGTAACTATAAGCATATAGATTATATTTAAACACATGGGACTGGTACCTTTACTCCTGGTCATGAGGGAGTAACAGAGAACAGATTTACCCTCCTACCTTAAACAACTAAACAAACAGAATTAAATCTATGAAACAATGTTTTCTGGAAAATGGATAATGGCACAGGAAATGATTTCTAAGAGAAGCAAAGCAAATTAACAGTGTTTCTAGCAAAAGGAGCTTTTTTCTAACTGGTAATATTAGTTCCAGATTGTAAAGAGTTATAGTTATACCTAAAAGCTGGAGGTTTACTTAGCGTAGACCATGTTCCTTAGTGAAGAAATCATGATATATTCAATTTGTGTTATGAAAACTCATAATACAGCAAGTTTTGCTTGTATTGCCAAAGTGCTTTCCAAAACAGTGATGCCAATTTACACTCCCACTGTTAGTGTATTGGAGCATATTTCTCACCAAATGCTTATAGTCATTATAGATGACTATATAATCTATAGTCATATAGATTATATGACTATAATCTAGTCATATATAAATTTAATGTGCTTGGTTACCAAATTTTCTAGCTCATAGTTAAAAAAGAAATTTAAAAAGAGAAGTAAACTGCTGGAAACAGGCATCTGATAGCTAATAGATAACCAGGAAGAAATAAAAACAGCATGTTTCAAGAACACAGTACCTGCCTGGAACTATTTAGTATTAGGATGATTAGTACTATCTATATATCATAATTGTATTATCAAGACAGCCAATGTAGAAAAAGAAAACATAATTGTGTTCTAAGGATGAAACAGTTTATTCATTACATTTTGTTTAGAAAGGAAGGTGTCTGGGGAAAAACATAAAAGTTTATGGTTGTACCAATTATTTAGAAAAACAATTATGAATAATATCTCATTTCCTGAAACTGTTGTAATAAATGTTATAGTAAAGTTTCCTATTGAAATAACAAAATTTCCCCCAAACAGTATATAACAGCCCTTTCTGCAACATAACTCAAGGAGAAAAAAATTAAAATACAAATAAATATAGAAAAAATGGCAGAAATATCTTAAGGTGGTAATAAGAACTTGTACTTAGGCTTACGATTCACCTAATAAAAATCTAAAGAGAAATTGAGGGCTTTCATTTTCATCTATTTACATCCCTCAGTTTCAGGCCAGTATACTCTATTCATTCTGTTATTCCTGGCTCAAACTAGGTTCCTAGATACAAACATGGTTTGTATTTATCATCTATAAAGCCATACTTTAAAAAAAAAAACAACTGAAGAGTATTTATGTAGTACTTACAATTTCACATTCCTTACATGTGTATCCAGGCAATTTTCTTCTCTCTTCTTTTTTCCGAATCACCTCAATATGAGGAAAGTTTTGTAAGCCAGTCTCTCTGGGGAAAAAATAAATTAAATTTAAAATTAATCCATTTGTTACTAAAATGATCTTTAGTTTAGGTTTTAAATTAACAAAGGTGAGAGTCTAGGAGAGAAATAATCCCAAAACATTCATTCATTTTATTTGAAATGCTTATTCAGTATGTTAGAAAAAGAAATACTTTTTCATTTATTCTTCAATAAATATTTATTAAGTGCCTACTATATGTGAGGTATTTTTATGGATATTTTTCTCTGAAAAAGCTAAATACAACCTCCTATTTTCACCTTTGACTGGCTGAAATAACAATTAGGTTGGGAGATAAAATATAAGATAGCCTAATAAACAGGAATGCTGTATTATACAATATTGTAATACTGTATAAATTCATGAATTGGTATTCTATAATGTATCCAAGAAAGAGAATACTGCCTCTGTTAACTCAATTTTCTAGTACAAAGAACCTATATTTCAGGGCTAACCTACTCCTGACAAAGAAAAGACTCATTTATTTGTATGTCATTTATTATTTTCTCTAAAAAATTTGTTATGGTGCTTCCATCCACCCTAAAGTCTTCAAAATATTAAGCAAAATTATCATTTACACTTGTCCTTAAATGGATCAGATCCTATTGTAAACCACTGGAAACCTATGAAGGGTCAAAGCCACTGAGGTATGGATTAAAGGGGTGTGGGATACTTTGGGAAGGAAAAAAACCATCAGGAAGCACAGCATTTTTTAAAATTAATAAACTAGTATCCTGCTTTAAAAAAATATAGAAAAATCTAAACTTACAGGATAAGTAAAGAGTTATATGATGGCACAGGCACATACCTATATTTAATAATAGAAACATCTGCCCAGTGAGTTTAAACAGTCTGACTCATAAAAACTGATTTTTAAAATGACTTGCTGGTAACCTACATACTCCTTTGAGGTATTTGGACCATATGCCCCTCTAGTTGGCAAGCACTTTCCTTCAGAAGAAAGCTTTGA
Organism: Eidolon dupreanum; assembly: GCA_028627145.1. Lineage (NCBI taxonomy): Eukaryota > Metazoa > Chordata > Mammalia > Chiroptera > Pteropodidae > Eidolon > Eidolon dupreanum. The sequence goes on along the minus strand of CM053504.1, from coordinate 53,927,242 downwards.
TTGATCTATTTTAAAGTATATGAGGTTACAGGCTCTTTTGGGCCTTAAACCCAAGACCTCTCAACTTCAGAGTAATCTATGAATTAAAAAAAGGGAGATCAAGAAAAGACATAAAAAAATATTGCCATCACTATTTTCTTTCAAACAGTTATGGAATCTTAACCTTATGCAGAATGCAATTTGGCCATATCCTTTCCTCTGAATACCATTTCTCTGTGTACTATAATGCAGCAGGGAATCAACTGGTAGACTGGCAGCTGTAGTAGACCTCAAAGCATCACCTGAAAGGTCACTAGGCTTCTCCCTGACACAACATAACCAATCTTCCCAGGGTTTGCTACTGTTCTCAGTGAGAAGAGGAACCATGTTAACTGAGACTTTTACCATCCCTATACCTTTATCCACCTCCTACATCTCCAGTGAGCTAATAGTTTGAGAATAAATAAAACTACTCATACATTTTTTAAAAAGTTAGTGAACCTCTAATATGAAACATTTGAAATTATAGTCTTTACTCTGCAATCTTACTTCTATAAATCTATTCCAAACATACACAAAAATTTGAAGAGAGAATGCAAAAGGCTGCAGCACTATGCATGATAGCATACCTATAAACAACCCAAATGCCCATCGCCAGGGAATAAACTATGGTACAGTCAGTCAAACAATGAAGCACTATGAAGCTAAAAAAAAAAAATTGGGGAAAGCACTAAATACCATTATGAGTGATTTCCAGGACATACAGTATAATGAAAAAAGCTGAGAAAGCATATATTGCATTCCATATTTAAGGGAAGAGACTGTAACTACCTATATCTATATTGATATAGATGTATGTAGATAAAAATTTGGTTCTAACATACAGTGTAAATATGTATGTGCCTTACTGTTAAAATGTTCAGCTGAAACTTAAATAATGTCGCCATAAATAAATTAATTTAAAAAAATTTGGTTCTAACTTTTTAAAATGGATGGAAAATCAAAAACTTTTAACAAATGATTACCATTGGGGATAGTAAGCTAACAGATAAGAAGTTAGACTCATCTGCATCTACCTTGCTTTATAGCCTCTGGTACCATGTACATAATTTACCTAATTTTTAAAAAGAATTAAAGGTAAAAAGAAAAAAAATCCTAAAAAAATCAAAATCAAAATAAAACAAACCTGGATACTGAATTGGTGGCATAACTACACAGAAAATAATTATCCTAAGTGACTTTAAAACACAGTGATATAGCTGTATATTTCTGATATCTCTTAAGGACAAAAAGATACACAAAAAAGGCTTAAATAATTTTCATAAATCATATTATTGGTAATAGTCTGTATTATTCTGAGATTGTTTTGTGTGTGTATTGTGTAATAAAGTTAAATGGAGAATGATGGTGGTGGTACTGAGAAGTGGAATTTTCAGTAGATGAGAAAGCAGTTACAGATGTGACACAGAAGATTACATAAAAATCCTTTAGTTCTGAACTTGAATTGAAGCTATCAGTATAAATAAGTATAGTTTACCTGAAAAAAAAAACCCAAAATGAAACAAAAACTTTATTTTGAACTCTGTCCACCTAAAAGGTCTAGAAACAACGACTAGCCACTGCAATGAGCAACCCTAGCAGCAAGACTGTGGCCTAAATACCATTTATCACTAAAAGAAACTATGGTTCCTGGAGAAATGGCAGATTCCAGGCCTATGGCAGGAAGTGTACATGAGAGCCTAGAATATCTTATCATAGCGAAAAAAGAAAGTTGTGAAAGACTAAGGTAGTATCCTTTCAAAGAGGCCTCCATTGGACAAAGATGGGACAATCTGGGTATCAACAGGGGATAATGGTAAAAGACTGAAACACATTGAATATATTTAAATCCATGAATTTATAATGATACTTAAACAAAAAACTACCCAGTCACATTTGAAGTGATGCTAAGATACCATTTCTTTGAAAACTGGCAACTAAATAGTCATTTAGCAAAAAAATGACATCTCTTATCTATGAGAGTCTTATAGGTATCAAAAAAAGTATCTTGGCCTGTCAGATCTCTAAAATTTTCAACAGAAATAAAAGTTTAACTTAGTTTACTGAGTGACTCAATTTGCTAACATTATAACCTAAAAAAAAACAGCATAAAAAATTTTGGAATTAATTACTATGCCTTAATTCACTTCTGGAATAAACAGAAGTTGACTCAAAGTTACAGAATTTGCAATCATTTTATAAAAGGGAGAATGTGGTATTATGTTCTAAAATCAAGATGCTTAAGATTTGTTTTTTTTTTTAAAGGTTTAAAAATCCTCATAAAATAATTTTGAAGCACAACCTAAGGCTTGTTATTTAAAGTTTTATACTATATAAAAGTTACAGTATACAATTAAAAAATCTTCCAAATTTCAAAGAAAGTTCACAATAAGGTACAATAAGAATAAAATATTTATCTTAAGCAGAGAAAACAGCTATTGCCATTGTCAAAAAAAGGGTAGTGGTAAAAATTTCCTTATTTGTAAAATTTATCATTTTTACGAAGACTGACTTCCACTTTTACTATGGTCATAAAGTAAGTGATATGCATTGTATTTTAACAGTTTTAACAGTTCAGAGATACTCTGACAAGGATAGCTCTGTTATATTTCTAATCACATTGCTGGTATTAATCGACACCAACTTACCTTTCATTATCTTTAAAATATGGCTCCACAAATGCTTTCTGTTTGGCTTTATCTTGCTTATCACCATGCGCTATAAACAAAACAAGTATATCACAAACTGAATGCAAAACTTACTGAGAAATAATTAGCTTTTTTGGAGGGAAAAAAAGGACATGTACCAAAAGTTCCATTTTTATTGAGTTTCATACTCTAGGTCCCTGGGCAACTTGTTTACATTTTCTATAACTAATTTCCTCCTTTTTTTCATCTGTATAACAGGAGAGTGTTGATTATCTCATCTCAAAAGTACTAACAGGAGAAAAATCATATGTGTAAAAGTATTTTAGATTAAAAAACTATATATGAAAGTCTCTCTATATAGACTTTTATAAAAGTATTTTAGACTTTCAAAGAACTACTCAGATGCTCATTGTCATTTGGCACCAAATAATAAGACAGCTTTAATTATGTTTTACTTATTAGTTCTGTTGATTTTTTTATAATGTGTCTTTAAGGTAGGTTATAACTAGGAAATAAAGAGATTAGATAATTTTATTAGAAAACTGGTAACAAAATAACAACTAGAGCTCATGGACCTGAATCCCAAGTTGTCTAGACTCAAAGAGCCAACTGTTGTTGCCACCTATTCGAATAATCAAAATTTACTAAGCATTGTACTAAGTTCTGGACATAAAATGTCGAACAAGAGAGATCTGGTTGCCTGTCTTCGCAGAGTTTACGTGCAGTGAGAGATATAGACATTAAGCAAGCTGACAGGTAAACATTAAACAAGCAGACAGTTTAAGGCTTATCTGAGGAAGAACATGCAAGGTGATAACTTACGAATAACAAGAAATCAGCCATAAGAAGAGGTATGAGTGGGCAATGTTTCTAGGTAAATGTCCTGAGATAAGAAAAAGTTTGGTATGTTATAAAAACTAAGAGAAGGCCAGGTTGGTTGAGATTTAGTGAAAAAGGGAGGTGTTGGGGGAGATTTGGACAGGTTGAGTAGGTACCAGATCAGGATGGGCCCTGGAGGCCAAAAGGAATTTGAATTTTATTGTAAATGCAAAAGGAAGCCACTGAAGACTTTTTAAATAACTACTTCATTAAGACATAATTTACATACAAAATACACTGATTTTAAGTGTACTATGAATTTTGACAAATGTATATTCCATTATAACTGCTACCTGAATCAAGACAGAGTATATTTACATCATCCCTGAAAGTTTCCTTTTATTCCACTGTTTCTCATTCACAAGAATGTTCTCTCATGTCTCTCCCATCCCCCACCATCACTGATTTGATTTTTATCACCATAGCTTAGTCATGCCTGTGTTAGAACTTCATATTAAAGGCATTATGTAGTATGTATTCCTTTTCATCTTTTGCATTTTTCTAGCTCAGTAAGTTCTGGAGATTCATCCATGTTACTGAGTCTAGTAGTTCCCTCCTTTGAGTTGAGAAGCAGTATTCATTATGTACCACAATTTATATTTTAACTTGATGGACATTTCAGTTGTTTCTAGTTTTGAGCTATTATAAAGAGCACTGCTATAAGCATTTTTGAACATATCTTTCTGTGAACATGTTTCCATTTTTCTTAGGTGTATACCTAGGAGAAGAATTGCTGGGCCATAGGTGTATGCTTAACTTTATAAAAAACTGACCCACCTCAGTAAAGCTGTTAAAAAAACTACTAAACTGTTTTCCAAAGTGCAATTTTATACTACCATCAGCAATGTATGAGTGTTCCAGCTGCTCTTCCACCCTTGCAAATGCTAGATATTTTCAGTCTTTTTAAACATTTCAGCAGGCATGAAGTGGTATCTCTATCCCTGATGTCCAATTAAGTTGGGCATCTTTTTATACAATTACTGGCCATTCAAATATCTTCTTTATGCTGAAGGGTTTTTAAGCAAGAACATAATCCAATTCACATTTAAAATAAATCACTTTTGATTCTCTGTAGAGACTGAACTAGAAAGGAAAAATAACTGACATAAAAAGACCTGTTAGGAGGCATGACAGAATCGGTTGAGATAGGAGTGGTTTGACTAGAGCAATGGCTACAGAGATGGAGAGAAAAGAAGTGTCATTGGATGTATTTTGGAGATAGGACTGCCAGAGCATTACACTGGGCATGAGGGTAAGGTGGAAGAAAAAGTCAAATAGAACTCTCACAATTTTATCTTTAGTAACTGGGAGGATAGTTATGGAGATTTAATGAAAGGCAGGGAAGATCAAATTTAGACAGAAAAATAAAGATTTCTATTTTGAATATATTAAGTTCAAGGGGCTTATAAGATTTCAAGTAGGTAGTAGGATTCAAATCTGGGTTTCAGAAAAAAGAGGATGAGGCTGGGAGTAATACATATACAGAAATATCTTCTTCACTTGGTTTCCAGAACAGCATACACTCTAATTTCCCACCTACTTCAAAAGCTGCAGCTCCTCCTCAATTTCTTTTGCTGGTTCTTTGTTTCTCTGACCTTTTAATGTTGCCATACCCCAGGGGTCAGAATCTGAAATGTTTCTCTTTTCTATTTATATTCCATACTTTTGGTGATCTCATTCAGTTTCACGACTTTAAGTATCATCTACTTGCTGTTGCTCTCTTGTCCTCCAAATCATTTATTGTGGATTTCTTGTCCAAAATTGACACATCAAATTGCCTATGAAATACCTCCATTTGATTGTCTAGTAATATTAACATGTCCAGAATTGAGCTTCTGATATATTCCCTAAGACATGTTCCTTCCTATGAGGGAAGACTTGGTAGAACTTTGTGATATGAGTGTCAAGACGATGATATAAATGGAAAGTAAGTCCTAAATTATATACTTGGGTGACTGGGGAAAATAAAAATATCTGAAAGTCACTTGGGAAGAAATAAATGCAACATGGATTAGATATGTTAAATTTAAGCTGCTGAAGAGACACAAACGTAGCAATACTAAAAAATGCAGGACCGAATCATTGTAAGTCAAACGAGAGATGCAGATTTGGAATTGCATTTTCAGAGGTGGTTAATAAGAGCATGAGAGAAAATGAGTAAATGAAGTAAAATAGAGTCTTGGTAATATGCTAGAAAAAAGAAGTCAGAGTTCAAAAGAACATTGCAGCATCACCACAAAAGCTAAATGAGAAGAAATTCTGGAATAGTATGAAATGTAACTTAAAAAATAAGAGAGAAATTAGTAAATGTGATGTCTTGCAAAAATACTTTTTTTTTTTTTTGGTGAATTAAAATCAATTTAAAAAAGAATCTTCTTGCGGGGAAAAAAGTGAATTGAACAGTTTTAGATTTTTATTAACCAAATTTGCTTGATTATGTTTTTGCCATAGACTGAGCAAGCAAAGCATGCTGTCCTATATCTTTGGTTAGGATCTCATTCACTGAGATGAGGCCTGTCATTTTAAAAACCTGATGGAAGCAAAAGGAAAACATAATTAAGATAGACTGTACCATAGCAGAAGGTGTGTGCATTTAAACCAGTAAAAAATAACCTTTGCATGAGATTAAAAATTCTGCCCATTTTACACACAGTAAGAAAATGAGATAAATGGACAATAAGAAAATGAGATATTTAGCGAGAATTTTAACGAATTTTCAATTTAGATCATCTACTTAAGAGCTTCACTTCTTCTTTTAGATGCTACCCTACTTTATAAACTACTGCTTTTCATAAAATGGATCTTTAGAAGTCTGATATATATAGTTACAATAAGTATTTTGTCTGGGAATGTAAAGCATTCAAACAGATTATGGGTCTGAATTTTCTGCAAAACTTTCTTTTCACTGTTATAATGATTATTGTTAGACAAAACGGTTTCTCAAGACTTTTATAAACTTTATGTGTATGTTATAAAGAAATTTATAGTATTGTATCAAGATTGATTTCTAAGTTCTGATTAATATTTTATGGTTATATAAGATGTTAACGTAAGGGGAAGCTGAGTGAAAGGTACAGGGGAACTCTCTGAATTATTTACATAACTCTTCTATTAGTCTAAAATTGTCTCGAAAAAATTGAAAAATTTACAAGAAATATGAAATTGTTAACATAGCTCATCAAGCCTATGTTAATTAGCTTGATGACTTTATTTACTGAACCAGTGTAACTGAGAAGCCATAATTAGAAAGAAAATAGCCTTACTGTTTGCTTTCTTTGTGGTAGTTGACAATTTCTTCTCTTCATCTGCTACTTGGGGGTAGCTTTCTGCCAAACAGGATTCATATTCTTCATGTGTTGTACGATCAAACAAATCTTCCAAGCTATCATTCATTTTTCTTTCTCCATCTATGTAAAAGAACATTGGATCAGGGCAACATGCAAACTTTTTGCTTTCTATGTAGACCAATGTGAAACTTGTAGTAACTGCCACAAAACTGTACCTTTACAAAAGCTTTATGTTAAGGCTTGAAATGTTCTTTATTCATGTGAAGAGAATGCTAGTTTTGTTATTTTCACCACAAACACTAAAAATCTTTTCCTCCCTATCAGCTCATGTATAATTCATACTAAATCAAAAGGAGTTGTACCCAAGAAACTGTGAATAAAAAATATATCATAATGAATGATCAAAAGTACTAAGTTTAAGTAAAATATGTATAAATAGCTGACATTAAAACACAGAATTTGGCTTACTTGCTTATTTTTCTAATGTGGTAACAAAAAAAGTATCTTCTTGCATTAACATTTATGGTTGGTAGTTTAGTGTTGATATATATATAATGATTTCAATTCCATATTTGAGATGCAAAGTGGTAAACTCATCTTCAGAGCATTAACCACATTTCCTATTATATATAATCGTATTAATAAAAAAACACCAGAATTTACTAAAAGACAGAAGGAGATTCAGTTGACTAACAAATATTACAGAACAGAAGCCTGCTGAGATTACAAAATAATTACTATACCTCACCCCCAATCCATGGTGCTCTAGTGCTTGAACCCTGTTTTATCCTTCTCTAGCGCTTACCATCATCTAGCACACCACAGATTTGCTTGTTTCTTCCCTATTAGAATGTAAATTCCAAGAAGCAGGTACTTTTATTCTGTTTACATATTTTCTCTAGTTCCTGGAACACTTTCTGGTATAGAATTGCAACTCGATATTTATTAAATGATTAAACATTTATTGATTTTTCAACTTGACGGTCAAATTTCTAGATAAAATAGAACTTCTATGTGCCAGGCAGTGTGCCAGGCATTCATTCCCAAAACATCCTTTATATGCTGTTAGTAGATCACAGTAAGTTGCTAATGATTTTTTTGTTGGTCTGACTTCTGATTGTGAAATACTTGAGGACAGAGACTATATCCTTATTGATCTATCACAGCATCTAGTAAGTCTAATACAAAGTAGAGATGTAAAAAATATTTTTGAGTTAAAATATTAGCAGCAAGTGGGGGTTTTTATTGGTATATTTCCTTTTTACCTAAGTTAGGTATTAAAAAGGTTTGCCTTATGAGTAAAATGGGCAGATTATCTTTTTCCAAATATGGCCTCAACAATATCTATTCTCATGTGCTGTTCTTACAATGTGATCTTGGCATTCCTCCAGCTGAGTACTGAGGGCCATGTTCTCTTGCTTTAAACCCAGGCAAGTCTTTGTGACACAATGCAATTTCTGAGGCCAGATCATAAAATGCCATGCATTTCTATCTTGCTCTTTTGGCATGCTCACCCTGGGAAACTAGATCAATGTGATGAGAAAGCTCAAACTAGTCCATACGGAAAGAAGATATGGAGAACTCTGAGACTGAAAAAGGGGAGAGAAGCCAAGTCACCCCTATCTGTCTAGCTCTCTGCTCTTGCATCTCCAGCCACTATCTGCCTGCAACTGCATGAGAGACCTTAAGACAGAACTGCACAGTCAAGCCCTTCCTGAATTCCTAAGCCATAGAAACTACAAAAGAAAATGATTATTGTTGTTTTAATCCTCTAAGTTACTGGAGTAATTTATTATGTATCACTAGTACTCACAACACCTTATTTAGCCATAATTATCTCCACTCATTAATTCGAATTCTAATCTCACTTCTACATGAGACTTGCTTCCAATATATTTGGGAAACTGTCATGTTCTTTGAATCAGCTAGATAAATTTGAAGCCAAAGTAGTCATACTTCAGTTTTCCCCTTTACTAGGAAAAGGAGGAAAACATTTATTAAGAGGGGAATTAAAAAAAAAATAATCATAAGAGAAAGTATCGTCTTAAGACGAACACTGTCATTCATTATAAAGACAATAAATCACTGTTAAGGTTTTTCTTTTAATGGGTACTATCTTCTCACAACTTTGGCAGCCAGCTACTTATTCATATGGATAGTTAGTTATTCATTACTAAAGAACAAAGAATTAAGGCAAAGCATTAAAATTTTTCTCACTTGCTGCATTTAGGGCAGCAAGACAAAAGGTGTTTCAAAAGAAGTGAGGACAAGACTAGTTTTATTATTTGGCCCTGAGCAGAATTTTCAGCAGAAGACAGGGAATGCAATTAGTCTGAATGGCTTCAGTTTCTAACAGATGATGGTTGGAAAATGCCTCTACTTTTAGCACTGCAACCCCATGGGACCGGTCCTAAATCTTCAACATGTAAGAGTGATAAATGATAACTAGTCCCAGTCTAGTTGATCTCATGTCATATGCTTCTTTAGTTAGAAATGTTGCTAAGGTGGTACCAACAAAAATCCTTCCATGGTTCCTACCTCGTTTAGAAAATCAAGGCTTTAGATGAAGAATTTCTCACCACGAAGGGTTGTAGACCCCTTATATGGCCTAATTCCCTTATCTGTGGAAGCAGAGTATGGCAAAGTAACTCAGCATATACACTATCATTCTTAGTTTACTGCTAATGTGCAAATCTATAGTAATAGTAAGATCTTCTCTTTTTGCCTTATCAAATTGCTTTGGAGAATCATATTCCTAAAACAGGACTTTCAAGATTCCCTTTCATATCTTTTATTAAAATAATTATCCAAACCAGGAATCAGTAAACTTTTTTTTTTTAATGGTCAGACAGTAAATATTTTTAGGCCTTGGGGTCAATAAGGTCTCTGTAGCAACTACTCAACTCTGCTCTATCAACTTGCTGCTGTATCATACAAGCAGCCATAGGCAATACATAAATGAACGAGTAAGGCTGTGATCCCATAAAACTTTATTTATAAACCTAGTAGCTGGCTGTAGTTTGCTGACCCCTGGAAACAATCTGAATTCTTTCTGAAATAAAAATTATTTTGGCTAAAGATTTTTTCCCTGAAATATTGAAATTGAGCTTTACTGAGAGAAATCTAATGCTATCAGACAGGGGGGAAAAAATCCCACCTGGTTTATGGTAAAGAGGTCATTTGTGCTTATCAGTGTAATGGTATGACTATAAACTTCCCTCCACACTTTTATTAAAATAAAAAAAAAAATCAAATCTTACTTGGACTTTTTTCTCCCTTCTGCTCTTGCTTCTTCATTTTTAAAAGCACAGTTTCACTAACCAATGTACAGTCCATGTCCACTGTCTCTCCTCCTGCTAATCTTGACTGACTGTCATCCTGAATATTTAAAAATTCAAAATTTTAACAATTATCCCTTTATGGCCTCATATTTACTTCTTAAACGAATTTTGGTAAAATATACATAACATAAATTTTACCATTTTAACCATATTTTAAGTGTACACTTTAGTAGCATTAAGTTATATTTATTTCACCCTTTAGGAATATAGCAGATTCAGGTTTATTGTCTATAAAGCATTTTAGCTTCAATATAAAAGCACCTTCTCTCAAGCCTAGGAAAAGGACTGCTGCCAGAGAAGGGAGAGTTATATACCACTGAGCTCCCTTGAGGATCTCTTTCATGTCTTCGCCAGTGTGTCTCAGTAATGAACATCAATGTACATAAAGGACAATTTCATAAATCAAATCTGATTTCTTGATAGATATATATTATTCTAACAACTGTTACATACCATTATTAATATACTACCAAGTGAAAGAGAACTTCTCAAACTATACAGAACATAAATACAAGCTCCAAAAGTTATTTTCACTATGAATTTTAGGTTTTTAGAAAAAACTCAGTATTTTAAAATCTAACCAACTGGGAAAATAAAATTTTTTCTTGATGGCACATTATTTTAAAAGCTAATTGAGGCATATGATGAATTATTTTGATAAATAATTATTTAAAATATAAAACATTTTGCATTATTTAAAAGCTCTAATATTTTTAGAAAAGGCCTTTAAAGTCAGAAAGTATCAATACTTTTTCAAAGATACTATAAAATTGGAGGAATAAGCATTTTTACTTTTTACTTTTCTGAATAAGTATAGATTTTAAGAGGTTTGTGATTATCTCAAGGTCACAGAGTGAGTCAGGAGAGTGACTAAGAGCTTACTAGAATAACCACATGGGCTTTGGTTTTACTAACTTACCTTTGTATCTACTATAGTACTATCCATTTTATACTGAGAGAGGTCTGCTGCTGGATCTATACTCCACTGGATATTTTCAAAGGATACATCTTAGAAAAGGAGGAAAAAAATACACAATTAAAAATAGATTTAAAAAATCCTCATCACTTTAAAATATATGGGCTCCACGGATTGTGAGAAATGTTTTATAAATCATGTCTGATAAACGACTTGTATCTAGCATACATAAAGAACTCTCACAACTCAATAAAAAGACAAATACCCCCAATTAAAAATAAGCAAAGGATCTTAATAGTCCTTTAAAGAAGATACACAAATGGCCAATAAGCACATAAAAAGATATTCAATATCATTAGCCATCAAGGAAAGACAAATCAAAACCACAATGAAATACCACTTCACACCCAATAGGATGGCTTGAATCAAAAGGACAGATAAATAAATGTTGGTGAGGATGTGGAGAAATCGAAACCTTTATATCCTGCTGGTGGGAATGTGAAATGATTTAGTTGTTTTGGAAAATAGTTACATAGTTCCTCAAAAGGTTAAACACAGAATTAACATATGGCCCAGCAAGTCTACTATGTATAACACACACACACACACACACACACACACACACACACACTCACACACAAATGAAAACATATATCCACATAAAACTGTACCGCAATGTTCATAGCAGCATTATTTATAAAATTAAAAAAAGTACAATAGCAAAAAAGTCACAAAAGATCATATATTGTATAATTTCTTTAAATAAAAACGCCAGAAAATGAAAATCTATAGACATAAAAAGTAGATTAGTGGTTACCTAGGATTAGGGAGTAACAAGGAATGAAAAATTACTAATGGGTTATGTCATTTTGGGGATGATGAAAATGTTCTGATGTAGTGATGGCTGCACAACTCTGTGAGTATACCAAAATCAATGAGTTTTACACTTTAATATGCGATTTTTATTTTTTAAAAAGTTAAAATTGTAACATCGTTTGGAGGGGCTTTCACTATATGTAGATATGACAACTACATAAAGTATATAGTTACAAAACATAAAGTGGTACAATTTTAACTCTGAGTAGATTATGAAAGGTTAAGTAGTTACACATTGTAATCCCCAGAACCATTCAAAAAAAAAGAATGAGTGGAAAAAATGTTTTTATACAGAGACTGAAAATCTTGTTGGAAGAACAAGTAGAAAATGTGCTTCAGAAAAAAGAAAATATAACCCAGATGAAGGAATAAATTTCCAATGAAGAATAAAAGAAAAAATACTGCATATGAAGTACAGAAATATTTGGTGGCTAAAAAAACCAAGACTCCTTTTAAACACAATAAAATTATGAAAAGATGAATATTAGAGCAAATGTTTTCAAAGCAAGTTAAAAAAACCCATATAAATGTATATAAATGCTTATAAATATACAGGTAAATACAAATTAAAAAGGTAAGATATCAATGGAGTAAAGAACACAGTATGGATAATGAAAATTCTATTTTATATATTTTAAAATTCTGTATAAAATTTTTAAAGCTTTTGTGATGAAAATAAGAAATAACTACATAAAATACATAAATCCACAAAATCATCTATAAAAGTAGGTATTAAAGAACTCAATCTTTTTCAAAAACCACGAGGAAAATCACAAGTAAAATGAACCCAATGAGAATTATTCCAGAAACACTGAAATATGCAGTAAGAAAATACTTCTTCCCAAAGCAATTCAATCCAACAAAGAGTGCAAATGATATATTTAAGATATTACTATATTATATATTATAACATATATTAAGGTAATATAGATTTAATATCTTAAATAATATATCAAGATAATATAAAGAGTGGAAGTACTGTTTATAGTGTACCTACTTTGGTTGTTTTGTAGAGACTTTGTTTTGGCGATTCTACACGGATTTAACTGAAGAACTGATGCAAGTTCACATGCTCCATGGACTGATTTGGTTTTTATTCTTACTGGCTCCTGAGAACCAGCATCCTAAAACAGAAAGAATTATTAGTATCTAGATGAAATCACAAACAACCATTTAAACCAAAATCCTTGAACATTTAACACAAACCTTCACGTCATCAAGAAGATTCTCTGTCTCCAAACTTTCCTGTTGACATAGAGGGATTTTAAAGATAGGATTTTGTTCTTTTATTTGTAATGGTGTTTTATTATCTGGAGAGGATTTACTCAAGGGCTGAAGGATGCACTCCTGTAAACAGGGCTCCTCTGGAAAATCTTTGGTTAGCACAGAGCTCCCGCTCAAGGCCTTTTGGCTTGAGGGACAGCCCTTCGGAATGGGCTTCAAAGCCTCACAGAGAGTCACTTTCCGAAATCTGATTTTAGAGGTCTCACTTCCTTGGCTTTTCTCTTGACGCTGAATAGCTGAAAATCGATCAGACAAATCCAGAGGTTTATCCATTACATAGTCTCCATTCATGGAAGAATGACTATCCAGTGGAAAGGGAAAAGCATTTTCTTTATCAAAAGAGGCTTGGGGGCAGCTTACTTCATCTTCACCTTCTTCCTCAATTTTCTTCCTTTTAGATGTTCTGCATCCCAGTGATTTCAAGGGTACCACATGTTCATCAGTAAAACCATCTTTCATGAGATCAGTACTATCCTGTTCACTTACAGATTCACTTATATTTTTATTTATAAGCATCTGCTTATTAGAAGATGACTGGCTAATAATCTTGTTCACTTCAGACCCAAGATTATGTTGTGTGAAAAGGGCACTATCTTCCGATTTTGATCTAGTTTTCTCTGTTCTAGAATTAGAAGTAGAAGTGAGGCTGAAAGGTACTGTTTTCAGATGGGTTTTTTTCCCAGTCTCTAAAAGAGAAGGGGACACACTTGTATTCAAACCAAAACTACTTTTCACATTAGAGCTAGCTCCAAACACAGGCGATGATACCCGAGTAGTCAATTCTTCTTGAGGAGGAGTCTTTGAGTTAGGACTTGAAAATCTAAAAAAATAAAGAGTGGTAAAACTTTTTTCTGACTATATAAATCAGGTAGAAATTAAAAGTCAAGCATAATGAGAAAATGTTTGGTAATACAGAATTATTAATAGTAAGGTCTTATCCACATATTAGAGAAAGATGATTAACCAACAATTAAAACAAGATATAGCTGCTGGCTGGCTTTTTTTCATTAGGCTGACAAAAAGCAGAGAAAAACGATACAGTAAACCTATCTCAATACCATGATATTACCACTTAAATTTCTCCTAAATAATTTAAATAACTTCACTATATTAAAAGGTCATATTTTAATAAATACCACTGGGGGACCCAACTTCTTTGTTAGGAAATCTTGTCATGAGTAACTCTAAGAAACAAAATTCTTTCACTATAGAACTGAATATAAATTAAGACCCAGCCTGCCCCAACAGAGAGAGTTGTAGTAGTAGAAACAGCATTAGGTTTAAGTTTGTAGACATGAATGGGTAAGAGTTCTGCTTCTAGGATTTAATAGCCATGTGGCTTAACAGGACATTTAACCTCTCTGGGGCTATATTTTTGTTGACTGTAAAATATGGGGGCAATAAAACCTACTTTAATGAGTTACTATGACAAATTAAATGTCATATATGTATCTGAAACCAAAAGCTCATTTAAAAAGCAAAATGCTACATTAATATATAGGTATTATTAGTTAATGGATGTTCTGAAATTAGTAAAAACAAGATGCAACACAGTCTTAGAAGCTCATCCAAGCTCACAGATGCATTTTATACAACATCCTTGTTTCTGGAAATACAAACCCAGAGGGATGACTGGGTCTTTAAAGGGGCAGAGCAACAAGGTTGGGAACTCTTAAGTACTGCTTGATAGAAGTACAGAAAGAATCTAAAAATAATATCCATCCTTCTACAGTACTGCAAAAAGCCCTCAAGTGATCATAAAATTGAGAAGATATTTTTTAAAAATAAAAATTAATATAACCAGAATAACAAACTATATGCTGAGGGAGAGAAGTGGTTTAATTATATGGAACTCACTGTAATGGGATTTCACCAGTTTATAAATTTTTGCCAAAGTGCCACAAGTTACCTTAAACCATCTTCATTATTTCTTGTAGATTCCTCAAAAGGTTGTTTCTTGTGATCACCTTCCAGACAGTGGTAGAGCTCATCACCAAGAGGGCTCATGGGACCCTGAGATTCCTTCAAGAGTCAAATATAAAGTACATAAATACAATGGAAGATTATTCTTCCTTAAAAAGGAATGAAATATTGATATATGCTGATATGGATAAACCTAAAAAACAGGGTAAATGAAAGGTAGACTCAAAGCCAAATAGTGTGATTCAGTTTATATGAATTATCCAGAACAGGTAAATCCATAAGGATAAGAAAGCAGATTGGTGGTTGCTAGATGTTGTGGGTAATGAAGGGTGAATAAAGGCTGAATGTTTAACAAGTACAGGGCTTTCCTTCGGGATGATGATAATGCTTTGGAACTAGACAGAAGTGGTATTTGCATAATATTGTAAATAAACTAAATGCCACTGAACTGTACACCTTAAAATGGTTAATTTTATATTATGTTCATTTCATCACAATAAAAAAATGAAGAAAATTTTAAGTTTAAAGAGAGAAAAACATTAATATTTTACTATTTTAGGTAAGTACATTCTATTACTGGTATATAAAATTCCAATTCCAAAAAAAAAACAACAACATTATTAAAATGAGAGGAAGGGGAAAGAAATAATTATACTGACAGAAGATGAATTTAAAAGGATCCTTTAGAGAGCAGTGGCCCTCAAACTTTAACATGCATACAAATCAACTGGGGATCTTGTTAAAATGCCAAGTTCTCTTTCAGCAGGTGTGGGGTAGCATTTGAGATTTTATACTTCTAACAAACTTTGTAGTTTGTTAGAAATACAGATGTTAGAGATACAGATGTTGTAGATGTTGTTGGCCTGTGGATCACATTTGAGCGGCAAGTCCTTAGAGATCGGCTTCCTCAATTCATTAGGTGTCTAAACTACTGTCTTGTCAGGCTTATGGATAGGATAGAATTAAAAACCATTAAAACACATTTAAAGTTCAAAAGCTAAAAACTACCATCACTTGAATATGGATTTAAAACTACAACAAAAGAAATCCAAATGTAATTAAAAAAACAATTCAATTTTTACATATTGAATAGGAAGACAATTTTATAAGAGCACATATACATTTACTAACTACAGCAAAGGAATACTATTTTAGTTGTATCAAAGTGAAACTTCCTTGAGATTGAAGAATTCAAGTTTTGTATTTTTAGGGATCAATTGAGAAAAAAGTGTGATTGATGCAAGGAAGTACAAAAATAATGAAAAAATCAAGGGGTCAATTACTGACCCAAACCCTAAGAATGAGGTCTATTTTGATTGGCACTTGTTAGGACAAAGAACAAAAGTATATATAGTAGTCCCAAAAATGCAGCTTGTTTTTCAAATCAAGCCCCAGTTTAAAGGATACTGAAAAGAGCCAGTAAATTCTGAAATCAACTTAAAAATTTATTAAGTCCTCTCTTAGATGAAACAAGGTAGGAACTGGGAGAAGGGACAGGGAGAGAAATAGCACTGGCTAAATTCTCTAAGCTATTATCACTTCTCTAAATTTTGACTTAACTCATAATTTATATCCCAAGAATACTAAAGACTATCTAGATGTCTGAAACTGCTTGGGGTAGATAATAAAATGGGCTTTCTAGCCACATCAATTTTGTTCTAGATCTTTAACCAATAATCTCTGGAAGAAAATTAGTTTTTCTCTTGCTCAATTCTCTAAAAACTGACCAATTAATTCATATTATCACCAAACAACTACTTACAGATTCTTCTGGAACACTAAGTCCCAGTGTCTCAGCAACAACTGTAGCTAAATTAAAAGATGACTTATCAGTGGGATAACTGCTTGTTCCACGTGTTTCTAAATAAGGAAGAAAAAATAAACAATTATGCAATTGTAGACGCTAGATGTATAAAAAAATACAAAAGAATAAAAAGCTCAAAGAACCACTTGACATGATGGCACTGGACAATTTTTAAAATTTGTATAAAAAAGGCCAAAATATCTACTACACATGGCAATAAGTTGTAGATATCTAGAGTCTACACTTGAAAATTTTTGGCTACACTTTCTACTTATCCTAAATGAGTTGAATGCAACAGGTAGATTATTTTTCTTATTGCTACTGAAAAAATCACATATATTTATAATGGATTTACTGTGACCTAAGACATAGTATAAATATCAAACCATATTTATAGTACTTTTCAAGAAAACATACTTTGTGGGAGAGATTTTCAACACTGCATAACTTTTAAGTTTTAGTCCAACAGGCAGCTCCTTCACTGGCTACTTTGTTGGTTCTTCCTCATTTTAACAACCTCTAAATTGCCACTTCTGCAGTTGCAATACTGTCTCCAAGGGGGTAAAAAAAGGTTCTTGGATGAGTAAAAAAAAAAAAAAATCTCTTTTAATGTGTAAGGCACAGATACACACACACACACACACACACACACACACACACACACACACACACACACACACACTATAGCTGCAGTGTTAAAATTCCATGGGGGAAGTGATTAGAGGAAAAAAACATCTAAAAAGGTGGGGTAGGGGATGATAATGAAAAAAAAAAAAAAGTGAGACTTACTATTTTACACAATGGAGTGCCCCAGGTCTAAGTACTTGGACTTCTCCACCTACACTTTGCTTGTTTGGTAATCTCATCCAATCTCATGGCTTGGATATCATCTACATACTAAAAATTCCATTCATCTACCCTAGACTTCTCTAAACTCATATCTACCTACCTATCCAAAATCTTTCCTGAATGTCTATCCAGTGTCTCAAACAGAATACTCTCAAAACCAAGCTCCTAATTTCTAACCACCCCCAACCCCATCCTGCGAATCTGCTGCTCACAGTGTATTTCCTCTCAGTAAATAATCACTCTAAAGAATAGAGTTGCCCAAACCAATTTTCCCTTTACTTACCCTGACCCAGCCACACGGGCCTCCTCAAGGTTACCTGACCAACCAAAAAGCACTCTCACCTCACGGCCCTAGTGCTCGCCGACTTCTCTACCTGGGATGCCCTTCCCCCAGATAGCCACGTGACACACTTGTTTCCCTTTATCTGTTCAAATATCACTTTTAAAGTGAGGCTTTCTAATATATCTTCCTACCCTGCTTTATTTTCCTTCAGAGAACTTGCTTCCTCCACCTAACATATATTGATTTTTTTTCTCCCCCAACTAAGCTCTATGAGGTTAAGGGCTTTGTTTTGTTCAGGGCCTCGTATACAGCAAATACTAAAAATATTTACTGAGTCAATGAGTAAACCAGATTAATATAAATTATTAGCAATTTATATTCATACAGATAGGGATACTAATATGAATTAATAATAGAATAACATTACTTTCTAATATAAAAAAATGCTAAGCAACTAGTAATACAAACAAAATCAATGAAAAATATTTTAAAATATCATCTAATTCAGACTACTGGCCACTCTTGCTCACCAATAACCACAAATTTTAAATTTATAAGTATTCTCAACTTCTTGCTTACTAGTCATTGAAGATTGACTTTGATCACAAGTGTCAGCCACAAGAATTTCATTTTCATTAGGCTTATGTTGTAGATGAGTTGAAGATTTTGGAACTTTTCTCACTTCTAAGGGGAAAAAAATGGAGAGATTATCTATAAACAATCATGTAAAAATACCAAAGTATTATTTTGACAGGCCAATAAAATCTGTCTTTAAATGCATTAGAAATGCTATTTTACAATTTTCATATTCTAATAAAAAATTTATTCCTACATTTTCACTAAGAAACAAAGCTGGAAGATAGAATACTAGAAGTGAGGACAGTGGAAAAAAGAACTGGAATAGACCAGCTTCTTCTGATCTAAGCCTCCTGGAGTTGTAATATTTTAATGTTTCTTTTCCTTGTGTATTTGTTGCAGATACATAGGTTAATTAAAATGAATACTGCATAATATCTTTCCACAATCTTTGTTTTAGAGTTTTTATTTTCTGGAAGGAAATACTGAAATATGCTTTATCAGAAATAATTCAAAGAAAAGAAAACAAACAAAAAAAGAACTGAGTAAAGAAAAATGGACTTTTACTAATTATAACCTAAAAATAATATTAGAAAGCAACAAAAAGCACTTTGAAATAAACAAGCAAAGGTGGTCGGAAAGAGAAAGGGACAGGGTGGAGGGGAAAAATGGTATAGATGATAGAGGCTCTGTTTATCCCTCTGGCAATCAAATCAAAGTTGTGATGGAAGCAAGGAACAACAGCAAGAAAAAAATCACCTGGGATGAACAAGCCATACAACTAGGGAGAAGTCCAGGAAATCACTCTGCAATGGCAGAAGGTAGGATGGGGCGAGGACGCAAGGCTGCCTAGTTCTGAGCAGCCAAGTGAGACTGAGGCTGTGGTAGCTGCAGACACCTCTTAAAGGGGCCGGGTCGCGAGCGGACTTCCACAGTGACGAACCTGTCCACTCTGAGAACCAGTGCTGGTTTAGCTGTGCAGGAACTTACAGGGTGACACTGAGTTGTCTAAGTGAGGGATGCAGTGAGGCTCTCCTCCACTCGCAGAAGTGGCGGCAGTATGCATTGTTCCTCTTTTGAGTCCTTTCCCCTCCCAGTGCATGGACTCAGTGCCACCACAGCAGAGACATTAGCAAACTGGATAGCAGAGGTTGCTCTGCCCAGAGGATTCCCTAAAACCCCGCCTCCCCCAACTCGGGGCCCTACCCAGGCCACATCCAGGTATAACCTCAGTGAGTCAGGCGCTCCTTGCTGAGCAGTGCCAAGACTCACACTGATGGCAGCTGACCTTGGTTTCTGGTGTGGCCTTTTGAGGCAACTATAAGCACAGCATCTGTGGATTGCTTGCTGAATCTTAACAGACAGCCCCAAAGGGGCACAGGCTTGGGCTAAATTTGACCTGCAGGTGATCCCCTCTCAGGACTGTGCCACTAAACACCTACTACATAGATCCACACTAATAAGACCAGGAGACTTAGGAGCTTTGCTTGGTACATAGAAACAGACACAGAAAAGCAGCCAAAATGGAAAGACAAAGAAGCAGAAGCCATATGAGAGAACAAAACAGAGATCCAGATATAATGGAGTGAAGTAATCTAATAGATGCAGAGTTCAAAATACTGGATATAAAGATGCTCAATGAACTTATAGGAAGGGTAGATGAATTCAGTGAGAACTATAACAAAGAGATAAAAAAAACACATAAAAATGGAAATAGACTTAAAAAAGAGAATCAGTCAGAAATAAAGAGTACATTATCTGAGATGAGAAGTATATGAAATGAAAAAAACAAAGTGAAAAAGAAGAGGATCAAATGACCTATATAAAGGATGGGAAAGCCAAGGACACTCAATCAGAATGGCAAGAAAAAAGAAGTCCAGACTATAATAATAATTTAAGAAGCCTATGGGATACTATTAAAGGTCAAAATATCCATCTCATCGGAGTACCTGAGGGAAAACAAGATGTTGAACAGCTATTTGAAGAAATAATGATAAAAAAACTTCCCTAACCTGGTGAAGAAAATAAACAAAAAACCTCAGGATGCTCAGAGTCCCAAAAACCAGAAACCCAAAGAGGCCCACATCAATACGCATCATAATTAAAATACCAAAGGTTAAATCCAAAGAGAGAATCTTAAAAGCAGCAAGAGAAAAGCAGTTAGTTACCTACAAGGGAGCATGTGTAAGACTGGAAGCCAATTTCTCAAAAGAAACTATGCAGGACAGAGGGCTTGGCAAAAAATATTCAACATGATGAAAACCCAGGATCTATAACCAAGAATACTTTACCTAGCAAAGCTATAGAGCTTCCCAGACAAAAAGAAGCTAAGGGAATGTATCACCACCAAGCCAATATTACAGAAAATGTTGGAGGGATTTCTTTAAGATGAAAAAACATCTATCAAAAACAGGAATAAAGAATGGTAACAACTACATTCCTATCAACAAGTACCTCAAATGAAAAAGAATTAAATGCTCCAACCAAAAGATAGAGTGGCTGAATGGATAAGAACTCAAGATACCTACATATGCTGCCTACAAGAGACTCACTTCAGATTAAAAGACACAGACTAAAAGTTAGGAGGTGGAAAAGATATTGCTTTGATGGGTAATGCATTGAATGAAATGGGTCAGATAAAAAAAGACAAATATTGCATGATTTCACATACATGTGGAATCTAAAAAACAAAATCAACAACAACAAAAACAGAAATAAACTCAGATACGGAGAATAATTTGAGGTATACTAGATGGGAAGGGATGGTGGGGGAAGAGGGCAAAGGGGTTGAGAGGTGCAGGTGGCTGGTTATAGAGTAGACATGGGGATGTAGAGTACCGCATGGGGAAGATGGTTAATAATGTTGGAATGAATATGTAGCGGGGAGGGGTGCTAGATTTGTTGAGGTGGGCACCTTGCAAGTTGTGTGGATTTCTGATCAATATGCTATACAGTTGAGGCTGGTGTGGTGTATTCCAACTACAATTGAAAAATAAAAGTTCATTGAATTGTACAATGTAAATGCAGGAAAGTAGTTGTCTATTATATTTCAATAAAGACAAAAAAAGAATGAGAAAAGGACAAAAGACTAAGTAGTCGTTAAGTCAGCTTTAAAATAATTTGCGTAGCTCAAAAGTTATCTCATATTTTAAACCAAAATTTCAGATTCCAAGTAAAAATGATCAGAATAAGATTAAAACAGAAGATTTACATTTTTAAATAGTTATACATTATTCTCATACAATGAAGAAGTAAACCAGAGGCATTTAAAACATTCAAAAGACCTTCCTAATAAAGAAAATTGCTGTGATTTGTTTTTCTGAATATTTTTATACATGGATTTAAAGATAACCTAATTTATGTAGATGCTTATCTGTAGTGATTCATGTCTTATCTGATAGCAAAAAGGCCAATGAATGTTCGTTCTAGATCTTCGACCTTATATTTTACTTTAGCTCCAAAATACATGTAATATTTTAACAGTTCCTTTGTTTTCCACTAGATGGTGATACAAGCTCATATAAACTGAAAAAAATTATGCCAATTTGCCAATATAAAAAAAAAAGAGATACACTTATTTTTTCAAAGGCATAGCTACTGTTAACCATTTATTTGCATAAAAAAAAATGTCTCTAGAACTGTGTATACTCCTCCCTCCCCTCCCCTAAATGCTTTCACTGTTATAAGCAGTTAAGGTTAAAAATTAAAGTCTTTACCAATTACTTTAGATCAATATTTAAAGAATGATCACTGTATCATGTCACATGATAAATTTCAGGGCTACATGAAAAGGTACTATAACAGAAATGATAAATTGGCTTGGAAACAGAAACATGCCACTGATAAAACACAAAGAAGATACAGTATACAGCCATTTCTTAATTATCACCAATTGCTACAAATCACAACAAATAAAAAAGCCAGTTAAAGGCAGCTCCAATGGTGGAACATCTGTGGGCAAAGTCTGAAAAATAAATACAAAAGTCCAGTGCCAGGAAGATCTACATTTGAATTCTGACTCATCTACTTACTTGACAGGTGACCCTGAGTGAGTTATTTAACCCTTCTAAAGAGCATCTTTCATCATCTGTAACAGAGGTCCCCAACCCCTAGGCTGTGGACAGGAACCAGTCCATGGCCTGTTAGGAACTGGACTGCAAAGCAGGTGGTGAGTGGCAGGCAAGCAAGTAAAAACCTTTATCTGTATTTGCAGCTGCTCCTCAGTGCTAACATCACCACCTCTGCTCCATCTCAGGTCATCATTCATTAGATTCTCATAGGGGCACTGGTTCCTGGTGCCAAAAAAGTTGGGGACCACTGATCTAAAGCACAGGTGCTAAAAGCTACCTTGCAAGCCTGTCATGAGAATTAAAATATAATAATGTGCTCAAATCATTCAGCATCCCTGGCACACAGTAGGTAGAATTTAATGTTAAGTTCCCTTTCTCTTTTATCCTATTCAGATATATACACATAAGAATATTTTTTAAATAAAAAGAAACCATTTACTTTATAAAATGCTGAGTGTTCACATGTTCAGAAGAACAACACATGTCTTTATGTAATACAAGCAGAAAATGCCTTCCCAGTCATTTCACTAAGGGATGTTAAATTTACAGTTGTAACATAACTTACCTGAACAATGACTATCTACCTTCCATGAGACTGAGTAACACAAAAACAATAGATGAATACTATTTTTACAAAACAAAATAACTAAAGAACAACTCTAATCCTTACCATTTGTAGAAACAGAGTGCTCCAGTTTAGTATGTGTTTGTTCTACATATCGGACATGGAAATTCTCCTTTCTTCGTAGCCGGTTAATGCCAGAAAATGAAAAGGCAGTTATTGGTGAATCTGGAATAATATTTTCCTCAGATTCAAGCTCGGCCGCTTGATGCTGTTGATCATTCCTAGAAGAAAATAATGACAATTGAAAGAAAATTAATTCAATAAATATTTACTAAAACATCTACTGTATGGAGCTAGTGCAAAACATAGGTACAAAATTGTAAGAAATGTAATACTTTGCATCTAATATTCATAATCTAAATATAAGGATTAGAGAAGTACTCAAATGATTAGAGTGGGGAATATTATTGTGAGAAGTGAAGTACAAAGCGTAGTTGCTGGCACTTAAAGTGAAATTAACAGAATTTCAAAGGGCAGAGAAAATCAGCAGAAGATCCACACATTTTGAGTAAAGGCATGCAGTATTGTGTACTTGTGTTAGAGAAAGGCAAGCTGGAACTATGTGAAGAGCCTTGATTAAGTATGCACAATTTGGAAAGAAAGAGGAAAAGAGTTAAAGTTTTAGAGCATGGAAGTAATGTGACAATCTGGCAGCAGTGTGGAAGACTGACTGAGAAAGAAAGAAAGGAGGCAAGGAAATCAATTAGACAATGGCTAAAATATTATAGGCAAGAGCTTCTGTGGATTTGAACCAGGAGGTTGAAAATAGCTATGGAAAGAAGGGACCAATGTTAAATACTGTGGAAGTAGAACCAACATGACTCAGCAAATGACAAAAATAAGATGATAAATAATACTAACATTGATAACTACTGACATTCTTGCAGGTTTACATGTCAGTCACTGTTCAAAGTACTAAATGTATCAGTTTAATTACCATAACTGTATGAAGTGTTACTAATACTCTCATTTTACATATGAAAAAATGAAGCTACAGAAGTCAAGTCACTTACTAAAATAATAAATTAACAGAACTGGGATCTAAATCCTGGCAGCCACTGTTAACCACTGTTATTCTTAGCATAGACCGTGAGACTAATGACTGACTACAGGCAGGATTCAACCTTTTAGCTTTTTCCCTTGCTTCTATCTGGGCTCCCTTAAAGTCTACTCTCAATATATCAGTCATAACAGTCTTATTAAAAATTAAGTCATATTATGTCACTTCTATGATTAAAACCTGCTACATCTCCCCATTTCACAGAAAACACAAGCCAAAGTCCTTTTAATAATGTATGAGGTCCTATATGATCTGACTGTCCCCCTCTCCTACATCTTCTCTGACCTCTTTTCATATCATACTCTATTCCAGCCACCCTTACTTTGTTGAGGTTCCTCAAACACAGCAGGCACACTCCTACCTTAGGTTCTTTGCTCTAGCTGTTTCCATCTGCTTGGATTGCCCATCTACATATGTCACATGGCTAATTACCTCATCTCCTTCAAATCTACTGGAGTTTTACTTTCTCATCAAGAACTACCTTGAACACACTATTTAAAATAACAACTCTCTTCCTATATACCCTAGCACTCATTTCCTTATTATTGTGCTCTATTTACTTTATCTATAGCATTTACTGCTTTCTAACATAGTATATAAGTGACTTATCTATTATTGTTCACCTGCCAGAAAGTTTAATAAGAGTATAAGTGTCTACAAGAACAGGCACATAATAGGTTCTCAATAAATATTTGCTGAATGAATTGATTGAGAGATTCCCAGATTCCACTAGAAAAATAAAATTGTGCTGATCTAGGCATGTCCAACTCAATTCAGAACCAATGGCACTAAAGACTGGGTTTGGATTCAGTTGTGGTTAGTGAGTAAAGTTAATTAACTTTAACTCAACTGACTTTCCCATGTTAAACCATTACTGACTTTATCTGCCAATCAATTCTTACCAGCCTGTCAGGCCTTGCGTGATAAAACCAGTGTGTCCTATTATACTTCTATGTGTAATATTATTTCCAACCAACAATGATAATTTTATAAACTATGACCAACAGAGATTTTAAAAAAACAGAAGATAAAATTAATTTTTCCCAACACTGATTTATATCTTAATTTCCTGGATAATATCAATATTACTATGGTCTATAATTTTTTATTCTATATTGAAGATCTTTAGAGCTAATATCTTATTTTTAATCTCTCCCTACAAATTCCACTGTCTTATTCTGGAAAAACAGTACGTCAGTCATGTGAGAAAGCCTTATGAGTTAATGGAGTGCGAAATCTATCTGACCTCACTTTAACTAATCACATCACAGCCTACCTGCCTATTAGTCATAAAAATTCAACCTGAAACATGAATGAGTCACAAGAAGAAATGGATTTCCTGGCAGAGCTGATCTAGCTCTAGAACTAGCTAGGATCACAAAAGAAAGGAAAAAATGGAAAATTAGATCTAACTAGAAGTGTCAAAACTAGTAAGTGCTGGCTTTGTCCTTCCTTAGTCATTAAAAAAGGGGGGAGGTGGACAAAATAACTTCCATGTGTTAACCAAATTTCTTCTTTAAAGCATTAGGACTCACTCTGTTTTGCTGAGGAAAGTTAAACTCACACCACAGCTTTTGGTTTAAATTAATTAGGCACCCTGGTCATCTTCTCTTTTAACTTTTCCTTCTAACTTGAATATATATGTACACACACACACACACACACGTGTGTATATATATGTGTGTATATATATATATTTTTTTTGTTGTATACTTTTTTGTAGGCCTCCCCTTAAAATCCTGTCAAAAGTCTTAGCTGTTCTTTTTTCCACAGATCTATAGGTATACAGTCTCCTTTCATAAAGTCTGTAAAAAGTTTTCAACATTCAACTTCTCTCCTCCTCTAAAGAACTTATATACTTCTGGTTAAAATGTAATTTAAAATTAATGAAGCAGTTATAGCTATCAAGTTCACTTAAATATTATGATTTTCAGAAAATGAAAGGAGAGGATTCCCTAAAATACAAACCAGTAACTCTGATACCCTGATCTCTTAAAACCAGTATAAGCTTACTATATGAGTAATTAAAGTAAGACTAATTTTAAAAAATAGCACTATGAAATCAATTGTTCTGAGGAATGGTTTATTAGATAGCTGGCTCTCAGGAAGGCATCTGACAATGATTCTCTTGCTATCATTGTATACAAAAAGAATATAAATTCGATGTTAATAAAAACAGACTCCTGACTAAACAATATCACACAAAGAATTATCATTAATGAAAGAAATCTGTAGTAGCATGCCTCAAGGCTCCATCTTCAGGCAAGCACTGTTCAACATTTTATTAATGATTTTTGATGCAGGGCACTGATGGAATATTTATCATATTTGTGGATAACACAAAGCTGAGAATAAAGGCTAACCTAATTACTTAGCAGGAAATAAAATTAGCATATGAAAAGACACCCAGAAGTTGGAATAATGGGCCAAATCTAACAAAACAAAAAAGAACAGGATAAATATGAGCTAAAAGATCACTGAATTGAGTCAGAAGAGAAAGAATACAGGCTCTGCCAGCTACACAGTGATGCCATGTAGGTAAACTTCTGAGGCTGTTTCAGCTCAAAAACTATAGAAAGGGTATACAAACTTTCAAATGAGATAGACCTGGGTTCAAATCCTGGGTCTGACACTAGTTACCTTGGGTAAGTTATTTAACCTTTCTGAGCCTCATTTACCTCGGTTACCTATAAAGTAGGTATGGTACTATATCTTTCCTACTTCCTTTTTGTAGGGACATTGCGAAAAGGAAAAATATATGTAAAGATGTAATTCAATGCTCAGAAAATAGGTATTTATCAACAGTGCTATTATTGTAAAATGAAGGAATAGGCTAAATGATATAGTTTCTTAAAAAAAAAAAATCTGAGATGAAGAAAGACATGACTCTGAATTCCTGTGTTTATATCTAAAACAAATCTACAAGCAGAGGAGAGGGAGTAGTAAACCCAATAAGGAACCACCAGTAACATTTGTATGTTTTGACTACATTAATGTAAGTAAAAAAGATACAGAAAAAATAGAGGAGGTAGTATTACTCTGTCAGGGAGACTATACCTAGGTTATTGAGTCCTTAATTAACATATTGACAAACGAAAACATTAAGAGAAATGGTATTTTGAAGAGTCTTGAAGTAATATCACATGAGAAACAGTTAATGAACAAAGGACATTTACTCGAAAGAACATAAGGCTCAGGAGGGCCATGATAGTTATCTTTCTGTATACAAAGGGCCACCAAGTAGAAAAGGGGGTAATTTTGTTCCAGATGGTACCAGAAGGCAAAATCAGAATCAATAAATAAAACTTGTGAGTAGAGTGATTTCTACACAAACTTAGAATTTTCTATTAATTTCATCTCACTAAAATTAAATAGGCTTGGAAGACAGTGAACTTGTACTAAAGGTGTTCAAACAATGCTATTTGTTAAAGAAGTCATACAAGGAATTCAACTTAGAAGAGAGCACTGAATGAAATGAACGCTACAGTTATTAAGTGTATAGACTTAAGTATAAACTCGTTTGACTTTTACTAAACAAGCACATCCATTTCCCCAAAGAGTCATGACCTCAATGCCTAACTTATTTAATTGTTTGCTTTCTGTGACTGGTAGAGTTGAATATACATACGTATTTAAATTTTATAATGGCAAATTGTTACTGAATAATTTCATATTATAGTGTCACTAAATAACTGTCCTTCCACATAAGGTATCTATAATATTAAAATCAGCTTAGGTTGGTTAGAATTACTGCATTTCAAAAGCAGAAGTATGAGCCAAACAATATTTTTTTTTCTCTAATTCAGGGGAATTTCAAGCACTAATAGTATGTTACAGTGTTTTAGGTAGTCAGAAGAAACTAGGTTGCCTGTACAAGATAATACTTGCTATTTTTTCAACCTGCCAAGCAAAAAGAAATTTGTTTGAGGAAAGCAAACTACAAAATAAGTTGGCTTATGAGAATAATTATCTTAAATTTCAGAAGAGAACTGAAAGACATAATAGATTATCTAATATACTATTCTAAGGCATGTCCTATACATACTTGTCCTAGACTCATTTACATAATTAATATTTACTGTAATTTCAAAGTTCAGTTTTTTCATCTTTCCTAAAATATCAATAGACTTCAACAACAAAAAAAATGTGTATTTGAGAACATTAAACTAATTCTGATTAATTGGAATTAGTATTTCTACCAAGCAAATAACATTATCTACTTCCAATACTTTATTCACTTTGGTTTTTAAGGTAATCACCTAAATCTGTATTAAACTCTACACACTCATTATCTTTGGCATTCATAAATATCAAGGCTGATGCATTCAAAATACTATAAGCTACCTGTGCTAAATACTTCATATAACAAATTAATGCAGGTCAACAATCACTTATCTGAAATCTTTGGAAACAAATGTAATTCAGAGTTCAGATTTTCTTTTTTTTTTTTACATTAAGGGTAACACAGAGCATATATAGATTATTACATAACACCCCCAGTGCAGCCTGAGACATCCTGTAGTCAAGCACACAGATATTTTCACAGCAAAACATAGAAATGTGGTGGGATAAATAAGGACTATAAATAGCATCCTGTCAGTTGAAGTGAGGTTAGGTTATGAATAACATTTCAACAAAAACCTTTTGGGTTTGAGAATCATATTTAAAAGATTGTGGATCTGTGTTCTAGTCACACTTCAAAACCAGTAAAGACTCACTCTAAAACCATTAAGACTATCCTGAATCCTATTTCTTAAAAAATATTACATAAGCTTTATATAAATGAGAAGAGCGAGTTATATCTCTGCTCTACATCAGTCAGACCATACCAGAAAAATAGATTATTTTTGAGATACTCTTGCATAATGAAAAGAACAGAGGCCTTTAAGTTAGAAGATACCGGCCTGAGTGACAGTTTTATAACCCACTAAATGTGAGACTATGGCAAGTCATTTGACTTCTGTAAGCTTTGGTTTCCTCATCCATAAAGTAGAGATAACAAAACTACCTTGAAGAATCATAGTGAAGATTATAAATAATAAACAAAATACGAAGAAGAGTAACTGGTACACAAGATAAGTTATTTTTATTCTTTAAGAGAAATGATGGGAGAGGGGAGAGGATCAGCAAGAGGAAGCTCTTAAGGCCTGAGAAGTGTATAAGAGGTAATACTTATTTATTGTGCTTTTGTGAAACTTCTGGGACAGGACTGGAAGACATACTTCAAATATTAAAACTTTTCATTTTAATGATGTATTAGCTATAATAATACATTATAAAAATTAAAATGCTTTAAATTAAAATGTTCAGGTAGTTTCTTTATATACTGTACACTAATCTAAGAGATGCATACACATACTCTTCATATATACTCCAAAAACACGAACAAAAACATAGTAGTTTTCTTTATATCTTTTATTGCAGAACAATTTATAATTTTTTAAAATAAAATCTGCAGCTCTTTATATATCTTTATAGTTTGTATAGCTAAGTAAAATAAAGAAAGGAAAGTTGGGAGGAAATATTCAATTTTCTGCTGCAATTTAGAAAAAATACTTACTCAATTTTCTGCTGCAGCTGTTCAGAAAGCTTTTTATTTTCTTCCTGTAGAGTATTCTTTTCATTCACTTAAACATAATGTGAAAAAGAAGGCACATATTATAACTCTATTAACATGTATGTTAGGCTTTTTAAATAATTTCAACAATTATGGAGACATTAGAATTTCTAATTCTAAGTCATAATGTTAGTCAGGGTTAATGTTACCATGCAAAACTAATTTGTTACTAGGTAGTGATTAGTCTATCTTATATTGTGCCAGTTCCATGTAAATGATTAACTGATAATTTTATGTAATGTTGTGGGCAGAAAAAAAGAGTACCTCATGTACTGGGGAGTGGAGTCTAATTATTCATACTGGGGACAAGAAAGCATTCCATCTGGTTACTCAGCCCTACTAATTTCAAATACCATTTTAGTGAGAGTCATTTATCTTGAAGTAAATCTAATCATAAAAGTAATATAACACTGAATATCAGTGTAATTTTTATAACATAAACACACTTAAGTCAAATTTTCTTCCTTGGTCATACACTATGTTCCATGAATAATTATGGTATCAGTAATCTAAACATATCCATTGAAGTAGTATCTGTTTGTCTGAATCTACCTCAACTAAATTCACCTATCCATCCTTATTTAATTTATAAAGCAGAAACTCAATTTTGGTCTATAATTTCCACTGTAGCCAGCACAAAATTCTTATCGGTCTTTAGTATGATGCCACTGGCTAAGCATGTGTTTTACTAGGAGGAATATATACAAGAGATCAAGTCACAAAATACAATTAACCTCTACCAAAGAAAGTTAATCATATTCCAAAAACTTGTTAATAATTTAGTGTTTTATAAATCTAAATGTATTTTCTTACATTGAGTTAATAAAATTTTTTGACTATCTACAATATGTAAGGTTGCTAAACTACTTCCTGTGGAGAATCTAAAAAAAAACTTAAGATATGAACAATGATCTAAAGAAAAGTGGAGTCTAATGAAAGACAAGCTATTACATAAACATATTTTATAATTGAAAGTGACGAGGAATTAAGAGAGGTACAAATAAAGTATTAAAGAAAACTTCAAGGAGAAAAAGGTTGCATTGGGCCCTTGAGAAAATCAGGAAAGAACTGATCACAAAGAGGACAATGGAGCTGAATAGGTGACTATTCTATGCAGAGATTTAAGGAACAAACTTAGAAGGTAAGACTGGGTATAATAAATGGTAGAAAGCCTTCAAAAGCAAGCTAACAAGTGGAAAATTTATCTTAAAAATTATCAGTTCTTTTTCACTCATGAATGATGGGAAAATTGATTTGTTAGTATGTATTACACCAAAGTGAGAAGAAAGCATTGACAAGTCAGGCTATTGTTAAAAGAAATGAATTATCTGGACTAATGTGCAAGGTGCAGAAATAGGAAGTAAGAACAGGTAGGAGAGTTGTTACAGAGGCAGAATCAGTAGTTATTTGGCAACTCATCCTTTATAGGGTAAGAGAAGTCAAAGATGACCTTAGCTTTCTGATTAAGATGGTTTACTTGACTCTCCCTCCCCAAATCTAATGAAATGAAAAAACAACTTTAAAGGTCAGTCAATCATGATACTGAAAAGCCAGAAAGGGTGCCTCCCACTAGCAGATCAGGACTAAAGAGATTCATAAGAGGGTTAAGATGTTAATTTTACATTTTAGGAATGCATGGTAAATTTCAAGTTTGATCAAAAAGAATAGAAATAAAGAATTAAAGAAAACAGTAAAAAATCAAATAAAAATAAAATAAGAAAAACAAATATACTCAAAATTCAGTAACTAGAAGAGTAAAAACAAAAAAGGCAGGACAGGAAGAAAAAAGTAGCAATGAGATGAAAAACCAAAAAATCATAAATATGAAGTCCTTAGTGTTTTTTATTCTTAAAACAACTTTGTTTCGGATTTGACTTTGATGATTTTTCTGTTGCTCAGTTTCAGGTAAAATTAGTTTTTCTGAATTTTTCAGTTATCACATTGGTGGCATTATTCATGGTACTATTCTGAGACTACTAGCTTGTAATAGATTAAAAATGTGTAGTTAGGGGATATTTTAATTCTGTCATCCCTGTGCCCTTGAGAACCAGGATACTAAGTGTGGAAAAAAGGAGATATAGGTGTTATTAGAAGAGATTAGTAAAAGATCCATAATCTTGAATTTGAATTTTCAACATAAACTCACAAAGTATTTTATATATCTGAAAATTAGACAAAGGTTAATTATTTAAGCCATTCATTCAAGAAGATATAAAAACTGAAGATGATGTGAAAAGATACTTGACCTGGATAGTAAGAGAAGAATGCTAGTTTAAAAAAGTATCATTCTTTACCCACCAGATTGGATATTATCAATTACTACATTTGCCAAAAGCTGAAGAAGATGTAGGAAAATTGACATTCTCAAACACTCAAACAAAAAGAAAAAAATTGAGCTGTCCATCAATATGAGAATGGCTAAATAAATAATATCTACACTACAGAATACAATGTAGCCATGAAAAAGAACACTGTTTAATTCTTTAACACCTAAGTTTTTTGTTTATTTGAAGCTTTTGGCTATCCTCAGATAGTTAAAATTGCTGGAAGTCTGACTATTAGATATGCAGACATTACTGGAGAGTCTCTCTAGTACTAATGATAATAGTGGATCTCAATTATGTTTACTGAGATGTAATAAATGTAATTTCTATTCACTGGTAATATTCTAACATTCCTAAATAAAGACATGCATGTATTCACACATACACACTATAGAATCTAAAGAGCTAAATATATTAACATGTAAAGACTTCTAAGACATAGTATAAAATGAAATAATAAATGTCAGAAAAAGAAGTATGGTATAATTCCACAGAAATTTTAGAGAGAGAGAGGAGGAGGAAAAACAAAGGACAGAGAAAGACAGAAAAAGAGAGAAACCTGGATCTGGAAAGATATTTATCAGATTGTTAACAGTAGTCACCTCTGGGAGCAGAATAAAATTATTCTCTTTCTATTGCTTTTTTAAAAAATGAGCATATATTCATATATTCTTAAGTAACCAGAGGATAATATAATTAATATAAAAATGTATAATTAGAAGATGGAATTAGTTTGGAAAGGAAGATAAATTAAGCAGATTTTAGGCATGTTGATTTTGAGTTGGGAACCCAGATATGGGTCAGCAAGAGAGTATACAGTTAAAAGAGGAGAAGGTTAAGAGAGGTATTAGAGGAGAAAAAGGTTAGGAGAAAAAGCTTAAGAGAAAAAGGCTAAGAATGTGGGAAAATCCTACATTAAATAGGTAAGGAGCTAACTGAAAACAGTATACTCATAAGAGTATATCATGAAAACTTAAAAAAGTATACACCTTTATCAAATACTAAATTGTCTGCTTTAACTTTACTAAATAGTCAGATTACATAAACTAAAGATAAAACCAAAGCAGCAAATATGGACATATTCAAAGGACATTTGCTTTGTCTTATAACTGGTGAGGCAATGTGGACAGTATTTACACAATTTTTTTGTACCCTATTTCTTAGTAAAATAAGTATGAGATTATATCTACACAAAGGGAAAAAAAGACATTTGAACTTTTGCCTAAAAAAGGAAAAATATATGTAAACAACCCATCTGATTGCAACCAATTTACTAATAGGTTTTAATAACAGTATATTATGCTTGAAATAATAAATGAAAAAAGGAAACTCACTAAGTTCTGTGATAAGTTTAAGATTCTGCTGCCGGATATTTTCAAATTCTTGCTGTTTTTTCCGCATATGTTCTTCAGTTACTGCACAGCGATCACATAATCCTGCTCTTAAACTATGAAACAAAAACAAAATATTTTTAGAGTGGAAGCTGAAATATAAAGAAAAAAATCTAAACTACTAAAAGATATTTCTTTATATTTAAACTCCAAGATTTTTGTACTTTATGAATAGCTGAAGAATTGACTTTACAAATAGAGAGAAAATTAACTATTTTAATGATGTATTATACTGTTAACAAAGTCTCAAGTAGGTTGAAATGATACTACAATATTACTCTCTACAGATGGCAATTGTGAGTCAAATTCTGTAAAAATCTGCCAATTTTAAACTCTATCCAAGGGAACTTATTTATTGAAATTTGTTTTAATTTATTATAGCCCAAATATTAACCCCAGTACAATACTAAGGGGCAGAATTATATCTTAAGCAAGCTTGCATCTGCTTTGCTCAGCATAGTACATAACACATAATGAGTGTGCAACATTTTTAGTTGAATTAATACGAAAACTCAAGGAACTCCAAGTTTTTTAAAAAGTTACCTTATACCTTGCTCTTTTCAGCTTTTAAAAAACTCCTGTTAGTAAAAATTCACAATGTATTATTATATAAAAAAATTACAAATAGCTTTTATTAATTATTTGTGAACACTAAAAGAAGAGGAAAATGCATATACTGTATCGGAGAAGGGGGGCAAGGAGTGAGAGGTATACTCCAAAATGTTGGTAACAGTTATCTTGCAGGGACCAGTATTACAGAAGATTTTCTTCTTAGTGTTTTTCTATATGTTTCAAATTTTCTATAATTTAATTATTTATAGAATCAGGAAAAAAATATGGTTAAAAAGAAAAAGACACATACTCCACATTAGGAATTTAGAAAATATATATTCTAAGGTAATAATTTCAACTCAATAATTTAAGTGAATAAGATACAAGTATTAAGTGTCTATGGAAGTCAGAACATGGTAGTACATGCAATGAATTAGAAGAAATGTTAAGGAGATAAAACATGAAAACTGTATTAAACAAAAAGAACCTAGAGATTTTTTATATGAAAGTAAAAATCATATCAACAGCGTTGATAAGGACATAAAAAAAATAAAGATTGGGGGTCATAGCTTGCATTAATGAAATTAGAATTTCTAGAATGAAGGAACAATGAATTGGGAATCATAGTTTAATTGGAGTACATTCTGATGGCAGGATAGGATGGTCCAAATCTTTGAAATCAAACTGTATGATGAATGACATTTAAGTAAAGATGACAAAGGGAAAATTTACAGCTATTTTTTGCTCACTCCCCAAATTTCACAAAGCTACAGTAAAGATATCTGTATATATTTAAAAACAAAAGCCCATGAAGATATGGAGAATGGGAGAGAAAACAAAAATAATTGAAAACAAAGTAGCTGGCAGACAAATAGAAAGTGAACTGAGATGATGAATCCTAAGCCAATGGTAGGAAAAGTCTAGAAATGTATTGTCTAATATGGTAGCCATAGTCACATGTGGCTATTTCAATTTAAATAAATTAAATTAAAATAAAAACGGAGCTCCTCAGCCACCCTTAAGTGCCCAATAGCTACTCGTGCCTAGTTGTTACCATACTGGACACTGCAGATATAGAACATTTCGATCATCACAGAAAACTCTATTGGATAGTACTGACCTAGAACCAACTTAAATTTATGCTGCAGAATTCCCAGAATTCAAAAACTGGTACCAGCAATGACTAATTTGAAGCATGTTTCAAGAAACTACTATATTAACATATTCTCTCCTATATTCTGAGCAGTCAAGTGATTACCCCTTTAATTCCCAGTATAAGACTAGTGGTTTCATCTCTAGAGAATCTAAGACAATGTCTGATCTGGGGGATACCAGGTATGGTTAAAGGTAGGAGTACAATAGCGAAGTAAATGTAGATGCACACCAAATTCTCAGATCCTAGTTTAGGCTTCGTCATCCACTTGGCTTCCAGAACATTGGTAGCCAGCCCTATTACACTGGCATAAATCCCATCCAGCAAGAAGAATTAAGGAATCTTCTCTAAGAAATCTGACCAGCCTAACAGGAAAGACATAAAGATACTGACATTAGAGGACCATCAATGAAACAGACCTGAGGGCAGATCATCACACAGTGCAACTCACAGTCCATAGCTACGCTCAGAGCTTCTAACCATTTGCATTCCCTCTCTTAAACATAAACAGATAATCAAGTATCAACAGACATCTGAGAAAAGCTTATAAAATGAAAGAAACTACAGAAAACAAGACATTAAGAAAAAACAAAAAAGAAATATAAGCTATGTAGGGGGAAGAGAAAGAAAAACACCATCGCCACCACCAAACTATAAATACAGGAAAATAAAAAGGTACCAAACTATGAAATGAAAACAGGATTGCCATAATAGGAAGTATTGAGAACAAAAACAAATCTTAGAAATTAAAAACATAACAACAGGAAAAAAAACTCAATAGAGCATGAGAAAATAAAGTTGTAAAAATCTGAAAAAGTAGTGTAAAAGTGCAAAAACAGTAAAGATAAGAAAACTCATAACATCAGTAATAGGCATTCCAGAAAGATCAAGTAGGGGAGTGGTGTGGGGAGGCAGAAAAGGAGGAACAGAAGAACAAAAGACATGAGACGTACAGAAAGCAAAATGACTGGCACAAATCCAACCAGATCAATAACATTAAACATGAATTGATTAAGCATTCCAATCAAAAGGCAGAAATTGTCAAATAGGACAAAAGATTAAGATCCAACTCTATGCTGTCCAGTCAACACACTTTAGATTTAAAGACACAAATAGGCCAAAAGTGAAAGCATAGAAAAAGATATACCATACAAAAGAAAATCAAAAGAGAACTGGAATATCTACATTAAGTAATACCAGACAAAACAGACAGACTTTAAGATATAAAAAGTGTTATTAGAGACAGTGAATTTTATAATAGTGTAAATTCATTAAAAAGACGTAACAGTCATAAACACATATGTATCTAATACTAGAGCTCCAAAACACAGAGCAAAAACTGACAAAATTGAAGGAAGAAATGCAAAAATAGTTGTAGACTTTCGCCCTTAATAATGGATAAAACAATACAGAAAATCACCATAGATATAGCCAACTTCAATACACTAAAATCAATCCAGACCTGACATCTATGAAAACTCTAGTCATCACCGCAGAATATACATTATTTTCAGGCACATTTGGAACATTTCTAGGATAGACCATTTTCTAGATCATGAAACAAGTCTCAAGCTTAAAAGCACTGAAATCATACAAAGTATGTTCTTTTACCAGAATGGAATTAAATTAGAAATCAACAACAGAAAGAAATTTGGAAAACCCACAAATAAATGAATCTTAAAACAATGCAATAATAAAATAAACAATATGTTAAAAAAGAAATCACAAGGGAAATTATAAAAAAAAAAAAAAAATAGGGCTACAGCTGAGTGCCAATGCCCCAGTACAAAATCCTACCTATTGGGAGCCCTCCAGGCCAAAGGATAGCTCCTCACTTTCTTAATGAAAAGTAAAGTTCCCATGGCATATACAGAGCCTCTAGCCCATGTTCCTATTCATAGGAAAATTCTTGGGGAAGGGAGAAAGTGGAAGGGCTGGGGTAAAACAGATAGTTAAAAGCAGAGTATATCATGCCAAGTATGCAGAAAATTCAACCCAGTCTCACATTCTTAAACACAGAAAACCAAAGATCACTAACTAATGTATGAAGTAACATTATAGAGAACAGGGAGAGGTAGGAAGAGTGGAACAGCAGACCACTGTTTTCATTATAATTATAGGACTTTACAATATACATGAATTACATGAATAAAAATTCAAAAGGGGAAAAGATAAAATAAACCAAATAGTAGATTACACTCCTTTTCACTATAACATTTTAACTTAATATTATATTCTAGTAAACTTTGAATGAAATCTTTTTGAGAATTAAGGTACTAAAAAGGACATACACCTCCTTATCTTTCTGCTATAATACTTAATGTTTTCAGACTTCCAAGCATTTCTAAAGCTAATACTATAGTCTATTTAAAATTCCAAAACTATGACACTGTTAAACTCTTATAAGAAACTCGATTTTAACTATTTGCTTAAAATACTTCATATTTCATATTTACATTTCTCTTTTAAGATTCATTCAAATTAACAGCTTGGGGGTCCATGCAATAAACATTCAAATAGTTGACCTGATTGTGGTAAATAATTTACACAGAGCTATTAAGCTATAGAGGACAAAGAGCACATGACATTGAAAGGTCTTTGAAAAATATCAAAGTTAGATAGCATTAAACAATTTTAATGAATAATTTAAATATCATTCTACTAGTCAGTTTGTCATTAGAAACTAAACATCTTATTGTTTCTAAGAAATCATATTTTACATAGTAAAGTGTTATAAAGTATGTCGTAAAACTAAACCTCGGTACCCCTAGCTTCCAAGTTTAAAAATGCCACTGCCACAGACAGTTATAAAATGAAGCAATATTCTCTAGCTTGTTTATTACTTCCAGATTTCTCCAATCAACTGTCAATCTTGATAATAATATCTGTTAAGTCAACTCCTAACTGCTCACTGATCTTAGTTTGAATTTAAATAGATGTGAGCAAATATGCTAGCTCCTATTTCCATCAGCAGGGTTCCACTGCTTTCCTTTTGCTATCTTACACTGCGCTGTAAGGGAAGGAAAAAACAGCCTCATTTTCATAGGAGAATGCAATTTCAGTAGCTATGAACAGGTTAAAGGGAAAGAAGAGTAATTCCACTGGAAAGAGCAGATAGTAACATGTGTCCTTAGTTTTATTCCAGTTTGTTCATAGATCTGAAGAAATAAAAGCGTTCATTTTGCAATTAAAACTTACCTGATTAATATACATAATTGCTTTCTATACCCCAAAAAGATTTCTTCAAATTAATGTTAATTTAAAAGAGTGTTAGTGAACACTGTCAATGAGTACTGTAGGTACTAAGAATACAACAGTGGCCAACACAATGTCACTTCTTTTAAAAAGTTTAAAGCTTACTAGAGAAAGACAATAAAAAAGTAATTTTACAACAAAGTATGAATCATATCATGACAGTGGAAATATAGGGTGCTATGAAATATAAAAGCATACAGCAGAACTTAACCAAGTTAGGAAGTCAGAAAAGGTCTCCTGAAGAATATGATGTTTAAATTAAAGTCTCTGAGTAAGAAGTTATTAGCAAGACAAAAGAGGGTATTTGGTCCAGTATTTGAAAAAAAGTTGCAAAACCACAAATCCTCTGATTATGAGTACCAATTTTCCCTTTAATGACAGGTTAAATACAGTTTCCTGACTGCCAAAGATACTTTTAAAAATATTAAAATCTACTGGACAATTATAGTTTAAATACTTTGTTTAGTTTTTTTTTTAAATGTATTCTATCTACTTCTCCAGCAGTGACTGTTTCTCAGATTTAGTGAAATACTTGATTTCTTGAAGGAAAGTTTGTAAATGTAATAATAGTAGTAGTAAAACATAAACGAGCCACAAAAAATTAGAAACTTTTATTATCTAATTTACCTTTACTGGGTAATTCCTTTCATCTAAACATCTCACAATATTTTTACCACATTACCATAAGAAATAAGAATCACTTCATCTACTGAAGAGTAGATAACAAGTTTCAGAATTCTTACTAGAAATGTTAACAAAAATGCATGTTGCTTTTTAAGGGTCTCAGTAAAACATTAACTTTTATAGATTTGCTCTAGATACTATTCTTACCTATGATATACAACTAAAATAAAAATTTATATAAAGCATAACTTTACCAAATGTTATCTACTTAGATATTCAAAGAAAATAGACTAGATAATAGGCATTGATGAAGAGTTATCCATTTGGGTAACTTTAGGTCAAGTGCAAATACTTTGAGATGATCAGTTAAGGTGTAATTGATTTATACAACATTTATAAAATTAAGACAACATACAGATAAGGCACTATGAAAGTAGAAACTGGGGGGTTTAGAGGTTCAAATTTAACCCAATTATACACTATGTGATTTTGAGGTTTCTTAACTCTTTCCCAGCTCAGTTTCCTCACATACAAAATGAATTTACCATCTACCGTACAGTGTTAATATGAAGATTAAGTGCTAGCTGCCTGGATCCAAAGTGAGCCTTCAATACATATCAGTTCCTACATAAAAAAAAGAAATGGTCAAATCTAGATCATTCTTGGTTTAATTACATGAGGCTTCAAGAAACAAAAGATAAGTCTTAAAGTACACCTGAAAAGAAACTTCAGATTTGTATTTGAAGAAAGGAGAGAAAAAGAGAAAAAGAAATGAGCTACACTCCTTGCCCCATCTAACTCCTACCACCAAACCACCAAATTAATACCACATAATGAATTATAGGCCCATCTACCTAAGGACATAAAGGTGAACTGAATGAAAAGCAAGAGAACATTTAGGATAAGAAACAGCAAAGAAGCATGATATCCATATGAAATTAGTGACCACAGATCAAAAATAGAAAACAATCTAGTTTTAAGAAAGTACAGAATAAAAAAGATATATATTATATTTTTATTTTTCCCCTCCCCCCACATCTCCACATGTTCACCAATCTGAAAACTCCACAAAAAGATAATTTTAACAATTAACTAAATAAAAAAGAGTAATTTAGAAAATACTTCAATTAGGAAGGCTTGGGGAATTCATCCACTGACATTTTTTCTCAGAATGGGCCTGGAAAACAAAAATTCACTTAAGAAGGGAAACACCAAATACAAAGAATAACAGATCTAGAAGCCCAAACTTTAAACCATAAAGTGAAGAAATGATCAGAGGACACTAGAAAGGAGCATCTTCAAAGGCTAACATAAGGAAT
This sequence comes from Eidolon dupreanum, assembly GCA_028627145.1. NCBI lineage: Eukaryota > Metazoa > Chordata > Mammalia > Chiroptera > Pteropodidae > Eidolon > Eidolon dupreanum. Next base: position 53,886,568 of record CM053504.1, on the reverse strand, counting down.
ACTGTATCTGAAGGATGAAATGGAAAGTAGGTTTATTAAGGCAATACAAGCAACACAAAATGAAAAATTTATCTTGTCATTTTTTTCAGCATGCTGACTGTGGGCCCTAAACAACTTGCTAATGACCAACTAAACAGGAAGTGTGTTGGAAACAAATACAATCAGTCCTTGAGTGTAGCAGTCACAAAAATGCATCTCCTTGCTGTGAGAAGTCAAATCACTGGCCCTAGCTGTTTTGCTATGAAATCCTTCACCTCTTTATACAAGTGAACACACCAGGCATCCCACAGTCGGAAGCCACCCTCTGAGTGAGTGGAAAAGGTTCCAGAACTTATATTATGGTTCCAGAACTCCTCAGTGGCCTTGCTTATGTTTCTTAAAACTGCGATTCAGTCTAAGATCCATAGAGATCTCATAGTTCACTCAGCCTCCTCCAGCTCCCTCATTTTACTCTAGTTTCTCCCAATAGATCTCTTGAATGTCTACTGTCATCTTGATGTTTGCTTCTCAGAGAACTCAGACTAAAACATTTAGTAGAAGCTAATCTTAAAATTTTCTTGATGTAGGAATCACTGAATAGAAAGAATTCCTGGTCTCTTGCCATTACTACCATTATTACTACCTTATTGCTTGTGGAAAGTGGTGGACTGGTAAAAATGAGAGAATAAATATGGTGAAATAAGATAAGTAAATGCTTCATTTGCTGGAGAGTTAAAGGCTGAGAAAGATATGCTTTTCACCCTTCTTCCTAAATCCTCTATTACATATACAGATAAAACAGAAGGAAATGCCTCCTCATACTAACAGAAGAGTAACAGATGATTTCCTTTTTGATCTTGGACTGAGGGTGAGAAGGATGGATGGCTTTCTAGCTTCCTGATGTCTCAGCTGGGAGAGACTAGATCTGGCTGTGGTATACAGCAGATTATAGTGCTAAAAGCTGGAATTATATTTAATGCTTAGGAGGAATATTATAAGTCTTTTTATACTTCTTTTATGTAATTTTACTTGCATTATCTCTAATCTTCAAAACAGCCCTGTGAAGAAGGTATGTAAGTGTCATGCTATTTGTTCCTGGCTTTTTTCCTACTCTGATAATTTCTCTTAATCTTTTTTTTTTTTTTGCTGACTGGGTCCTTATCTTCATTAAACCTTAATTAGTATGCCCAAGAATTCAGCCCTGAGTCCTCTTTTATTCTCTCCCTATATTCTTTAACATGCCCTTAGGAGATTTTATCCAGTCTTGAGGTTTTAAACAAGATTTATACACAGATGATGACTTTCAAATCTATTTCTCCAGCTCTAATTACTCCAGTTAGTTCAGACTCATATATATGACTATGTACTTGACTTTCTCTATTTAGATATAGTAGATGCTTTTAGTACCTACTCATATTTCTTCAACATTCCTCTGCTTAAACCCTCCAATAGATTTCCATTGCAATTAAAATCCAAGCTTTTTGCCTATGTCCCTAAATAATCTAGTTATATCCCACTTTTCCAATCTTATTTCCTTTCACTCATCCTCTTATTCATTAAGTTAGAACCACAGTGGACTTTCTATTCCTCAAATATTTCAAAACTTATTTGCACCTTAAGCTTTTGCATTTGTTCTCTTTTTATATCCAGTTCTTTAAATGACTGGCTTTTTTTTTTTTTTTTTGTATAATTCAGGTCTTAGTTCAAATGGTACCTCCTCAAAAAGGCCATCCCTGACATCATCAGTATCCCTTCCTTTCTCAATGCCTATGGTCACTTGATTACATTATTTAATTTTATTTTTTTTCATAGCACTTAAAATCTGAAATTATATTATTTGTATGACTCACTCTCAACCTTTAAAAATTAAATATCAGTTCCATGACATACTAGGGATAGTATTATCCCTAGCCCTTACAGCAACATCTAGAACATAGTAAGGAATTAACTATTGTTGAATCTGAATTAAGGATACAGTGTGAAATTGGAATTCAAATTCGCATCTATGATTCTGAAGCACATGGTGCTTTATTCCACAATAGGCTGCCTATTCCAGTAAATGTGCATCCACTGAGATAATGTTTACAGAAGAAGCATACTCAACTTCAGTTTGCATATGTGCAGAATATTAGATTATTCCGCCACTAAAGGCACAGTAGGAAATTCAAACCACCAGCCCTTCTGTAACACAAACAAAAACAGTAATAAAAGAAAAAATATTAACCATAAAGAAAGCAAGAAACATTGTTTATTACAGGTAGTTCAAGGTCCTAAACAGCACTTACAGTTCAGATAAGGGAGTATAGCAAAATCGGGAAGTCTCGTTTACTGTAGGGTGTTAACCTCATAAAAGTGGGAAAGAAAGTCTGTATGTGGAGGTGAAGTAAGTAATAGGCATTATCTCGGGAATATTCAGAAAGAATCCCTAGACTGCCTGCAAAAGAATAAGAATCACAGGAATAAGAAAATAGGAATAGAATTGTGAAGTAGTTCTACCTACTTAGAAGTAAAAATGGAATTAAAGCATCAAATAAATTAGAACACTGCTATTCTTAAGCTCATTTTACATAAAATACCATTTAAAGGGCTAATTGATGCTACTGCTGTAACTTGTGAAAAAACAAAGTTGCAAGATTATATCATTAATATCAGAAAGTATTTTTCCAAAGCTGACATAATGTTGGAAAAAAGATCACTTTCGGTCTCAGAGCTGATTACAAACTAAAATCAATGTACTTTCTACTAAGGGGAAAATCATCTCTCACTTAAGAAGACCCAAGAATCAAACTCACCGATCTTCTAAAACTTTAATGGTTTCATGAAGAACTTTCTGTTGCTCTCTCAGCTGTTGATTTTTGGTGAAGAATTCTTCAAGTCTTTGTGCATCTCTAAAAGTCAATAAATAAGTTTTTTGTTTTCTTTTAGGAAAAAAATATTCTAACAGGATAATTTTGTCATTAAAAACTCCAAAGTATAGTATTACCACTTACATATAGCATGAATTTGCTGTATCAAAACAAACAACTTAAAAAGTAAGGTTTGAATATCTTGTTAATTGAAATTCAGATTATACTAGAATTTGCTCTGCAGTATTTTTATATACTAGAGAAGAATTATCCTAAGTACCAGGCATTCATTATTCAATTCTGGAACACAGATGAAGGAGTGGATTGTGATGCCACCATTGATTCGATGTTGTCAAAATTGCCATTAAAATATACACTTACTATTGTTTTGTTTACATTTGCTAATGTAAATAACAGATATCTCTACTCATATCATCTCTGTTCCCATTATGGGGGATTTGTACTTTCTATTTAATTAATTTCTGTGTTGTTTAAACTTCTATCTGGTATTACTTTTAAACCAGGGCTCACCATGAAGTATACCGACCCTAGATCCTGATGCCTAGATTTGAATCTTAACTCTACCATTTACCAGCTGTGTGACCTGGTACAAGTAACCTACACTTGGTGCCTCAAAAAATATGGATACGTTAGTATCTACCTCATAAGATATTTGCAAAGACTAAGTACTAATATACATATTGCATGCAGAACAGTCTGGAACACAGTAAGTTCTATTTAAGGTATTTGTAATGATTTTATAGTCAGGAAAAAATGAATGAGGACTTCTAAAATTTTCTTCTAGTATATTACCTGGTTACTTTCAAAGGTTGGATAATATTTTACTCCTCCATCATTATATTTTTTAAAATCACATTATTATATAAAGCATGCATATATTTTAATTCTAAGAAAACATTAGAAATTTAATTGGGATCTTCTGCGTGATCTTAAAGCTGAAAATATAGGAAAATACACTGGCTCAAATATCTTCCTTCAGCCTCTTCAAGGGTCTAAAATAGCTAAATAAATATGACGGACCAGTCTGCCATAAAAAGTAAATGTCCAAATGATTGTGTCAAAATGGCTAAAATGTACAATGTAATATTATTGGCAGCAAAAAAAACTTAGGAGAGTAAAACAAAGTCAAAATGTCAGATACCCAATAAACAAGGTATTTCTTAAATATTGGTTCAATAGTTGATACTGAATGAAAAACCAATACATCTAAGAGTGACAGCCTCCTGTTCTACAATATACTTCTGGTAGCATATGTAGATATATGAAAATTTAGAAATAATAGATAGTAATGAATAACTGAAACTTATTAATTTGGCTGTTTCTCATTTAATAATAAAATTTTTTATAATACTTCTAGAAAATATATTTAATTGAGAAGCAGCCACTAGGTTTTCATTGACTCTATTTTGGGAGTATTCAATAAATAAATATTCAACAGTCGACATTTCTACATGTTTAATTTTATAAATGAATTTATGTAAAAAAGAAGCTTTAGCCATGTGCAGAGGCAACTGTCATCAAAACAATTCAGTGATGGATAAATATAATATAGTTATTACTTTTCTAATTGCTTCTTCTGGGGGGGAAATCCCTAAGGAATGTGATATCTTACCAATACAGCTACTGTAATAATATGGAGATAGGACATCCTAAATGTTGCTGCACCTTGTCTACTATAAAATATACCGGGAAAAGGGGATTATGATAATATAGGCAAACCCAAGCTCCTGGTCTCACAATGAAAAGCCATAACTTACTACAACATAAAGCACCCCTTTAATTCTCTGATTATTCAGGGCATTTAGTTACTTACTTGTACTTCCAAAATGTATAACCCCAAGCTACCTGAGGTACAGAGTAATTACAACATATATTAAAAGGCTGCTACGAGGATCATATGACTCTAAACTATACAGTGAAATAAGATAGTATCATCAGCTACTGAATAACCAGCTGCATTTCCACTCTTTAAAATTCAGAAATGTTATAATAGGTAGTTTTTGAGAAAGTAATACTCAATAGCCATTTACAAATTTTAAAAGGTTTTTCATGTAGCTGTTTAGAGGTGTACAGAAATACATTTTGTACATAAAGTCTGTTATAAAACGCATGTCTGTCATAAGCAAATCTAGATATTTTCTGATTATGTATAGTCATTCAATCTGCAGGAAAATGGTTCTGATTCTAGCTAAAATACAATTTTATAGCTATAAATCTATTATTTAAAATAGTAATATTTTAGAAAATAAAATTACCAGGCCTATAAAAAGGATCCAAGTTAATAAAAATAAATTCCTTCAAAAAATTTTAATGAGCATAGCTTAAAATGTATAATCAGATAGCAAACACATTTTCTTGGTTTTAGTATTGCTTCTTAAAAGTGACCAACATTTTGATTCTAAAGGATGTCATTCTAATCAATAGTTGTTAATCTAGCATTTACAAGGTCACTAATTTCGACACTAAACCAAGGTACAATATAAAGAGCTCATTGTCTAACTCTTAATCAACTCTGAAACATTATACTTTTAGTATCAGAAAAGGTCAGAGAAAACAAGAATTCTTATATAGTGTTATTATGTGCATAAAAGAGGAGACCTGTAGAATAACTCAAACAGTAATTAGCTATTTTGTTTGGTATGTGTTAAATCACCATACCAAATCACTGATAGTACTCAATTTCTGATTAACAATGCTTGTAGCAGCCATCACTACCTGGGCTATCAACAAAAGTGAAGATAAAAACAACAGAATAAGTGTATTTCATAATAATTTTTAATCTCAAATCACTCAAATATTTTCACCAGTGAAGAAAAGCCTATTTATTCCTAAGTGAAACAAAGATATTTTCCCTTTTGAATTTCAGGTGGATAGAAAAAGAGAAATTTTACTTATTAATTAAGAAAATAATCTATTTTCCTCATTCAACTGATGCAATTTCATTATATTTATTTTTGGAATAATTTTTAGTACAGGGAAAATTTATAAATAGTTTTCTGCAACTAGTCAGATAATTCTAAGATATATATAAAATAAGGTAATACCATCAATATTAAAGTGCATTAAAAAGCTGAATGGTTTTTGATATCCCTATTGCCCACAGAAACAAAGCAAAATTTGTGTCATAAAAGGAAACTATGCCTTAAGAGCTGCATTGGCTACTGTTCTCTGAGCTGCAGGAGTAGTACTAGTCTAAATGTAGTTACATTTTTTGTTGCCTGTCCAACAGTCATCTCCTTATTCTTTGCTAAAAGAATAGTGATTTTTCTCAATTTCCAGTAGCTGCTTGGAGAGAAGTTACCTGTCCGGGCTCAAGGGATGAAATCTTTAAAAAGTTTTTTTAATGTTTCATCTTAAAATAACTTCAGACTTACAAATAAGTTATAAACATAGAACAAAGAGTGCCTGTATACCTATTATCTGGCTTCTCAGAATGTTAGTATCTTGCAAAACAATAATACAATTATCAAAATAAAAAAAGTAACACTGATACAATACCATTACCTAATCTACAGACCTTATTCAAATTTCTCTATCCCTCTAATATTATTTTTCTGGTCCAATCCAGGATCCTACATTGCATTTAATGCCATGTCTCCTCGAATCTGAGACAATCTCTTCATCTTTGTCTTTCATCACTGTCTTTGATGCTTTTGAAAAGTATTGGCCAGTTCTTTTGTCAATTGTCCTTCAAGTAAGGTTCGCTTGGTCCTTCCCATGATAAAATTTGGCTGTGCATTTTTGGTAAGGATACAACAGTAGTAATGCTGCATTCTTGGTGTATCACAACAGGAGGTACATGAAGCTGACATATCTGATTACCAGTGATGTTAACTTTGATTATTTGATTGAGATGAAGTCTGCCCAGTCTCTCCATTGTAATAATTTTCTCTTTGCAATTATTAAGTATCCTGTGGGAGATACTTTGAGTAATTTGCAAAACTTATACTAAAAAAGAACTGTCCATTTATTCCACAGGTAGAATAATTCATTATTATCATTATTTCATTGTTCAGGTTTTCCTAGATTTTCCATTAGTTTTTTTTTTTTTAAGTTCTTTTTTGTATTTTTTCAACGTCTCCATTTTTTTTAACATTTTCTTATTTTCTCTCCTAGCTCAACTTGTACTTTGCATACCCCCAATGAGCACATGTGAAGCCCCCAAATCAGAAAATTCTCCAAAGAGCCTTGATTCATTTTACTGGAGAATTCTCTTCAGAAATCAAGATCTGGGCTTCAGATGTACTCATTTCTACTGGGAATCACTGTTTCTAGGCCCTCTCAATGGACCAAGACTAGGAAATGTATGTGTGTCTTCACACCTATTAACACATATCTGTATCTATTTCTATATGTATTCACCCATATACTCATACTAATAACTCCAATTCCTGCTCAGGAGCAGAGGGTTCATTCTAGCCTTCTCCTTTTGTTAACTCCTTTTTCCTGAGAGGGTAAAACCTGGCTCTCATTATCAATAATATATTTACTTATTTGCTCAGTCCTAGAATACATATAAAGTAGTGTCAGAATCTTTATTAGTCTAAGTGAATCATGTTAATTTAATTCCCTTTGCTAGTTATTGTTTAGGAACACACACACAATAATCATTAGTGAATCAGAGGAAGTCTGATGGGCGCTGCTTCTGGAAAACTTTCATAATTAGTAAAAAGGAACACAAGGAGGTTCTCAAGTGATAACTAGAATGATGATGGTCATCTTGCCATTTTGTAGTGAGTGACAACTAATAAGGCAAGCCAAAACACTAAAGATGGCAGAGAAGAAAGATAGAAATAAGCTGAGTCTTTGATGATTTTTCAGTTACCGAATAACCCATCCTAGAATCTCCCTACTTTGGATCTTTTATATGAAAGAATACGTTTTCCTTGCTGTAAAAGTCACCTCTAGTGGCTTACTTTGCTTACAGTAAGAAATTATCCTAATAAGGTATACATCCTAAACTTACTACTCAGAAATGATTTAATTTCCTCTGTAAGTAAAGAAATATCTCTCCACTGTGGGAACTGAATGGCTTTACCATAGAAACAGAGATATATATTATTCTATGGGTAAGGATGTTCCAGGTGTTAATCACAGTTGAGAAAAGGATTTTGTTGACAGATCAAAATGAATTTACAGGTCAGTTCTTGTCTTAAATACTTTATGAAAATTATATATTAAAATCATATTAAAATATAAATATAAGCAAATATTAACTAAGATTATACTCAGAATGATTAAGTTATTCTTTTTACTTTAAAAGTCTGAAAAATTGATGTCAACTATCCAAGGTTCACACTAAGTAAAGCTAATTTCCTTATAAATAAGACATTGAGGTCAAATAGGACACTGGCATCAATTAATTTATAAATAAGACATAAGTGTTATATATTGATACTTACAAAATTCGTTCCTTTTTCAGTTTAGTTACTTTTACTTGTAAACCTGAAAAATAAACAGGGAAAGAAAACACAGTATTTTATACATTTCCCCATTTCTTAAGCAGTTAATCTAAGTTTCTTTGAGTCTAATGCTACATTATTAAGTCACTTGATTCTGGCCTCTGAAGAATGGGCCAGGTCCCATTAGTTTGAAGAGAGTTATTTCCCTTATTTGTACCTTGAGGTCACAAAAGTATATCTGTAACATTATTGCTTTTAGTCTATTATATGACAGCCAAGTAGAATGCAATTTTCTCTACCTTAAGTGAGTTACCTCCTTTCTAATAGCAGGGGCAAGCATGTAATTAGAAATTCACTATAAATGAAGTTCTATGTTCTGACACAGCCAATGTACTTGCTAACAGCGAAAGTGCTCATGTAAACTCAAGTCTTTTGGGATTAAAATAGATTGTGGCAGGAAGTCTTGGACTAGGAGCAAAACTCCTTACAAAAAGTACTTAACAACGGGCACTAGTGTTTTTATCTCAAGATATTTGTAATAATTATTTTGAATTTTAATTGATTCTGACACAAAACATAACAAGACCAATGCCTCTGGGACTTAGGTAGTTATTGTGAAGAAACCAGGCTGATGGGCACTGAAACTGCAAGGAAGATATAAATAAAATACAGTGACATTTCTAATTTTCAGAAACAATAATTAAAAGGAGAAAAACAACTATTAAATGAACATGTATACAACATTACCGGCAACTAAATATAAATCCGAACCAAAAGAAATTACTTAGCAGAAATACAATACCAAATGTTAATAAGTGTTGTAAAACTATACTTCCATATTTTGCTTGAGATATTATAAATTGGCACAATTTTTTTGGAAAGCATTTAGCAATAGCAGGATACTTTTTCATCAACATCTGACTTTTTGGATTCTAACCCAACACTATAGTCCAAACTATAAAGAAACTCATAGTCACAAAGAATAGTGAACAATTTATAGCAATATGAAATGCTTAAAATAAGGACATGTTTAAGTAAAATATATAACTACTTGATGGAATATATAGCTATTAAAATCATTAAATAAAAAAATTAAGTCTATTTAGCAACACTGAACCATTTGGTTTTCTCTATGTTCTCTATTTCCTACAATGTAATTATCAAAAAGGAGGGGAAAGCTTCTGTATATGCTTTCTCTGATATCTAACTTAATCCTTTCACTATTCTATAATTATCCAAGTTGTGGATATATTATTTATTTTAAAAATAATGTTTAGGAAGTTTAAAAATTCTATGTCTATTCAAGAATTCATTTTATTTAAGGCAGAATTTGTCTCCAATAAAGTTACAGGTTGACTGATTTCTGAAAAAAAATCAAAGATTTATTATTTGTCTTTGGTCTATGGACTCTAGTATGGATTCTAGTAAGTTATACATTTAGAAAAATTTTCCATATAATGTGTATAAAAACATTAATAAATCTATCATGTCTAAGAACAGAATTTTTCATTATCTTTTAATTTAGGACAATCTTTACAACAATATAATTTAAGACAAGTAAAAGTTTTTTAAAAAAAAACCCTATACATTTCACCACAATCACTCCTTCTATGATGCTTACTGGGGACAAAGTTAAAAGTCACAAAGATACTGATAGTGAAGTAGGGAAGTCACCCTTTCCTATTGCCCAAAGTTGTAATAATTTAATGCCAAGAAATGTAGATATTATGGAAAAATAAAGGCACCCTTTCCTAGTGCCCAAAGTTGTAATAATTTAATGCCAAGAAATGTAGATATTAAGGAAAAATAAAGGCCCTGGAGAATTTTTATGTGTTATATGTTTGCCCTATATCTCAAATTTCACCTCTAGGAAATATCCAACTGCTACGTTTCATTTTAGCCTCATTTCTAAGACCTATAGTTTGAATAAATAAAATGTTATGAATAGTGACAATGTTATAAACCTGTAACCAAAAATCACAGGAACTTTATTCATAATAACCCAAAATAGAAAAAATAAATAAATGTCCTTCAATGTGTGAATTGTTAAAAAACAAACAAAAAAACAAAAAAGCAAACCTGTGGTATAGCCTTGGACTACTCAGCAAAATAAATAAAATAAATGAAGTCTATACATGCAACGACTTGAATGGATCACAAAAGAATTACACTGAGTAAAAAGAAAGCCTATGTCAAAGGGTACATCTCATATGATTCCACTTCTATAACATTTTTGGAATGACAAAATTATAGCAATGGAGAACAAATTATGGGTAGCCATAGAGGGGTTAGGGAGGGAGGAAGGTAGCTTAAAAGGGTGGCATGAAGACTTAAAATTAAGGGTGGCATGAGAGATCCTTGGTGGTAGTCACAGGAATCTATACATGTGATCAAACTGCATAGAACTACACACACACATGCATATAAAACTGAAGGACTCTCAATAAGGTTGGTAGACTGTACCAATGTCAATTTCTCAGTTGTGATAGTATACTACAATTGTACGAGATACTACCATTGGATGAAACTGGGTAAAGGGTACAAGAGATCTCCTTGTAGTGTTTCTTAAACTAAAGGTGAATCTACAATAAGCTCAAAATGAAAAGCTAAACGAATTTATGGAAAAACATTTGCCCTAAGAGAGTTGGAAAACTGTTAAAATATAAAATAAAGGGAAAGTATTTTTTAAGAATGTTACAAATAAAAACTGGGATCATCTTTTGATTTTTAAAAAGTCTTTTCCATCAATTTGTCAAGTTCATTGCTTGAGAAGCTTTCTTCTTTTTCAGGTAATGATGACAAACTCACAAGACCATGAAAGTACTTACTGAAGCATTGAATCATTCTTAAATAATTAAGAAAAGAACTTGTGACCCTACTAGGTCAAAGACGAGAATCAGCAGTTTTTAACTCTTCTTCCCTTCCCAAAGTGCATGAAAATTTACTTGTTGACAGATTTTCTTGTTTTAATTTTGGCCAACTTCTAAATCTTGGGTTTGCCTTTAGGAAGTGAAAATACACCCAAAGATGAAATGGAGTCTTGCCATTAACCATTTTTAAAAAAGAAACAATGAAACAAAATCCATATAAACTTCAAAAGAAAATTCTTGGGAAATATGAAAAGACTACTCTTTTATCTTGTAAGCATTCAACACCTGTGAGGCATTTGTTCTGTCACGCAGATCAGCCCTGAAACAGGTTTATGTGTGCATGTGTATATGTTTAAATTTTAGCATTTGCTATTCATCAAGTCAATTAGGCATCTACAATTAGAACCCTTATAAACTGTGCTTTAATCCTGCTCCACACCCATCGGAAGGAATGAGGCTATACAACAATGCAGCTCCTGTATGAACAGGTAGTCTGTTCAACAAAGTATTTGGGATTGTAACACTGGCAACCTGAGACACCTATTGAGGAAACAGTGCTCAAAAGACCAAGCACTATATTACAATTAACCCTACACCCACTCGTATATGAATTTTAGAGGAAATAAACAATTAAGGGCCCATATGTAGTTATAACACAGGAAACAAATTTAAGTATGAATTCAGAAATGTACAAGAATTCAATTTGTTATAAATCAAATAAAAATAATTGTTTATTTTTACTTTTTTTAGTTCTCTACCCAGAACAAACCATATATAATGTATGTACTGTCACTTTAAAACAATTTATGGTTCTGAATTATAAATTATGAGCCTAATAACACCTTTCTTGACAAATAGTGGCTTTATATATAGCCCAATTTAATTTCTACCAAAAATACTACTAGTATTTCTGTAATTGCCTAATAAATTATTTCAACTCCAAAGTGAAAACTCTTGTCTTTATGAGATAGTCATATTTAAGGTGTGCTTAGTTTGCTCTTTAATATTTAATTCTCAAAATGAGTAAATTAATTTTTGTGGATTTTATTGAATATATGGAAATGCAAATGGAAAAATAACAGATGCAAATTACAATGAAAGTAGTATTCTTAACAATGAAAGAATCTATCTGATGTTATGGACGAAAATTATATGTAATTCCTCTCATTGTTAATTTGTGTAGTCTGAATATAAATGTTATTGGAACTTTTGATGAAACATTTGAAAAAATAAATGGAGCAATACAAAACTGAATCAAGAAGTATTTATCTTGTTATATTAGAGCCTCCATATTTCCTCATTTCTTCAAAGGAGTTTCAATTTTGTCCCCCCAAATCGCCTGGTTTTCTATGAAACTGATAACCATATTTATCAGATATAGAAAATATTATTAGATGAGATATTGATGGCAGAACCTGCCACAAACAAGAGACCATTTATTAAAATGGTGGCATTCTGAAACATAAATATTCTAAATTCCATTTTGTTACTGTACTTTTAAATAATAAACCTGATACTGAGACTAAAATGGCAAAAAAAAAAATTGTACCCAAATGAACTTCATTAAACTTTTAAAATTTAAATAATTCTGAAATTTCTATTAAATTCTATTAAAACTTAATTCTGAATTCAAAGTATATAGACTATATATTATCAATAATAATTTGTATTTACCCCTGACACTAGCAGCATGTCACAAAAGGAACGTAAGACACTAAAATGAACAATCATGAAAGGATACAATTATCCTAAAGATTAAAAAAAATATATAAAAACTCAGTCACAAATGTCTCTAAAATTTTCCAACAAAAATGGTCTTAACATATTGCTCTTCTCTGACAGAAGCTGGGAGACTTAATTATCTCCTAATTTTAAAAGAAATTTTTAAAAAACCAGCATGTACATACTGTTTTGTATGTGGTATGTTTCTGCTATCATTTTATTATGTTTTGGTCAAAAGAAGAAAGAAAAAAGCTCTAGATACATATAGCAGGGTATTCAGATGGATCTAAGTTCCTATGGGTAGACTTGCTTGGATACCTGAAAAAAATTAACATATTTTGAGTATTAACATTCATAACATTTTTTTTCCTTGAAACTGACGTGAAAGTTTACAAGTAATGAGTCAATTTTTATTCCTATGTATACTTCAAAACCTGCAAAGTCTGGACAAGTCCATGTTTGATGTCTTTCAAATAGCCTCTTATACTAGTTTCCCCAAATGGATCCCCCACCTTAAAAAAATTAAGTACCCTTCAGGCATGTCTTTGATGTTATCTCACAGTCAGACATCTAATTCTATGTGGAACTAAGCGAAAAATATTGACAAAGGACTCTTAAAAATCCTGCTTTTAGCAAATATGCCTAGCCCTCAACCAAAATGTCTTAAAATAACATACTAATTTTTTTAAAGATAGTGTTCCTTCAATGCCTTTAAGACTCCGGTAAATGATTTTAAAATGTAAAAATGTAGCCCGATTAATATATTATAATGTACCAGAGGTTATCTTCTCTCAAACATATATCCAATACCTACCACTTACAAACAACATAGATATTTACCAAATATACTAACAACTGCTATATTCCTCCCTTAAAGTTTTTCAGTGAATATAAACACTCTGCTGGGAGTATGATGACTATCAAAGTATAGTCACAAGAAACAGACAATTTAAAAATATTATATACTATATAATCTTTGTGAGTTTTATATGTTCTATAATCTGATGAATATGGCATATTGTTCTTATTAGAATATTACTTATTTTCTTGATGCGTCCTCATCATAAGAGATCTCTTGAAGACCCTGAAACACCAAGAAACAAGAAGAAGAAATCTGCTAAATATTTTATCACTGTTAAATTAAAGGCCTAAAAATAAAACTGGCTCAGTTTCAGGTATGTCTAAAAATTCTAAAATGACAATGATGTGCAACATGAAAAACAAGCATGTTTTAAATAAAATAGTAAAAATACGCCAGATATAAAATAGCTATGTACACTGATCACAATATGAAAAGCTGCACGCAAATCATTTAAAACTAGGAGAGACGAGAGAAATGTCATTTCTGTAGAATGGTGACTTGTTTTTTCCTTTCCCAAGTTTCTACAGTATTATCTAAAAATAGAATATTAAAGTGAATGGTAGTAAAGTATTTCAGGGGTTTAGACAGATATATAATTTTGATATTTTTATATATTATGGGATTTTAAAAACTGTTCAAGAAAATGTTTCACTGATCTAGCTCTAAACTATGCTATTCATTCAGGTATCATTACCGATTACTGATTTTATACTATGTGCGAAGGACTTTTACCTACGGGGATGTAAAGATGAGTTACATAATAAAAATGTTATGATCTTCTTATAACCAGTTACAAAACAACAGAAAGTAATTATCTGAAGAATAAAAAAGTTAACCTTATGCTTAAAAGACAGCAGAATGCTAATTCTCCTCTAACAAATGTTTAATAAAAACTCAAGTATATCTGGTCCTATTTAAATTATTTCAAAACATTATATTTGCTTCACTTCCAGGTCATAAGAATAAGCTTTCTAATATGTAGCTCCCATAATAGTTTAAACTGGAAGCCATTCTTATGGGTAAGCCTATGAGCTGGGGTCATAGTATTATAAACCAAAAAGAAGAAATTGCTGCTCTTCAATAGAAGTTGGTAGACATTGTTTATCACTTTCAAAAAAAAAAAAAAAAGGTGTTATTTAACTGATATACATTATTGGTATCAGTGTTACCAAGACAGACTGTCTTGTACCTGGCTTATTTTTGCTATCATTTCATTACAGAATTATATTGTATAAATATTTTCCTAAAGAAAATGAATACGATGACCATAAAATTTACTATGTCTTCACTGTTGTATTCTCAGCAACTGCTACCATCCTTCACATATAATTAAATAACTACTCACTGAATAAATGGCAAATTAGCACTAAAACTCAGAATCCTTCTTCAATGTTGCACACTAGATGTTCTGGAAGAAAATAGTGTAGTCAAGTGAAGAGCAAGATTAATATAAAACATTCATATTTGTCTCTAGACATGACCAAAAGAACAGATCATTTTAAAATCAGATCTTTATCATTAACAAATTTGAAACTACACTAAAAAAAAACTAATAGATATATTAATCAAATACAATATGGAGATATCTTAAGTATGGATTTGAATAAACCAACTAAAAAATCATTTTAAGTAGGGAAATTTGAACATTATCATCTACTAGATGATAATAGAGAATTTGTTCTGTTAGTGTGATAATGGAATTTTTTTGTTAAAAAAGACTACTGGATTAAATTTAAGTATTTATAGATGAAATTATGTTAGAGACTTCAAAATAACTGAGTGGAAGAGGAATAGAGAGGTACATGGAATTTAGGTAAAACAAGACTAGCCATGTACTGACAAAGGTTGAAACTGAGTGATAGGTATATAGGAATTAATTACACGATTTTCTTTACTTCTGTATATATGCAATATTTCCTAAAAATAAAACAAAAAAACTTAAAGTTTAAACAAGAACACAGACATACAAAAAAAAATAATACAAGTGGTTATGTGCATGTGTAGGTGGGTGAGAGGGATAACTTTTCACTGCTCACTTTGTTTTCACATTTTTTTAAACAAAGCTTAAATTTAAAAAAAGGAAAATAATAACTCCATTGATATCATTCATTTCTAGATGAATACTAATGCACCCTCATTGCATCGGCAATGTTATATGTTGAAAGAGGGCTTTCATGGAAACATGGATCAGAATAATCAATCAAAGAATGAGCATTATAGGGTAGTAAAGGATATAGGTGAAGCAATAGAAGTAGTCAAACTCCAACCTTTCATTAAAAAATTTAAGAGTTTCTAATATTTATCTCAGCTAGGAATTCAAAAACTACAATTAAGAAGTGAGAAAAAAATGGCGTAGATGATAGAGGCTCAGTTCATCCTTCTGGTGACCAAATCAAAGCTGTGACTGAAACAAGAAGCAGTAGCATGGAAAAATCACTGGGGATCTAGAGGAACAAACCATACAGCTAGGGAGAAAACTAAGAAAACACCCTGCAATGGCAAAAGGTAGGGCGGGGCAAGTACTCTAGGCTGCTGGTTCTAAGTGACTTTGTCCAAGTGGGACAAAGGCAGCAGCAGACGCCTCTTACAGGGGCCGTGTCCACGAGCAGATTTTCACGGTGATGGACCTGCTCCCTCTGAGCACTAGTGCCGATTTGGCTGCATGCAGGGGACACTACGGACTTACAAAGAGACACTGTCAGAGTGAGGGCCGAGGAGAGACTTGCTCGGTACAGAAGTGCTCCCGGTATTCAATATTCCCTGTTGAGCACCCCCACCCCACCGTCCAGTGCGTGGACACACTCCGCCATAGCAGAGAGGTCAGCAAACTGGATAACAGAGGTCGCTCCACCCAGAGGATTCCATGAAAACCCACCTCCCCCAACTCACAGATCCACCCAAGCCACATCCAGGTATATCCTCCTCGAGTCAGGTGCTCCTAGCTGAGACTCACCCTGTAGGCAGCCCTGGTTTCTGATGTGGCCTTCTGAGGCAACTATAAGCACAGCATCTGTGGATTGCTTGCTGAATCTTAACAGGTGGCCCTGGAGGGGCACAGGCTTGGGCTAAATTAGGCCTGCAGCTGAACTTCTCTCAGGACTGTGCCACTGGTTACCTACTACACAAATCCACACAAATAAGACCGAGAGACTTAGAAGCTATGCATTGTACATAGAAATAAACACAGAAAGGCAGCCAAAATGGGAAGACAAAGAAGCAGAAACTATATGAGAGAAGAGTATAGAGATCCTAATATAATGGATTCTAACAGATGCAGAGTTCAAAACACTAGTTATAAAGATGCTCGATAAACTTTTGGGAAGTGTAGATAAATTCAGTGAGAACTTCAACAAAGAGATAAAAAAAAAAAAAAGCTTAAAAATGGAAATTATAAAAGGAAACCAGTCTGAAATGAACACATTATCCAAGATCAGAAGTATATTAAATGGAATAAACAAAGGAATAAAGTGAATAAAGAAGATGATCAAATGCCCTATCTAGAGGACAGGAAAGCTGATCAGGACACTCAATCAGAATGGCAAGAAAAAAGACACCAAGACAAAAAAATAATTTGAGGATATGGGACACTATTAAGGCTCTAAGTATTCGTCTGATTGGTGTTAACAGAAGAAAATCAAAGTGATGAACAGGTGTTTGAAGAAATAATAATGGAAAACTTCCCTAACCCAGTGAAGGAAATGGACATATAACCCCAGGAAGCTCAGGGAATTCCAAAATTTGGGGATCTAAAGAGGCCCACAGCAAGACACATCATAATTAAAATGCCAAAGTTTAAATACAAAGAGATAATCTTAAAAGCAGCAAGAGAAAAACAAATAATTACATATAAGAGAAAACCCATAAGAATGGCAGCTGATTTCTCAAAAGAAACTATGCAGGACAGAAGGCTTGGCAAAAAATATTCAACAGGATGAAGACCTAGGATATACAACCAAAAATAATTTATCCAGCAAAGCTATCATTTAGAGTTGAAGGACAGATAAAGAGCTTTCCAGACAAAAATACACTAAAGGAATTTATCAACACCAAGCCAGTATTACAGGAAATGTTGGAGGGACTTCCTTAAGAAGAAAAAACATTAAAAACAGGAATAAACAATAACAACTACATTCCTATCAATAAGTACCTTAAATGGAAAAGAGTTAAGTGCTCCAAACAAGGGATGGAGTGGCTGAAAGGATAAGAAAACAAGACTCCTACATATGAAAAGGGGATGGAAAAAGGTATTGCCTTGATGGAACTAGAAGGTACTTAAGTCAGAGAAAGATAAACACTATATAATTACACTTATATGCAGAATCTAAGGAATAAAAAGAACAAACTAATCAAAATCAGACTCACAAATATAGTGGACAACAGTGACAGACAGAGGGGAGGGTTGTTTGGGGGTTGGGAGAATGGGGTGAAGGGTTAAAGAAGTAGGAGTTAGTAGCTGATGGATGGTCACAGGGATGGAGAGCATGACATAGGGAATGACATGTTGGCTAGGTGGAGGGTCAGGGGAGAGAGGGAGCAATTGGGGGGATCGTTTTGTGAACTATATAGATGTCTAACCAATGCACTGTATACTTGAAACTAAATTAAAAAATAATTAAAAAAAAAACAACAATTAAGAAATAGAGACGTTCAGTAAAGTTGTAGGATACAAAGTCAACATACAAAAACCAGTAGAGTTTCTATACATTAACAATGAACAATCTGAAAAGAAAATTAAGAAAACAATTGCATTTACAATAGCATCCAATGGAATAAAATACTTGGGAATAAGCTTAACCAAGAAAAAGAAAGACATACAATAAAAACTACAAAGAAAGTGTTGCTTAAAGAAATTAAAAACATAAATAGACACCTTATTGTTCATAGACCAGAATATTAAGATGTCAGTACTACTCAAAGTGATCTACAGATTTAATGCTATTTCAATCAAATCCCAACGATGTTTTTTTGTTGAAATAGAAAAATCCTAAAATTCATATGGAAACTTAAGGAACTCTAAGTACCAAAACAATCTTGAAAGACAAAGATGAAGGTCACATACTTCTTGATTTCCAAACTTAATAAAAAGCTACAGTAATCAAAACAGTGTGGTACTGGCCTAATGACAGACATACAGACCAATGGAATAAAATAAAGCCCAGGAATAAACTCTCATGTATGATCAAATGGTTATCCACAAGAGTGCCAAGACCATTTAATGAGAAATGACAGTATATTCAGCAAATGGTGTTAGGAAAATTAGATATCCATACCCAAAAGAATGAAGTTAAACCCTGACCTTATACTATATACAAAATAGATCAAAGGCCTAAACATAAGAGCTAAAACTATAAAACTCTTAGAAGGAAACATGAGGCAATAACTAAATGACATTGGATTTGGCAACAATTTCTTAGATATAATACCAAAAGTCCAGGCAATAGACTATAAATTAGACTATGTCAAAATTAAAAACTTCTGTGCATCAGAGAACACAATTAACAGAGTAAAAAAGCAATCCACAGAATGGGAGAAAATATTTGCAAATCATTTCTACTAAGAAGTTACAAAGAACTCCTATAACTCAACAACAACAACAAAACTTGATTAAAAAATAGGCAAAGAACTTGAATAGATATTTCTCCAAAGATACACAAATGGCCAATAAGCACATAAAAAGATGCTCAAAATCACTAATCACTAGGGAAATGCAAATCAAAACCAAAATGAGATACCACTTCAAATCCATTAGGATGGCTAAGAAAGAAAACAGAAAACAACAAAGACTGGTAAGAGGCAGAGAAATTAAAACTCTTGTGCATTGTTGGTGGGAATGTAAAATAGTATAGCCACTATGGAAATAGTAGGGCAGTTCCTCAAAAAATTAAAAGTAGAATTACTATGTGATTCAGCAAAACCATTTCTGGGTATGTAAATAATTAAAGGCAGAGTCTTGAAGAGGTATTTTGTACACCCATGTTCATAGCAACATTATTAACAATAGCCAAAAGATGGAAGCAACGCAAATTTCCATCCGCAGACAAATGGATAAGCAAAATATGGTATATACATACCATGGAATATTATCTAGACTTAAAAAGGAAGGGAATTCTGCAATATGCTACAACATGGATGAACCCTGAGGGCATTATGCTAAGTAAAATGAGCCAGTTACAAAAAGACACATACTGTATGATTCCACTTATATGAGGTATTTGGAGTAGTCAAAATCAGAGACAGAAAGTAGAACAGTGGTTGCCATGGCTGCAGGGAGGGGTGGATGTTTAATGGGTATAGAGTTTCATAAAAGAGTTATTAAGATGGATGGTGGTGATAGCTGCACAATATTAGGAATGTATTTAATACCACTGAACTGTACACTTAAAAATGGTTAAGATGATAAATTTTATGTTACGTATATTTCATGGCATCCCTCCCCCCACTTTAATTCCTCCTCCCTACTTCCACCCCTGACCTATGGATGGTGCCATTTCCCCTTGAGAACTGGATCTCTAAAGTCAGGGCATCTCTTTCCACAGGCTCGCACCAAGTGTGGACCTTGTGCCTGGGGCCCCTGGGGTATGGTCCGTGGCCCCACCTGGGGTGCGAACCCAGGACCTTCTGTGCGTAAAGTAGACGTGCTAACCACTACACTATGAAGCACCCCTCATGACTTTTTTTTTTTAAATGTATCTTCGTCGCTCCCCCTTGCCAAAAAGGGATGGAAAATAAAGAATTTTATAAGCTTTCTTAATTATTTAAATTTTCTCATGTTATTTTGGTCATCTCTTTTTGTTTCTGCCAAACACCAGCAGTTTAAAAACCATAAAGGGGATAATAAGTAATCGGTATGTGAAACCTGTTACAACTTTTTTGTAGTATATAACATGTATATTGCTTACTATGTGCCAGACACTCTTACAAATGCTTTACATATACAGCTTTTGAAGATTGGCAGTATAGATTCAGAATTCAGATTTAATCACTCCATCACATGGCCTCTTCCTTAACACTGCACTACTTCCATCTATTTGCAATGAATGAAATAGTCACAAGATGAAAGTTTTAGTTTTAGTAAGACAAGGCATGATGACAACCATGCCTTCAGTATAATACATACTGATTAATTAAACTTAATTCAGTTGTAAAGCCTGGTCTAACCCTACTCCTCTCCCTTGAGTATACTCCTGTTATTTCCTTTATATTCTCAGATAACATGGTACACTACAAAATCCCTTAAAACAAGGACTGTATATAATTCATTTTTATTTGCAAGGTCTGGCATATAGTTAAGTGCCTAAAAAAACCATTTCTTGAACAAGTATCTCCATATACACCAGGGCTTGCAAAAATACTTCTGGGGTTCATATTTCAGAATCCATTAATCAATGAATCCATTATGAGGTTTTGCCAGAAACTCAATGTACCAAGGGTAAGTTCCAACAAGACCCACAAATTTTACTTTAGATTTAGGTAGATCAGTTTTAATGGCACCTGGTGTAATGTTAAAATTATAAAGCACTACAGAATTAGATCTATTGTTGCAAGAAACAAATATAATAGGAAGCATTTCCCACACATAGGAAAAAACATATTAAAGTTATAGAATGAGATATGTATATTAAGACTTAGTAATCAAATCCTGAGTTTAGTTTTAATAGAAAATTCCTTTACATGCACTCCATTTTAACACAATCACAAATAATATGTACTCATCCCAACCACAACAGTTCATTCCTGTGTTCACTCATTATACTTCATATAAACCTTTTAAGTGCTTATTTCATTATACTGTAATGATCTGTTTACATGACTCTATTAGACTGCAGGCTCTCTGAAGGCAAACTGTCGTTTACTTTTGTATCTCAGTACTGGTAGTAAATAGATGCTCAAACATTTGTCAAATGACTTATGTAGTATTTTTGTGTCTGTAAATAATCCTGTGAACAATTTTACAGAAGAAAATTTAGAAGTTATGTAACTTGGCTGAGTTAATGAAATAAGAATTCAAATCCAGGTCTTCAGTTAAAACTTTCTATGCCCTTTATATCATACCACACCTATCACCTCGAATAAATAACTACAAATTGTGCAAGAGCTACATACCGTAGTAGTTGCCTATAGTTAAAAAGCAACAACTCATAAAAATGAAGCTCCAAAAATTATAATAGTAAAGGTCCCTTAAAAATGAGATCTTTAACTGTCATGCCAAATTCTTATTACTGTCTCAATAGGATACTGCTATCAGTATGGAAGAAAAGATTTTACCTTGTACTTCTTTATCATGATGCTCCTTCAGTTTTGTCCAGAGATCCTTGAAGTCATTAGATATATCTGCAGAACTAGGGCTTCCACAACTGCTTCCAGAGATGTTCATTTTGCTCAATATACTCCACACTTCTATGTGCCTAATGTTTTCTGATCTTTTCTGTTACATTATATATGTATAAAGTTGTCTTTAGACAGTTGAAATACCTGAAATGACAGACTGCAACATAAATAAATTGTGCATTTACCTTTGTGTAATTTGAAGTCAGGATGACTTCAGCTCCAGCGAGCTGTTCTCAAGTTTTCCTTATTTACCTGAGACTGGAAGAAGGGGTGTAATGTCCCAGGTACCATCAATGCTTTTGATAATTTGGGTAGTGGGAAAGATGATAATGCTGAGATAAGCCCTGACTTCAGTTATCTGGACTTTTGTTAACCTAAATTTTCAGGCAAATTTTCTCTTATTACTTTTAGAAGGAAGTAATTACTTAAATTAAAATTTACATTGAAAGGATTCTGATATAGAGAAGTTTGTATTCATTCATGGTCAGTATTGATTCACCATCTGAAAAGAATTTACTGCTTTTTAAACTTTTGAGTTTATAGAGTACAACAATACATTGAACCAAAAACTGAAAAACATTCTGAAATATTCTTGACTTAATGTATACACATACATACATACAGACACACATTATAAAGAGCAAGAAAGATGACTGATGTATTAACACATAAGTATCTGAATACTTTTCTCATAATAATAGCAATCAGTGAGCAATATACAGACACGGCAAAAATCTATGAATACAGAAACATTTAATAACAAGGCAACTAGGGTAAAGGTATTTTGTGCCTCTTTCAGAGTAAATAATTAAGTTTATTATATGCATAGCCCTGAAGGAATCAACAGGCTATTAAGCTCAGGTGAATTAATAAATACTTTCATGTGTTCTTAAACTGAAACCATTAACTGGCTACCATCAAAAAAGTAAAATGATTAACAAGTCTACTAAACCTCACACCTGGGTCCTTAGCCAATGCCTTACTATAGCTAACAAGTACCCAAACTGATTTAAATGTCTCTTGCTAACTATTTCTTGAGATTTTTGATAAAGAAACTGAAATAAGCAGTGACATTTCTAAAAAAGATTATGTGTGAAGTCACTTGGTAAACTGTAAAGCCCTACAAAATTTAAAACACTTTTATTAAGCTTTAAAAAATTGTGATTATACTTTTTTGAGATAATCAGTGAAAACCGAACATGTACAATATTTTAGATATTAGGGGATTATTTCTAATTTTCTTGGGTATAATGATGTAGTTATGTTAAAAATATAAAAGGTCCTTTATCTCTTAAAGAGATATATAAAGATACTGAGGTGTTTACAGGTAAACTGACATGTTCTCTGAGATCTGCTTTAAAATACTCCAGCTGAAACAAACAAAAAATGGATGTTGGGTAGAAACAAGAAACAAGGGCTGAACTTTGATAATTATTAGCTGGGCAATGGATGGGTACATGAGTGGGTTCTTAATTCTAGTGTCTCCTTCATCATTTATTAAGTGTTCACTATATACCGAGAATCGTCTTTTTAAATTTTATTTTATTATTTTCAACTATATAGTACATTGTTTAGTTATGCAGTTTGTGAAATGATCCCCCTGATTACTCTTTTTCTCTTCTGGCTCTACACCTTGCTAAGGATCATGTTTTTTATTCATTTTTAATATAATCTTCAGAACACTTCCATAAAACAGCTACTATTATTAATTTAATTTTAGAGATGGAGAACCAGGTTTAACAGATTGACTTGCCAAGGTCACATTGCTATGACATGGCTTTGCCACGGCTAGAACTCAAGCTGTGTTGCCAATTAACTACAAAATACTACTAAGTAGACAAAAAAAGGTAAAATAATTATTTCTATTAAGTAAATAGTGTAAAACAGAGTTTTAGTTACTTTAATGAATTAAAAAATGGATAGTGTTAAATGATTTAAAACCAATGGTGTAAAAACTGTCCCTTAAGAAATATATATCTTTAGAGGCAGTAAAAAAAAATTCTTCTCACACAGAAACAAAATATCAATACTAAACTTGCAAATTCTGGCTCACAAAACCATCTCTAACCTATCTGCAGGCCTCGCACTTTTTCTTGGCATCTCTTTTGGCAATGAACCGTTATTCGCCGCTGCACGATGTTGCACTTTAATATCTCAGGAATGTGCAGCTTGCCTCTGAAGTTGCATTCTGGGCTCAAAAGTCTATAATAATATAATACCTGTCTGTACATCCTGTAACAGCATAAACCATCACACTGAAGGTGCTCAATAAAATATTTCTTTCCTGTCACCTCACACGCATTCTCACAAAGGTTAAGAGCCACGCCTCCAGTAAAAGGAGACTGTATAGGGACTTTGAGCGGTTCTCTTACTAGCAAAGCAGGAGTCCAAGGCTCCCATCCCAGGACCCTAGGCCATTAGCCATTCATTCCGCAAACGCTCCACAAGCTAACTTTTGGACTGGTGCGGAAAGAGCAAAGGGAGCCCCCGCGCAGGGCGGCAGTGGGCGCATGCGCAGGGCGGCTGGGCGTTGGGAGGCAAATCCTCAGCCTGCGCGGGAGACCACAAAACTGCACTGGCCGGCAGCCTGTTTTCCCTCCTGTCCAGCTACGTTAAGGCTGGCCCCAGCCTACTTCCTCAGACTTAGCACCAGAGCCTTACGACCACCCCCACGCCAGGGCCCAAACGCCTTCGGTCAGCGCGCAGCTCCAGACCGGAAGTGGCCCCTGCGACCCAACGCTCCGGGTGGGGGAAAGAGGTTCCTCTTACTTACCGCTTCCAAGATTGCTTCAAGATTCTTGAAAACTCCGGCAGGGAAGCGGGCTCGCTCCGAGGCTGTGAAGAGACGACACGCTTTTCTTCTCTTTCCCTCACTAATCTGCCAAAGCCTAGCGGGAAAGCCAGCCCCTCAGGCCAGCCCGCTTTTTCCTAAGGTGGTGGAGGTCCCGAAAACCGCCCGCCAGGGTCGGAGGCGGCCGGACCGGCCCCGCCTAGAGCCCGTGCGACGTCACGCGGGAGTTTCTGGGACGTCACGCCCCTTCTGGTCTCAGAGTGAGGCGGCTCTCCTCACGCCCACCGCGGGAGAGCGGCTTCAGTGGTGTGTCAAACCGCGCAGGGCCGTGAATGGATCGTGGAGCGCCACCTCTGAGCAGTCGGGAGTGGCTCCAAGAGCTGGCGACCTTCACAGCGTTTTGGGATGCCTTGGAGAAAGCTCAAGCCGTTATGTCTTCGGAAGTTTCAGTTCCTTGGTGTTACGGAAGTTATTGATGTGTTTGACTTAAGCACATTTCAGGGAAAGCATGTGAGTGACCCGTACCAAAGGGGAAGTTAAAACTAACGTATGCGGGAATGGACACGGATCAATCCAAGGTAGTTCTCTGCCTTGTAGCTATTACCTGCAGTTCAGTGATGTGTCTTGACAACACTGGGCAGTGAGGCCATGTGACAAAACGATATATATTTTTCTTTGGTTAAATGGAAAATTTCTGGAGAATCTGAAATGAGAAGGAATCAGAAGGAATCAGCATTATTTGTTGGAACAACATGCTGTTGGTAACATTTTTTAAAATTAAAAAATAATTTTAAGAATTTATACGTAGCAAACTCAATTTTTTATTCTGTATTTTCCCGTATTACCCTAATAGATCATGTCCTTAGACTACAAATATTGATCAACCAACATATATAAACCAGGAACACAGTCATCTTGTAAATATCGATTCCAGATTGCAAATACATTTCTGATGGTTCTAGCTTATTATTTTGTTTCTTCTTGCACTTGAATTAACAGAAAGCAATACTTTTGAAAAGGTTGATGGCTTGTAATTTTGTTGAAGAGAGGATAGCCATCTTCTAAACTGAAACACTTTCATTTTAGATTTATAAACACCAGTTAGAATTAGCAACTCAGACACATTGTACACCTTAAACTTACACAATGCTACATGTCAGTTATATCTCAAAAAGCTGTGTGTGGGGAGGTGGGGGGTAGAATTAGCAATTTAGTGAATTTTTTCATCTCTAGTTCATAAATTTCCTTCCAGTCATCTTTGTATACTCATTGCCTTTAGTACTTGTTGACTTACAAACTATATCAAGTACATTTTATGCAAAACATCCTAAAAGATGACAGAACATCACACTTTTTTAGAGAAGCTCAGGTTCTTGTTGCAACATATTGAATAATTAAGTCATTCCTGTTAAATGGCTAACTGGATAAGAATACCATATTTCCTTTGTATTTTTAGATATTTATTGTTGAATCATTGTTTCTTGAGTTTGAGAAAATTTATCTAGGATATCATTATCTAAAGACTCATTGTCTACAATTTCACTTTTATGATAAATTTCACTGTCATTAATATCTAGAGTTTTTCACTTTTATGATACATTTCATGTCATCATTAATATCTAGAGTACTGTATTTTTGCATTTATATTCTGATTTTTCTAATACTTTTGAAGTGTTTTCCTCTATTAATTTTTTTCTTTGCCATTATGAGAAGAAAATGAAATTTCTGAATTCGAAATTCTCATTAGTGATTAAACGAAAGCTTTAATAAAACTACAGAGATAATGTCTCCAGATTTTTTTATACCTTCTTAAAAGATGATGCAGTACTTTGGGCAATACAATAACAGAAGGATGATGTCATAATGATGATTTACTATTGAATCAACATTTTAGGGGATTAAGAATTTTTCTGTTTTCTTATTATTTTTTGTCTTTCCCTCATGTAGCATAGTTGGAATAACTGTTGGGTAATGTTGAAATAATTTCTGGGATGATGGTATAGCAGAATGCTTAAAGATAGTGGAAATTAAGATCACTAAGCTCTCATAAGTTATGAAAGGGTCCAATGGCCCCACATGATAATTGCATGATAGAATGAGTTTTATTACATGTTTTTTTAAGTGCATGTATTTTTTGTTCTTTGGGAATAAAAATCCAAGAAAGAATAAGACATGAAATATTTACCCTTATAAATAGTTATAACCTCTTAGAAAAGCAACTCAAAATCTAAAATTGGATCCAATGGATTCTGATGGTACAAGAGTTAATCTATAAATTGATTCTTTGATATTTCACCAGAACTCAATCCACTTGATAATCTCATCATAGCAATCAATGACCTCCATGGTGGTGAAATCAAGGGATGTTTTCCTGTCTTTGTGATTACAATTGACTACTTCCTCCTTTTTGAACCCTCATTCTTTGGTACTGTAGACATCTAGTTTTAACAACTTACTAGCTACTCCCTCAGTCTCCTCTGGAGGTTCTTCTTCTCCTCAGCCTTTAAAATATGAATTTCCTCAGGGTTTCTCTTTTCTCTCGCCTACTCTTCTCATCCATACCCTCCCACCCCCTCGATAACCCATCTATGCCTGTGACGTTAAATTCCATCTATATGTTAATGACAGCCTTTCACCTCTGATCCTGACCTCTCTTCTAGATTTTTATAACCAGCTATCTATTTGATATGTCCAATGGATATCTTACAGTCACTCCATATTGAATTAGTGATCTTTGCTTGTTCCAAATCCTGCTCCCCTTGTTATTTTCTCCATCTTAGTAAATAACACCTTCCTCTAACAGAATGGTCCCCAACGTTTTGGCACCAGGGACCGGTGCTCCTATGAGAATCTAATGTCTGATGAGTTGAAGCGGAGCTGAGGCAGTGATGCTAGCACTGGGGAGGGGCTACAAATACAGATGAAGCTTTACTCACTCACCTGCCACTCACCTCCTGCTGTATGGTCCAATTCCTAACAGGCCATGGGACTAGTACCAGTCTTCAGCCTGAGGGTTGGGGACCTCTGTTCCAACATATTTGTTTTAAACAGACCCTTTTTTATTCCTCTCACCATCCAAAATATTTCTCACATCCTTTTATCTCCCTATCTATTGCCATCACCATAGTCCAAGCCACCATTATTCCCTGCCTAGGCTTCTTCAGTAGTTGTAATTGGTTACTTTCTTGCCCAATCTCCAATCTATTCTATTGTGCAGTCACATTCGGAATCATTTTAAAATGTAAATTGTTTCAAGTCACTTCTTTGAATAAAACTTCTTAGTAGCTTCCCATTGCACTTATTAAAGCCCAAAATTATTAATATGGCCTACAAAGTTCTATGATTAGATTCCTCCCTCCCTCCTTCTCTAAACTCATCTCATAACACTCTCTCACTTACTTGCTATCCTCCAGCCACACTGGTGTGCTTTCAGTTCTTCTACTAGGACTTCAATGCCAGGAATACCTCCACCCCACAACTTTTTGTCTGATTGACTCCTACTTATCTTTCAGTTTTCTATTTAATGTACACATTGACTGCATGACTTTTACAATCTCTCTTCTTAATTAAGGACCCCACCTCCCTCCAGTGTTTCTATTATAGCACCCTTTTCTATTCCTTTAAAGCCATTATAATTTATAATTAACCAATAAATAGATATACAACACCTTTGTCTCCTACTAGACATATATATCCCTTTAGGTCAGAAACTATGTCTGTCTTGTTGATTAATATGACTGGCACATGGTACCTTCTCAAATGTATTTGTTGAATGAATGAGTCAATTAATGAATGAAGTTCACAATCAATACTACATGTAAATTCTAGACCCTCATAAAATAATTCTCTGTAGTAATTGCCAGATAAAGAAGACTTCTCGAACTTTTTCCACTCTTTACTTTGGGAGGAAGAAGAGGTCAGTCATAGTCAACCATAAGTCCCTATTCGTACATGGAGCTCAGACTTTTGTTACTATTTCCTGTCTTAACTTTGAAACCCTTTTGCCTGATCATCACCTAATTAGTTCTGCAGAGAATCCTGCCCTAACTTTGAATTTTGTCTTTCCAAATCACCTAACACTTAATAGGACTATATGCTTTCTCTCTCAACCCCTTACAGCATTGGTTCGGTGCTGCCACCTTGAGGGCTGGGATTTTACTGTCCCAGCATACCTAAAACCCTTTGGAGTTCCCTGGTTAGGATGTTTGTTTAAAAATTGTGTGGTGAAATGGTTAAAATGGTAAATTTTATATTACATACATTTACCAACAATAAGAAATATTATGTGGTAGCAGTAAAAATTCTAGAATTTTTATAACTGTAGAATTTTAGAACTATGTAGATTTTAAAATCATCTAACTTAAGCCATTTTACAACTGAAACTCTTAATTCTACAATCTGCTTAACTCCTGCAGCTGGGTAACTGAGGGTTGTGAAAGGAAAATCACAAAACAGGTTAGTGTGATATTACTAAAATTACGTGGTTTCAAATCTCATGTAGAGTATCAATCACTAAAATAATCTTTGTCCAGCAGCTTCTGTTTCTTTGCTGTCTTCCAAATCTTCACTATTTTCCTCAAGCCTCTGTGCAATATTCTCACTCTCAGCAGACACATTACCCTCCCGGTTATATAAGACAATTGGGCTCAACAAATGTGATCTTCCTGAACTTCCCTTTTCCTTTCTCGACCCCGTGATTTAGGCAATACTATTTTGCAGGTAAAAGTGAAACCTGAATCCCATTGCTTCGCACCCCCTTTTTTGCACTCAGCCTGAGCCAAGCCATCATCATCAAACATTTTCTGCAGCAATAGGTCTTCTGCAGCAATAGCCTCCAACTATCTTTCTACTTCCACAGTTTTTCCCTTGCAGTGTATATTCTCCAACATCAGTCAGAGCAGTCCTGTAAAACCTAAGTCAGTACATGATGCTCCCCTGCTCAAAACATTCCAGTATCTTCTCATCACCTTAGAATAAAATGAAACCCCTTTTCATGGAGTAAGAACAAATTAACCACTATATTCTATTGATGTTACCACCTAAATATAGTTTTGAATTAGTGCTTTCCTTTCCATCCTTGATCTTGTTGCTCTAGTTTAGGCTCTGATATTTTACTGGACTACAGCCTTCCTGCTTCAAGTCTTTTTCACCTTAATGCCGTCTCCATACAGCTGCTGGAGATTTAAATTATTATTTCTGATCCTGTCACTCCCTTGCTTAAAACCCTTCAGTGGCTCTCCATTGCCTAACGGTTAAAGTTCACTACTTTTAAAATGTTGCAGAATGGACATGGTTCCATAGTGTAGTGGTTAGCATGTCTGCTTTACACACAGAAGGTCCTGGGTTCATGCCCCAGTGGAACCATGGTCCATGGTCTATGGTCGTGTCACCCTGAACAAGCCTGATGGCTGGTCTCAGAAGCTAAACAGGGTCGGATGGGAGACCACCTAGGAAGATCAGGTGCTGTAGGCATTTAAAAAAAAAAAAAGTCACAGAAGCCCTTTCTAGCATTGCACACTCTCTGCCCCTCACCTCACTCTTTCCCTTTATCAATAGGAAACTGTTTTATTTCTCCCTCATCCCCTTGCTATTTCTTTGCTGCAGCTCATTCTCTTGGAATTACCTCCACCCAGATCCTTCGTATTTTACCTTTCTACTTATCCTTTAAGACTCAGTTTAAATGGTGCTGCTTCCAGAAAGCTAACCTAACATCTTTCTTCATCCCTCCATCCTACCCTCTTCCAGAAATAGCCTTCTTCATTCTCCCATACCGCTGCATGTATATCTTTATCACTGCATTTAATGCCATTATATTGTAATTATTTTGTATCTTTTATCTTTCTGGATTAGGTTGTGGGGAGTTCCTTGACAGCAAAAACTGTGCTTTCATTTTTCTCAGTATTCCTATTTCTTACCAGAGGTTTAGCACAGCACAGTCCAGTAGACCTCCATATGTAATTTAAAAATTTCTGGTATCCACATTTAAAAAAGTAAAAAGAAACAAGTGAAATTAACTTAATATATTTTATTTAATCAAATTTACCTAAAATATTATTTTAACATGTAATCAGTATAAAAATTTTTAATTAGACTTTCTATATTCTTTTTATTCTTACTGAGTCTTCAAAATCCAATGTATATATTATCTTTACAGTACATCTCAATTTGGATTAGCCACATTTAAAGTGCTAAAAGTCACATGTAGCTACTGGCTACTGTATTGGATAGCACAGGCCTAACATATTTAATGAACAAATGAATGTTGAATTAAGTTATGTAACTTACCTGAAGAACCAGGATGGAGCTGGGACCGGGACAAAAATATTTGATTCCTAGTCTAAGGCTATTTCTGCTAAGCATTTGGCCTCTCTCTCACTCCCAAAATCATTCCGTTCCCCCAGCATTGAGGGCCTGTATCTTCAGGCAAAAATTTAAAAGTAAATGGTTAAACCCATCATGAATATTTACATGATACTGTTCACCATGTCTAATATGAACACACAATACTAAAAAACTGGGGTGAGCATTATACCTATAGTCAGAACTATTTTAAGAATAAGACAAAAGACTAAGAGATAACACTTTAAGACAAAAGAAAATTATGTTAACTGTCAACATTTGTGTCAACTTGAACACTTAATTTTTAAAAAGTTGTTTACAGTAATTTTTAAGTGCCATTTGGGGGTAGGCATAGACATCAATTAGTGATCTTGCCCCAAGTGCCAAAATGTTTTGTCTGTGATTTGATTTATGGTGCCAAGATCCAGTAAGGTTGAGCAATTTTATAATTGTTTTAAAAGATATATTTAACATTCATGGAGGGCATCAGTATCACAGTTTTTATTTTGACAGTATCAGGAGGTTGTTAAAGTGCCTATAATACACATTAAAGATTATACATTGCTTTCCAATTAGAAAAATCAGACTCAAGTAGTCTGGCTAACTTCCAACTTAGATAAAAAAGCTTTATATACTTTGATTTTCACTATGGATACATATACCTTCTTCATTTCCTTTTATAAACTATTTAAAATAGTTTTGTGTTTGTGTTTTTAAATATCATTTACTTAGCTACTTCATTTCACATCAGTAATAGGCAAAATTTTACTAGATATGCACTTTGCTGAATTTAGGAATTATCTTTTTATATTTGGTGAAAATGCCTAGACAGTATGCTATATAGTTGTCTAGTTGCCTAAATTTAAATGATGATGGGCTGATCAAGAATGTCAATGGTCTGTTATTATAAAATGATGTGTTATCAATAGAAAGGGGCATCTTTTTCTTTTAGGTCATCCATTTATAATACAGTGGCTGCTTGGACAATATTTTGTACCTATGCATATAGGTTTACGAAACCCAGGAATTTTGTTAGTTAGCTCTGGCATTTATAATATTGGCATTAACACATAACACTGCCAGTTAACACTGGCACTTACAAGAAACTCAGAGCTTAACTGCTGCAGTGATGACAAAAAAAAAAAAAAAAAAAAAATTAAGAACAATCACTAAGACTGTAAGAGTAGAAAAGAGGATTTTATTTTGGGAATCTTGAAAAACTAATCTTTACCTTTTTATCTAGTGAATATAGTACTATACTGCATTGTTCTATGTACATATGTATAATGCTGCTGTGATGGTAGCTGTGGGAACAATTATTTGTTTACAGTAATGTAAATTCTAAATATTATGAAGGATTAACTGTAGGAACAAGTGTAAATGATAAATTGATAAATTTATTCACAGCAGGCAAGTAGTTGTGATCTTTAGTCATGCTTCACAAATTACAGATATGTCTTCAAAAACACTCGCTGGCTTTTGTTCCCCAATTTTTCTCTATTCTAACAATGTTTGAGAAAAATAGATTTTGTTTAAACATTGGATTTGGGATTTTCCCAATCTACATATTAGTCTAAGGTTAAGGAAGCTTTGATAATTACCTTTCTAAAAACGTTTTATATAAAAATTCTTAGAGGAAACCTTTAGTTTCAGCCAATACTTTTTCAATTTTACTTAAGTATTAACCAGAAGCATTAGAAATATACAGTGAAATTAAATTATGTTTTAATTCACTTCACACCCTTAGTGACAATTCATTTTCGTGGACTACTTTTTTTTAACTACAGATTTTGCAAACTATGTTTTTGTAGATATTAAGACTGAAATAGATGACTTCCTCTTCCCAAATGTGTTATACTTCTTATATAAAGTGATCATATGCCCTGGCTTACCAGCAACAGTTCTGATTAATGTCTGTTGTTCTGGCTAATTATTAAAGGGCTCCCATTTACTTTATAAAGTGTCCTGGTTTTGGTGATAAATCATGTGGTCAGAAACTTTAAGGAATTTGAAATATAAACTAATAAAAAGGGGAAGATTTAAATAAACTTTTTCAGTCAGAATATCTCCTTCTCAAATATGTACAGACCTAACTAAACCCTTTTTAAAGAATATTATGGTATAGATAATATAAATCATAATATTACTTGACTTATTGATGGTACTTTAAAATTTCTATGAGTTGAGAAGTCGTTTGTTTAATACTAATAGGAAATGGATTCAAGAACAATTAATAATGGTAAAAATTCGAAATGCTTTTTCTACAAATCTTCTCTTTTGAATCTAAAAATAACTGTCATAAAAGTAGGACAGGAACAGTTTTCATCTTTTCATAGAAGTTGAGAAATTAGGTTGTTTGACTAGTATTAAATGTACAAACTAATAGATAACTTGACTCAACACTTCAAACCTGGTTTTCTGGCTGTAAATCCTGTATCTATGCTCTTTGCAATACACTATGCTATTGTGGAGTAGTAGAATTTATGTAAAATTTATCCTGTGCCATTCTATTTTTTAATTTAGAAAATGTTTTTGAGAAAATAATCAAATACAGTTTCTGAATTTCAATCAAAAATTCTTCTTACCTACAGGCTATTTGTAGTTCCAGTACATTTTTCTATTTACTTCAGAAAGCTTTAAAAGGTTACTAAAAGGAATTTTAAATTTGATAACAATTTAATTAAGTTATAATTGAGAAAAGGAAAATAAAATGGGCTCTCTCAGTCAGGTTTGAAGTGAAGTACCTATTATATGGACAAATCTCAGTTCATTTTAAAGTCTTTTTTTGCCTTAATAATTATATTTCTTATTAATTATGACACACATACTCTTTTACTTCCCTTACAATAGGTGTGGACATTTGAGAGATGACTACAAATTGACTTCTAATGGAATCAGCAAACGTGTTTATACTAGCTTTCCCAGCCCCAAGTTATAGATTCTTCCATGTAGTAAATTTAAAACTAAATAGATTAAAGGGACTTGAATTATGTTGCAGTCTCAGAAAGGACCAGAGCAGGAAGTGCTCCAAAAAATTGTGACTGTGTTCCACAGTCAACAATGGCACATAGCCATATTCTCAGTGTATGGTGCCAGGCAAGTTCTGAGCTGGGAGATAGGACCAGGGTTTAAGCTCTGGCCCTATCTCTGATTATCTGTATGTTTCCTGGATAAGTTTTATTTCCCCAACTGAAAGATGAGAATACACATACTTACTGTATCCAAAAGGGTTGTTAAAGAATGAAAAAATATGTGAAATTTCTTAAAGGGGACTTTATAGAAGTTTGAAGCAGCTTGCCTATTGGGAGCATAGACATGTGCAAAGAAAGGTTCTCCTGTGGGGTAGCATTGTGAATCTGAAACTGTGAGTACATAGCAATGTATTTGTAAAGGTTTATATTGGAAAGTCAGCAGCAGTTCCACTTAATTTATTAAATGAATTCTAATTTTTAATTGTAATCCTTTGAACAATTAATTTAACTTCTCTGTGCCTTAGTTGTTTATTAATGATATGAAGATAATCATATATAATTTGGATATTTCACAGGATTGTTGAGAGGATTGAATGGTCATATATATGTATCCAAACAGTGTAAGAAACTCATTAATAGTAGATGGATTTAAGGGCTACAGCTAATTAGACAGATCTCTGCAATTGCTAGTTATATAATTATAGTGAAATTGTCAAATTGCTATGTAAATTGTGAGAGATTTATATTTATAGAAAGGGTTAAATTATAATTTGTTAAGCATTTTTACATATCTTATTTGATTCACATAATTAAGTTTAAATAACTCAGGTAGTATTATTATTGTATTGTTATTTCCATTTTATTCCAACTATAAAATTGTCTAGAAAGGAAAAACTAATTTATTTGTTTATTTCAGAAATTAAGTATTTTTACATATCTTATTTGATTCACATAATTAAGTTTAAATAACTCAGGTAGTATTATTATTATATTGTTATTTCCATTTTATTCCAACTACAAAATTGTCTAGAAAGGAAAAACTAATTTATTTGTTTATTTCAGAAATTGGTGGTTGTAAGAAATCATTTATTTAACAGAGATTTATGATCTTCTTAGCTTCAATTCTGAGAAAAGGGATATTGGAATCAAGTTGATTGTTATCTGAGCTAATTGAATGAGACCTGAGTATATTTGATTCTTCCTTTTTAAAATAATATTTGTTATTATTGGGCTTTGTTCAGCAGTATGTATCCCCACTATTTCTTATTTTTATGCCTCTTCAGTCCAACTTCCTTATTTCATCCTTATCAATTTACTAGCTAATTCAACCACCTTTTAAGAAAGAGTTATTTTTTTAAACAGATAATTATTTTATTTTAACAAATTAAATGAAGAGAATTTTAGTCCAATTTTTTATTTGTACCTAATTCCTTCCTTATTTTCTCTAAACTATTTCTATCATTATGCAAACAAATGATATTTACTTAATTAAAGCACATAACTGGCTGTTTAGTTTCTATTTTTAACCTATTTGACTAGAACCTTCGCCTAATGTATTCTTCAGAGACATGCCCTAGGATCACATTATAGGCTGTAATGAATTAGTTCTTGTAACC
Source organism: Eidolon dupreanum (assembly GCA_028627145.1). Taxonomy (NCBI): domain Eukaryota; kingdom Metazoa; phylum Chordata; class Mammalia; order Chiroptera; family Pteropodidae; genus Eidolon; species Eidolon dupreanum. The sequence goes on along the minus strand of CM053504.1, from coordinate 53,850,820 downwards.
AGACCCCCTCTGACACAGTCCAAGACAAACTCATACTATTCAAAATTCTGTGTTTCACTATAGTAAGAAGTGTTACTTGAGGGTCCAATGTAGCCAATCCGTTTTTACTATAATTTTACCAATGTAAACTTAAGCAGTCTTTGGATCAATGCTGGACATAAAAGTATTTTCAGAGTACACACTAGTCATTCATTTTGCTGCTGTTTGGCCCTTTAAAAACTGGCAACCAAATTCGGGAAATGAAATGTAGTTTATTAAAAAATACCTTTCTCACAGAAGATCAAGTTTCCGTGCATCTCAGGTTCTGTGGGAATGGATCAAATATGTGAGACAAAAATAGGCTAAAGTTCTTCACTTTCCATTTGAAACTGCTGTACTCATTTCTCAGAAAATTGATTTTAGTTGTATAGTATATTAAAATTATCTTAGTAAACTAAGGAAAAAGCACTTTGACCATATTTGTCCTACAATAGTGATGTACTGGACCTTTGGGCCTCTGCTTACTCCAGCCATTGCAGTGGCAACCAGTTTCATGCAGGTGAAAGCTGACAGCCCCTCACATACTTTCTATCCTGGGAGATTCCTGAAGGCTTTGGAAATAGAAGTACAACCTGAAAGTGAGGGAATTAACAACTCAAGAGGCAACCTTTACTAATAGAGGTCATATTTGGTGGATAAATGCTCCTCTTTCATGTTTTCAGCTTAGTGGCTCCTAAGAAAGTACTGGAATTGAGCCCCTTTTGCCCATAGTGGGAGCTCCAGAACATACTCTTGTATTGGCTTTCTCTCTCTTTTCGTCTCCTTCTCCTGATCCCCTACTTTTGTTCCCTGGGATGACTTCCCAAATATAGAATTTGCACATTATCTGTAGGACTTAGGCTCTACTTTCCAGGGAGAAACCAAACTAAAAGATAAAGGTAAGACATAACATTTCCATTTCACTATTTTAAAGTTATTAATGAAAATTTTAACTTTTGAAAGTTTGCATGAATGGATGGGAACCAGATTAATTGTATGCAGTGCTTGAGAATGTTAAACTGTTTAGAAAATAGGTTAAAACTTTAAGAATGTTAAAACTGACCCAGTGGTGGTTGAGCATGTGCATTTGAGGTTATTTTTTCTAATAGTGGTAATGTTTGAATTGAAGGAACTCATACACTTTCACTCAGTCTCTTATAGGCAAGATAACCTTTTCTTGCTGCTTCTCAAACCTTATTGGACGTTAGCGTAATCTAGAAAATGTGTAAATATGCAGAGTCATAGGATCTACCCACTAGAGAGTCTAATGTGATATGTCTAGAATGGAGTTTAGCAATCGGCACTTTTAACAGGCATTTCCCCAGGTGAGTCAGATGGTCCAGAGACTACACTTTGAGAAAGATTGCTACATTGTTATTGTAGTAACATGGCTGGATATAATCTATGACTATGAAGTAAATTAAAACTAACTGATTCCACAGGGACTGAATTAGTATCATGGTACCATTAATCGCACGTTCTAATAAATTGAGCTAACGAACCACCGACGAAGAAGTCAGGTTAAAAAGATAACCTAATTTTCATTTCCAAGTCACTGTGCTCTTCCTTTATAGAAACTTGATTTGATTTCTACATGGTATCAAGGAACTGCTGAGAATTTATACTAGGTATGTTTAACGTATGCTTACTGGTGGAACTAGAAAAGGTCATTCATCTCAAATAGGTAAACTCGCAAAGTAGAACTGGGACTGTCATATTGGAATAGACTAAACAACTTACTGAATGGCCTGTAGCCAGGTTCTGGTGTAGCCAAGTTCCAGGTCCAGTGTATAAGCTTCTGGCCTGTAGCCAGGTTCCAGTAGGTAGTTCTATATTATAGTTTTAAAAAAGTATACTTGTTCCTGAGCAATATATATTTTGTCAGAAAATTGCTTGGAAAGTGACTAGAGCAGAATTAAAAGCTCACGAAATGCTATACAGATAGTATTTACCATTCAGTTCTAATTATATTATTGAAAATTAATTACAATATTAATATTTCCAGAAAAGTGAATGATCCTACCATCTCAGACTGAATTTCATCTACTTTCAGTTAGGAGACCCCTGCCCTCCAAATTTTGACCTGTATATGTTAAATATAAATTTTTTTATAGAAGACTTTATCACAGAATTCTCTAATTTGCTCTAAAAATGTTGAACTGCAAACCACATAAAGTTATTGATCTTGCATTTCTCAGTGTTCAAGATTGATTCAGACATTTATTACTTTTAAAACGTTTTCACGTTGGAAGGAAATTTTTCTCACTCCTAATCTAATCATTGTAGAAACTGCAAAGAACTTTCAAGGCATTAGACTTAAGATAGAACTTTGAAACTAAAAATTTGCCCACAAGTTATATTTTTACTTTTGTCAGTAATAATAGCTTCGAAGATAATAGTTTCATGATTACTTTTAAAGCTGTATGTCTTTAACACGATGAGCTATAACGTTCTCTATTTTCCAGTTCATTTTTGATGCATAGCAAGTTTGGTTGTTAGTCCTGAATTTTCTAAATTAGGTACAGTTAGTCCCCGACTTGCACTGGTTTGACTCGATTTTTTAGCTTTACGATGGTGCGAAAGTAATATGTATTTAGTGGAAACTGTATTTTGAAATTTGAATTTTAAACTTGGGATAGCGATATGCAGTACTCTACTGCCTCCTTATCAGGGCAGTAGCAGCGAGCCCTAGCTTCCAGTCAGCCATGAGATCACGAGGGCAAGCAACTGATACTCTACAGTGTGGAAGTGAATACATTTTCGACTTTTAATATTTTCAACTTTTGATGGGGTTATAAGGATATAACCCCATCATAAGTTGAGAAGTATCTGTATTTATATAGAAACATTTAGAAATGTATTTTAAAATTTATGTTACTCCTTGCCTTCAATTGTTTATAGTAATATCAACTCTGAATGTGTGAAAACAAATGCAAATTAAATACTAATTTTATGAATAGTTACATAAGATTAAATCATTTATGTGTCTGATAAAATAATTTAAATAAGAATGTTTAATTAGTGGGCTTAATTGGTAATGGTTCTTTTGTCTGTAGGTATAACCTCTACATACAAACTTTACAATTTAAGAAACAAAATTCATTTACTGTGGATATAAATTCAAATTATATTATAAGTACAAAGCTTACTTGTATAGCAATTAAACATATTTCAGGAAATTAAAATTGATTGCAATAGCTCAATAAAATCAACTTGTATTATAAGCAGACCTTTTTTGTTGATTTTAATATCAAGTCATAACCTATTTTCTGCTCTTTCCTTTTAGAATGTTTTTTTCACACTATTCCAAACTCCTTCTGATCAATGACATACATTTCATAAATATTTTGCATGTAACCTTTGCTCATTGGCTCCATCTCCTAATCAATTAATGAGTCTGAGGCTAATTTAATATTATTTTTAGAAAATGTTAAATCTTATTCTGTCTTATTATACCCCAAACTTTTTGGACTCATTCTCCCTATCATTTACTATCAAGGAAATAAATATAATTTAATATTGACCTACAATAAATTAAATTTGAAGAAGAATCTTCTAGAGGAAAAAACATATTCTAGAGCCCTGAAGAAATAATTCAATTGATAGTAGAAAGAGCATGATCCTTAGAGCATATAGAAATCCTTGTACAACTACTTTGATGTCATATGAGGTAATAGATATTCTCTTACTCAAGCTATTTGTTGAAATTTATTATATATTCTGTTAATGGGGTAGAAAGGATATTGACATTTGCTGCACCTACTATGTTCTGGGAACTATATTAGATGTTTTACGCACAATGTATCATGTAATCCTTTCAAGAATTCTTAGAGAATGGTATTAATTTATTTAATTTACAGATTGAGAAAAGAAAATTCAGAGAGTTCAATAATACCCAAGGGTAAACTAGTTTGTAGCAGAGCCAATATTCAAACCCATCCCAGTTTGGCTCAAAAATCTATATATTTTTCAATATATTACTCATTCTCTTGCCTGTAAAGATAAGAAACAAATGGAAGAAACAAATATTTTCCAGAGTTTGGTGGGACTGAACTAAATTTACCAAATTTAGAAGCATCCCTCAGGTGGGATTTTCTCTGTGAAAAGATAAGAAGATTAGGAGAATTAACATTTAATTCCAGGAGTCGGAATTGAACTTTTTGAGACATTGGTTCTCAAGCTTTCTGTGATCCCATTTCCTTGGAATTTCTCAAGTTAAAAACACTTAAAGCATTTTTGAACACTTGTGTGCAAAGCATTGCATTAAAAGCTCACCTCTTAAATAACATGTTCTATCACCTCTAACATGGCCTTTGAATTCTACAATTCTGTTCTTCATAACCTTATTGAAGTTTTCCTGTCAGATTCTAACCAAATTTTAGATGTACTAACTTTTTAGGCAGATCTTAAACTATATCCATGTAGGAGTGAGTGAGACAGTACAAAAATGTATACTTAAAAAATAAACAGTTGAGATAGTTTAAAACAATGTTAAGTCAGAAAATGACAGCAAAATCCACAAATATGAAGAGGAATGTGAGGCAAATATGAAAGAATGTGAGGCATTCATCAGTTTGTTACAAAATTTTATGATGGCATTAAGAGATTAGCGTTTGAAGTGGTAATCACCTTTATTATCAATAGCAACTCCACAAATTCAGCCACTTATGACAAAAAAGTTTGGGGGCAATAATGATATAGATTAAAATATAAAAGCAAATAAATTTCTTAGTTTAGCAAACACTCAATTTAACTCTATAATATAATTTTGTCTTTTTACAAATCCTTCAGGAAATAAATTAGATTTCATGTAGCATTCAGAAGAGTCAGTGTAGGGTAGTGAAAAAAACTGTCAGGCTGGACTGGTATTCAGGAAACTGAGATGTTCTGGTCCCAGATCTACCCTTAGATTGTATAGTAGTGATTTAGCTACATTTTTGGTCTTTTCATTCAACTCATACATTAGGAGTTGGATTCATTAGTTATCTGTATGAATCTTTCTGGCTCAGAAATGTTATGATTCTAAGTACTTTTGGTAGCAAACACATGAAGATATTCAGGAAGGTTATGTTGTTAAGAAAGCTAGCATTGTTGATAAAAACAGTCATTGCGGGAAACTGTGTGGCTAGGAATAAAGACAAAGGAATGCATCCCCAACTATACTTAAAGAATTAAAAGATTTTTATATGAGTAGGATACATTTGGACCTGAGCTCTAAGATAATATAAGATAAAGCATGTGAGTGCACACACACACACACACACACACACACACACACACACACACACAGACTCCTAATTTGACTGATAAATCCATATATGCTTAATTTTAACCAAAACATCATCACATATCAATATTTTAAAGGAATCAATTTATGGAAAATACATAAAAGCCATATTTAAAAGACTTTCATATATCTGAAACTGAAAATTTTGTTAAATGAAAACTGTAGAATTCTTCTCCAAAATTTTAGGTTTAAAAATTTTAGCCATAGATTATTTTTTCAATTTTTAGCTTTATGTATTTATTTCTTACCCATAGATCTTTATAAAATATATATCTGGTTCCAAAATAGCTTTCTTCAAAACCATAAATGTAAAAATGCTCAATAAATAAATTGGAATACTGAATTATGTTTATTTTTCAAACAATAAGCCCTGTATTTTAAACACAATATGGTTCAAAAAATTTTAATTACTATATGTAATCTATTCACCAGAAACACTAAAGTATATTCTATTGATATATATTTATATCTTGCCTGAAAACTAATTGAAAAGAGAAAAATTCAACCAACTAAAAACTGTTATCCATATTCCTCTCAAATTGTCAGAATACAGCTTATGCTGAATAAAATTAATTTTGCTTTGTTGAATCAGCACATTCCTTTTGCAACATTGCATGGCTTTTTAGAAGTTTAGCTGAATTATCAGAAGTTTTATGCAGAATTGCCTTGGAGTAGGACTGAAAAGCATCCAAAGGGTTTCACTGGAAAAAAATAAAATCTCATCTGGATATTTATTCTCACTTAAAAAATTCTTTATTAATATCCTAAAGAAACTATAACCTTTGAGTTTGAACATGACAAAATGAGGACTCTCGGGACAATGAAAAGTAGGCATCAGCTTTCTCAGTTTAAGGCAGTATCATATTAAGATGGCCTACAGATAGCTCTTGACAGAAGATTCAGTATAAATCTGTTAAAAAAGTTATTTTAATTTCCAGATAAATTCATATGCCAATTCTTATGTTAAATTAAATGCCTAGAAGATGCGTGCATTCAACACAATCTAATATTAAGGGAGTAGTTTGGTATGCCAAAATGAATCTAAAGGGACCGGGAACTTTCATTTTAAATCACACAAACTACTAACATAAATTAGTTGGATCAATGAGAGACATGAAATAATTATTTTAAAGTATAATATAAAGGAAAGGAAGATTCAAATTTTTTTAACCCAGTAAGTTTTTCAGATGTAATAAGGCATGACAAAACCTGTCTTCATTCCTTTCTATTCAGCTCAGCAAGTGCTTTTGCGCTCCAATAGTTAATCAGTTACCAGATTCCACAATCTTTGTTTTTCACACTCCTCAACTCCTGCTGTGAATTGTTCCTCTAATGTACTTAGAATTACCAAGGAGGCCACCAATTTTTTACACCTTAAAAAAAGCAATTATTACTTCATCCACAATTAAATTTACGATATAAAATTGTTACCATATAGCAACAGCCTATAAAACATAATAATATATTATCAAAGAAGTAAATGGGTTAAGACGAATCATTAATAGGTGAAATATATTTAATAAAATTATTCAGTTCAGCTTTTTAAATGACTATAGCCATGCCCAGCTTACAAAAAAAGTATAGCAAAATTGTATTATATACCAAGTAACCCTTAGCCAAACAAATCAATGAATATATATGTAAGTGTTATAAAATTGTATCTAACTACTTTTACATAAAAAGGTATAATGTAGGTATTATTATGTTAAAAATAGAATCTTCTTAAAACATTATTTAATTTAACCTTTCTAAAGTGCATAGAAAATTGAGAAATATATAAAAAAGTATTAACTTACCCTTTAATTTATTTAGAAAACCTCTGCTCTTGGTCAAAAGCAGATATTTCACTGCTGACTTTCCCTGAAGCTATGAACTTAAACAGTAAAGCGGTGGAAGACACCTCTCTGGACTATGCTAGAGTCTGCAGACACTACTGCTATGTAGATGAGTTCTGCTGCATCTAAGCTATGTACAGTGTGCAATGGATAACCTAATATGCCTTTCATTTAACTGGCTGGGCAGGTTTCTACCGTCTGTGGAACATGGAATCAAATCTGAATATGTTGGCATAACAGGCCAGTCAAACCGGTTCTTCTGTAGATCCAGAACCCGTCCAACCAGTCTGCATCAAAGGCTAGTCCAACAAGCTGCAGCGGCTCAGCTCTGCTAAGCTTGTACTGGGTGAGTTATCCCCACCTGCCGTCAACTCCCAACAAACTGCTTAGAATGTTGTAGCCTCCAGCAAAATAATTCAGAGTTCTAGTGGGAGGTGGAGATGTTTGTTAGGTATAGCAAGAGTCCATTGTCATAAACATCTCCTTGTAGATACTTGAGTATCTATCATCCTCAGAGGTAAGCAATCCTTTTTTAAATGTACTCCAGGGCTCCCTACAGACTAAAGCCTCTAGAAAGAGATTATCTACGATGAAGAAGAATCCATAATGCTTGACCTTTTCTACTAATCTACTTGACTCTGTTCAGTCTAGCTTAGCTTTAAGGGGGGGGTTGATATTCCCACAAGAGTAGTGGCCCTGAGAGCTAGTGGCCCTGACTAAACATTTGCCTGAGTGTGTTATCTTCCTTGTACTCAAATAATCCTTATACAATTGTAATCTAAAATTGGAAAAACTCCTATTTCTACATACTAGGACAACTTGAAAACGTTTTAATTGAATATCAACAGTTGAATATAAATTATTGATACCTACCAGGTGCCAGGAACTTTGCCAGGTACAGGGTTACAGTAGTGAAAAAGACAAGTTTAGTAAGAGATGGGAGGAATGTCCAAGTTCCAGTTAAACATGTTTAGTAATCTTTTGGGAAGAAGAAGTAAGCAACACAAGATCACATTCTGACAGAAATTTGTTTTTCTTAAGGGAGATCATGTGAGATTTAGTCTTATTTTCTCATAACACTTGCATATTTAGAAACAATGTTTTCTATATACTGATACAGTGATTCTCAAACTTTCCTGTTTACGTATCATCTAAAATACTGATTGGGGACACAAATTACTGAGCCACGCCTCCAGAGATTTTTGTTTCAATAAGTCTGGGATGTTACCCAAGCTCTTAGGTGATTATGCTGCAGTTGTTGCAAGGACCATAGGCCCAGACTCCTGCTTCTTGTCTATTTTTGTACTTAATTAAGTAGGATACATATTAATCAAAAGTTGCCATATTTATTTTTGTATCTCCAGTGTCTAGAACACCCACCCTTGGAAAGTATTTGATAAATGTGTTATGTAAAGATATACTCAGCATCAGCTAGATCCAAGGGGAATTATGACTAATAACTATTATTTGAATCAAATGGGTTCAGTACTATAATTATAATAATTGAGGTAGGGACACAGAAAAAGGAACAAGTATGACGGAGTATGGGATAGATTTCACAAAGAAGATGGGTTTAGGGACTTTCCTTTTTTAACCATGACCAAAGATTGCTATCTGCAGGATAACAAAAGGTCGAGGGAACAATAAAAAGAATGCCTTTGATTTGATTCAGTAATAAAAGTTTTAAGTACTTGAGCACACCATGACCTGAAAACTTAGTAATAAGGTTATTTCCTAGAGCAGGGCCCAGCAAATTTTCCCACAAGGATCAGAGAGTAAATATTTTAAGGTTTGTAGGCCAGATTGTCTCTGTTTCAAATATTGAACGCTAACATTGTAGCCGAAAAACAGACAAACAATAGTCAGTGAATAGGTTTGTTCCAATAAAACTTAATAAAACAGGTGACAGATCAGATCTGACCAATGGGCCATAGTTTGCTGACCCCTGCTCTAGAGTGAAAATTGTAAAAATTAACAAGATTTCATAATTGGTTAAGAAAATAAGTTTGGGTATCAGAAAGACTTGGCATCCATCCCAGTTCTGTCACCTGAGTTGAGCATTCATTTTACTTTATTTAATTTATTTAACTTATTTTTTTTTTTTGTTAAATGTGGATGAAAGTAACAGTTGTGACCCCTTAGAGTTATTTATGATTAAATAATATAATTCACATGAGGCTTTATCCAAAAATCTAGAACACAGTAAGGGCCCAATAAAATTTGGTTAGAAATAAAACTGGTTAAGCATGGCAGTTGAACATGGATGTTTATTTCCATTATTTCTTGAAATCCCACTAAAATGACAGTAAAGAACCAAAAATGACATGAACTTTTAAGGATCAAAAAGAATGAGAGAGGTAGCAGACAAGATATGTCCATAAATTTTGGAAGAAGAAATATAGATAAATGATGACTGATTTAGCAGGATAGAGAAAGAGAAAGTCTACTTTCAATAATAAAAGCAAGTCTATCTTTGCTGCAGAATCCTGGAAAACTTCAGGAACTGGAGTCACAAGCTACCACAGATGATTTTGAGGAATTGGGATGGGGCTTTAAATGGAAGGATTGATTGACAGAAGATAGGTAAGACGTGTTGGTTCTGGACTTGAAAATACCAAGCAGAGATGAGGGTGAACGGTGAAGTACCACATTGAAAGCAAAGAGATTGTATTAGATTCCTATGGCAGCTATAACTAATTGCCACAAACTTAGTGGTTTAAAGGAACACATTTATTATCTTACAGTGCTAGAAGTTAGAAGTCCAAGATGAGTATCACTGTCTACGATCAGGGCATCAGCAGGGTTGAGTTCCTTTCTGCAGGCTCTGGGAGATAACTTGTTTTCTTGTCTTTTCCAGTTTCTAGAGGCTTCCTGCATTTCTTGGCTCATGGCCTCCTTTCATCTTCAATGTCAACACTGACCAGTCAAGTCTTTCTCCCATTGCAGCATTCTGACACTGACTCTGCTGCCTTCCTCTTCCACATTTAAATCCAACCATATAATACAGGATAATCTCCCCATTTTAAGATCAGCTGCTTATCAACCTTAATTCCACCTTCAACCTTAATTCTCCTCTGCCACGTAACAAAACATATCACAGGCTCCTAAGATTAGAACATGGACATCTTTGAGAGACCCTTATTCTGCCTACCACAGAGATTAAGTCAAAGTTTCTATACCGAATGGTGAGATGACCAGGTCCATTCCTCTGCTTGACTTCTGAATGCTAATAACCAGGTTTATACTCCTCACTCAGAAGTCAGGAAGGAATTTTCTCCAAGAAAATCTCAGAATTCTTATCGCCCTAATGCAGTGGTTATTAACTAAGGATGATTTTTTTCCCCGGGGCCATTTGGCAATGTCTGCAGAAATTCTTGATTGTAAACTACTTGGTAGTGGGGAGAGGTATGTCACTGGCTTCTAGTGCATAGAGACCAGGGATGCTACTAAACATCTTAAAATGAATAGGAGAGCACATCCTATCCTCTCCCTGACATCCAAAAATAAGTATCCAATTCAAAATGTCAGTAGTGTCAAAGATTAGAAACTCTAGTCTAATATTAAGCCTATCAGTCAACATTACCTTAATATAAATAAATCTCACCTAGGCACACAGTTTCAAATTAGTATTTTTATGCTTCATTCTAAGAGATCATCTAACATGAAAGAGACAAAAAAAGAAACCAAAAGATAAAAAGAATTTATATAAAATAGTCAATATAGGGAGCTGACTAATAATAAACCCCACTTATATTAATATCTTCAAAGAAATAGAAGATATCAGTTACATAAAACATAAACGTCAGGCTATCTAAAAGTGAAACTTTTGGAGAATGAAAGTTATTGGGAAGTGAAAATATGATAGCAAAAGAAAATCAACAGTACTTAGAAAATAAAGTTGAGGTAATCTACCAGAAAGTAAAATTAAGAAAGTACTGAAGTATGTGCTACAGAATATGAATAAATTTAAAAAGATGAAAATATAGAATCCAGAAGTATCTCCACTTCTCTTTCCTTAAAGTTCAACATGGCCACCAGTCCCAAGACCACAGCACTATATAGGGTCATTACACACAAGTAAGTTATGAAGACTTTGTGATTTTCACTTCAAAATCACATTGCCTATGACTGAGGGAAGGAAAGAGAGAGGAAGAGAGAGGGAGAGAAGAAAGGAGGGAGCAAAGGGAGAGAGAAAGTATGTGAGAGGGAGTGGGAGAGGGAGAGGGAGAAGAAGAGGAAGGGGAGAAGATGTGAATATGATTAGTTTTTGGTATTAGATTTAATTTAAACATTTTCTTTTAAATGCAAGTGCTGAATTCACTCTTCACCAGGGATTAACGTTCAAAGATCATAAAATGAGGAAGGCAATCCAATTTACAAGAACAAACTTGCACCTGTCGAAAAAAGTGTGCACATTTATACTTGCCAATATTCATAAGTCAGGGTTTGCAACATATTATTCAAAATCTAGTAAAACCTGATCACTATTAAATTAAGAGCATGTTTTACCTGAATAAGCCCAAATCAGGAAGCCTGATTTTGAGCTTGCCTCAGTTATTCTTAGGGTCTATAAACATGGATTCATTATTTATTTAATATCCTAAGCCTCAGTTGCTTTATTTGTTAAATGAAGAAGTGTGATTGGGTATATTCTAAATATTTAGCTCAACTCTTTTACTCTAAAGTTCTTTTGGGCAAGTGAAAATGTGAGAACAAAAGCAAAATGGGCTAATCAAGGAGACATTTTATAAGAGAGCAATTTAAAAATGCAAGCTAATCTTAATTCATGTTCTTCAAAAGCTGACGCTGAGATACGGATTCAGGTGCAAGTGGTTTATTAGAAATGTACTCCAATATAAAACTAGTAATGGAGTCAGGGAGGCAGGACCAGAAAGGAGAATAAGAAATGCAAAAATATCACTTCAGCATCGGGTCCAAGGGTTCAAGTTTAAGCAGGTTCAAGTCATACAAAATATGTTTTCTGGCCACAATGAAATTAAATTAGAAGTCAATAAACAAATAAAGTGTGGAAAATTCCCAAACATTTGTATACTAACACACTCTAAATAACTCATGGGTCAATGATGAAATAAAATGGGAAATTAGGATATATTTTGTTATAAATGATGATGAAAACCCAACATATTAAAATTTATGAGGTAAATATATAGTTAAGTTCATAATGTGCTAAGATTGTAATGTTGGTGGATAAATCACTTGTAAAACTAGTAATGGTTAAAAGACAAAAGTATTAAACATTACCACAACAAATTTGTTAATGGATACAAAAAGTAAAAAGATATCAATTGTGAAATCAAAAACAAAATGTTGGTTAGGAAGAGTAAAAATGTAGAGCTTTAGTTTGTGTTTAAAGTTGTTGACAGCTTAAAATAGACTATTATAACTATAAGATGTTTTATGTAAGCCTCAAAGTAACCACAAAGGGAAAAACCTATAGTAGATATGCAAAAGGCAAAGAGAAAGGAATCTAAGCATACCACTACAGAAATCACCAAATCATAAAGAGAATAAGAGACGAAAAGAGTAACAAAGGAATTACTCAATAGCCAAAAAACAATTAACAAATGACAATAGTCACACTTATCGAAAATTACTTCAAATAGACTAAATTCTTCAATAAAAAGACATTGAGTGACTGAATGGATAAAAAAACAAGACACAACTATATGCTGCCTACAAGAGACTCACTTCAGCTTTAAAGGCACACATAGAGGTTGAAAATGAAGGGATGAAAAAAGATATTTTGTGCAAATAGAAGTCAAAAGAAAGCAGGGGCTGATATATATATAGATATATCAGACAAAATAGACTTTAAGCCAAAACTACAACAAGAGACAAAGAAGGTCAGTATGTAACGATAAAGGGGTCAATTCATCAAGAGGATATAAGAACTCACTGTAAATATTTACATCTCAACATTAGAGCACCTAATATATAAAGTAAATATTAACAAATATGAAGGGAGAAAGAGAGTGCAATACAATAATAGCAAGGGACTTCATCCATGTATGGTCAATGAAGTTATGACAAAAAAACAAGAATATACAACTGGGAAAGGATGGTCTCTTCAAAAAATGGTTTTGGGATAACTAGATAGCCAATTTTCCATTTATGCAAAATAATTAAATTGGACCACTGTTGTATACTGCATGCAAAAATTAACTCAAAATGGATTAAAGATTTGAAAGTAAGACCTGAAACCATATAACTTCTAGTGCATAGAGGCCAGGAAGTGGTAAGCTGCTTGACACTGGTCTTTGTGATGAGTTTTTGAATCTGATATCAAAAGCGAAGGCAACAAAACAGGAACAGATGAGTGAGATTACATCAAACTAAAAAGCTGTATACAGTGCTATATATTTGAAAGTTGCTAACAGAGTAGATCTTAAAATTTCTCATCACACACGCACAACAAATGTGTAACTGTATATGGTGATAGGTGTTAACTGGACTTGTTGTGGTGGTCATTTCACAATATATCCACATATTGAATCATTATGTTGTACATCTGAAACTCATAAAATGTTACATGTCAATTATATCTCAATTAGAAATAAACTCAGTGAGATCAGAGCCTATCTCTACTTTTTTCTCCACTGTACTTCTAACACCTAGCACAGGGTCTGCCTGGCATAGAATCAACATTCAGTAAATACATATTGCATGAATTGGACTAAACTCTACTTGACTTGGTTACCTGAGCAAATTTATTCTTTCCTTTAAGCATCAGTCTCTGTCTATAAAATGAGGGCTATGGGCTAGATACTCTCCATGACATTTCATGGTTTATTTTCCTTAAACTTTAGTCTCAATTTCAGTAACATTCCTAAGTGATGAAAAAAATAGTAAGGTACTTCAATATACCACTTTTAATAATGAATACGAATAGATCATTCAGACAGAAAATCAATAAGGAAACATTTGGGCCATACGCATTTGCCCAATGGACTTAACAGATATATATAGAACATTTCATTCACTTTAGACTGGATATACCTAAAAAACATACATAAGATATTCCATCCAGCAGCAGAATACACATTCTTCTCAAGTACACATTGAATATTCTCCAGGATAGAAGATATGTAGTTCACAAAACAAGCCTTAGCAAATGGTAAAAAGATTGAAATCACACTAAGTATCTTTTCTGACCACAATGGTATGAAATAGATATCAGTAACAGAAAAAGACTAGAAAATTCACAAATGTGTGGAAATTTAATGACACACTCCTGAACAACCAGTGGGTCAAAGAAGAAATCAAAAGGGAAATTTTAAAGATCATGAAACAAATGAAAATGGAAACACAGCATACCAAAACTTATGGGATGCAGCAAAAGCAATTGTAAGAGGGAAGTTTATAGTGATAAATGTAGGCATTGAGAAAAAAACTCAAATAAACAACCTAACTTTACATTTCAAGTAACTAGAAAAAGAACAAACTAAATCCAAACTTAGTAGAAAGAAGGAAACAAAGATCAGAGCAGAAATAAATGAAATAGAAACTAAAAAGACAATTAAAAAATCAATGGAACTATACTGTTTAAAATAAAAGAAAAAAATTGACAAACCTTTAGCTAGAGTAGGAAGGAAGGAAGGAAGGAAGGAAGGAAGGAAGGAAGGAAGGAAGGAAGGAAGGAAGGAAGGAAGTTTTACCATCTCTTTTGTTTTATTGATTCTGATACTTATGTCTCAGGATTTTATATTTTATCCTGAACAACTGAAACAAGGACACATCTTTTAATGGTTGTATTTATTTGCTAGGGCTACTGTAACAAAATACCACAGATTAAATGACTTAAAAAACAGACATTTATCTTTTCACAGTCTGCAGGCTAGAAGTCTGAAATCAAGGTATTAGCAAGGTTGGTTTCTTCTGAAAGCCATGAATGAAGAATCTGTTCCAGGCTTCTCTCCTTGGTTTGTAGATGACTATCTTTGGCCTATGTCATATCTCTGTTTATATCTGTATCCAAATTTCTTGGTTTTATAAGGACACCAGTCATATTGGATTAGGACCCGCCTTAATGATTTATTTTAATTATTCTTTTAAAGACCATATCTCTAGATACAATTATATTCTGAAGTACTGAGGGTTAAGATTTCAACATATGAATTTGGAGGAGGGGCATAATTCAACCCACAACACTGGTATTTGTCAGTAAGATAATAAATTTTTGTCTTTTTTACTTTTGCTTATTAGTGTTTATGGAGGAGAAAAAAGTCCTTCCTGCAGGAACTTAAGCAAGCAACCTTAGCTAATTAAAATTGAGTTTCAATTCCAAATCCCCAGGGGGAAGAATCCGATAGATAGAGGTTAGATTATATATCCACCCCTAATCACTCAGCTTTGGCCAGCGTCAGGTTATTTAGTACATATCAGGCTGATGGGGTCCATTCTCGTTGATCAAAGATAGTTTCGTATTGGTCAGTTACCTTAAGCATTATTTACCATTAAAAAGATCAGTGTAAATGAAAATTTATTTAGAATTGAATGTAAAACTGCAATCTGGCATATTTTTCAATTCTTATGGTTAAAATTAACTTCAATAGTAGAATAAACCTTTGCGAATTTATGACTTAGAAAATTTTTTGATTGATCAAGGCTTAAAAGAGAAAGAACTTGAAGTGAGTATTTTATATCTTTATATAATGCTGAAGTAATCGATGTACTTGATTGTCTAAAATGAAGTTATGGAACTACAAAGCAAAATGAACTTGTGGTTAAATATTGCAAATTGCTTTGTCTGAAATTACCTAAGTATTATATAGGTGCTAACGAATTCTCTAACTTGAGGAGACATGCAATGAAAATTGCATCACTCTTGTTCTGAGTGCTGTTGTAAGCAGTGATTTTTTTCCATCAATAGTTTTTTTCCTTTAAAGTGCTACCATGTGCCAAATTAAGAGATATGAATTTGCAAATAGTTTCATTTTACATGCCAGCAATAATAACTAGACTTACCAAGGAAAAGTAATCTCAATCACCTGGGTAAAAATTCCTATTTCCTATTTCTTTCTCTTTTTTTTTTTCACGTTATACCTGTGTCTCTTCAACTTATTATTTTATTTTATTTATTTTTGTGACATATGTTAGAAAGAGATCTCCTATGTCTGAGGTGTCATGACCTGTGTCTTTAATGTTAAGGAAGTTGTAATTAGCTGGAAATATGGCTGGAAGTCACATTTTCTAAGTAGCAACATGACCTTACTTTTGATATTGAAAGCAGTGGCAAGCTTTTATATCTCTCTTTCTGCCCCTCCAATTCTTTCCTCCTTGGCATTATAGTATAGTTATTAGGAGTTAGAGTTTCAAAATATAAAGTCCTGTGTTCAAATCCCAGTTCAACCATGTACTAGGTATAAGTTCTTTGGTAAGTTTTTGGGCTTCTGGGCTTAGCTTTTTCATCTATAAAAAGGGATAATAAAATTATTACAAGGATTAAATGAGATAATATTGGCAATGTGCGTAGCAAGAGCCTATAAAAATGTTTAAAAAGCAGTAGCAATATGTATTTAAAAATAATCCTAACATTATTTTCAGTGCTAGGTCTGGGTAAACAAAGATGCATGAGGAATGGTTCCTGTCTTGACAAAACTCATAGGCCAACAGAGTCTGGGACTCAAAAAGTAGCACTGTAAATGTATTTTTCTATTGGGAAGGCACTGGTAATTGATAGAGGTTCTTGGTATTTCCATTAAATACTAATGTATTATTATTTAAAAATACATATAAATAAAGTTTATTCTTAACTTTAGGTTTTAAGAATTTTATCCTCAGAGCAAGTTATTATAAATCTTATTAGAACTATAGGTGTTGGCTTGTTCTTAGTTCCTTCCAAGCCACACAGGCTGCCAGGCTCTTTCCTAAGTATCAGGTAGAGGACAGCTAGGTAGGCATCAAGCTCCAAATGATGGAGCATATACAACTTGGAAGATTGGCTCTGCTCCTGGCTTTGGATACTGAGGGAAGGGTTCAGAATGTGGGATGCAAACTTAGGAAATCTATCTAGAATTGAAGCAAAGGGAAACAGGTTCAAGTTATTCACTTGGTGCCCAAGGCCAGACTTTCTCCAAGCATCTTTACCTTGAGAGTAGAGAGAAAAGAGAAAATTAGGAACTCAAGAGATCTGGGTAGGAGCTCAGAGAAGCATCCTCACCTTCACAAGGGCAGCCTAACAGGGGCAAGGCAGGGTGAGAGAGGTGAAGAGAAGAGTGCTACCAATGCTTTATCCCAGTGGCCTCTAAACATTCTGACTGTTGACATTTATTTATTTACTTATAAATTATATACATGTAGCTCTACTACCAATAACATCTAAATGAAAAGTAAAGTTCATTGTTAATTATAATTGCAATTATTTAAAAATAATTTAAGAAGTAATTTCAAATATTTTGGCTGGTTTCTTGCCAGATTTCATTATACAATATTATTGTTTGTAAATGAAGATGGGCCAATGAAGAAGAGATTGTGTTGCTTTCTTGTTGCTTAGTGTTGTGCTTGCTTTGTTTGTGGTGTTATCTTGCCTTTTAAGCCATTGTGCAAGGGTTAGGTTAATAATCTATAAATGCACTTGATTGGGCACACATAGACAGAAATACATTAGTATATACTGAATCCAATGAAAAATTAGAGAACTCTTTTCATCTCTTTTGATTTGTAAAACTCCTGCTCCTCCCTCAGGTTACCTTGCATATCATATGGAACTTATGTTCTTCCTTAACATTCAAAGGATGAACAGTCACTATATAATAGCTTTTCTTTTTTTTCTGAATTGATTTTGGAAGAGATTGGGAGAAGTTAAAGAAGAAAAAATTTTCTTCTTGTAATAAAGAATAAGAGAGACAGATTGACATCTAGGGCTGCAGAAACGAGGAGAAAGAATGGAGGTTAAAAAGATATGGGCAATTAATTGCCAGAGAGAGTGAGTTTTGAGAAAAGAGATGAATAAAGGACCTTTTTAAAAAAAATTATTTATTTTAATTAGTTTCAAGTATACAAACTTGAGGTTTGTAAAATGATCCCCCCAATTGTCTCCCTCCCCCCGCCCCGATCCTCTACTGAGCCAACATATTAATGTTAATTGCATTCCCTATGCTGTACTCTTCATCCCTGTAACTATCCATCAGCTACTAATTTGTACTTCTCTAACCCTTCACCTCATTTTCCCAGCCTCCTAATGCCCCCTTCCCTCTGTCTGTCCACGATATTTGTGAGTCCGTTTTTGATTAGTTTGTTCTTTTTATCCCTTAGATTCTGCATATAAGTGAAATCATACAGTGTTCATCTTTCTCTGTCTGACTTAAATACTTTATAGGTCCATCAAAGCAATATCTTTTCCCATTCCCTTCCTTTTCATATGTAGGCCTCTTGTTTTCTTATCCTTTCAGCCACTCTATCTTTTGGTTGGAGTACTTAATTCTTTTCCATTTAAGGTACTTATTGATAGGAATGTAGTTGTTACCATTCTTTATTCCTGTTTTTGATATGTGTTTTTTCTTCTTAAAGAAGTCCCTCCAACATTTCCTGTAATACTGGCTTGGTGTTGATAAATTCCTTTATCTTATTTTTGTCTGGGAAGCTCTTTATCTGTCCTTCAACTCTACATAATAGCTTTGCTGGATAAATTATTCTTGGTAGTAGATCCTGGCTCTTCATCTTGTCAAATATTTTTTTGTCAGTCCCTCTGTCCTGCATAGTTTTTTTTTGAGAAATCAGCTGCCAGTCTTGTGGGTGCTCCCTTGTAGCTAACTATTTTTCTTTTGCTGCTTTTAATATTCTTTTTTGTATTTAACCTTTGGCATTTTAATTATGATGTGTCTTGGTGTGGGCCTCTTTGGATTCCTGATTTTTGGAATTCTCTGAGCTTCCTGGGGTTGTATGTCTATTTCCTTCACCAGGTTAGGGAAATTTTCCATCATTATTTCTTCAAACAGCTATTCAACATCTTGATTTTCTTTAGTTACACCAATCAGATGGATATATTGGACCCTTAATAGTGTCCCATATTCTCCTTAAATTATATTTAAAGTTTTGAGATCTTATCTCTTGCCATCCCGATTGAGTGTCCTTGGCTTTCCCGCCCTCTAGATAAGGCATTTGATCGTTTTCTTTGTTCACTTTGTTTATTTTTTTGTTTATTCCATTTGATATACTTCTCATCTCAGATAGTGTGTTTTTCATTTCAGACTGGTTCTCTTTTGTAATTTGCTTTTTCATTTTTACTTTCTCTTTGTCGAAGTTCTCTACACTTCCCAAAAGCTTATTGAGCATCTTTATAACCAGTGTTTTGAACTCTGCATCTGTTAGATTACTTGACTCCATTATATCTGGATCTCTGTTCTGTTCTCTCCTATGGCTTCTGCCTCTCTGTCTTCCCATTTTGGCTGCCTTTCCATGTCCGTTTCCACGTACTAAGCAAAGTTCCTAAGTCTGCCAGTCTTATTATTGTGGATTTTTGAAGTAGGTGCACAATGGCACAGTCCTGAGAGAAGTTCAGCTGCAGGCAAAATTAATCCAAGCCTGTGCCCCTCCAGGGACAACTGTTAAGATTCAGCAAGCAATCCATAGATGCTGTGCTTATAGTTGCTTCAAAAGGCCACACCAGACCACGAATTGTGGTAGGCGGGGTTTCCAGGATTCCTCTGCACCCAGCGACCTCTGTTTTCAAGTTTGATGATGTCATGGCTATGGCAGAACTGTGTCCATGCACTGGGAGAGGGGAGGGCTCAACAAGGAACAATGGTTACCACCAGCACTTCTGTACAGGGTGAGTCTCACTTCAGACCTCACTCTGACAATGTCTTTCTGTAAGTCCCTGGTGCTCCCTGCATGTAGCCAAATCAGCACTGGTGCTCAGAGTGAGCAGGTCTGTCACCACAAAAACCTGCTTGTGGATGCAGCCCTTTTAAGAGGCTTCTGCCACTGCTGCTGCTGCAGCTGCTGCTGCTGCTTGAGATAAGGCAGTCCTGCATCCTCACCCCAACTTACCTTATGCCATTTCAGGGTGATTTCTTGGATCTTTCCCTAGTTGTATGGCTTGTTCATCTAGATCCCAGGTGATTTTTCCTTGCTGCTGCTTCTTGTTTCTGTCACAACTTTGATTTGGTCATCAGAGGAATGAGCAGAACCTCTATCATACGCCATTTTCTCACATATCTTCTCTAAGTTCTACTCTTTATTTTATTCATTCTGATAACTTTGGGTTTAATTTGTTCTTCTCTTTTTAGTTCCACATCAAACTAAAAAGTTTTTGCATGGCAAAGGAAACCATCAACAAAATGAAAAGACAGTGTACTGAATGGGAGAAGATATTTGCCAATGATATACCTGATATGGGGTTAATATACAAAATATGTAAAGAATCCTTACATCTTAACATGAAAAAAACAATCTGATTAAAAAGTGGGCAGAGGACCTGAATATACATTTCTTCAAAGAGTACATACAGATGGCCAATAGACATTTGGAAAGATGCTCAATTTCACTAATCATCAGAGGAATTCAAAGTAAAACCAGAATGAGATATGCTCTCATATTCGTCAGAATGGCTATCATCCATAAATCAAAAAACAACAAATGTTGGCAAGGATGTGGAGGAAAGAGAACCCTCATGCACTGTTGGTGGGATTTTGGATTGGTGCAGCCACTATGGAAAACAATATGGAGGATCCTCAAAATATATAAGTAGGATATGGCTCCAAAATTCCACTTCTGGGTATTTATCCCAATAAAACCAAAACAATAATTTGAAGAGATATAAACATCCCTATGTTCTTTGCAGCACTATTTACAAAGGCCAAGATATGGAAGAAATCTAAGTGCCTGTCGATAGACTATTGGATAAAGAAGAAGTGGCTATTGATAGACTATTGGGTAAAGAAGAAGTTGGTATATATATACAATGAAATATTACTCGGCCATAGAAAGAATGAAGTCTTACCATTTATGATAACATGAACAGATCTAGTGGGTATTATGCTAAGAGAAATAAGTCAGACAGAGAAAGATGAATTCCACATGATATCACTTATGTGGAATCTAAAGAACAAAGTGAACAAACAAAACAGAAACAGACTCATAGATATAGAAAACAAACTGATATTGTCAGATGGGAGAGGGTTAGGGAGCCTGAGTGAAAAAAGTGAAGGAATTAAGAAGTACAAATTAGCAGTTACAAAATAGTCATGGGAATGTAAAGTACAGCACAGAGAATATAGTCAATAATATTGTAATACCTATGTGTGGTTCCAGGTAGTTATTAGACTTATTGGTGAGATCATTTTGTAAGTTATATAAATGTCTAACCACTGTGTTGTACACCCAAAACTAATATAATATTGAATGTCAAATGTAATTGGAAAAAATTTTTTAAAAAGAACAAAAATAAGTGAGTCTCTTGTAGACAGCATGTAGTTGGATCATGTGCTTTTATTCATTATTCCAATTTCATCTTTTGATTTGAGAGTTTAATTCATTTACATTAAAAGTAATTACTGATAAGGAATGGCTTATTCTGTCATTTTTCTATTTGTTTTCATATGCCTTCTAGTTTTTTTGTCCCTCATTTTCTGCATTACTGTTTTCTTTTCTCTTTTATTGACTTTTCTGTAGTTAAGTGTTAAGTTCTTATCTCATTTCCTTTTGTATATATTCTGTAACTATTTTGTTTGTGGTTACCATGAGGATTATATTTAGCATTCTTAAGTTATAACACTCTGCTTTGAATTTATACAAGTTCAGCTTTAGTAACATAAAAAACTCTTCTCCTTTACCATTGTGTCTCCACTCCTTTGGTTGTTGATATAAAAATCACATTTTAATACATTATGTTCTTCAAAGCATAGACTAAAAATAATTATTTATAATGCATTCTTCTTTTAAATTATATAGAAATCAAAATTTGAACTTATAAACTAAAGTTATAATAAAACTAGCTTTTAGGCTAATAATGTTTTCCCCTCATATGTATTAGTCTCTTAAATCATGTCAAAAATTAAAAGTGCAGCTACAAACCATGTTTACAATAATACTAGCTTTTATAACCGCATATGTATTGACCTTTTCTGAGATCTTATTTCTCCATTGTCTTTGAGTAAGAGACTAGTATCCTCTCACTTCACCTTGCAGGACTCCCTTTCAGGGCAGGTATAGTAGTCATGAATTCATTCAGCTTTTGTATATCTGGGACTGTCTTAATTTACCCCTTACTTTTGAAAAACAGTTTTTTCAGATATAGACTTCTTGGTTGACAGTTTTTTATTTTATATTTTAGCCCTTTGGATATATTAGCATGTTGTCTCCTGACCTCCAAAGTTTCTGATGAGAAATCTACTTATAATCTAATTGAGGATCTATTGTACGTGATGATTGACTTCTTTCTTGTTGCTTTCGTGATTTTCTTTGTCTTTGTTTTTGTCTTTTAAAAGTTTGATTGTAATGTGCCTCAGTGTTGGTCTTTTCGAGTTAATCTTTAAGTTCGTTGAGCTTCTTGGATGTTTATAATCATATCTTTCATAAAATTTAGGAAGTTTTTGACCATTATTTCTTCAAATATTCTCTCTGCCTGTTTCCTCTCTCTTCTCCTTCTGGGATTCCCAAAATGTGTATGTTAGTTTGCTTGATTATGTACTACAAGTCCCTTGGGCTCTGCTTGCTTTTCTTCAATTTTTTTTTTTTTACCATTCCTCAGACTTGATAATTTTTATTGTCCTATCTTCAAGTTCATGGATTTTTTCTTCTGTCTGGTCAAAGCTGCCCTTGAATTCCTCTAGTAAAATGTTCATTTCAATTATTGTATTTTTTAGCTTCAGAATTTCTTTTTTATGTTTTCTATTAATATTCCCATTTTCTCATACATTTTTTTCTTAACTTTTTCCACATCTTTCTTTAGAATTATGAGCATCTTTAAGACAATTGTTTTAAAGTCTTTAGTATATCTGCCAACAGATCTTTTTTAGGGACAATTTCTATTGACTTATTTTTTTCTTTTGAATAGACCCCACTTTTCCATTTTCTTCATATGCCTTGTGATTTTATTTTGTCATTGAAAACTGGACAGTTGAATCTAATAATATGCTAACGCTGGAAATCATATTCTTCCCCTTTGCCTGGGTTTGCTGGTATTTTTGTTATTGTTATTTTTAGTTTTGTTTTTGTTTTTATTGTTGTACACTATCCCTGTGCTGAGAGACAGTTTGAGGTGTAAATTTAAGTTCCTCTTAATTCAATTCTGTGTATTACCCTGGATGTGTGTGGCCACTTTCTGACTTTCCCCATATATGCAGTTAAAAAAATTTTAATATGTGGCTCTCCAAAGGATAAAAAGAGAAAAATAAAAGAGGGAGGAAAGGCATTAGTCCTTTAAGTCACTCAGCCAGATAAGGGCAAAAACAATGGCTGCCACCTCTTTCTCTGAACCTTTGTATTCAGAAGCAGCAATCATTGATCAGAGAACAGATCCCTAATATTTGAAGGACAGGGACTTTTTTGTCTTCCCATCACTATGTACAAACTGCTCCAAGAACATGTAAACAGCTCCCTGCCATAGGCCTAGGGGTAGGATAGGTAGCTGTTACTGTGTAAGATGAGATTGACCAAAATTAACTGCAATTTATCATTCAAATCTTTCCTTGGAAGTTATAAGCCTTCAATAAATTTCAGACTTCCAAAATAATTAAAGCAGACAGATTCTGCCAGGCAATTTTTGTCAAGATGAGGAGACTGATTCCTGGTGTTTTCTACTCTGTGATCTTTCCAGAATCCACTGGTATATCTTTTTCTATAATATTTCTTCCAAACTTTCTGTGTTCTTGGGCTTTAAATGTCTTTTGTTAACAGAATATATAGCTGAATTTAAGAAAGTAACAGTTTTGAAGCCTGGTCAGTTTATGCTACTGAGTGATTACTGACATATTTAGAATTATTTTTATTATCTTATTTTGTGCTTTATTTACTCTTTTTTTCAGCTTTCCCCCTTTCTTTCCTTTCATGATTTGATCAATTTTGTTTCTTTTCTCCCCTTCTATTGGTTTGTTAGCTATAAATTCTGTAATTTCAGTGGTTATCTTAAATTGTATAAATTTCTTAACAAATTGAAAGTTAATTAACATCCATCCTTCAGGTAAATAAGGTAGAACCCTTTTATTACTCTTCAATTTCAATTATCCTTCTCCAATCAGAGAAAAGATTGATTGTTTATAAATGAATGACAGCCTGAAAAATTTTTTATCAGCATTAATATAATACAAATGAAATAATATCTTCTAAGAGCTGAGGTAAATTATCTGTTACTTAAAAGTCATTATCCAAAATATTCAAGAGCAAAACTCACAGATCTTTTCAGAGAGAATGCTAAGTGATGTACTTCAGTCAGAAAAAATCTGAAAAATCTACAGAAGAAAGGAGTTGGGTCTAAGAAACAATGTTGATCAAAGAGACTGGTAAATGTATTGGTAACAGTTTATAGCACTAACTTTTTACAGATATAGGAAAGAAAGGTGGAGAAGCTAAGTTATCAAACACATATGGCCACACAGCTAAAGAAGACTAGATCTAAGAAAATGCCCTCTTTTTCAGAAATGGTATGAGACTCAAAAAGCAATACTAGCAATCTATGTTCAAACTTATGACTCAGAGAGTTCTTGTGTCTATGAGTTCTAAAATGATATAAGAAAAATTCACTCAGGCATTACCCTTTAAATTAAGGAGAACATGAAACACTAAAGATAAATTATAAAAGTTTATCTCACTGGAGATTCCATTTGTGTAGATTAAATTTTTAGTTAATTAACATGATTACATAAATTTTGAGAAATATTAAATAACTGATGCTGACCTAAACATGTTAAGAAACTAAGGTAAAGAGAGAAGCCAAATTGAATCAGCAAAATTACTCTTAGTAAACAGCAAAACATACAATTCCTCTGTATTTTGGGATAAATTCTAAATAATAAGACATCGGTGATATTGTATTTTTAAAAAACATCACCTGATTTGTTTTTTAACCAGGCATACAAGCTATAATGTAATCTTTTAAAATTATAGATAATTACAAGAGGGTACATTAAACCTCAGTTAATCACCGTTGTTTCAAAAATATGTCCCTTCTCTTAACAAAGCAGTAACCCAGCCAAAACTTGGATAAACTGGCATTTCCCTAGATCACATGTTTCATTCCTAAACACAATGCCCCTTGTGTTTCTTTCAGGTGTCCATGTTTTCTCTGAAAAATAGATCTCCCTTTCCAAAGCTTGAGCATTATCTGCTCTTTGTTTGAAAATAAATGCATTGTTCATGTGTGGACTAGTAGTGCAGGTGTTTTACCTCTTTTATTCCAGCCAGGCTAATTCTTAAGCCTTTCATGAAATCAATTCAGTTCAGTTAAATCTCTGACATTCACTTCTCATTGCCATTTCCCTTTATGGCCATAATATAAGCCCCAAATACAACGAGGTCATCTTTAATTTCATTATGTTTACATTTTTTATTATCTCAGGAGTTGCCAACACTCTACTTCTATCTCAATTCTCGAAGGCTGACTCTAGGGCAAGACCAATGTTCTATCAAGTATTAGCATCCCAGATTGCTTTCATTTTCCCTGAACTTCTAAGTGCTACCTTATGATACCTGGACTTGCTCCTGTAACTGGAAAGCACTATCTGAAAGCTTTGCATGAAATTAAACTCCCTGAGGTGTAACCAAATGGAATAAAGCCACAGAAGCGTGTATTGAAACAACTCTTTTCCTGAGTGGGGCATGTGGAACACTGACATTCTTAACACAGTGAGGGGTGGTATTGAATGTCAGGTAACTGATTCTGTCTTCTGAAGTACAGTGTTTCAATCCCTCATTTTATTTTCAAACAATCACTTTCATGTTATTCTCTAGAGAATGAGGATAGTACGAATCTCAGGTCACTGGACAAGCTATAGCAGAGAAGGAAAAAAGGGGGCCAGAATTACTTAAAGACTTAATTTTTTCAATGCAAAAGGTAGAAATTGATATTGTTTATCAAAGTTTCTATTTTCTAACTGTGTAACTTGAAGTTTTGAGCAATTTATTATTGCCATTCAAACCTCTAGATTTTTTGCATAATCCTCATTTCTGTCATTTACTATTACTGAAAATACAGTGCATATTTTAGGATTTTATTATTCCTATTGCTTTCATAGCTGAGTTTTTAAAATTTCATCTTCCATTTTAAACAAAAAGTTTATAGAAAAATAGTAAATAATCAGTAATCTTTACTTTTTCTAAATGTGATGTTTTGCTTATCACAATATGCTAAATGCTTTGTTGATTAAAAAGAACATCACACACTACATTCTTCTTTGTCCAATTTACCAAACGTGTCTAATCTGAACTTATTTGGGAAACATGTTATTCTGTTCTGGGTATCTGTTTAGTTGTTGTACAGTGTTGCAACTCCATTTTAAGAACAGGTGCACATTTCTTTAGTTTTAAAAAGCTGTTTTGTAGGAATTAGCAATCAATTTTGAAATCAATTGTACTTTATATTTTAGTATTCTATAGAAGACTTTAGCCCAGAGTTTGGTATTCATATTACCTACTGGAAATTCTCTGTAATAATGTGAGCTATAGTTCATATGGATTATAAAATGGAAATCAGCATTATGTGGATATATTAAGGAGATTTTACTATCAAGGAGGTGCCATGCCTCCAACCTTAATAGAATGTTAACCAAGACATTCCAGTGTTTTGAGATTTTGATATTAATGGCTGAAGTGAATTTGAAAAACGTAATTATACTATGAAAACTACACTCAAGATAATCTCTACTTTTATAGTCAGGCTTGAGCATAGGTACCTTATTTATGCATTAGCCAGGTGATTTCAAAACTCTTATTTCATATCCCCTAGGGACAGCTAGAAAAAGGTCTACCCATTAGATCTATAGAAAATAGCACTCTGTAACTTCTTGAGATGGATAAAAGGAAAAATTATTTTTCTAGCATCCTGGGAGTGAAATTTTGCAAAAGTGTTTTACTTAAGCTGTAAACACCACTGGTAAATTGACTCAAATATTTTTTTCTTTTCAAGTTTATTGAGGAATCATTAATGCACAATAAAGATAATTTGTTTCTTCTCTCCATTTTATTTCTTTATTTGACCATTTATGTATGCCAGTATGGATTCATGTATCTTTATATTATAATTTGGGATTATAATACAATACTATGTTATTTAGTTCGGTCAAGTTGTTCCAGGTTTGGCCATTGGGAGCTCTTTTAGGTCAGCTCCTCTGTCCCATTGGCATGCCCTTTTTTTTCTTTTTCTTCTAAGTTTCCTTACTTTCTGCTATTACAAGATACTCCAGGCTTATTTTTTATTTTCTTTCACTGCTCCAATCCTAGAATCAGCCATTTTCTCAAGGACCCTCAGTTTTTTTATTTTATTGGAAGATGGTATTTAGAAACCAAGATGTGGGTGCTGGGTTTGTTCTTTGCTGCTGGGGCGTGATTGCTTTTAGGTCATCTCAGTGGACACATCTAGGTAATATCGGTATGTATACTAACCCATGTACGCACATACATTTAAAATTGGCCTGTATCTATCTATCTATCTATCTATCTATCTATCTATCTATCTATCTATCTATCATCTATAAATTTAACTTAACATGAGTTCAAACAGAATTTTCTGACTCAAATCTAGCACCACAGTGTTCATTCTATCCTTCCCTTCTTACTTATTGGCCACTTCTCATCTCTGACAGTGAGAAACCTGGCTCATCCACCATTTGTTCACTTCATTGTTCAAACTTAGTAAGCATGTAAAACAATTACTATCAACATTTTAAATGCAATTCTGTGTCTAAGAATTTATCCTACCAGACATTCACACTGGTACGCAAAGATATATAGATAAAAATTGTTCACTGAAGCCCTAAACTCTGCCCTTTCCTTCCCATTCATTTTAAACAATATCAATTATCTTTGATTAAACAAAAAACCCTTTTATTGTAGTTATTTTCAAATATACATAATAGTAGAGGAAAAAGAATTCTGAATCCTATGTAACCATAATCCAACTGTTAACAATTTTTAGTATTTTGCCTATCTCGTTTCATTTATTTCTCTTATTCTTTTTAAAACAGATTTTAATGCAATTACCAGGTATCATATTCTTTCGCCTAAAAATTATTCAATAAGCATCTCCAATAGATGGGCTACACTATAAATAAAACTACAATGCCATGATATGCCTTAGAAAATGAAAACAATTCCTATATAAGATATGCAATCTAAGGTAAAAATTTCCCAATTCTATGAAAATATAGACAATAACACCTCTCTACCCTTGCTCCCCATCAAATATCTGCATCCTAATCCCTGGAACCTATGAATAAATTACCTTACATGGCAACAGGGACTTTGCAGGTATGATTAACTTAAGGGTCTTGAGCTGGGAAACTTATCTTGGATTATCTGGGTATGTTCAATGTAACCACAAGGGTCCTTAAATGAGAGAGTGAGGGTAAGAGTCAAAGAAAGAGATAATGGTGAAAGTAGATGCCATTGCTGGAATGGGACCACTAGCCAAGGAGTGTGGACAGCCTCCAGAAGTTGGAAAAGGTAAGGCACTGATTCTCCCCAAAGCCTCCACAAGTAATGCAGTCTCAACACCTTGATTTTAGCACTATAAGGCCCATTTTTGGACTTCTGACCTATAGAGGATAAGAAATTTATAAGATATTTGTGTTGTTTTAAACCACTAAGTTTGTAATAATTTACTATAGCAGTAGTAGGATTCAAACAAAATCTATATGTTGCATTGGGTTGTTATATTTCTCAAGTTTCTTTTCATCTGTAATAGCCTTACCTCTTTTTCTTTTCTGATTTGTTGAGGAAAATAGATCATTCATTCAGAGGCTTCTGCATTCTAGACTTGACTAATTTTTACCTTATGGTGTCATTTAACTTGTCCTCCTATGTCCTGTATTTTCTTAAAATTGATATTAAGTTATTAAGGCTCATATTTTAAATCAGGTTTGATTAGGGGGGGCAGGGCATTTCATAAATGGTGTCTAATACTTCTTATTACATCACATCAGGAGATAACTAAAATTGTCCCACTGTTAGTGCTGCTAGCTTGATCTACCTGCTAGAAAGCTTACATTAACTTTTTACCTAGGGTTTTGGCTCTCACTGATAACTGTTGTTTCATTCATTATTTCACTAGAGGTTCTAAAATGGTGATGTATTAGCTGGAATTCTATAAAGAAGAAATTTCCCTTATCAACTATTTGGTTACTCTGGAATATAGTTTATATACAAAAGCAGGATAAATGTTTGATTCTTTCCCTCCATTCATTCATTTTTCAGAATAATAAATGTGTGTACCTTAGCAAACCTCAAATGGTGATGAATAAAGTTTTTTATTAGTTTAATTATGAATTCAAAAATTTATGTGCATTTGCTGTTTTTTAATCAGGTGGAGTTAGTGTTATTTTTCATGCTCAAATTGTTCTTCTTTGGCCAGTGAAAACTCTTCAAGGTGACTCCTGTTCCTTTTAATGCCATAAATTAAGGTTCATTTAGAGAAATTTTGTTCTCATGCCTTTTCTTTCCACTCTGTATTCTTCCTGCTCCAGAATATCATTTATGTTTTTGGTTTAGCTTTTCATTAATTCGCTTTGGAAATAAAAGCAAATGTATATTTTAGTTTTCTTCCTTTTACAAATAAGTTAACGTACTGTATACATTAATCTGCAGCTTTCTTTTTCATATTAAATATCTTCTGAATATCTTTTGGAGATTCCTACTTATAAGTATGGAGAGAGATGCCTTGTTCCTTTTTGTAGCTGCATAGTATTCCATATTTGGATGTACCAGTTCCATATTGATGAATATTTATGTTATTTCTAGTCTTTGGAAAAGAACAGGAGAATCATTCCTGTATATACTTGCTGTGGTATTTTGGAGTCATTTCTCCTTGGAACAAAAAATAAACATACTATGTATATTAAGTAAACAACTAAATGCTAATTTTAAGTATGTAAGGGGGTAAATAAGATAAATAAGGCTTGATATGTTGTTTTGAGAGCTTTTTAATTTTTCATATAAATTAGGGTTCTGAGATCTTTGTTGTAAATAGAAACAAGCTTTCCACTATCAAACACAGATTAAATCCTTGTCCACAATTTTTTAATAAGTAAATCATTCATTAATCTGACATTCTCTACTTTCTTTACATAATACAGGGTAACATTTTAGCTTTTACTTTTACATTCTATTTCTGCTTTGCTAGGAAGTATTCAATTGTCTTTAGCATAATCTTATTGTTGCCTTCTAATGAAAACATAGTAATAGCTAAACTATTATAACTGATAGACCACCCACCTCAGTGTCACATTTCAGTTACTACAAGTCTTGACTGATTATCCCATTCACCAAAAACTTAATACTGTTTTCTTAATGTTATGAAATTATAAGCGTCTGTCATAGATTTAGCTTTGAAGTTGTCTATTTTCTAGATTTTCCTTTCCAGAGAGCATCCTAAGCTCTTCAACACAGGAATATAAGGAAAAAGCAAGGCTCTTTACTGCTTTGCCTATTGACACCCTTCTTGCAGGCACCAATTGTGGTTGGTAAGAGGCAATCTAGACTAGATATTTTCTGAAATTTTGAGATTTTAAAGTAGCTATTTGGGAGGTGTATTGAAAATACTTCAAGCTTGTTTTTGTTTACACCAGAGCACCAAAAAATAACCTTTTTTTTTTTTTTTTTTTTTTTTTTTTGCATTTAGGGAGGGAGGAAATAAAAGGAAAAAAGAACTACCACCAGAAGCAGCTATTTTCTTGATAATAAACAAGTCTGTTTTCTTCAAACCAGCTTCCATTGTTCCTGTGTTGGATGACCTCCAATTGCATACTCTACCAAGCCATCCAATCTATGGTATTTAGTTATAGCAGCATGAGTGGACTAAGACAAGAGTTGTTACAATATGCAGTATATTTGCTGTATGCGGTCATGAGATAACAAAACGTTAATGTCCTCAGCTTCATTGCCTTCTCTCATGTGTTCTATCTCTACCCCTTGGCTTCTTAGTATTGATGTTGGATTCAACATTGACTAACTGATTTCAGACGGAGGAATTTTAAGAACCATAAAGGAGTTTTAACAGTTTGGGGATCACTGATAGGTTAAAATAAAAGCTCATTTTAAATGGTCTGTCCTAAAGTACCATTAAACTCAATAATTGGGATTATTATCAAATTTTTTAAAAAGAAATGTTTTAATTTCCTTATCATGAGCAGCTATTTTCCTCTTTTTTAGTGGCATGACTGTAAACTTCTCTGCATTGATATTAAGACATCATAAAATAATGTGTGCAATCAACCATTCAAATAAGAAATTTAGCAAAAGAGTATGAGTGAATTTTTTAATGAGTAGATTTTAACAGTAACTTTTGTCTGAATGTGTGTGACCTATGCAGTCACAGAGCTCTATACTCAAAAGGGCTTTGTGCTTGGTTTAATGCTCTGCTGTGAAATTTTAAAAAATTTTTGAGCAAGAGACCATATTTTCATTTTGCACTGGATTCGGTAAATTATGAAGCTGGTTCTTGCTCTGCCATATTCATATTTGTTCAAGATGACCAAGTAAATATGAGCACTACCAAAAATAGGGTCTGATTGTTAGTATTATTATTTCTTTTAACAATTGTTTTATTAATATTGGTTTTTAAATGAAAGGTGCTAAACCCCAGCTCTCACAATAGTAAAAAAATATGTCCCTCTCAAAGACTGAAAAATAGTCTCACCTGTATCACTATTTCTAATCAGATGTAACAAATAAGGAGGCAAATGAGATCCAGTACACTAAGGCTAAATTCAGGCTTTAATTGCTGTTCTATTTCATCAGGTAACCAAGCTCTGAAGACTGACTCAAAGCCACAGATGTAAATGAAAAATAATTTTTTTTTTAGAAAAAAATAAGAAATAGGAGATGCACTTTGTATCTCAGCAACAGGTAAATATAATATAAACAATAACAAAAAGTCAGAGACGATCTTTCCTGAATAACTTAAAATTGTTACTGGAAATAGAAATATCTTGGGTTTGAGGAAAAACTTTTTCTACAGGTTTAAGACTATCACATTAGACTAATTTGTGGTTAAAAATTTATTTCCTGAAGGAATTAATGTCTAATAGCTGACAATAAGGTGACTCAGAATGTCACTATTCCCATTTTTGGCATGCAATGTACAAATCTTAGAAAAGGCTACATGTGCCAATTAATAGTCTTTCTCAACATGGTGAAAAAACAGTCTATTCAATTATGGTTTGCACTGTAGGCTCTGTCATTCTCTTTACTCTGACCAGTCCTAGTGTGACATGGCATATTATACAATTGAGTCTATTCAAATAATTTTCCCCGCTGTATATTCATAATACATGAAACCTTGCCATGGCAAGTCAAGCAGTCTCACTACCCAAAGCAGCTGTAGGCTAAAGGAATGAATGTTTGGGCTTGTAGAGACAGATATTTCAGGCTTACAGTGTGTAGGTAGCATTGCGAGACCTCTTGTGCTGGTGCTCAGCTTCATCATTTAGAATTTAATGCTGAAGAATTTGCCTTTCAGCTTTGTTATACCTCAATTTTTCTCCTTGTACTCTTATATAGAACTTTACTATAGGAAATTTATAATATTCAAACTTAGTATCCATTCTGTCATTGGGAAAACCACCCAGTGTTTTGAAGAAAAAAAATGAGTGAATGGTATACCATTCCTTCCTCATAAATAATTAAAGTGGACCCTTTGTGAGCCCAGAGACTGCAATGAAATGGGATTTGGGCATCTCCTAAACTGAAGATTTCCTGTCATTTACTAGACTTTAAAAAGTCTGACAGTAGGTGGCTACCAATATGCCTTCACAGAAATTTTTATCAACTTTATAGAATTTATTAGTATCCAAATTTCATGTTCTGGCCCAAGGGTTTTTGAGAAACTAAGTAAAATCTCTAATAAAAAATTTCCAAAATGGAAGAGTTTAAAGATAAAATACACTTAACAGTTTTAACTCAATTACCCTCCTATTTTAAAGGATCCTGAAAGTTACAAATATTGAATTCTATAGGGTAAAGATATCTATCCCTAGAATGACGCTGTTGGTGTGCATTCCAACAACTCTTACACATGTAATTCAATGATTTCAATTAAGTTCTTTAAAAGAAGAATGTCTGGAATTGTCCAAATTGTTTATCATAATAATCAATCCTGGCTTTTTCTTTAGTAATTTAATTCTATGTGAGATATTGTACTGTGTGAAACATACATGTAATTTTCAGGATAAGAAATACCAAATATCATGGAGAAGGTATTCATACTAATTGTGTCTTCCTTAAGTTTAGTGGGAGACTTCTGACTCTGGACAAGATAGAGAATGGGGACTATATTTACTCTTCTACTGAAACAACTAAAACAAAACAACAACAAAAGATATGAAAGGACAGTTTTCAGACAATAGAATCAGGCAGTGAAAATAGTAATCCATGTGAAAATGAAGGCAGAGACTGGGGTGATGCACCAATAAGCCAAGTAATGCCAAGATTTCTGGCAACTACCAGAAGCTGGAAAAGATGCATAGAACAGTTTCTCCCTCAGAGTGGAGGGAGGAAAGAACCAATCATGCTAATACATTGATTTTGGATTTTTGGCTTCTTGAATTGTGAGAGAATAACTCTTTGTTGTTTTAAGCCTCAGTTTATTATAATTTGTTCTGGCAGCCCTAGGAAACTAATACACACTGGTATTAGAAACAATCAATAGTGCATCAGTGAACCATGGGAAACTTCAGGCAGCCTAAGATGTATGTACTTGGAATTGTCAAAGGAGAGGAGTGGGAGGGAGAAGTAAAAACACTATTTGAAGAAATAACACCTGAAAACAATAATTGTAGAGATCCAAGCTCAATAAACTCTAAGCATGACTTATGAAGAATAAATACCATTAAAAAACAGTGATGAAAAGAAAATATTAACAACAGTTATAAGGGAGAAAGATTAAACCAGTGATAAAGAAAACATATTAAAAGCATTCAGTAAAAAAAAAAAAAGACACATTACACTCAGAAGAATAAAAGTATTCTTTATTAATATAAAGAATACCAGTGACATTTTATCTCCTTGTGAAAATGACACAGGACATCTTGTTGGAAACAATGCAAGCCAGAACATAGTAGAGCAGCATTTGCAGCACTGAAAATAAAAATATGTCAACTTATAATTCTATACCAGATGAATATATTTTTCAGAAATGAAGGAAAAGTGCATTTCAGACACACAAGAGCTGAAATAATTCATCATTGACAGACCTACATTATAGGTAATGATAAAAAGGAAAATGATACCAGATGAAAATCTGGATCTATGCAAAGAAATGGAGAATACTAGAAATGATAAATATGTGTGTAAATATAGAAGACATTTTTTCTAATTTTAAACATTTCTTTAAAAGGTAACTGCTAAAAGCAAACATGTTAACAATAAATTGTGGGATTTATAACATATACCTATAAAATGTATGAAAACAATAGTGCAAAGACCAGGAGGAAAGAAATAGAATTATACTGTTGTAACCATTTTGTACTACACAGTTGTCCCTACTTATCCATGGGAGATACATTCCAAGACCCCCAGTGGATGCCTGAAACCACGAAGAGTATTGAACCCTATGCATACTATGTTTTTTCCTACACGTACATGCCTATGATAAAGTTTAATATATAAAGTAGGCACAGTAATTATAACAATATTGTTATAATTGTTCTACTTTATTATTAGTTATTAACAATAACTATTATTATTAACAATAATAAATTATAACTAATATGACATCAAGGAGATAAAATGGAACCATAAAATTCAATCCCCAAATTAGTTATTAACAATAACTAATAATAAAGTAGAACAATTATAACAATATACTGTAATAAATGTTTTGTAAATGTGGTTTTCTTTTCTTTCTCTATCTGATAACCAATATGATAACTGAGATGGCTACTAAGTGACTAATGGGTTTGTAGTGGACACAGCATGGATACATTGGACAAAGGGATGATTCACATACTAGGCAAGATGAAGTGGGACTGTATGAGATTTCATCATGCTACTCAGAATGACATGCAATTTAACTTATGAATTGTTTATTTCTGGAATTTTCCATTTAATATTTTCAGACCATGGTTGACTGTGGGTAACTGAAAGGGTGGAAGCAAAACCACTGATAAGGGGGTAGACTACTATATACGAAGTGTTATAATATTACTTAATAGTAGGCTGTGATAAGTAAATTCTAAAATAACCACATACACGCATAAATATACACACACACAAACTGGAACAAAGAATTATAACTAATACAACATCAAGGAGATAAAATGAAACCATAAAATTCAATCCCAAAATTAGAAAAGGTGGAAATTGAAGAAAAATACAAAGAGCCGTTAATAGAAACAAAACAACAAGATGATAAATTCAAACTCAATATTAAAAGTCACATTAAATGTAAATGGGCTACAAGAAGCCTGTTTTATATAGAAAGACATAAATAACTTTAAAAATGAAAGATTGGAAAAAGATATACCATGCTAACACTAATCAAAAGTAAGATATAGTGGCTATAGTGGTATCAAACAAGGGAGATCTCAGAGCAAAAAATATTATCAGGGATAAAGAGGACATTTCATAATGATAAAAGGATCAATTACCAAGTGGACATGACAGTCTTAAATGTTTATACGCCTAATAACAGACTTCAGAACACATGAAGCAAAAACTGATAGAACCAAAAGGAATAATAGAGAAGTCCACAGTATGAGCCAGAGATTTCAGCACTGTCTCCATATTGATAGAACAAGTGGAAAAAAAATCAATAAGGATATAGAAGATTTGAAAGTTGAAGCAGAGGGAATATTTTCCAATTTATTCTATTAGGACAGCATTATTCAAATACCAAAACTGTACAAAGACATTAGAAGAAAACACAGACCAGTATTCTTCATAGACATTGATTAAAAATGTCTTAAAATTTTAGCAAATTAAATCCAACAATGTATAAAAGAGGATAATAAATAATGATGAAGTATCCCAAGAATGCAAAGTTGGTTTAAAATGTGAAGATAAATGGGCATCCATTTTCCTTTCTAATTCAGACATAGCACACACCAATTCTACTAGGTTATTGTCTCAGAAATTATTGTGTCCTCTTAAAAGTCTAACTAAATCTGAAAAACTGTTTTTCTCAGGATGACATAGAAGTCCTTTTTAAAGACAGTCTGACTTTGGTAAGGCAAATCTTTGGCTTTGCATTATTTTAGACAAGGCATAGCAAGATTTAATTGAACTCATATATTATATTTTTTAAATTTCTTCTGTAATAGTTTTATGTTGCTTTGTAAAAAATTACCACCAACTTATTGGCTAAAATATCACACATTTATTATCTCACGGTTTCTGTGATCAAGAGTCTGGGCATGGCTTAGCTGAATCCTCTGCTTAAGGTCTCATGAAGCTATAAGCAAGGTGTTGGCTGGCTGCAATCTTATCTGGAGGCTTGACTGGGGAAGAATCTGCTTCCCAGCTCACTCACTTTGTTGGCTGGATTAATTTCTTTGAGACTGTAGCACTGAGGGTCCTGGCTTCTTGCAAGCTGTTAGTTGAAGGCCACACTCAGTTCTTAGCAGCTGCCTGCAGGTCCAAGGCTTCCCATGGTTCCTTGTCATGTAGGTTTTCTCAATATAGCTGTTTAATTCATAAAGCCATAAGGAGAGTCTCTAAAGTGAGTCTGCTAGCAAAACAGAGTGGTATGTAACATAATATAGTCACGGGAGTGACAGGACATCCCATTATTAGAATATTTGTCATATTCTATTGGCTAGAAGCCTACACTCAAGGGGCAGGGATTAGGCAAGGCGGGAACTCTAGAAAGGGTGTTATATTGGGTTAATTCATAGTCAGCTGTACATATGCTTTAAAAAGCTCAGGTAGCAACAGACTCTTTAAAAAAAAGTTGAAGCAGTAATAAAATAACAATTACAAATAAAGCAAATAGAGAGATATAAGAATCTGGACTAAACAATTAATTTGGGTTCAGTTTTGTTTAGAGATCATTAAAAAAACCATTAGCTTGATTAGCAGTGCAAATTAACTTATTGAGTATTCAGACTTTTACTATGCTCTGATTATATCTTACATAAATCTCATCTTTAAATTTGGCTGTAAGTTCTCAAAGGCAGATACCATTTCCTACCTTTCTGGTAGTCTCAATATCTTTTAGCATGTTAATGAGAGTATTAGTAATTCAGTAAATTTTATATAAATATTTACAAAAACACACTGAATGATTTATTTTATTAAAGCAAAATGCTAAAAAAAAAACCTGGCAAAGTGTGTTGGCTTCATTTATTAGTCAATAGAACATTAATTAATTGGATTCAGCTCAGTTGGAGTTTAGAAAAATAATGTGACTTGCTTAATTTAGGATGAATTTTTTAAAAATTTATTCAGAAAAATTCAAATATATACAAAGTAAATAATAGTATAAGGGTTTATGTTTTCAAAAAATTTTAAGTTTTATAAAATTTATGAGTTAGAGAAAGTTTAAAATTGTTACTATGACACTATAATTTACATTCTTGTATTTTTTTTTTTTAATTGTTACTAGAAATTGCAGTTGAGTCATGGCTCATTTTATCTATACTCAAACCTATGGTGAACGGTTATATTAATTTACTTTTAAAACTTTTTATTATGGAAAATTTCAAACATGCAAAAGTAAAGGAAAATAGTATAATGAACCCTCATGTATACCCATCATTGAGCTTCAGTTATTATCAACACATGGACAATCTTGTTTCATCTACACCCCTACCAACTTCTCTCTACCTTATATCATGTCAATGTCAGTCTTAGGCATTATATCATTTCATTTACAAATACTACAGTATACATCTCTAAATTTACTTATCATCGTTACACATAAAAGTTAATAGAAATTCCTTAATATGATCAAATATTCAATTGGTGTTCAATTTCTCCAATTAGTTCATTTTAAAAAAATTGCTTTGACTTAGATTTCAAATGAAGTACACACATTGTACTTAGTTGGTATATCTCCTAAATCAATTGATCCCTCCCTCATTTTCATTTGTTATGTTTTAGTTTAGATTCTTTAATAGAATTTCTATCTTAAAGGTGGTTAGAAACCTTGGAAAGTTACTCAATCCATTCTCTCACTTTTATGGCAAGCAAGATCACACCTAAGCTATCTCAGACAGAGAAGTGTCAGATTTTGATGAAATCAGCTCTCTTGGGGTCTCTTTACATCAAAGTATCTGAGACTACAGAGTTACTTTGTTGAAGGGAGCTATCTAAATGAATTTAATGTGCACAATAGACTAAACTGCTGGAAAGACCTCTTAAATGCCTTCAACTCTATTAACTAGGATTCACTTTTGCAACTAAGCTTAAAAGAGGTTTTCTTTGTTAGTTACGAGAGGTTACTATGAAGTGACAAAGAACCCTTCTTAATGGAAGAATTTGTCCAGCAATGGTGTGTCCCTTCTATGGGTCTCTGAAATTTCTTAGAATTTAGTTCAATGGTGTTTATATGCTACTTTATATTATCAAAGAGTAATTGATGTTTTCCTTAGAATCCTGGCCAAATTCCAACTCCGATAAATACATTCTACTTCCCCAAATTTCCCCTGCAATTTCAAATGGATTTCATATCCTTAATTACCTGTCCCAACCTGTTGCTTAGTGCTGAAGTTCACCTATTAAGCAGCTGTTGCTTTTGGCCCTAGAGGCTTATACCTTTTGGGATTTAAAAAAGGAATCTGGTAAACTTGGTAAATGAGTATGTGTATAAGTGAGTATGAATGACTTTGAGGGTACTATAACTTAAATTTATCCTCTAATATGAAAAATTTAGGGACAGAGAGAGAAACATACAGCCATTACAGAGCTATGGGGCCTTTCATTTGCTCAGAAAACTTATTAAGAAGTTCGTGTGAGATGTTGTTCTACATATTGTGGGGATACAAAGATGAAGTAAATAATTGTTCTTGGCTTAAAAGAATATACAGTCTAGTAGAGTGGATGTTTTCATAATATTAGACAGTGCTAATTACCCTTTTTAAAAAGTCTTCCTTATAGCGAATAAAAACTTCAATAAATTTCATATCTCTTTAATCTAAGTTTTTCTCACCTGTAAAATGGAGATAAATATCTACCTCAGAGTGTTTTGTGAAAATTTAATGATGTAAAGTACTGAATATATTGCCTGACATATAGTAAGAGCTTAATGAACATTAGTTATTGTGGGTTTCTAAATGTGCCACTTGGATCAATTGCTAGGGAAATTCTAATGCCACTGAAGACCGTATTGGGTTGTTCATATAGATTCAGATATCCTGACTCTGTAGGTTACAGAACCATGGATGGACAGCTCACTCATTCCATGAACACCAAGATTATAGAAGATTCTACACCCAAGTGCCTAGCAAGTTTTAAATCTTTAATTTACCAGTACTCTAGTGAAGATCATAAAAGGAGGAGAAGGAATTAGGATTCTCCTGTTCTCACCCCATTATCCAACTTAAAATTTTGAGTGGTATTAGGGACTGAGATTTGAAAATTCAGAACTTTAAAGCTGTTACAACAGGAGAAAATAAAAACTTTACTGTTTTACATTGGCACATATTCCAAAGTCCCTCCCTATTTAACTAGCTTTAAGCTTTCATAGGAGACATAAGATGCTTAAGGGAAAAAGTGTTGCCACAGGCTAATGATGACAAGAGCTGCCAGCACAACTTCCATCAAAAACAAGTGAAGACTTGAAGCACATCTGAGCCCTGGTTTGTTTCAGAAGCATCACTGTGACATGCCTGTGCCGGCAGAGACTCAGAATGCATTCCTTAACACTAGGACTCTAAGAAGTGCTGGATGCCAGAAGCCCAGTGTTAATGAGAGAGCAGTTGTGAAGCTTCCTTCAGATGGTGTTCTTTCATTGTGCTGGCTCTGAAAGTTTGGTGCAGGAAGCCACAAGAAAGAATAGGCCGATTCCTTTCCTTCATCAGGGTTTATAGTCCAGCTAATTCATTTATTTATACCTTTATCCTTCAGACATTTACTGAATGCCCACTTTGTATATGTTTGTGATTAAAGAAAGTAAAATAATGTATTTAGGTCTGGCAGTAAATTATAAACTTCATATCCTAGTCTTTGTGTATTTTGGAGAAAATCCATGGGGATACTTTATATGGAATCAAAACAACAGATATACGTAATATGACTACAGAGTAATGAACTTGATTCTTTCATAGAGAATTTATGTGCAGAATACCATTCTAGGTATTTAGGAAATCCTAAAAATAAAATTACTGGACACTAATAACTAGGTTGGTATGAGAGCAGATGTCTTCAACAGCTTTGCAAGGAGAAATATGAGTATTTTTTTTCTAGAAAACACTCTGCTTATAAACAGGTGGCCTCTTTACTAAGTCTTAGCTACCTACCTGTGTATCAGGTAGTTAGCTCATTCTAAAAACCCTAAATTGGTAAGTTGTAATAACTTTCATAGTAATTTGTGGGTTTTCTGTATATATTCTTACTGTGTTCACTTTCTTGTTTTCAATTGAGGAACTGGTGGAAGCTCATCTTTCCCCTTTCAGGATTTTTTGATTGCAGTTCTGTAAGTATCTATTGGGATAAACAGTTTATATTTGGAGTCTCCATTCAAACTATATTTATCTTTTACACATGGAGTGAGAGGGAGCCTTGGGAAAAGTTTGCATAATTTTTTTAAAATCTGTGCCATACATCAAAGTTTTGTTAGATAAGGAATACTTTACATAATAAAAATGTGCTATATTTCTAGCATTTAAAAGTCTATAAGGAGAGTTCATTAAACTATTATCATCAGGTTAATATGCTAAGACAGAATCATAAATTTGTTCTTTGTTACCTTAAAAGCAAATTATATTCATTTGCAGCTACTCTTCTTTTCCTAGTATAATCCTCAAGACAGTAGGTAAATTTCATTCAACTCTTCCTCCTCACTTTTAGCCAATTCTATTATGCTTTGAGATATACAAAATCTACTCCTATTGGCTATTTCTGCACGATCTATCTTTACATGTCTTCTTTAATGTCCAGACTTTAAATCCAAATTCCTTCCATTTTTGGCAGTTCCATTTGCCAGGCATTATATTTAGTTCTATAGCATATATTAGCAAAGATGCAATTTCTGCTTTCAAAGAGTTAGCACTCTATTTGGGTATACAAGACATATGTCTTTGGGGAGAAATAGCTCTTGCCTATATGTATTCCTTTATGAAATTTTTATTTTATGAAAAATCATGGAGGTCTTAAGATTAAAGACACATAAATAACATTGAAAAACTAGGCACATAAAGAAAAAAACTCTTAAAAAAAAAAGGATTTAGCATTGTGGAGCAATTCAGAACACTAGATGGTGGCACAAACTTTAAAAATAGTTCTCTATTTGTGTCACTGACCATTTAATTGGCTAGTCTTCGGTATGTTGGGACTTTTTATGTTATTGTTAGTTGCTTTAAATGGCATAATGCAGAAACATAGATTGCTGTCAAATAAGCAATGTAATAATCTATTATTTTGTAATCCTAAATATAAATTGTTTTTATATAATTGAATGTATTGTAGTCTTTCTATGTTACTAACAGAAAATAGCAGAGGAAACTAGAGACAACATTGGTGAAATATTTTTGGAAATTATCAAAGAGAATGCCTCTGATGTCTGAAAAAAAATACCTCATGTGGGTCAATGGATAACAAACTTCATATGTAGTTGAACTAGGTTAAATATAGTTAGGAAAATGGAGAAACCAAATATCAGTTTAATGGAGGCAACACTGCAATTTTATTCCTTTGAAAGTAAAGTCATAATTTTATGAATGTTTATTAAGTTTCTGGTTTCAGGTAAGATGGAGGAAGCACATTTAATCTTGTCTCTCACACTGAATACAGCTATAAAACCTGGACAAAATACATGGAGCAGATATTTCAGGACTCTGAACAGCAAATGGTAGTAAGCAGATGACAGAAGAAAAGAAGTTAAAACACCACCAAATAGGGTGAGATTACCATTTTTTATCCTCTGATCACTTCCAGTTTGAACTTAGGGTAGCCCCAAATCAAGAAGCAGGTATAGACATGGACATAGCTCCAGGAGAAAACCTCTAGTTCTGGCTGGAGGAACAGGAAGGGGATCAGCTACCACTTAGAGAAAAGTGGTGGAAATTCTACTCTCCTTTCTTTCCTCTTTTAAATCTCGTTTCCATTCTCTTGTGCTCCAGTTCTTAGGCAATCATGCTGTGGCAGTAGCAGTGGCAGCGAGACCAGAAACAGCTGGGGCCCTCAGCACCCAGAACTGAGAGAGTGAAACATTTATCTTTGAATGAAGCAGCTGTAGTCCCAAAAGGGAGAGGTGAATCCCTGTTACTTTTTTTCCCCTCTCCTTTATCCTGCTGCTCAGTCCCAGAGAGGAGCCAGTCTCAGGAAAGGTAAAGAGAAGTCTAGGTTTCTTATCAGAAAATTGAAAAGAGGGCCTTAGGATACCAAGAAATACCAGAGAGATCGTGGAGAAAGTGGAAACCTGGGAAGAAAACCCACAAAACTATCTATGAACTTGTAGGCTCATCCTTGAGCTATGCATGCATGGATCTGATCCAAAACAGAATAGCAAAGACTTTGAGAATTGAACTAAAGCACAGACCACAACCCAAGCCTTAGACTTGTCATTGGGTGGCACACACATAGAACAGAATTGAATACCAGGAAGATCTCAACTTGCATAAGAATTGAGAGATGCTAATGGGTCACAGCAGCTGGAATTAACTGACAGAATATGCTCGAAGAAGTAAAAGCATGCACTTCTTTTTTAAAAAAATTATTTTATTATAGTACGAATATTTAACATGAAAATTTTAAAGTGCACAATACCTTATTGTTGACTATAGGTACAATGTTGTATAGCAGGTCTCTAGAGCTTATTTATCCTGCTAAACTGATGCTTTATGGCTATTGATTAGTAACTACCCATTTCCCCCTGTGCCAAGCTCTTGGAAATAGCCATTCTATTCTTTGATTCTTTGAATTTGACTGTGAATTCCCATGAATTCATATACGTGGAAATCTATGCCGAGACACATCACAATTAAAACTGTTGAAAACTAGAGACAAAATATTTCGAAAGCGGCAAGAGAAAAATGATGTATTATTCAAATGACTACAATTTTCTCATTGGAAATTGTACAGGCAAGAATAAAATGGAACATTTTGAAAGCACTGAAAGAAAAGAATTGTCAACCCACAGTTCTATATCCAGTGAAAACATTCTTTAGGAATGAAAGTAAAATAAAGACATTCTCAGCTGAAGGAAAGCTAATAGAATTTATCACCAATAGACCTGTTTTAAAAAAAATTACTAATTCAAGTTCTTAAGACAGAAAGGAAATAATACCAGAAAGAAATTTGGAGCATCAAGAATGAAGGTAGAGCAATATAAATGGTAAATATCTAAATACATATAATAGACATATATTTTATAATTAAAAGCAAAAACTATAATATCTGACAGGGTTTTTGATGTTGTAAGTCTTCTATGCACCACTTCTTCCTCTTGTACCTACTAAAGATCTTTACTTTCTTCAAAGAATTTCTCTTTTTCCTTTCTATGTGTTCCTGGTAGGGCTGCCAATTCAAGACACCTTCCTTCCTAGGTACTAGGGTAGACCAGTGGTCTGTGCTAGGCTGACTGGATTCTCTTTGGCAGGTACCTGAATCTAGAGCAGAGGTTCCCAAGGGCAGAAAATCAATGGATGCCATGTTAGTGGTTGACACCAGGGAGAAATTCTGTAAGTTCTTACCATTGACAATCTAAGTCTTCTTAGCTCCCTGCCATTTCTGAGAAACGATTGTCCACCTCTCTCTTCAGTTCAGTGAATTCATCAGTCTCCTAACAATATCATGACCCTTAAAATCAGTTTATGTGCATATATAAC
Organism: Eidolon dupreanum; assembly: GCA_028627145.1. NCBI lineage: Eukaryota > Metazoa > Chordata > Mammalia > Chiroptera > Pteropodidae > Eidolon > Eidolon dupreanum. The sequence continues at coordinate 53,806,586 of CM053504.1, read as the reverse complement.
CAAAGACACCCAAAAAACACCACCCCCTCCACTCTTGTCCCACCCCTGCCAGAGTGGGAGAAGAGAAGAACTTGTATTTTAAAAGAGAACTCTAGAAGACAAGAAATTTATTCACTTAAATAAATGAGATTCTTACGCTGAAATATCAAGGGTGAAGAAGAGATAAAAGTAGATAGAAATTTGGGCTGAGGGGTAATGTATGTAAATGTAATATACAAGACAATTACAACATAGAGTGGGGAAGGTAAAGGGATCTACAGTGTGGAAAACCTGCTAAGACAATTCAATGGAGAAAGGATCATCTGTTCAACAAATGGTGTTGGGATAATTGGATATAGACATGCAAAAAAAAATTAACCTTCTCCTAAACTTTACACCTTATACAGAAATGAAATCAAAATGGATTATAGCTTTAAGTATAAAATGTAAAACCACAAAACTTTTAGATAAAAATATAGAAAAGAATATTTACAACCTGAAGTTTGGCAAAGAATTCTCAGATATAGCATTGAAAGCATAATCTATAAAATAAATGACTGATAAAATGGACTTCATCAAAATTCAGAACTGTTGCAAAAGACTGTAAAAAGAATGAAAAGATAAGATATTGACATTATTCAAAATTTGCTGATCCACTTATAGGAACACATTTCTTTTTTCCTTTTTATTTCTTGTGACCTCAGGACACATTTTAACTTACCTCCTGAGCAACCATTTCTAGTTTTTTCTTGGCAGTATATAGGTAGACCCCCCAAGGGTTCTCTGTCATTCAGGCCTGCCTTGGGCCATGAGAAATATTTTCCTTTGACTCACAGTTCATGAGAGTGTAGCTAATTTACTCTTTTCATTTGAGTACCTCAGTCTTTCCATCTTAAATAGTTGTCCAATAACTAGAATGAGAATACTACCAAGCGGTTAGCTGATATCTAGATATTGAAAATAAAATTTTATTTTTGTCATGTGTGTAATGTATTTATGGATTATCTGTAGCAAATACTTACTCTCAGGTTTGCTATACCCTAGCTTGCTTGTGGCCTCTTACAGGCATGTTCCAAATAAGGAAAATAACTCTTAAAATTAATCTAAGCAAAAGCACAGGAACATGTCACTGTTGCTGCTGAGAATTCCTTACCTGAAAGATTCCAAATAACTCTGAATTTTTGTTTCTCTACTATTCAGTTATCCTTGCAAAATTTCCTCTCCACAAAGAAATTAAAAGGTAATATGAGTTAATGTGATACTCAACCAGGAGGACTTAAATATGATAGAATTTTTTCTCACCTAGAACAAATGTGCTTTGGGTATCTACTTTATCATAAAAACCCTTCCATAAACTAAAAACTTTCTTTTTGTATTCTAGCCTAAATGATTTATGGTAAAGAGATTTATGGTAAATCTGTACTCTGTGACACAAAAACTGGCCAATTTGTTGAAAAAAATCAGTTAAATCAGTTGTTTTGGCATTACACAGATTCAGATTGATCAATTTTTGAATAGATGAAACTCGTCTGAATGAAGCACATAAATGATTTTTAGTTCTTGGGTGTTTTTAGTCAATAGTAGAGTGTTTTACTCTATTAAATTTAATCCTTCCTCATCTCTTTTTTATACTTTTAGAAATGTCTTTTAGATAATTTTGATGACTCCAACTTACTCTATTTCAAACTATCATCTATACTGTCATTTGATAATTTTTCAAATTTTTAAAATTTGATCATGCTACTGTCCTTCTTAAGGGCCCCTCAGTAGTTTGCTATTATATCTAAGCAGTTCATATTCTTTAGCTGGCCTTTAGAACTACAAATGCTAGTCCCAATCTACCTTATTAGTCCTATTTCCTGTAATATCTTTGCCTCACGCTCTATACTCCATAGGTGCTCCCACCTTTCTCTAAGTATAGAATATTTCAGGTGTTCATGTTTTGCACATCCTGTTCAATTAACCTTATAGTATCCATTCCCCTTCTCACCCTCAATCCCTACCACATGGTGAACTTTTTTGGTCTTCAAATTCCAGTTAAGATGTCACTTTCTTTGTAAAGTAAGTGCTCCAATGGCCCTCTCCTGCCATATTATGTCATATAGTACTTTACATACACTTGTCAAAGGTAGTGAAAGTGTTTGTTTACTTATCTGTTTTGTCCAGTAGAATGTGAGCTCCCTGAGGAGAGGGAATTTTTATTTCCCTATCTCAAATTCTAGCCCAGTGCCTGACATAATAAACAGACAATGTTTGTGGAATGGATTATTGATTGCCTAAAAGAATCACTGAACTTTTAGTGGCTTATTGCTTATTCACAAGAATGAACACCTACTCAGGGACAATCTGGCACATTTATAATTTCATAAATTACTCTTTATAATGGTGTGCGTGCCTGAAAAAAGTTGTGAAACTCTTCTGGTGCAGCTTGTTCCTCTAGTGGGCATTGGAAGAAATTTATAGCTGTAGTTATTAAACATCACTCTTAGAATTCCTAAGCATGACCAAGCATTTGACATTCACAAAATTAAATTTGGTTTGCAGCTCAAAGGATTTAAGCCCAAAACATATTTTAGAATTTTATCTACACAAATAGCCCAATAAGCTCTAACATTTGGATATCATAAAAGTAACTCCTTAGTAGGGCCTTGCCCAAAGTAGGTGTTCAATAAATACTTGTTAAATGAATTTTTTCTTCTGTAGCAAAATTACAGCAGCAAATGGCACCTATGCATGTATTCTCCTGTGTATTTGTGTATGAGCTTGATAACCATAGAATATTATACCTAGGATCTTTGAGCTCATCTTGTTGAACATTCTCAAGTTATAGATGATGATACATCTAGAAAGATGAGAACTTGCTTGAGTTGAACCATGTGAAATTGCTGTTTTAGTAGGTCAAAAATGGTCCAAAATTGACAATTTCATTCATTGCTACCTAAAAAAAAAAGTCGAAGTATACAAATCTTTTTGAAGAAATAATGGTGGAAAACTTCCCTAACCTGGTGAAAGAAATAGTCATAGAAGCTCAGGAAGCACAGAGAGTCCTAAACAAGATGAATCCAAAGAAGCTCACACAGGACACATCACAATTAAAATGCCAAAGCTAAAGACAGAATCTTAAAAGCAGCAAGAGAAAAGTAGTTACCTACGAGAGAGCACCTGTAAGACTGTCAGCTGATTTCTCAACAGAAACTTGTAGGCCAGAAGGATTGGCAGGAAATAGTCAAAGTGATGAAAAGCAAGGACCTACAACCAAGATGACTCTACCCAGCAAAGCTATCGTTTGGAGTCGAAGGACAGATAAAGAGCTTCCCAGACAAGAGAAAGCTAAGGGAGTTCATTACCACCAAACCAGTATTATGAGAAATGTTAGAAGGACTTCTTTAAAAAGAAGTAGAAGAAAAAGAAGATTGAAAATATGAATAAAATGGCAATAACTACATATCTATCACCAATTACTTTCAATGTAAATAGATTAAATGCTCCAATCAAAAGATCGGGTTGGTGAATAAATAAGAAAACAAGACCCCTACATATGATGCTTACAAGAGACTCACTTTAGATTGAAAGACACAGAGACTGAAAATAAAGGGATGGAGAAGATATTTCATAAAAATAGAAACCAACAAAGCTGGGGTAGCAATACTAATACCAACAAAATAGAATTAAAAAAAAGACTCTAACAAGAGACAAAAAAGGACTCAGAAATCCCATTTCTGGGTATTTATCCAAACAAACCCAAAACACTACTTCAAAAGGACATGTGAATCTATATGTTTATCATAGCATTATTTATAATAGCCAAGACATGGAGGCATCCTGGGTGTCCATCAATGGATGAGTAGATAAAGAAAAGGGGATATATATATATACATATGTATATATATAATGAATGAACTGTTATTACTCAGCTATAAAAATAGGAATGAGATCTTGCCATATGCAACAACATGGATGAAACTGGAGATAATTATGCTGAGTGGAGTAAATCAGGGAAAGAAAAATGCCATGTGATTTCACTTACATATGGAATCTAAGGAACAAAATAAATAAACCAATAAAATAGAAACAAACTCATAGATACAGAGAATATTTTGAGGGTTGCCAGATGAGAAGGGTATGGGGGAGGGTGAAAAAGGAGACGAGATTAAGAAATACAAATTGGCAGTTACAAAATAGTCATGGGGAGGTAAGAGATAGCATAAGAAATATAGTCAATAATCTAATAACTATGTATGGTGAGTAATAGATTTATCAGGCAATCACTTCATAAGTCATATAAATGTTTAATCACTATGTTGTACACTGAAACTAATATAATATTGTATGCCAGCTATAATTGAAAAATAAAATTTATTTTAAAATATGAGATGTCTGGGTATCCTTGATCCTTAGAATCTTGAAAAACCTTTGTTCCGGGGGCGGGGGAGAAATGGTGTAGATAATAGAGGCTTTGTTCATCCCTTTGGCAACCAAATTAAGATTGTGAAGGAAACAAGGAGCAAACAGCAAGCAAAGTCATCTGGGATCTAGATGAACAAGCTATGCAACTAGGGAGAAATCTAAGAAATCACCCTGCAACAGCAGAAGGTAGGGCAGGGTGAGCATGAGAGGCTGCCAGGTCCCCAGCGGCTGAATGGGATGGGGGCTGCAGCAGCGGCAGCGGCAGCAGGTAGCTGCAGGCGCCTCTTAAAGGGGCTATGTCTGTCAGTGGACTTTCATGGTGATGAACTTGCTCACTCTGAGCACCAACACTGATTTGGCTGTATGCAGGGGGCACAAGGGACTTACAGGGCGACATTGTTGGAGTGAGGGCCCAGGCGAGACTCTCTCTGTACAGAAGTACCCGCGGTATCCATTGTTCCTCTGTTGAACTCTCCCTTCTCCCAGTGCTTGGACTCAGCACCCCCATAGCCCATGAGGTCATCAAACTGGATAAGGAGGTCTCTCCACCCAGAGTATTCCATGAAAGCCCACCTCCCCCAACTCGTGGCTCCACTGAAGCTACATCCAGGTATAGCCTCAGTGAGTCAGGTGCTCCTTGTTAAGCAGCACCTAGGCTTACACTGGAGATAGCTGGCCTCAGTTTCTGATGTGGCCCTTTGAAGCAACTATAAGCACAGCATCTGTGAATTGCTTGCTGAATCTTAACAGGTGACCTCGGAGAAGCACAGGCTTGGGCTAAATCTGGCCTGCAGCTGAGCCCCTCTCAGGACTGTGCCACTAGACACCTACTTCACAAATCCACACTAATAAGACCAAGAGACTTAGAGCTTTGCTTAGTACATAGAAACAGACAGGGAAAGACAGCCAAAATGAGAAGACAAAGAAGCAGAAGCCATATGAGAGAACAGAACAGAGATCCAGAAATAATAAAGTCAAGTAATCAAACAGATGCAGAGTTCAAAACACTGGATATAAAGATGCTCAATGAACTTTTGGGAAGTGTAGAGAACTTTAACAAAGAGATTAAAAAAAACCTTAAAAATGGAAATGGAAATTATAAAAGGGAACCAGTCAGAAGTGAAGAACACATTATCTGAAATAAGAAGTATATTAAATGGAATAAACAAAGTGAATAAAGAATATCAAATGACCTATATAGAGGATGGGAAAGCCAAGGACACTCAATCAGAATGGCAAGAAAAAAGAAGCCAAGACTATAAAAATAATTTAAGGAGCCTATGGGACTATTAAATTTCAAAATATCCATCTTATTGGTGTACTGAAAGGAAAGCAATGTGTTTAACAGTTATTTGAAGAAATAATGATGAAAAATTTCCCTAACCTGGTGAAGAAAATAGACATACAACCCCAGGAAGCTCAAAGAATCCCCAAAAGCAGGAACCCTAAGAGGTCCAAACCAAGACACATCATAATTAAAATGCCAAAGTTTAAATACAAAGAGAATCTTAAAAGCAGCAAGAGAAAAGCAGATAGTTACCTACAAGGGAGCACCCACAAGACTGGCAGTTGATTTCTCAAAAGAAACTATGCAGGACAGGAGGACTTGGCAAAAAATATTTGACAGGATGAAGTCCCAGGATCTACAACCAAGCATGCTTTATTCAGTAAAACTATCATTTAGAGTTGAAGGACTTATAAAGAGCTTCCCAGACAAAAATAAGCTAAAGGAATTTATCACCACCAAACCAGTATTACAGGAAATGTTGAAGGGATTTCTTTAAGAAGAAAAAAACATGTATCAAAAATAGGAACAAAGAAGAGTAACAATTACATTCCTATCAATAGGTACCTTAAATGGAAAAGAATTAAGTACTCCAACTAAAAGATAGAGCGGATGAATGGATAAGAAAACAAGACCCCTACATATACTGCCTACAAGAGACTCACTTTAGATTAAAAGACACACACACACAGACTAAACGTTAGGGGATGGAAAAAGATATTGCCTTGAGAGACCTAGAAGGTATTTAAGTCAGACAGAGAAAGATAAATACCATATGATTTCACTAATATGCAGAATCTAAGGAATAAAAGGAAAAAAACTAATCAGAAACAGACTCACAAATATAGTGGACAATCTGGTGATGGACAGAAGGGAGGGGTGTTTGGGGGGCTGGGAAAATGAAGGGAAGGGTTAAAGAAGTACAAATTAGTAGCTGATGGATGGTCATGGGGATGGGGAGCACGACATGGGAAATGCAATCAGCATTAATATGTTGGCTAAGTAAAGGGTCAGAGAAGGGAGGGAGCAATTAGGTGGATCATTTTATGAACTATATAGATGTCTAACCAATGTACTGTATACTTGAAACTAATTAAAATACATAAATAAATTTAAAAAGAAACCTTGGCCAAATTTAACAGGTATGTCTGTATTTCAAAGGGTCAGAATTTCTCAATTTACTTCCTAACCATTCTAGATCCTACCTAAAACAAAGAAATGTAACCGAATGTGAGGATTATTTTGTTTACTCTATCCTGTCTTCATGGGATGCTAGACTTATCATGGGACTGCATTTCATTTTCAGAATGAACTTTCAACAGAAAGCATTTTGCTCATGAATGCATGACAGGAGAGGAATGTGCCCTAAGATAATGGTATTTTTACCTAAGAAAGAGTTTTGGCTCAGGGGTTTCTTTGGGAAGTCTCTTCATGGTGTTTTCTACCATGACACATGTGGTCTTGTTGGCAATTTTCTTCATGAACACATACAGTTCAACCCACACCATCCTGTGGATCTTTCTCTCCTTGTTTCTCTTGTTTCTGCAGCCTTTCTGTCAGAGGAAATAGGACATTAGGCTTGTGGCCAGAGAAGTCATCGTGTTCTTAAAGTAGTCAAAGGTTTCTAATCTTAGAATTTGGGACCATGAAGACCCATAGGAAACAAACAATTTCCTAGACAACCAAAGTAAATGTGTTTTTGTTGGTTTTACTTTTAGGTTTGATATTACTTTGGCTCTTACCTTTACCTCAAATATTCATGCAATTATTTCTGCTGTCTGTTTTGCTTTATGTCTACTGAAAAAAATCAATAGTGAAAATGGTTTAAAGATATTAGTCACATAATTCTGATTTTCTTAATGAACATGTTCATTTTTTAATGAACATGGGCAGTCTATGAGATTTATGTTATAGTCACTTAAGTATTATATGGCTGCCTGAATTAGCATGCTTTGTACTACATGTTATCCTTATCTCATATATTGTTTGTGGAAATGTAAATTGTTTGGTTCTACATATGAAATTCTATGATTTCATCCAGAAATTCCATTTTTAGGAATTTACCTTAAAGAAATACTTCCAAAGTTGTACAAAAATAGATGAACAAAGAAGCCTATAGAGATCCAGGATTCCCATTATAAAAGTTTTAAAACAATTTAAATGTTCAATAGAAGATAAATTGGATACATCCATTCAATGGAAAAGAATCATGCAGAATATTATATATATATATATATATATATATACACATATATATATATATAGTTGAAAGATGTTCATTCATTATATATTATTAAGTAAACAAACAATATCATAAAAGCATGTATAACATGCTCTCATTTTTATAAAATAATAGTAAGCATCATAATATATCTGTGTAAGTATATCAGTGAAAAATTTGAAAGATTATATACCAAGCTGTTAACACTAATCTCAAAAGAATAGCATTATGATAGACTCTTAACATTTTACTTAATATATTTCTGTAGTCTTTGAAAACTTTAAGTATTACTGTAATCAGGGAAAAAGAAGCAGTTCTACACATGTGAAATTAGTTACTAAAATTCTCTAAAGCAATTAACAGCAAATCCATATTTAGAAAACAGGTCTAGCACTCTTTGAATTATACAACAATGTCTTTTATTTTATTTTTATTTATTTATTTTTTTAATTCATTAATTTTTTTTTATGGTGACATTGGTTAATGAAATCCAATAAGTTTCAGCTGTACATTTTAACAGTAAGGCATATATATATATTTACATGGTGTGTTTACCTTCCATAGTTAGATTTCTGTCACCACACATTTGACCTCCTTTACTCCATTTATCTCCCTCCTTCCCTCATCCTCTGGTAACCACTAGTTTATTGTCCATGTCCATGAGTCTCTGTCTCATTCATTTGTTGCTTTAGGTTTATATCCCACATATAAGTGGTATCATGTGATTTTCAACTTTTTCTGTATGATTATCTTGAGATCTATCCATGTTGTGGCAAATAGCAGTATTTCATCTTTTCTTATGGCTGAGTAATATATGTACCACAGCTTCTTTAGCCAATCATCTATTGTAGGACACTTCAGTTGCTTCCATGTCCTGGCCACTGTGAATAAGGCTGCTATGAACATCAGTGTGCAAATATCTTTTCAGATGTGGATTTTCAAGTCTTTGGGGTAAATACCCAGTAGAGGGATTGCTGGATCATATGGTAGAACAGTTCTTACTTAGTTTTTTGAGGAACCTCCATATTGTTTTCCATAGTGGCTGTACCAATTTGCAGACCCACCGGCAGTGTATGAGTGTTCCTTTTTCTCCACATCATCTCCATCATTTGTTATTACTTGTCCTGTTGATTATAGCTATTCTAATGGGTGTGAGATGGTGTCTCATTGTGGTTTTGATTTGCATTTTCCTAATAGCTAGCGATGTTGAGCATCTTTTCATATATTTGTTGGCTATTTGTGTGTTCTCTAGGGAGAAGTGTCTGTTCAGGTCCTCTTCCCATCTTTTGATTCGATCATTTGTTTTTTTGTTGTTATTGAGTTGTATGAGTTCTTTGTATATTTTGGATATTAGGCCCTTATTGGAGGCATTGCTCGCAAATATATTTTCCTATTTGGATGGTTATCTCTTTATCTTGCTGATGGTTTCTTTTGCCCATAATGTCTTTTAAAAAGAAGTACAGATTTTGAGAAAATAAAATGCAAACGTATTTAGTTATAAATGTGTTAATGTTTCTTCTTTTCAAAAAGTGGCTCATCATTATAATAACATGAGTAACAACATCACAAATTGTGATAATTGTTTTCAACTTGAATGTTATTTAAGAGATAATTAACATTAATTGTTCTCATTCTCAGAAGAGAAACTTAAAGCCAAGAGATTTGTGGAATACTCTATAATGCATTAGTAGTAGAGCTAGAACTTGAGCCCTGGTTTTGGGATTCTCAGTCTATGACTTCTTCACTTTGCCAAATTGCTTCCTACAAGTTAATGTGCACTTATTAAATGTCCATCACAGGGCTAGGTACTTCTGCCAAAGATATACTAGGCATAGTCCACATCCTTGAAAAATAAAATAAAATGTGCCAATAAAATGTTCATTTAGAGATTTCAGCATAGATACAATTAAGTTGAGAAAGCCTAATGAACTAAGCCTCAAGTTTTGATCAAATTCTTTGTCCTTAAATTACAAATGATGCATATGAGAACTTCTTTTTCTTATCCTAATTAAAGATTCCAAGGTCCATACCAATAAATAAAGTATCACAATCTTCTCAAAGGGAAGGATTATTATATCTATTAGGAAATGAAGGTAAAGAGACATTAAGTGGTTTGTTCCTTAGTCACCCAGAATAAGAATAATTCAAAGATGCCTTAGTTCTGGGTGATTCCCAGAAAATCACACATTTCATGGATCCAGATTACCTTTGGACCAATCCTGTACATATCTGAAAAGTGAATAGATCATTGCACTTTATTTTAGGTTATGGCAACCACAAATCTGGCAGAACCTGACTTGTCTGAGCAGAGTCCACCAAACTATGCCTTCTAACCTAGGTTTACTCCACCAGAACTGGGGAACCATTTATTATTCTGTGGGTGAGGTTGCATGCATCAACAGCCAAGTCAATAGCAGATGAATGGAAACCACAAAATTAAAGGTGTTGTTGGCACTAATACCCAAACTAAAAGTGCTGATCCAGGAATGACAATCTCTAAACATTTTCAGACAAGTTAGGAACACAAGTAAGACCAGCTCTGGGCAGATCCCATTCATGTGACTGACAACAAGAGTTTAGTAAGAATTTACTTTGGCAATGAGGCTGCATCTTTCCCTTTGTGCTCTGGCTATGTTTTATGCAAATTTTAAGATACAAAGTCATTTTTATTCCAGGTTTATTTTCTTAGTCATCATCAGACTCTGCCTCCCTTAACTGGTTACCTTCATTGTAGTAAAAAATAGATAAGTCTCTAATCCCCTTGTATACTTTTAAAACATTCTGATTGAGTGGAAATGCAGATTTTTTTCCCCATAGTCCTTCAGGCTTTCAGGATGCATTAGTTCAGATCCATTAAGAAATAGATTTATTGGGGGAGCAAGCAGGAGAAGGTGGGGTAGGGTCTTTGGATCATGAAGGGAAGGAAGGGCAGAAAATTGGGTAGGAGAGGTCTCAGATTTCAGTGCAGTGCCAAGAAAGATATGGCCAGGTTGATGGGAAATCCCAGAATCATAGTCACTGAGAAATCCAGCATATTGCCAGAATGTGCCTGCTTTGGTACCTCTGTTGTGCTCTGTCATTGGCTGAGAGCAGTCCATGGGAAGTGTGGCCTTGGGGCAAATACAGTGATGGGTCCAGAGAGACAGGATCTGAGGTTGTCAGTCAATTATGCTCTTATAACAAGAGGTCTGAGAGGAGCATTTTCGTAAATGCTACATCTATCTCTTACATCACACAGATCTACTTCTTCACATAGGTCTGGGGAACACCTCCCCTTGGGTTCCTCTTTCTGGGGGAAAGTAAAAAGAGGGGTAGTAGTAGTACTATGTCTGGCACAATAGCCATGATCAGGAATACTGCTTGGTTGAGCTTGGTCTATAATCATTCTCTAAGATGGCTTCTGCAAGGGCCAGATCAGAGAATTAAATAAAGACTTGCTGGTAGCCATCATCTTTGTCTCCTTTAGATCTTTAATGGCAGTACTAATTAATCTCCACATCACCCCCAGGATGCAAAATACATCTTTTTCAGCTTATGCTTGGCTGTGAGGTAGAACAATTTCAAAGATTTCTATTTGGCTTTCCCTGCTATGATATAGCTCTTATTTCATAGGCCAAGGACCCAAGCAGAGTGGTGGTATTCCAACTGTCAAGTTGCTGCTGTGGGTCTCATAGGAATCATTATAGAATATACCTTCTATGGTATTTAGTTGAGGGGTTCAGGATTTGAAAATTGGCTCAGGTCTGGAAACTGAGCAAAGGATCATGACTTTTTATAGGCATTGCTACAAACCTCTTGCTCTCCCATTCTTGCCCCCTCTCGCACCCTTTTTAAAGATGTTAAGTAGAACACTTACTAGGCACCCTTCTATTTTTGTTCCTAGGAAAATCATGCTCTATCAACCATCCCCACAACTCCCTGTGGGTGGAACCTCTTGGCTACTCTGATCATGCAGATCATTAAGGTAATTGCAACCTCCTGACTTCTGTCAGTTAAGTACTGCCACCTGGCCTCTATACTTTTGTAACTCTAACATCATGAATATTAATGAGCCCAGCTCTGTGATGGTCTCTCCTGCCATCTTTCCTGGCCTGTAGAGGAGCCATCACCACATTTTTTAGTGATGCTGCTGCCCATCTTAGTACATTCCTGATGGCTGTGGGGAAAGACTCTGTCTGCTCTTGCCTGACCTTGAGAGTGAGCGACTCCTTAAATTTTGCCCAAGCGCATTTCTCTTGCTTCACTCTCATCTTGGCCTTATCCACTTCCCTCAGCCTCTTTATTTTTATCTCTAGCATCTGTCAGAGCAACTCAGGCATTTCCACTTTGTTGAATGTTGGTCATCGCTGTTATCAGACTTCTCAGAACAATCCTAGCAGTGATTTTTCCCCATACTCTGAGGTCCTTGCCAGCTTTTAAATCCTGCGTCCCAAGAAAAGTACCTTCAAGTCAATGAATTCTTGCTTACCCAGCCAGTCTTATATTCTGGCTCCTTCATCAAGCACCTTTAAAATCCAATCCAATCAACTGTAAAACACAAATATGTCTAACTCCGTGAAGATGAGAAATCATTAACAGCTAGGCTGCAATGTACATGCTAGCTAATTCTTATAGCTTCTTTAGTGTAGTATCTCTTTTATCAGGCCAAGCGGGTCCTCATCTCGGTAGCCAAGAGTAGAGGAGAGGGCATCTCCTGAAGTGGCAGCTGTTTCTTTGTCAGGGACAGGCCTCTGCTACATTTTCTAGCACAGTGGAAGTGCTTCCTCTGACTAGGGATGGGTAGGACATTTCATCAAGCTCTGAGGGTTCAGTGGAACCTGCACAGTCAATATCTTCGGGGAACATCCATCCACATGTTCCCATCCCATTTTTTCTGAGTCTAAGTTTTCTCCATTGAGTGTCCTCACCTTAGCATAACAGACCTGCCTTGGCTGACATTCAAATATCACTAAAACTCTGCATCTTTGACTATCAGATCTGCAGCTTGTTGCTCCCCTTTCTTCTTTTCCACTGCAAGAAATAAAGCCTCTTTATAAAAGCAACCAAAGAGGCCCCTTTAGCTCCTTGTCAATAGCCCTCAGTTTCTCATTATCCCTCTGCAGGGTACTGATATAACTGAGCAATGACCTGCCAACTCTATTATCTTTGTAGTCATTTTGTTGTCTTTTGAATGACTGAATGATTGGACCTGTGCCAATGACCCTTCCATGGAGACATTTCCCCAGGTCATTGCTGGTGAAATCTTTAACAAGTGAGCCCTCACCTTGTGTCAGGGACTTTCTGTGCCTCACCTACCACATAGGACTGCACCCTTTTAAACCACTGTTTAAGGAGAGAGTTCATCTTCCTGACTGTTTTCTCAGACCACTCTCTGTACCAGTTGTGTTAGTTTGGATCCATTCAAGGCTAATGCCAAGGTGAGATAGACATTAAAGAGTCATTTATTTGGGGAGGGAGCAGGAGGAAGCAGGAAGAGTGTCCAGGCTGTCATTGTAAAAGGGAAGATGGAGGAATGGAGGATTGGGTAGGAGAGGTCTCAGACTTCAGAGTGGTACCTAGAAAGATATAGCCAGGTTGATGAGAAGTCCTGGAATCACAGCCAATAAGGAGTCCAACATATTACCAGAATAGGCCTGCCTTAGTACTTCTGCTGTGCCCCATCATTGCCTAAGGGCAGTTCATGGGAAGCACGGTCTCTGGAGAAAATGCAGTGGTGGATTCAGAGAGACAGAATTTGAGGCTGCCGGTCAATTAAGCTCTCACAACAGGAGGTCTGAGAAGAGCATTGTCATGACTGTGACACATTGTACCCTAGCTGTTAATAATTTCTCATCTTCACTGGGTTAGACATATTTGTGTTTTACAGTTGAAAACAGCTGAGAGGAAAGACTAAGTAGGTACTTCTGGGATAGTTATTTTAGTATCATTCAGATGAACACTTTCCAGTTTTTAGTTTTAAAGAAGGCAAAGGAAATAAATATATCTAAACAGTTTACATCATAGTTAAGTGGAATATCTAACCCAGGTTAGATAATTCAGACCAAAAACTTCAATTCTCTCCAATTTCATAGCAGCTTTTGGGGCTTGACATATATGGGTGTCATTTTGCAGACAGATATGTTATATAACAGAATGTTTCAACTCATTCAGACAGTCTCACTATCAATTATCCAATATTATCGTGGGATTTTGGACCTACTGAGGGGACTACCAGAGGCAAAATCATGCCCCCTGGTCTGCAATGCAGTGCAATTGCTACAGGCAGAGTACTTAGTGATTCCTGCATCATACAAGTGTTTTTATCCTCTAAATAGCTATTTGCTCTGTTTTTTTTTTTTTTTTTTTTTTTTTTTGCCTATGTTTTCTATCTCTCTTTACTCACCTAAGTGGTATTATTAGAGTCTAGACAGCATCCAAAAAAGTTTAGTAATTATCAATGAGATTGGTAATATGAATGTTATTTGTTTTTTGGCAATCCAGGGGGTTTCTTTGGCTCATGTTGAGTATCTTTAGCCCGTGATCTGTTAGGTAACTTTCTTATACTGCTGGAGTATGTGTTTTTTCCCTTATTATCTTAATAGGTCATTATTTTTCTCATGTCTCTTCAAGTTCATTTCCTCTGTTGGTATCTCTGTTTTCTCTATCTTTTGGTATTTTGGGAGTAGTGATACATGTTGGTTAGAAAAAATAAGAATGGTGGAGCACAGTTTTACATATATCCATTGTCCTTTTGGGACTCCTTTGCTCTTATTGTATTATAAGGAGAAATTCCCCAGATTCCTATGACCAAGCTCAGTCAGATAACATGGTTCCTATTCATCTCCAAAGACATATTGGAGATAAGGCAGAGAAAGGAGAGATTACAACTTTAATGACCCCTGTTCAGGGCTGTAGAAATTTTTGCTTGAGTCAGAACAGAAAATTATGTGCTAAAGTCAGCAGTTAGAATATGCAGGTAAGCTGATAAGTACTATGAAGCTTGAGTTTTCAAACTGTAACAGATAGGACTATAGACTATATGTGGTTTTTGAAGAGTATTTATCTTCTGTGATATAACTAAGACTCTCCCACCCTTTCTGTGATTTGACAGTGTATTCGTAAAACACTCTAATGTACTTTCTTCCATACTCCTTTTTCTTGATTACTCAATTCATATGGTGTAAGCAAGTAGGCATACTGAAAAAAGCTAAGTCAAAAGAAGTTGAGAAGACTGCGATAAATAATTAATCAACTTAACTTTCTAAGAGGGTTTTGGCTCTCAGATGGTTTCATTTCATGAGACTCTCTGTTCTACAATTCCTTTCTCCTCCTCCCATCCCACCAAAGAAATACAACTTAATCCACACCCACCTCCAAAATAACAAAAACATAAAAAGCAAATAAATTTCCTGTAGAGGCTTTCTGCTTTTGAAATGGGAAGAGCAATTGTAACATTTTTGCGTTATGGGAGAAAAGTGCTAATAAGGATAACAGTTGTGGAAAGAAGTCTGACTGTCAGCAGTTAAGAAAAGAGGGTGATAACTGTGATCAAAGAAGCTTTGATTTAGGAGCTACGTTATTTTTATATCCAAAGAATTATTGTGATCTCCATCGCTCTGAATGGATCCATTTATAATTTTTTGTTTTCTCTTCTTCCCTCTCCCTCTCTACTCATTTACTATTGAAGCAATCCTGTTTAAGGAATATTTCCTTTTCCTAAAGGAAGCCTAATAGAACAAATCAAGTCATTAACTCTTAAATACCAGCATTTGGAATAAGTTTTTCTTTATAAAATTATTCAGATCCAAAGGGAGGAAAACAAGTCAGCAGAAGATATTCAATTTCAGCAGCTGAAGAAATATCCAGATATGGGCATATTCCTGTAGTCACAAAAGGGCTAGGAATAAAACTTTCTTGAGTTTTTATAGTTTTTTTTTGTTTTTTTGTTTTTTTTGCATATAGAAAGTCATCTAAGCCTAACAGTAGATTATAAGATAAGTGCTTTAAGTATTATTAGCCTATCGTACACACAATGGGCTTGGAGAAGTTAAATAATTTGTCCAAGGCCACAAGACCACTATGGAAGTGGTAGGGCTAGAATGGGCTTCAAAGTCCATAATTTTCCCATTGTACTTCTCAGTATTAAAATATAGTGGCACACACACATACACACACACACACACACACACACACATGCACCATTAGAACCATGTATGACCCATTATGATTGTTTCTTATGGACAAGCTTTTGGATTTAAAAGTAAGCTACTATCTGAGGAGAAAATACCAATCATGAGCTGAGAGAATGTCTCAAACTAGACTTGGGAAGGAAAGACAAAATAATCTTTAACAAAGTTGATACTTTTTCTTTAAAACACCTTCATCACTTGGCTTTCCTAATTTTTGTGCCTCATCAGTTACCATTTCTGTTTATTATATTGATTCCTACCCTTCTTTCCAAACTGTTAATGTTAAAATGACCCAGAACACCATTTTTGGACCTCTTTTTTTTATCTATACACAGTCTCTCTTTCTATTTTATTTATTCCCAGAGCTTTAAATAACAAATCTATGAATATATAGTGACAAAAGGAGATTAGATTTAGGGTGGTAAGTGTGTAGTGTAATATACAAATGTTATATTATAATGTTGTACACCTGAAACTTATGTAATGTTATTAACCAATGTTACCCTCAATAAATTTAATTTAAAAAATAATGAATCTATAATGATGACTGTAAATATTAATCTCCTGCTTGGACCTTTTTCTTGAACTTTAGACTCATATATCCAACCTTTTTGTTATCTTCATTTGAGTATCCAACAGATATCTCAGACCTAATATGTTCAATGTTGAATTCCTGATCTCTACCTTTCCATGCTCCACACACCCACAGTCTTTCCCATTTTAATTGATAATTCAGGAGAAAAATTTTGTCTTTGGATCGCAAGTGAATCTCCTGTGGGCAGCATATAGTTGGTCACTTTTTCTTTTTTTAAAATTTATTCTGCCAGTCTCTATCTTTTAATTGGCAAGTTTAATCCACTTATATTTAAAGTGACTACTAATAGAGAACTACTTCTGCCATTTTTCTATTTGTTTTCTATACATCATATCTTTTTTGTTTCTGAGTTCCTCTTATACTGCCTTCATTTGTGTGTGATTAATTTTTTTCTAGTGTATTGTTTTGATTCTCTTTTCATTTCCCCTTATGTATAGACTTTTAGTTATTTTTACATTGGTTACTCTGGGAATTAAAATGAACAGTCGTACATTTATAGCAATCTAGTTTGAATTGATAACGACTTAGCTTCAATACCATACAAAACTCTGCTCCTATATAGTGCCACCTCTTTATGTTATTGTCACAAATTACATTTTTATAATTGTTTACCTATTAACATTGATTCGTAATTATTTTTTATGTATTGGCTTTTAAATTATATAAGAAACAAAAAGAGGAGTTACAAACCAAAATAAAATAATATTTCCTTTTGCATTTACCTATGTAGTTATCTTTACTAGAGTTCTTTATTTCTTCATATGACTTTAAGTTGCTGTCTAATGTACTTTCATTTTAGTCTGAAAGGTTTCTTTTCGCATTTTTTGTAGGGCAGGTCTACTAGCAACAAACTTCTTTAGCTTTTGTTTATCTGTGAATGACTTAATTTCTCCTTCATTTCTGAAAGATAGTTTTGCTGGATATAGAATTCTTGGTTGACCATTATTTGCCCCTCAGCTCTTTAAAAAGTCATCCCAATGCCTCTGGCCTCCATGGTTTCTAATGAGAAATTAACTGTTAATCTTTTTAAGAATCTCTTGTCAATGAATGAACAGGACAAACAAACAGAGACTCATGAACATGTACAATAGACTAGTTCTTACTAGAGGGTGGGGGCAGGGGAAAAAGAGAGGTAGATGGGATAAAAGGAGTCAAATATGACGTGACAGAAAGAAATCTAACTATGGGAGGTGAACACACAGTGTAAATATATATATGCCTTACTGTTGAAATGTATAGCTGAAGCTTATTGAATTTCTTTAACCAACGTCACCATAAAAAATAAATTAATTAATTAAAAAAAGAATCTCTTGTATGTTACAAGTTATTTCTCTCTCGCTGCTTTCAAGATTCCATTCCTATGACTTTCAACTGTTTGATTACAATGTATCTAGGCATGGATCCATCCTATATGTAAAAATTTTCATACTTGGAGTTTGTTGAGCCTCATCAATGTGAAGATTCATTTTTTTAAATCAAATTTGGAAGCTTTCAGCCATTTAGATCTTTAAATGCTTTTTTCTGCTCTCCTCTCTCTTCTTCTGGAACTCACAATGTGTATATGGTGGCATGCTCAATGGTGTCCCACAGGTCTCTGAAGCTGTGTATTGCTCTGTATTACTGTTTTTTTTGTTTGTTTGTTCCATATGCTCTTTATTTTTTTCCTGCCTTATTTTGAATTCACTCCATATTTTTTTAAATTCCATTTTATATTCATTTTGCTCTATTCTGTTTTATTTTTAGTGTTTTCTTTAATGTTTCCAAAATGCATCTTTATGACAGTCTACCTTCAAGATATATTTCACTATCTTACATATAATGCAATATGCTTATAATGGTATAATTCTATTTTTTTCTATTGTCCTTTGTGCTATTGTTGTCATACATATTTACTTTTACATATGATACATACCACAAATACATGGTTATTATTTTTGTTTCAGTTAAATTGTTTTTAAAATAATTAATAAAAGAGAAAACATCCTTTCTACTGACCATTTTTGATATTCTTCATTCCTTTGTTTAGATACAAGTTTTTATCAGATATTATTTTGCTTTGGCTTTAACGTTTCTTATAGTGCAAATCTTCTGAATATGAATTATTTCAGCTTTTGTTTGAAAAACTCTATTTCACCTTCATTTTTGCTAGACAAAAATGCTGGAAATAGAATGTATATGCTAGACATATTTTTTTGCTGGAAATAGAAGACATATTTGACAGTTTTCTTCTTTTGTCAGTTTAAAGTTTAATGGTGACATTTTATTTTATCTTCTGGTCAAGATATCTGCTTCTATTCTTATCTTTATTCATCTGTATGTAATTTGCCCTTTCTTCTCTGATGGCTTTTATTATTTTCTCTTAATCATTTATCGTTAGCTATTTAATTATGATGTGTCTTGGAGTAGTTTTATTTATGTTAATTTTGTTTAATATTCATTGAGCCTCTTGAGTATGTAAGCCTAGCATTCTCATCAAATTTTGGCCATAATTACTTCAAATATTTTTTCTATAATCTCAAACCCTTGTCCTTCTGGGACTTTAATTACACATATTTTAGACCACTCAATATTGACACAGACCTTAATAAAGCTCTGTTCATTTTTTTTAAGCCTTTCTTTTTTCTGTAATTCAGTTTGAATAGTTCCTATTGCTGTATCTTCAAGTTTATTGATCTTTTTTTCTATAGTGTCTATTCCACTCTTAATTCCACCCAGTGAAATTTTCATTTTAGCGTGTGTGTTTTTCTTCTTTATTTGTTTTTATTTTATTCTTTTTCTTTACTCATTAGGGTTATTTTAAATTTGTTTTGATTTATTCATTTTCTTACCTCATAAGTTCCTGCTTTCCTTTAAATACTTTCACATATTTATAATAGCTGTTTAAAATTTCTCATCTGCTAATTCTGTCCTCTCTAGGTCTATTGCAATTGATTTTTTTTTTTTTTTTTTTTTTTTGGTTATGGGTTACATTTTCTTGATTCTTGGCATGTCTAGTAATCTTTGACAGGATGTAGAATGTTGTAATTTTGACATTGTGACATGCTATATTTTGTTATATTCTTTAAAAACGATTTTGGGCATTGTTCAGGTAATCACTTAGGTTACTTACATGTTACTGGGATCTTTTTTTGAGAATTCTTTGTAAGTTTTGTTCAGGTGAGTTTAGAAAATGCTTTATTCTAAGCCTAGTTTAGTTCTGCTATTAATGCATGACCTTTCTGGCATTTCTACTGAATTTTCAGATATTTAACAAAGATTTTCCACTTTGATAGTCAGAAGACAAATTTTTGCCAGTCCTTTTTGAGTTCCGAGACTTTTTCACTTTATTCTTTTCTCATAATTCTTTGCCTTGCTTGATGGCATTTAACTATAGCCATATATGACTTGGTATTCAGCAACAGGCTTAAGGGTACCCCTATGTATATTTCTGTAGGTCTTTCTGTACACGGACCTTGTATACAGACTCCTTTTTGGTACTCTGTCCCTCCGTTTCCTTGAATTCTGATTCTATCTCAATTCAGAAAGACTGCTATGTTTTGCTTGGGGTCCTGCTCTCCATACCAGTCAAAATTGTCTCTAAAAAGAAATCCAGGATGATTATAGGGCTGTCCTCATTTGTTTCCCTTTTCTTGCAGATCACAGTCTTGTATTGTCTGATGTCCAATAATTGAAAATATCTACTTCATATATTTTGTTTAGATTATGGTAGGGTAAATCTGGTCTCAGTTACTTCATCATATTTTGAAGTAAAAGTCAACTATTAGACTCTTAGATACTCTTTTCTAAGATCAAATAATATTTTCAAGGGGAAAATATAACATGATGGTTAAAAGTATGCACTTAGGATTCTAGCAGTCAGAGTCTTGGTTAAAATACTTACTAAGCAAATAACTTTGAGCAAATGAGACAACTCTAAGTCTCACTTCCTCAACTATAACATAATATTATCTACTAATGTAATTGTTCCAAGGATTTAATTAGGTAATAGATATCATGAGCTTAGCACAATACTTGTCACATGTAAAATGCTCAAAAACATTATTAACATTATTATTATTGTTTTCATGTTAAATTTATTAAAAACCATTTATATTAATTTCCTATTGCTGCTGGGACAACTTACCACTAATTTAGTGACTTAAAACCACATAAATTTATCATCTTATAGTTCTGGAGTTCAGAACTTTGAAATGAGTTTCAGTGGACAAAAATAAAGATATTGTCAGGATTGCATTCTTCTGGAGGCTTTAGCGGACAATTCATTTCTTTGCCTTTTCCAGTTTTTAGAGGCTCCCCACACTTCTTGGCTTGTGTTTACCGTCTATCTTCAAAGTCAGCAATAGAAGTTTGAGTGCTATCACAACACCCCAATATTATTTCTGTTGTCACATTTTCTCTGACTCTGACTCTCTTGCTTCCCTTTTTCACATACAAGGGCCCTTGCTATTACCTAGGGCCCAATCAGATAATCCAGAATGATCTCCCCATCTCAAGTTCCTTAACTTAATTATATCTGCAAAGTTTCTTTTTCCACATACAGTAAAAATTTTAGGTTCTGGGGATAAGGATGTGAACATGTTTGGGAGCCTTAATTCTTCTTACCATAGTCCTATTAGTGGTCCTTAAAGGTTCTCAATTTGTAAAATACATTCACCCTACCCCAAGAACCCTAAAGGTATGAACTCTTTATAGCATTAACTCAAGTCTAACACCTTATCTAAATCTCATCACCTCCAAAGTCTCAAATCTGATTATTTAAATTTACTTAACCAGGACTGGATGGCATTCTGAATATGATCCATCCTAAAGAAAAATTTCCCTCCAATTGTGTTTCTATGAAACTAGTAAACAATTTATCTGCTTTCAAAATTGTGATAGGCATAGGGTAACAGAGAAACAGGAATATAAATGTTCCCTTGTTTAAAGGGTGAAAAAGGGGGGATAAAAGAGTCACAGGTCCCAAACAATTTTAAAATCCAGCCAGGCAAACATCAGGTTTTAAGGCCTAGGAATAATCCTCTTGAGAGCACAGCTCTGCCACTGGGCTCATGTCTATGCCCTCTGGGCTTGCATCTCTACCCTTGGGAACTATCTTTCCTTTTTCTTGAAAGGTAACACATATTACAGCTAAGTAGTTTTTTTGACATGACAGTTTTCTTTAATTTTCACACTCTTTTTGTTCCTTTCAGTCTAAGCTGGCAGTGTATCTGTTGGTACAGCATTCTCAAGAAACTTGTGGGTCTCCCATATATGTCATGAGATTTACTCCATTATATAAGAAGCCCCCCCCCCCCCCCACAGCTCCTTTTTAGATAACCTCATTTCTATTCCTGGCTCCTGCTGAGATAGCTCAAGGGATTCATAAATCACATGCCTAATCTCTTCAAAGATCCCTTTGAGCAACACTATACTGATATTTTTATCCATCCAAGACACTAGCCAAAGTTTTTCTAGCCATACCCTTTCTTTCCAGATTTCTTTCCAGAGCACAGGTTCCTAATTTTAGCATCTTTTGCAACCTTGATAGACTGAGAATTTCCTGAGTCATCAAGTCCTAGTTCTTTTTTGCTTAACTGATCTTCTCTCAATCTATTTCTCTCTCTCTCTCTCTTTCTTTTTCTTTCTTTCTTTCTTTCTTTCTTTCTTTCTTTCTTTCTTTCTTTCTTTCTTTCTCTCTCTCTCTCTCTCTCTCTCTCTCTCTCTCTCTCTCTCTCTCTCTCTTTCTCTCTCTCTCTTTCTCTCTCTTCCTTTCTTTTTTTTCCCCCTTTGGCATACATTGTTGCAGCAGAAAGAAAACAGGCTGCCCCTTCAAAACTTTGCTTCAAAATCTCTTTAGCTAAATCTTCGAGCTTATAATTTTTAACTTGGAATTAGCTTTCCACATAACTGCAGGACAAAATTCACTTAAGCTTCCTGACACTATATAGCAAGAATCCTCTTTCTTCTAGTTTCCAGTAACATGTTTCTCTTTTTTTTTTTTCTGAGCCCTCACTAGCAGAGTCCTTTGCATACCTATTTCTACTAATAGCCTGTTTAAGGCAATCTAGACTTTTTCTACTCTCAAAATTCTTCCGGCCTCTAGCCATTACCTAATTCCAAAGCCATGTCCATGTTTTTAGTTATTTGTTAGAACAGTACCCAACTTCTGGTACCAAAACTTGTGTCAATTTCCATTGTAACAAATTACAACAAATGGTGTTGTATAAATTACAACTAATTTAGTGGATTAAAACAACACAAATGTATAATCTTATACTTCTGGAGGTCAGGAGTCCAAAATGTGTTTCACTGGGCTAAAATAAAGGTTTCATCAGGATTACATTCATTCTGGAGATTCTAGCCTTTTCTAGCCAATGTTCCTGGACTCCTGTTTGCCTTCCATGTTCAAAACCAGCAATCGTAAGTTGAGTCGTCATATCACTCCAACTCTCTTTCTGTCATCACATCTCTGATTCTGATTCTTTTGCCTCCATCTTCCATTTATAAGAACTTTTGTAATTACATTGGTTCTTCCCAGATAATCCAGAATAATCACCCCATCTTAAGATCCTTAACTTAATCACTTCTATAAAGTCTCTTTTTTTTTTTGTAATGTAAGGTAACAAATTCAAAAGTTTTATGGATTAGAATATGGAAATCTTGTGGGGGAGATTATTCAGCTTACCACATCATTGTATTAAGCATTGTTTTATACAGTGGTGTACATTACCCTACTTCCTTTCCTGCCATTAAATCACCCAATGAATTACTATACACAAAGATTATTTTTAACAGAATGGTTACACATGGACAAAAAGAACAGTTATTTTTCTTTAAAAATAATTTACTTCTCTGAATTTCTGTTTTCTTATAAGGTAAAATAACTAGGAAGTCTCTTAGATCCTTCTGTCTCTAAAATTTAACATACCTAATGTACCCTGCAATTTGATTAAATCAAAATATGAACTGTGTTCATTGTGAAGTAGATTCAAGGCTTATGATTCAGAGCTTTCTGTAAGTTTTTAAGGTCAGATCTTTGGATAAAAGACCTGCACTCTGCTTTTTCCACCAGAAAAGAAATATACCAATCTAATTATATATGAAGTAATATAACCTAAGCAGAACAAAACAGGCAATTGGGGAAAGGCCTAAGAATCAGAGTAAGGATGAGAAAAGAGACAAAAGGCTGGCACAAGCTCAGTACCTGGGAGAGATACCTCCTAGCAGTTTTCCAAAGGGATCAACCAAGGTGCAGGTAAAAGCCCCATCATCAAACACTTGCAAAGTCCTTCCCTGAGGTTATGCAATGGAAAAACAGACAGACAATGACTCAACCTTAGCTGTGTGCGGGAGCCACTGAAACAAACTGTCAAAGGGGAAAAGGTGGATTGCGACAGCTTCCACCAATGGTACTAAGGCAATATACAAATAACGTGTAGAGTGGAGGCAGACATTTTAGTCAAAAACATTGTCAGTGATTAAGTAAGTGCCTGCAGGACAGGGTGTGGGGATTCAAGCCCTGTGCCCCCAATAGAGGGTCCTTGGCTCTGCACAAGAAAGAATTCAAGAGCAAGCCAGAGTTAGAGACAGGAAAATTTATTAGAGAAGAAATAATATTCCACAGACAGAGATGTGATCTCTTCTCAATGTCAGAGAATGAGACCCTGAATATTTGAGAAATTGGGTTTATATCTGTTTTCTTTTCATGGTATGAGTATGCAGTGTTAAAGGCAAGGGGGAATAGTTGCCAGCAGTCTTAACAGGAGTCTTCCTATAGGTTCCCAGTGGTCTGTCTGTATGCCGATCAACCAAGTTCCCATGTCTAGCAGCATGTAGCAGGCTCTGAATGTAACCTGTTTAATATTTAGTCAATTTATGTAGTTCTTATGCCTCCTTTCTATATTATTACTAAACAGCATGTGGGTCTGATTGACTGAAAAGTTGTGGGTGAAGATGACTTCCCTACTGGGACTTTGTCCACTCTCCAGGTACCACACTGAGAAACAGAGTTCGTTGTGGCAAGGGGGCCAGCAAAATCTTCATTCTTGATCTGATCCATCATCTGAGATATTTTTTACCATGCCCCTGGCTTAAAGCTGATAGTGGGCAGTAGGTTACATGTTGAAATAAGCAGGGAGCATGCCAGCCACACTTCATACTGAGTTTCATGAAGAGGTCAAATTCATTTTGCCAGAGTTCTGTCAGAAACCATGAGGGAACATAGAGAGCAGAGCAAAGCATTGGGATTATTAGAAATGGGACCAATTGTTTAGCTAGAATAATTGGAACAGCATTGTTGAGGACAAATTTCCACGTAGAAGAATAGGAAAACCTCTCACTTTCATAATAAAGAGAGAAGTAGTTACAGAGAAATATTTTTGATGTTTATTTCTAATGTAAGATTATAGAAAATTCTCCTTATCAACTTTCTGGTAGGTATGCCACACACTGTGTCAAATTCCCAACATGTGACTAAAATAATTTTCTTTCAAGTGATTCTAATTTTTAGCATGTAGGCACTG
The DNA here is from genome assembly GCA_028627145.1 of Eidolon dupreanum. Lineage (NCBI taxonomy): Eukaryota > Metazoa > Chordata > Mammalia > Chiroptera > Pteropodidae > Eidolon > Eidolon dupreanum. The sequence goes on along the minus strand of CM053504.1, from coordinate 53,781,430 downwards.
AGATCAGTAAGCTGTCTGGGCTTTAAGTTCACTGAAGAATTTTGTGAAAAAAATTAGTAAAATCATTTGTAAGTCTGGATTGTTCCAATAGTTTGACCCAAATAGAATACCTGCTATGTCTGACAGAGATATTTAAAATGTCCTTTGATGTGAGAAAGATGGAAACAATACCAGTGATATAAACTAATGTCCAGATTCTCAAGCAAAGAATGGGCCTCCTCTGGCTTGCTTATTGACAGAATAACAGGTTTCTTTTGGTTGGTTCTACTTTTGTAACTGGTTGTTTCTATATTTCATTCTTAGACTAGAGTTGGGTAGAATACATGTTTAGAGGCTTCCCCAATTTATGAGTATAATTGTAAGGAAGAACCTATTTTCTTTTCTAGAATTGAAAATCCCATGCAGAGGAGCTAGTGATGCAAAGTAGAGGGGATCATAGGAAAATCTTTCTGCCTTTCTAGTCGCATTAGCAGTAGTAGAAAAATCAAGCTTCTGGCTTGGCTGTGTGAGTGAACTGGTTTGCAGTAGTAGTTGTAACAAGACTAAATCTACAAGGTAGCAATGGCAGCAATGCTGGAGGTGATGGTGGTTGCCCCAAGATTGAGTTCCTGGGAGTAGATGTGCAAGTCATACTGTTTAGTGTTCTTTGGCAACCTCAGAGACTGCTTCACTGAATAAGTTTTGGTAGCATGATTTGGGGTTTCATTCCTCACTATATAGTTCAAGGATTGGCTTTCCAACCCTTCTATTTATTTTGTAAGCTGCCTAATGCCCCTCTAATGGGTTCTTTTGCTTGGGTTCTGCTAGACTTTGGTTTGCTGCTTGCAATTCATAACCCAATGGATATTTCTGGAGACCTTGTTAAAATACAAATTCTATGGCCTACACTTACAAATCAGAACATCTATTGGGTCCCAGGAATCTAATTTTTTTAATGACCCTGAATTAATCAAGATAAGCTTTTTTTTTTTCTGTAGCAAGTGACAGAAAACCAAATTCAAGCCAGTCTAAACAAACAAGGAAATGTATTCACTCATATAATTTAAAACTCTAGGAAGTAGATATTTAGGCAGTACTGAATTTAGTGCTCAAGCAATGACTTCAGAATTTAGTTTCTCTATTCACTAGTACTCTCTTCTATGGTGTTTTCTTCAGTCTAAAATTTTATAAGATTTTCCAGATGGTGAAGTAGGTAAACACTGTGTCTTGCATCCTCTCATGACCATCTCAAAATTACAACTAAACTACTGAACAGTCATCATTGAGAATCACCTGAAATCTAGCTGAACAGAAGTCTTACAACTAAGGACATATAGAAGAAGCCACCTTGAGAATGGTAGGAATGTTGGAGACTCAGAAAAGATTGGTCCTACACCTTTGTGTGGCAGTTCAAAATTAGGTGGAGAATATCAGCTTCAGAGGTCCCTCTGGAAGAGTGAGGGATACCAACTTCACACTAGGCTCTCCATCTCAGGGTTCCAGTGTAGGGAAGAGTAGTCCCTACAAATCTGGTTGTGAAAACCAGCAGAGATTGTGGCCAAGTGAGACGGAGGGCAGCTGGATGTCAGTAATGCATGGAATTACTGACAGACTCATTTGTTCTGAGCTCCAGCACAAGGGCAGCTGCTCAAAAAGTGCCAGGGACATACTAGGAAAAACTCAGTTGTCTGGCTTCAGGGCAAGGACCAGAGAACAGCTTTTCTCCAGAAAAAGGTGCTGGCCGAATCCATTGCTTCTTTGTTGAGACCTCATCTCTCCTGGTGTGGAGATCCAAGTGGCTGCCATATTTGAGTTTCCATCAACTTTGCCCTGGTGATTCTCTGAGACCTTACCCCATCCAACTTGCAGTCCCTTCCAAGCTGCTTATGGAGGCTTTTCCATACAAATTGTCTGTTTTGTCACATGCTGTGGACTTTCCTAAAATCTCTCAAAGGTTCACAAAACCCAAACAAGTACCATCTGGCTTCAGCATGCCCTGTACCTCTTGCTGAACAGCTTCAAGCCTGACACTAGCTTCAGCCATCCTTGGTTTACGGCTTGTCCTCTCAAGGCCCCACCAAGCTCAGCATGGGCAGTGGCCATCTGCAGATTGCTTAGTGACATTTTTCAGGTGACCCTGGACAGGGTACAGGCTATGGCTGAACTTGCCCTGCAGTGGAACCCGTTTCAGGAGGCCCCAGGTCCAGCACATCCAGCGATCAGCTTCAAACTGAGCCTGAGCACCACCCAGAGCCAAAGGGCAGAATTAACAGGCATTAAAACCCTGCTAAAGTGAATCCTGCTCGCTAGGGTCAGCCCCTCACCAGCCAGTCCTCAACCAATCAGTCCCAGTGTCAATCCCTCCCATTGACGTGCAAGCAACAACCAAGTCTTGCCTACAACAGGAAGGCACACACAACCCATACAAGGAACACACCTGGAGCACCCAGCTCAGGTGACCAAGGAAGACTATGCTGCTGGGCCCCAAAGGACACCTACAACATAAGGCCACTCTACTAAGACCAGGAAACATAGCAGCCCTACCTAATACATAGAAACAAACACAGGGAGGTAGTCAAACTGGAGAGACAAATGTGTCCCAAATTAAAGAACAGAACAAAGCTCCAGAAAAAGAGCTAAACAAAATGGAGACAAGCAAATCCACCAGATGCAGAGTTTAAAATGCTGGATATAAGGATGCTCAGTAAACTTAGAGGAGGAGTAGATAAATTCAGTGAAAACTTTAACAAGAGAAAACATAAAAGTGGAGATAGAAAATATCAAAAATGAGCCTGTCAGAAATGAAGAATTCAATAACTGAAATAAAGAATATGTTAGAGAGAATAAATAGTAGATTAGATAAAGCAGAAGATCAAATCAGTGATTTAGAAGATAAGGTGTGAGAAAACACCCAGTCAGAACAGAAACAAGAAAAAATAATCCAAGAAAAATGAGAATAATTTAAAGGGCCTATTGGACAACATCATTGTAACATTTGCATCCTAGGGATACCAGAAGGAGAAGAGAGAGGGCAAAGGATTGAAAACCTATTTGAAGAAATAATGATGGAAAACTTTCCCAATCTTTTGAAGAAGGGAGACATACAAGTTCAGGAATCACAGAGAGTACCAAACAACATGAACCCAAGAGGCCCACACCAAAATACATTCTAATTAAAATGCCAAAGGTTAAATACAATGGGAGAATCTCAAAAGCAGCAAGAGAACCGCAGTTAGTTACCTACAAATGAGCTCCCATAAGACTGTCAGCTGATTTCTTAACAGAAATTTTACAGGTCAGAAGGGTTTGGCACAAAATATTCAAAGTGATGAAAAGCAAGCACCTACAGTCAAGATTAGTCCAGCCAGCAAAGCTATCATTTAAAATTGAAGGACAGAGAAAGAACTTCCTGAACAAGAGAAAGCTAAGGGAGTTCATCACTACCAAACCAGTATTACAAGAAATATGAAAGGAGCATCCTTAAGAAAAAGAAGAGGAAAAGATAAAAGAAATATGAAGAATAAAATGGCAATAACTACATATCTATCAAGAATTACTTTCGATGTAAATGGATTAAATGCTCCAACCAAAAGATAAGGTGGCTGAATAGATAAGAAACAAGACCCTTACATATCATGCTTACAAGAGACTCACTTTAGACTGAAAGACACACAGAGACTGAAAGTAAAGGGATGGAGAATATATTTCATAAAAATGGAAACAAACAAAGCTGGGGTAACAATAATAATACCAGACAAAATAGATTTTAAAACAAAGGCTCTAACAAGAACCGAAGAAGGACCCAGTAATCCCACTTCTGGATATTTATCCAAACATATGGACATGTGAATCCATATGTTTATTGCAGCATTATTTACAATAGCCAAGGTATGGAGGCAACCTGGCTGTTCATTAATGGATGAGTGAATAAAGAAGAGGGGATACATATACAATGGACTGTTATTAGACTGTTATTACTCAGCTATAAAACTAGAAATGGAGTCTTGCCATCTGCAACAACATGGTTGGACCTAGAAGTCATCATGCTGAGTGGAGTAAATCAGACAGAGAAAGACAAATGCCATGTGATTTCACTTACATGTGGAATCTAGGGAGCAAAATAAATAAACAAACAAAATTGAAGAAAACTCATAGACACAGAGAGCATTTTGATGGTTGCTGGATTTGCAGGAATGGCATTAAGGGATTGGGGAAATGGAGAGAGGATTAAAAGGTACACATTGGTAGTTACAAAATAGTCATGGGGGTATAGAGTATGGCCTGTGGAATATAGTTAGTAGTATTGTAATAATTATGTATGGTGTCAGGTGGGTACTGAATTTATCATGGTGATCGCTTCATAACATATAAATGTTGCACACCTGAAACTAAAATAATATTGTATGTCAACTATAATTGAAAATATTTAAGAAAATGGACAAAGAGTATGAATAAACTCTTAACCAAAGAAGATAACAAATTGCCAATAAGCACATAAAGCAATGTTTAACATTATTAATCATTGTGGAAATACAAAATGAAACCAAAATGAGGAAGTATTACATAGCTAGTGCAATAGCCAGAGCAAAAATGGTTGACAATATCAAGTATTGACAAAAATATGGAGCAACTAAAACTTCATACATTTCAGGAAAATAATAATATAATTTGGGTACCAGTATTATATGGTTCTTTAACAGAAACCCCGTTATGTATATGATTAGATTGCAAAGATGTCTTCTGCCATCTGAGGTCCAGCATTTGAGATGAGAGGAGTGTTAATGATCACCTCCATATTGTGCCATGACAGTTTAGCATGTATAATGACTATTGGTATGTTCTGAAGAGGCTTCCCTAGCTTTTTTTTCTTATTCTGAACTTCCCCAAAGTAGGAATCATTAGTCTCTAGAATGAAAAGAAATGAGCCAAGAAAAGACACCTGGAGAATATAGATATTTAAGAGGCAAGTAAGGAAAAGTCTTCTGAAAAGGAGGTCAAGAATTAATACAAAGAAAGAAAGGGGGACTCTATGAGGCCAACATAAGCAAAATTTCAAGCTAAAAAGTGAAGATAAAGACAGAAAAGTATTTGAGTTGGTTAAGGAAAGGACAAGTGTGATTTCATAGGTAAGTGAGAAATTTTTGTTATTTTGTAGTTTGAGAAAAGCAAATAACAAAGGAGAGTGTGAAATCTTAATCTAGCTGATGGGACTCTGCTTGGAGAGAGAGGTGGTGCTGGATGTAAGAGGTGGTGTTTGGGATTGGAAATGAGGTACTGTTATAACAAATACCTAAACATATGGAAGTGGCTTTGGAACTGGGCAATAGGTAGAGGCTGAAAAAGTTTTGAGGTACATGTGAGAACTATGCATATTAAGGAAAATTCTAGTGTGAGCACAGAAAGAAAGGAGGAGAGCTGGAGAGAAAGCTTTCATCTTCTTAGAGAATACATATATAACCATGAGCATAATGTTGGTAGAAATAAGGACAATTAAAGAAACAAAGACATTCTGGTGAGGTTTTAGATGGAAATGAGTAACATGTTACTAGAAACTAGACGAAAAGCAATCCTTTTTATAAAGTGGCAAAGAACTTGGCTGCATTGTGTTTATGTTCTAGTGTTTTATATAAGACAGAACTTGCAAGCAATGAAATTGGATAGTTAGCTGAGGAGATTTTTAAGCAAAGTATTGAAAGAGTGGTGTGGGTTCCTCTTGACTGCTAATAGTAAAATATGAGAAGAGAGGCATGAACTGAAGAAGAAATTGTTGAACAATTCCAGAACCAGAACTTGAAGGTTTGGAAAATTTCAGCCTATCCACTTTGCAAAAAATGAGAAATAAATTTATGTTGTTTAAGCAACCCAATCTATGCTATTTTGTTATTGTGTTCCAAGCAGACAAAGACAGATTTTGGTAGCCAGTAACATTTGGAGAAGTGCACTGTGCAACATGGTCTCCTAGACATTTTTCCCTTCAGGATTCAGTTCAGGGTTTTGCTCTGAATCAAAATAGTCTGGGTCCTGGTTCTTCAAAAAATTGGGTCTTGCTCTTGGCCCTTTCTAGGTAATTAATTGTCAAGATAGTTCATTTTTTCATTTCCAGAGGGGAGAGTTCTTCTGGGACAAAGGTATATAGCCTGAGTGAAAGCCTATTTGGCACACTTTCTCTGCCTGACTCAGGAAGATCTTGCATTTCTGCCTCAAAGGAAGGTTTTTAAGCATAGAAATGTGGAAATGGACAAGTAATTCAAGAGCCTTAGGGTAAGGCAAATGTGCCAAGACTACCCAGAGGTGGGGGTTTATAAGAGGCAGAAAGACATCCTGAAGACAAGTTTAAACAAGAATGTTCAGGGAGGGACATAAAAGGAGGTGAGGCAAGAAACCTCAAGATTAATTTGGCATCTTAGAAAGCCTTTTGAAAAAATCTCCAACTAGAGGCTGTCAAATAGCCTTCCTGTGCTGTCCTCAGATGCTTGCACTTGCCCCAAACCTGCTTCCTTGCTAGATGTGCAACTTGAACCAGTCTTTAGATATTTAAACTTGACAGTATTTGAAGTAAACATTTCTTCCCTGGTCAGAGGGAAGACTCTCACAAGCAGGTACTGGCATGGCTAATGCAGAGCTGTAGCCCTTCCAGGTAATATTTTGAGGAGAAAAGCAGAGTGATTTCCTTCCTTTTAGACATCCTTTCCCCCACTCCCACTACGAACAATTTTGGAGGTTCTTTGAAAAACAGATTAAATGTTCAATCTCTGTGTTACTTGTCTATTGAGATATATAAAGCTTCTAAAGAAAGTAAATCTACTAGGCAATTGTTCTTTAATTCTTGTTACACTTTCCACTAAAGCAGCTAAAGATCCTACCCTCTATTTAACACCAATTTTGTTTAAAAAAGCATTAATAGGTTCATACTTCTAAAACCTGCAAGAGCTTATGCTTTTGCTAAAAGAGAAGTATTATTTAGCCTTTATGAGGCATCTACAAAATCCATAATAAAGATAAGTATGTTCCACTGGCTAGCTCCAAAGATGAAGCAAGATATTTTAACAATATTTTTATAAACATAGTTTTTACCAATGTGGCAACATTTTGTCCATATTGCTTGTTACTATTTGGAGGTATTAACTATTAATGCACCTCAGTTTGATAAAGAACAACTGTGGTTTGTTAATGTTTTTACTGACAAAAAGCATCCAGATAGTGTCTTTTAATGCAGAGGACAATTAAAACTAGTTTAAAAAATAATGCCTAGCAAAGCAAATTAAAAGTGGGAATGTTAGACAATCTTGTAGTATTAAGGAGAATGGTGTGCTTGCAGAATTCTTGCCACCTAATTGACAGGTTCTAATTGGGCTAGAATGATTTACTGTTGGATACCATACAGGATAATGGAGACAATATGAATTTCAGAGAACTGATAAGCTTATGGTACATGTATAAGAAATCTACTACTTGAAACATGATTTTTACAGGATATACCAGTCAACAAAATAAAAGACTAGTCTTACCAAGTAGTCTTGTTCTTTTAATTCGTGGTTCTCCAAATGTGATCTCTTGACCAGCAGCATCAGCTTCACTTAGAAATGGAGATTCTCAGGCCCTACTCAGCCCTCCTGAACAGAAAGTGAGTCAGACCTGAGCAAATGGAGATTGTGAGTTTAGACAGAGCTTTAAGAAATTTGATTTTGAAGGAGAAAAAGGAAGCTGATACTACAGGAGGTTATTTATATTCGAAGAATGGGTTGGCCTTGATGGGAAAGAGATAGAGGGAGAAGAGTTTGAAAATTTTTGAGTGACAGGAGACAGGTGAAAGGCTGAAGTTACTAAGAAGGCTGGAGGAAGTGGGTTCCAGAATATAAAGGAAGGTACAGTCTTAGACAAGAGGAGCTGGAGGGAAGAATTCTGAAGTTTTGAGTTTTTTTTCCATAACCACAGAGAGATAGCAACAATCCTTTAGGAAACAATATATTTTATAGTGATAAAAACCTTTAGCTGAAGTTCAGCAATTATTTTAGTGTGCTTTAGTTTCTCTTCTTTTAAAATCAGTGATAGATTTAATGTAGCATATATAATATGATTCTATTTCAATAAATTTTAATCAATATGCTAATATAGCTATCATTTATCTAATTTACACGTCTATGTGTATTTGTGCATGCGGAGATATCTAGGATGATGCTCATATTTTTGGAATGATGGTCACTTAATACAAAAATGGTTATTTTTGGATGGCAGATTTGGGGATGATTGTTTTATTTTCTTCTTTATACTATTTGCATTATATAAATTTCTTTAATAATCATTATTTAAAAAATTGACCTATGTTTATTTTAATAAATTAAGAATTTATAGAAAAGCACAGTAAAGAAAATATCACCTGTAATGTGCCATCCAGAAGTAGTTATTATTTTGTTACATATCCTTTCAGACTTTATCCTGAATATATATACATGGTCACATATAGGTACACACATTATTTTTAAATAGAGTGAGATCATATTGTTCACACTTTAAAAAAATGCACCTATTTGGTATATTGTGAACATCTTTTAATGTCAATAACTGTAGATCCACATCATTATTTTTTTAAAATAGTAGCATTTTATGTATGTATGTATGTATGTATGTATGTATGTATGTATGTATGTATGTATTTTCTTTCTTTCTTTCTTCATAATTTATTTTTTATGGTGACATTGGTTAAAAAATTCAATAAGTTTCAGCTGTACACTTTAACAGTAAGGCATATATATATTTACACTGTGTGTTCACCTCCCATAGTTAGATTTCTTTCTGTCACCACATATTTGACCTCCTTTACCCCATCTACCTCCCCTCTTCCCCCTACATTCTGGTTACCACTAGTCTTGTCCATGTCTATGAGTGTCTGTTTGTTCGTCCTGTTTGTTCATTTGTTGCTTTTAGGTTTATATTCCACATTTAAGTGATTCATGTGATTTTCAACTTTATCTGTCTGGCTTATTTTGCTTAGCATGATTATCTCGAGGTCTGTCCATGTTGTTGCAAATGGCAGTATTTCATCTCTTCTTATGGCTGAGTAATAATATTCTATTGTGTATATGCACCACAACTTCTTGATCTAATCATCGATCATAGAACACTTTGGTTGCTTCCATGTCCTGGTCACTGTGAATAATGCTGCTATGAACATCAGTATGCAAATATCTTTTCAGATATAGATTTTCAAGTCTTTGGGGTAAATACCCAGTAGAGGGATTCCTGGATCATATGGTAGATCAGTTCTTAGTTTTTTGAGGAACCTCCATACTGTTTTCCATAGTGGCTATACCAGTTTGCAGTCCCATCAGCAGTGTATGAGGGTTCCTTTTTCTCCGCATCCTCTACAACATACCACACCATTATTTTAAGTAAAATGTCACTGTATGTCTATGCCGTAATTTATTTTACCAGTTACATAAAGAGAAACATTTAGAATGTTCAATAGTTTTCATTATTATAAAAATAATCCTAGATGAATAGTTGCACTCATATATATTTGTGTATATATGTACTGAACCCTAATATTTTATACTCATATATACTTTAATTATTTACTAAGGTAAGTTCCCCAAAGTAGAATTTCTGGTTTTATTTTTTTATTTTTTAATTTTTATTTATTTTTTTTGTAGATCTTTTATAATTTATTTATTTTAACTAGTTTCAAATATACAGTACATTGGTTATACATCTATATAGTTCGTAAAACAATCCCCCCAAATGCTCCCTCACTCCCTCCCCTAACCCTCCACATAGCCAACATATTAATGCTAATTGCATTCCCTATAGCATGCTCCCCATACCCGTGACCATCTATTAGCTACTAATTTGTATTTCTTTAACCCTTCACCCCATTCTCCCAGCCTCCCAACTTCCACTCCCCTCTGTCCGTCACCAAATTGTCCACTATATTTGTGAGTCTGTTTTTGATTATTTTGTTCTTTTTATTCCTTAGATTCCACATGTAAGTGATATCATATAGTGTTTATCTTTCTCTGTCTGACTTAAATACCTTCTAGGTTCATCGAAGCAATATCTTTTTCCATCCCCTTCCTTTTAGTCTGTATGTGTCTTTTAATTTGAAGTGAGTCTCTTTAGGCAACATTGTAGGGGTCTTGTTTTCCTTTCCGTTCATCCACTCTATCTTTTAGTTAGAGTACTTAATTCTTTTCCATTTAAGGTACTTATTGATAGGAATGTAGTTGTTACCATTCTTTATTCCTGTTTTTGATACATGATTTTTCTTCCTAAAGAAGTCCCTCCAACATTTTCTGTAATACTGGCTTGGTGGTGGTAAATTCCTTTAGTTTATTTTTGTCTGGGAAGCTCTTTATCTGTCCTTTAACTCTAAATGATAGCTTTGCTGGATAAATTATTCTTGGTTGTATATCCTGGGTCTTCATCCTGTCGAATATTTTTTGCTAAGCCCTTCTGTCCTACATAGTTTCTTTTGAGAAAACAGCTGCCAGTCTTGTGGGTACTCCCTTGTAGATAACTATCTGCTTTTCTCTTGCTGCTTTTAAGATTCTCTCTTTGTATTTAACCTTTGGCATTTTAATTATGAGGTGTCTTAGTGTGAGCCTCTTTGGATCCCTGATTTTTGGAATTCTGTGAGCTTTCTGGGGTTTTATGTATGTTTCCTTCACCAGGTTAGGGAAGTTTTCCATTATTATTTCTTCAAACAGCTGTTCAACATCTTGATTTTCTTCAGTTTACCGATCAGATGGATATATGGATCCTTAATCGTGCCCTATATGCTCCTTAAATTATTTTTATAGTCTTGGCATCTTATCTCTTGCCATTCTGATTGTGTGTCCTTGGCTTTCCTGTCCTCTAGAATAGGGCATTTGATCCTTTTCTTTGTTCACTTTGTTTATTCCATTTAATATACTTCTCATCTCAGATAGTGTGTTTTTCATTTCAGACTGGCTCCCTTTATAATTTCCATTTTTAAGCTTTTTTTCTCTTTGTTGAAGTTCTCACTGAATTTATCTACACTTCTCAAAAGTTCATTGAGTATCATTATATTCAGTGTTTTGAATCCTGCATTTGTTAGATTGCTTGACTCCATTATATCTGGATCTCTGTTCTGTTACCTCATATGGTTTCTGCTTCTTTGTCTTCCCATTTTGGCTGCCTTTCTGCATCTGTTTCTATGTACTAAGGAAAGCTCCTACGTCTCCCGGTCTTATCAGTGTGCATTTGTGTAGTAGGTGTCCAGTGGCACAGTCCTGAGCAGGGTTCAGCTAAGGCCAAATTTAGCTGAAGCCTCTACCCATCTGGAGCCACCTGTTACGATTCAGCAAGCAATCCACAGATGCTGTGCTTATAGTTGCTTCAAAAGGCCACACCAGAAACCGAGGTCAGCTGCCTCCAGTGTGAGTCTAGGTGTTGCTCAGCAAGGAGCACCTGACTCGCTGAGGATATACCTGGATGTGGCTTAGGTGGGACCATGAGTTGGGGGAGGTGGGGTTTCAGGAACTCCTCTGGGCAGAGTGACCTCTTTTATCCAATTTGATGACGTCTCTGCTATAGCAGCACTGAGTCCATGCATTGGGAGGGGCTCAACAGAGGAACAATGGATACCGCTGACACTTCTGTACAGAGCGAGTCTCCCCTTGCCCCTCACTCCGACAATGTCTCCTTGTAAGTCCTTGGTGTCCCCTGCGTGCAGCTGCATGGGCACTGGTGCTCAGAGCGAGCAGGTCCATCACTGTGAAAATCCGCTTGTGGACACAGCCCCTTTAAGAGGCTTCTGCTGCTGTCATTGCCACAGCCTCCATCTTAGCTGTTCGAGACTGGGCAGCCACGCGTCCTTGCCCCATCCTACCTTCTGTCGTTGCAAGGTGCTTTCTTGGATTTCTCCCGAGTTGCAAGCCTTGTTCCTCTAGATCCCAGGCAATTTTTCCTTGCTGCTGATCCTTGTTTCTGTCACAACTTTGATTTGGTCGTCAGAGGAATGAACAGTCTCTATCATCTACGCCATTTTTTTCCTTCCCTTGGGTTTATTTTTTAAGTTTATTTAAATTTGTTTTTTTATTTTTATTTTTTGTTGGGTACTCTTTATTTTGCAATAATTTTTCATTTATTTATTTATTATTAAGTTTTTTTGGGGGGCAACAGTTAATAAAATCATATAGGTTTCAAGACTACAGTTCAGTAATAGTCACATGTATTTTTCATTGTGTGTTCATCACTCAAAGTTAAATTTCTTTCCATCAGCATATATTTGACTCCATTTATCTTTTTCTACCTTTTCCCCCTTTCCCTTTGGTAACCACTAAACTGTTGTCCATGTCCATGAGTCTCTGTTTATCTTGTTTGTTTGTTGCTTTCAGTTTTATATCCCATTTATGAATGAAATTGTGTGGTTCTCAATTTTTTCAGTCTGACTGATTTTGCTTAGCATGATAATCTCAAGATCCATTCATCTTGTCACAAATGGCAGTATTTAATCTTTTCTTATGGCTGAGTAAAAATCCATTGTCTATATATACCATATCTTCTTTATCCAATCATCTATTGAAGGACAGTTTGGTGGTTTCCATATCTTGGCTCCTGTGAATTTTGGGGGTAGATACCCAGAAAAGAGATTGCTGGGTCATATGGCAATTCTATTTTTAAGTTTTTGAGAAAACTCCATACTGTTTTCCATAGTGTCTATACCAATTTATATTCCTACCAATAGTGTATAAGGGTTCCTTTTTCCCCCACAAACTTTCTGACACTTATTAGTTGTCTTATTGATGATAGCTATTCTAACAGGTGTGAGGTGATATGTCATTAAGGTTCTGATTTGCATTTCCCCAATAGGTAGTGAAGTTGAGCATCTTTTTATATATCTGTTGTATATTTGTATGTCTTCTTGGGAGAAGTGTCTATTCAGGTCCTCTGCCCATTTTTTAACTGGATTGTTTTTGTTGTTGTTGTTGTTGTTGTTGAGTTGTATGAGTTCTTTGTATATTTTGGATATTAGCCCCTTATCAGAAGAGTTGTTTGCAAATACCTTGTCCCATTCAGCTGGTTGCCTCTCTGTTTTACTGATGGTTTCTTTTGTTGTGCAGAAGCTATTTAGTTTTAAATAGTCTCATTCATTTATTTTTGCTTTTACTTCCCTTGCCTTTGAGGTCAAATTTACAAAATTCTCTCTAAAACCAAGGCCCATGAGTTTAGTATCTATGTTTTCTTCTATGCATTTTATTGTTTCAGGTCTTATATTTAGGTCTTTGATCTATTTTGAGTTGATTTTGGTGTATGATGACAGATAGCAGTCTAGTTTCATTCTTTTGCATGTGGCTTTCCAATTTTCCCAGCACTATTTATTGAAGAGGCTTTCTTTTCTCCATTATATGTTTTTGGTTCTTTTGTCAAAATTATTTGCCCGTATATATACAGTGGTTTATTTCTGGGCTCTCAATTCTGTTCCATTGGTCTGTGAGTCTGTTTTTCTGCAAATACCATGCTGTTTTGATTATTGTTCTGTAGTATAAAGAATTTCTGGGTTTAGATCTATAGTTTTTTGGGAAGAGGGGAGAAGCAAACTGCATTTGTGTGTGTGTGTGTGTGTGTGTGTGTGTGTGTGTGTAACCAGGCATCAAGCGGTATATTGTAGACTTTTCCACTAAAGAGAAAAAGTGAGTGTGCATCTACTGGGGTCTGAGAGTAAGTCTTCAAATGCCTAGTTGCAAGTGTGAGTTGTCTTTGATTTTTATATTTATCTTCAAAATTCATACTGATTGGTGTACTCTATTTTTAAAAGTATAAACATAATATGTTATGTCTTTAGATTTTTGAGTGAATTTGACATTCCAAGGAAGTTTGTCAAGAATATCCGGTTGCTTATGTGACCCCCATTACACTGTCCTATTTTTTGTTTGAAAAGCACATGAAAGTGATACATTAACAAAAGTTAATTGTTAATCAAGGGACAGCTGTTAACCCCACATTGGTCTATGTTAGCACGGGGAATTACAAAGAAGTTGAGAACATAGTCCCTGATTTTGAATTCATTCGTTTCTCTTTAAAAAGCTCATCAAAGAATTACACTTAACTTGATAATCAACTAGGCTAAAATCTATGATGAATTTGCTTGGCAGGATGTAAAGTCTACTGGTATTCATTGAACACTTCCAGGGGCTTGCCAATGGGTTTGTTTTGGACTCTGAGGTATTATCATTAGCATTTGTAGTATTTTAGACTCTGAGAAGGGGTTCAGGTACCCTACTGGCAAGAGGACTGTGTTATGAATATAGAAGTTTTTAGACTTTCATATTTGGGACAAGTATAGTAGAGAGATGTAAATGAACTAGATCCTAAATTAACCAGGATTTCCAATTCAGTAGACTCTTTGAGGTACATGATATTAAACACTTAAAATTAAGGAGAGTGAGGAAAATGTCAATAGTAAAGGCTCTTACCATGGGTATAAAAGTCACATTCAGAGCTTATTTTTTCTGTTGCTGATTAACGTTTGGGTCTCCATCTCCTTTTCCTTACAGTGACCCTGATGTTTAAGAGAATCCCAAGAACAATGTAGGTATATATTTGCTGAATAAATAAATATATGCTCTGAATAACGAATCAAGGGCATTAAATTGTATTTAGCACTTTGCACTTAACTAAAAGAGCTAAGGTATGCTCCTTAGTTTCAAGAAGACCTGTAATATCAAGGATTGATATAGAAAATGTTTGCTTGTGAGTCTTAAGCAAAACAGAAGGCTTTGTGTGTGTGTGTGTGTGTTCTGAGCTGTCTCCCCGTAGCTCGGTCCTGGGTTTTTGCCATTGCATTCCTTGGCTCTGGCTGTAGAGGGTCTCTAGCAAGGAAGGTATTCTGTGTCTTTTTTTTTTTTTTTTTTTTTTAAATCTGTCTTGATCCCATGCTGGGATCCCTGATGTTTGCCTAGTTTCTCCATGCTTCATGTGCTGCTTGGAAAGCTCTTGACTTTGAACTCATATTCTCCAAGGACAATACTGATGTTTCATTTGACACATGCATACTTTTATTCCTCCATAAGGAGGTGCCTATTACATTGCTCTGACCTGAAGCTGTGTAAGATTACCACATGACTCCCTCACTCATGTTCACACCAAGGTAGAGGACTAGGTCTCCTTATTGCAAAATATCTTTGCCCAAATTATTATCCAGGACTGAGTTGAAGAACTGGTAAGGCAAAGGGCAAGGCATAGAGTCACACTGATGCACAATAAGTTACACTGCTTTTGATTTGTTTTATTTATTTAAGTGACCAGAATTGGATTAATCATAGTCCTTGATTCATAAAATACTACTGTCATTATTTCATAAATGGCTCTTTTATTTATTTTAATTGTTTATACTTTTAAATAAAGTATAATGAACTATGAATTCACTATTGCTCAAGAACTAATATATTACTAAAAAAAAAAATCTACCTGTGTATTTCTTTTCTGTTTATTTAATTTTCAATTTATCCTTATACCAATGAGACCTTTGGCAGCCAGGAGGTAAAAGAGATATATTTACTTAAATATAATCTAGTCTAAAATTTTTTTTTTAAAGTTCCTTCAGGTGCCAAACTTCTGGGTGCAGCCATTCACAAAGACAACTTCATGAGTTATAGAATGGAAACTAAAGACCTGGTGTGGAAATTCCACCAGGCAGAGATATGACTAAGAGCTGGAACAATGATTATTTTGACCTTACTTTACAGGGGCACATCGATGTGGCATCGCAAGGATGCTGCCTGACTGTTCCAGCATCTACAAAGGAAAAAGACAGTAAAAGCTGGCATGTGTGTTTAGTCATACAAACCAGTGAGTTACGTAAGAGTAAGAGATGCTTTTAACATTTACAAATTAGAACTATTTTCTCCTGTAATCCAATTCAGGGGAGGTTTGATTCACACGAATCTTCTTTAATATTCCTTATGACACTGAATTACGTGCTGGTTGGTGAGCTGCTAGTAAGTCAGATTAGACTTTCTTTTTTCTTTACATTTCTAAACATATTAGACAGGTTGATAAAGGAGCCCTTTAGTTTAGTGATTTAGTTGTTTGTTTATCTGGACCAGCAGAGGAATTTTTTTCCCCTTGCAGTTGGCTATAGTCTTATGTTCTTGCCTGAACATGCCTGGATCTGGCAGAAAAATTCTGTCTTATTCTACAAAACACTTTTCCATATTGTCACTCCTTCAGGACTGGTGACTTTCTAGTTTAGAAGATTTCAGTCAGGCCACAGCTTTTCTTGAAGATAAAAATTACATGACAATTTCTGTAGAATTATAGATGAATTCTCTCCTTGGCAAAGTAGCTAATTATAAATAATTTGAGAAGAAAGATTCCTGTGATCATTCTTAACCTAAAGTAGTATTTACCCTTTATGTTTTCAAGAAGTACAGTTATTAATAATCGAGATTTACTTATTTGGATTTACATGTATAAAAACATCTACTCAAAATGAGGTTTAGTTAGCATTTCACCTTTATTGGAGTATCCAAAAGCTCAAGATCAGGCTGTTAGCACCACCTAGTGTATCACAAAGCAGTAGAAATACAAAGTCAAACTCCAGGAAAAGCATCTAAAAAGTTTTTCGGACCTTTGGGGAAGTTATAGGTAAGGCCATCTGGGATTAATTTCTTTGTGACTCATACACTCAAATTCAATATTTTTTATAAAGTTGAAAATAGAGAACAGGAGACAATATATCAAAGAAAAGAGTAAATGAGGATGTGAGGGCGATCTGGCTGCGACATCTGTCACCGCATTGATCGTCAGGGTTGATTCGGCTGATCTGGCTGGCTAGACGGGAGTCCCCTTCCTCTCTCACCGCTGCATGTGTGTACCTCCCGAAGCTGCATTCTCTGTCAAAGAGGATGACCTTCTTGATAAAGGAGAGGACCGTTTTTCGGTCAAGGGTATACGAGTAGCTGCTCTCCCGTGCTAGCACCTCCAAACGAGCTCTCAAGGTCCATTTGTAGTAGAATGTAGGGTAGTCAAGCTGCCAAGACTCCAGACACATCCAAATGAGGCGCTGCATGTGGCAGTCTGCCTTCCTTTTATTTATTTGTTTGTTTGTTTATTTTAAAGTAAATGAGCACCAAGATTATGTGGAAAGATATGTGTGGGGACATTGGAGAAGAGAATCAGCATTTGTTGAATACCTACTGTGTACCAGACTATGTACTTTGCTTATGTTTTCTTGAAGTAGGGAGTGGAATTGGGGTTTTCTCCCACCAAATTTTCTTGGGGAAAAATGAATGATACAATGGGCTGATGTTGTTATGTGACTTCAGGTGCTTTCAAAACCTGCTAAGTCTCTGTTGAGAGAGAATTCTACGTTAGTCTCTTGCACATCTAGTGAACAGAGGCACTGACAGCCTTTTGTTCCAGACGATGTTTACAGGGGTGTTTTATAGTGAACAGTCTTGGAAAATAGACACGATTTCTCCCTCCAGAACAGAGGTTTGCTTTTGTCCAGTGTAAAAAAGATAAATTCTCCCCTGGGAGAAAAGGTTGGACAGGATTGCTTATATTCCAATATAAGATTTGGGTTTCCTAAGTCTGGGTTTCTAAGCTGTGATGCAAACCCACAGTGCGCACAGCAGCCGTCTGGGCATCCCCGGTTTGCACCTGTGGGATCTGAGAGGCAAAGGAAACCAATGCAAATATGAAACTCATGTTGCTTGCTGTGGCTTGAGTAATAAAGTCCTTTTCTCTGATCCAGGAATCTTGTATCTTCTGGCAACATCCATGAAACTGTGGCCGGCTAACTTGCTAGTCTGCAAGTAAAGTAAAATCTCAGACCTGTTGCAATTCTTGTCAGTCACCACCCCAAGTGATCACCCAATTGCTAGATGCCTGGTTCCTACACTCACCATCCCCATCCCCCAGGAGGAGGGTATCCCAGTTCACTGTGCCCTTGCCCTGCCTAGAGTCTTGACCTATTTTAAGAAAACCAGATATTCAGGATAATCCAAATATTAAAAACTGAAACCAATAGATGATTAGGCACATAATATATAATATTTGTATTACACTTCGCAGTTCACATGTGTAATTATCTAACACTGAAATTTCAGGGACTGATTTTTTTTAAGGTTTAATACAGTTTTAATGTTTATAGCATGATGAATTTCTAGACTCACTAGAAGTGTTTATTATGTTTAGCATAAAAAATCCTAAGAAGTTAAATTCATTTCTACTGAGCCAGGTTTTCCCAAAGATATCATAGTTGTTCTTTTATTTCCGGGAATCTGAAAATCACAAACTTTAGAACTACAGTGTAGGAGTGGGTTAGTTGTGTGTCAGAGAGTGTTTGTTAAAATGTAGATTATTCAGTTTCATCCTCAAATATTTTAATTCACCTAATCTGGGCTTAGATCCAGAATTCTTCATTTTCAAATGTAGCTTGGGGTAGATTCAGATGCCAGTGTCTTGAGAATTACATTTTGAGAATGCTCTTGAGGCACAAAAGACTCCAGATAAACAAATGACTTGCGAGATACAAATAATTTGTGCAACCGTGGCCTCTGAAAATAAGAATGAATTACCTTTTTATTAGGTTCTTGTGGCCTTTGTTGTAAGGATAAGTGAGCGCCACCTGGGTGTAGGGCTACTTGTGATTGCTTAGTGCACAGGTTAGTAAACAGTGGCTGAAGCAGTTACACATTTTTTTTTTATTCACTCAAATTACTGAGTACTGACTATGTGCGGCAATATGCCTATTTCTTGATATGGTTTCATTTTCACATCCATTGCTCATTGTTTCCAATTCTCGTAATTGAGTTTTTATGAACAGGGCTTGAAATCCCAGAGGATGTAGATTTAGTCTTCCTTCATCCAGCTCAAAAACATTTCACTGAGTGCTCACAAAAACCCATAAGGTAAGTCAAAAACTGATATTATCCTCATTTAACAGATGTGAAAACTATAGAGCAAAGAGATTATATGACTTGCCAAGGGTCATGAAAGATTGAAGTAGTGTCTGAATATTTTGATTTTCTGACTCCTATCCTCCACTCTTTCCTATACACAACACCACTTCCCATATGAGTTTCTACAGAGATCCTTTTGCATTTTGGATATAATTTGATTTTGACAAAATGTGATTTACATGAACATTTTCAGGACAAAGAATGTCCTAATGTCTAAGCATGATACACCTGAACAGCAAAAAAAAAAAAAAAAAAAAAAAAAAAAAACCCACCCAAAAAACAAAAAACAAACAACAACAACAAAAAAACACTGACATTCTTATGTCATTAAAAATACCCCAAAGGAAAAGACAGGGTTCTGTTTTCAAAATGAAGTGGTGTCTGCAATAAACAGAACTGAGCCTAATTACAGAACATTATGCTCTGTCCCCCCAAGACATGCACACTGAATTCTCCTACAGGTCCTCCAAATGCCCCATGAAAGAGGAGGGGGCAGGTAGAAAATTCAGTGCAAAATAGGCTCAGAAATGCAGACATACTGCCATGTTAATTCTGAAGGGGACTCGGGAGCCACACCTTTGGTTTCTTGTTCCCAAGTACCATGCCAACCATTGCTCTGTGTTTCCTGCCTTTCCCAGAGACTTCTCTAGATTTTGTATTTTCCAGGGCACCAAGACCCTGTCTGGCTTTCAATAAATGTTCGGTAACAACAATAACACAGAAGTGACTGTTTATTCAGATGGAAATTAACATGGATGAGATAACATTCTGGATTTCTGTTTCCCACCCCTAAGATTGTAGGTTTACACACCGAGAGAGAGAATGGACTTAATTCACATTTCTGTTGCTGATCAAGATTGGCAACACTTACCTTGGGATAGGTCCTTCATTGTTTTCAAAATGCTCTCACATGTATTAGCCTCCTTAATTAACCAAACACCTGTGGAGTCAGCGGGATAGATATTTATTTCACTTGATGAATGGAGCTCAGAGAGATTAATTGGTTTGCCTAACATTGCAGTAATTGAGCTTGTCCGAATTTGAACCTGGCTCTTGACTCGTTTAAACTCTTTTATTTATTTCACCACATAGTCTAAGATGCTTCTCTAGCTGGAAAGTAGACATCGCCTTTGAATCTCATACTCTGCATCATGGTGCAGTGGTCAGAATGCCCTGGGTCTGATTCTAAGTTCTGTCTGTCACCTGCCTTGATCAAGTCATTTAACCTAAGTCTCAGTTTCTGTATTACTTGGGACTTCTAGTTATTTGTGACAGGAACTCAACTTGAACTAGCTTGGGTCCTGGAAGAGATTTACTGTTGGTATAACTGGAAAGGTAGAGGTATAACATAGCACGACAGGAACCAAAGTCTTATTGTGATTGGGGCTCCTCTCTCACTTCTCCTGGGCCCCACTTTGAGTCCCTCCTACTACGGTTTTGCCTCCCTGTGCTATATGCCGAGTAATAACATCCTGATGTGTGTACAACTTTGCTATAAGAGGAAAGGGCCCTTCATCCCAGTTATGATTCAGAGAAACCTATGTAGGGTTTCCTCCTTCTGGTCCTGTCATCCTAAGACTGTAGCCAGAAGTGTAAGCTACTGTAATGGCTCAGCTTGTGTCACTGACCTTGGAAGATGCAGGGCACTGCCTTGGCTCCCCTCAAATCACATGCCTGGGGTGAGGCAGGAGCAGTTACCTAGAAGAAGCAAGGAGCTGTTACTAAATGAAGAGGGAAGGGGTTCTGGCAGGCAAAACCAATGGATGTGCACTGTGGATTTTTAATCTGTTAAGAAGAAATAGTAAAACTGACTTCTAGATTCTTCAATAAGAATTATAGATGCATCAAAAACTACCAAATACATCTTTAGTCCTAATACCTTACTGAAGTTCTTTTTCTTTCTACCTAGAAGACCAATGTTAAAAATCCTTTGTATAGCACCAAGACTCCTTCATTATTTGCCTGTCGGCTTGCCTCTTGAGGCTTATCTCTTTTCAATCCCTTCTGGAACTTCATATTCTGATCTTATTAAACCTTCTTGAAAACAGTATGCTCCCTCTTATCTCCAGATCTAGCAGGTAGTTGGTTACTCTTGACTATACGTTGAATTAATTGGCTAATTAATTAATCAATAATAGTGTCTGGCCCATGGTGGGTGCTCACAATGTGTTAGACATATGATAAACATGGCCTTTTAAGCGGAGGGCAAGGAAGAATGATCAGAGAAGGATGAGCTGAGGAAGGCTGGGCAGAATGTGAGAGTCCGCGCTAGGGAGGTCAAGCCCAAGAGGTCCAGAGGCTCAGCACCGAGAAGAGAATTAGGGGCACAAGCTAAGTTGGTGAGGAACTAGGCTGGGGGAGAGGGAAGCATCATGATGACCATGAAAGAGTGCTGGATTAGGAGACATGTTCTAGGCTTGTATCTACCTTGAACTACTAGCTGTGTTCCTTTGGCTAGGTCATGTGTTTCTCTGATCTTTATCCAGGACACATTGGGAAATCACTGTATTATACCAGATCGGTTTCATTAGAGTATAGCATAATTTTTAAAGCTATAACATGCAACTAACTGTATAGTTAGCACATATAAATTAAAAGTATAATTATTAAGCCTTCTAGAATTCATTCTTGTGGGACTTTATCTTATAACTTTGCCATTAGGAAGCACAAATATATTAGCTCTGAGATAAATCTATTTCGACACTTAATAAGTCTTTAAATAGTTGATTGTGAAGAAATTAGATCATTTTATCATGTCTAATTTCCATTCTTTATAAAGAAATACACAGTAAACTTTAAATTTTTGTTAACTTGTAAAAGACTTTCTAAAAGAATTTATTATATATGAAAATTTTTATGACCTAACTGTATCTTTATATCAAACCTAAACTATGTTTAAAAGGGAATTTTTAGAAAGTCTTTTAAAGAAATAATACCAAAAATTAAGGCTCATTTCAAGATCGAAATTTTTAATCAGGAAAGGAAGGTGAGTGTAATGAAATGAGCAAATTTTTTCTTAGAAAGAAAAGGTCACAAGAACCTATTCCTGTAAGACAGAGGACTCCATTTCACATCTAAATTCATTTTACATTTCTGACTAGCAAAGTGCTGAGCTAAATCCCCACAAGATCTGATTATAGCAGGTTCTTGGACAAATGCTTATCTCTAATTAGTAGTATTTTCATTCACAGTTAACTATGTAGTTGCATGACATATCTCTTCAAATTGTATTATACCCTGGTAAAACTGAACCAATTTAATAAAATGATTTCCCCAACGAATTGGGGATAGTCCCAAAGTTAGAATCTGGAGTTAGCTGATGTTATTTGGGAAATGGTTTTTATGGTCAATCCAGGAATGTGTCATCAGATTTCTTACACAAATTTGTTCCTGGGAGAGGGAAGCTGATCTCCTTCAGTGATTAACCTTTGGCTCTAAAAGTTCTTGCAATTCTGTGTCTGTTCATGGAGAAAAGGAAGGGTGAAGTGTCAGAGTTTCTACAGTCGTTCTGATCACCTCTGCTCCTTGAGTCCCAAAACAGACATAGCTCAGTTTATGTTTTATACTGGTTTGTTTTCCCTTCTTAAGTTTCTGTTTCACTTAAACAGGTCATTTTATGTCATCTGGAACCACAGATGAAAAATTTCCACTTGTTCACATAGTTGCTGGCAGATATTGTGGGCCCCTGTCCACGGAACTCTATGGGTACCCAATGGCAATCCCATGGCTGCCCCAGCTCACCCAGTGTTCGCAGCTGCAGCAACACCTGCAGTACTGAGTCGGGGAGAGCATTTTGCATCAGAAACCATGGCTGGAGAGGATATCACTAAAAAAAAAAATCCCATCCTCTATATCATCTTTTGCTGGTTCCCTCAGCTGATTAGAGCCCAAGGAAAAGAATGCTAAGGCCCTGGGTTCTTTCCCACTATGGATCCATGAGTTTGTACTCTTAAGTCATCACTGCTTACCCTATCAGTCTGCTTAGGGGAAAAGCACTCCCCCGTTATGACCCTACTTTTACCCCATCCTGCATAACCCCAAAGTCCTGGATATTAAAATAAAGTGAGATTCAAAGTCATTTTTTATAAAGTCTGTGGCCAAGCCATACAGAGGTGTTTGTTTGTTCCCAAGTGGGTGGTAAGCTGAAGTCTTAGGTTTATTTTCATTTTCAAGATCTGGTTTGGGGGCTTAATGTGGGAAATTAGGTGATCATGAACGAAAATAATTGTGCAGTCACATATGTTTGATTTATTTTAAAAGAATGATGAAGAGAAAAATCCCAGCAGTACCTTATAGTTGTACTGCTGCATTCCTTAATATGTTTGTCAAGAAGTCTTTTCTAGTTTTGAATCTCTCATTGCACATAATAGCTGTTATACAAACATTTTCTAGACTCTCAAATGTAAAGTACACTAACAACTTGTTCTGTTCAGAAATCTGTTTTAGAGCAGCCTTTGCATGCATCTCTTAATGGGTTCATTTCATTGTTAGAGCTTTCCTATTATTAGAGACCCCTGTTAAAATGTGAAACAATACTTGCCACTCGGTAAATTTTTCCTCTTTGTTGAGTGAATTAACAAAGGAAACCTTCCAAAAAAGAATAAACCCATCCTCTGCCAAATTCCACGATGTGGTGTCAGGGCATTCATCATCCCTGGAGGGATCGCTTAAAATTTAGTAAAGGCCTCCTTGAGCTGAACAACATATTCCTTTGGCAGTGGGTGGGTCGGATGGGAGTATTCCTATGCAATTTGTTTAGCTTGGACAGTGCCAGGAATCCTAAAGACTTTGCTTTCCAGGGTAGATAAATAACTTTGCTTTGTAGACAGAGGATCAGGAGGAGAAAGTCACCCAAGGCCTAGAGGAAAAGCAGGACATTTATGGAGGTCAGAATCACTCCTCTCCTCTTTGTCTTTTTATCTTACTCTAGAACCATAAATCTCTTCTCCATTTTAGATTGCCTCATTCTCTACCAACATATGGTAGAGACTTTGGCCAAAGAACTCATTAAACCTGATGAAGCCCCAAGGGGAAAACACAGTCTTGTGTCTCCCTCTGGTGGACGATTGTAGTAATCTACATACGACTCTGCAAAGCTAAGGGATGGATTTCAGAAATAAATATGCAAGGACTATATAATATACACCGTAAAAATATTTTAAGATAACATTCCGTGCATCATCATTTTCATAAAATATTTAAAACCTTAAATAATATGCTCACCTCTATAATATCCTGTTTTATTTCAGAGAATTTACTTTCACAATGAAGTCTAAATTAACAGTTCCTTATAACTGAACAGCCTAGAGAGTCCCCTGCCACACCCCCACCAGTAGATGAAAGGAGTAAACTATTTTGTCCATCGCTATTTCCATTCAACAGAGAAAAACTAAGCATGGAAGATTTAAATTTTGTCATTTCTAGTGAACTGCTGGAAGGATTCCACTGGAAGATTCTCCCTCACTTTTACCCTTAGTGCAGAGAGGGTTTAACTTGGGCTTTAGTATTATTCTGGAAGTTCTCCTCAGAGCACTTTCCAGGGAGCACTCACTCCAGTGCCTTCGTCTGGGGCCCTATTCCCTAGGCAGCTCCAAGCTTTTTGAAGACTTTTCTTGGGCTCGGACACCCAGTCAGTGGCTGTCTGAATCACTCTCTTCAAAAGTGGACACTGAGGAACCACTTCTGCCTTCTTCAGGTCTGACTATTGCTCCTGTTCTTTTGTTATCATACTAATCTTCTCTTCCTCAGGTCAGACCCCACCTGGTATGGTCTGAATGCTGGTGTTGGAGCAGCAGCACACTGTATTTCCCTCCCAGTGAACCTCATTTCCACTGTTGGATTGACAGGGTAGTGTTCATTTGTCGCTACATATTTTGCTCTTTTGACGTTTGTAAGATTAACTATATTTCCATTACCTTAAATGTTCTTTCCCTTAAACACACCATCTCTCTAGTCTGCTTAGAAATAGTAATGATCTCACCTGTAGTACAGTTAGGTTCAAATAAATGTCATTTCCTGAAATTTAGCTATTGAACTAGAATCTGATGCCATCTTTTAATTTAATTTAATTTAATTTTTAAATTTACATACTGTGTAATTGACTTTTTTAAGAGAGAGGGCGTACAGCTCTAAAAGTTTTAACACATATAAATTTGTGTAATAAATATTACAATCAGGATAAAAATAACTTCTGACAGCCCAAATACTCCTTGATGGTATTTCTTTGTTGTCATATCCTCCCCTCTCCCTGCTCCTCAGCAACTACTGTTCTCAGTCCCTACAGATTTGCCTCTTCCACAATATCATATGAATGGAGACATACAGTATGTAATCTTTTGAGACTGGCTCCTTTCACTGAGCATAATGTCTTTGATATTCGTTCATGTTTTTGTATGTCTGTTACAGACTGAATGTTTTTGTTCCCCTAAAATTCATATGTTGAAGCCCTAACCAGCACTGTGATTGTATTTGGAGGTGGGTATTTTGGGGAGCTAAATAGGTTTAGATGAGGTCATGAGAGTGAAGCCCTCATGATGGGATTAGTGCCCTTATAAGAAGAGAAAGAGGCATCAGAGCTCCCTCTCTCTGCCTTGTGAGATAATCCTTCACCAAGAACTGAATCTGCCAGCACCTTGAACTTGGATTTACCAGCCTCCAGAACTGCGAAAATAAATGTTTGTTATTTAAGTCATCCGATCTATGGTATTCTGTTACAGTAGCCTAAGTTGACTAAGACAGTATCAATAGTTGGTTCCTTTCTGTTGCTAAGATGGATGGATACACACTTTTTTAAAATATTCATTTACCCATTCTAATACATTTGAGTTGTTTCCAGATTTGGTGATTATGAATAGAGCTGCTATAAACATTTATGTACAGGTTTTGGGGTAAACATAATTTTTATTTTTCTAGGATAAATAAGTAGGAGTGTCATTGATGGGTCATAGGATAAGCATATGTTTAATTTGATAAGAAACTGCCTGTTTCCCAGTGTCCGTACTATTTTAAATTCCCACTAATAACATGAGAGTTCCAGTTGTTCCATTCAGTACTTACTATTGTCATGATTTTTATTTTAGTATCTTAATAGGTGTGTAGTGATATCTTATTGTGCTTTTAATTGCATTGGCCTAATGGCTAATGATGTTGAGCATCTTTTCATGAATTTATTTACCATTCTATATTTTCTTGGGTAAAGTATCTGTTAAAATATTTGGGCCATTTTTTAATAGTTTTTTTTTTCCTTATTGTTAAGTTTTGAGAACTCTTTATATATTCTGGATACAAACCCTTTAATGAATATGTGATTTGCAAAATATTTTCTCCCAGTCTATAGCTTGGGCTTTCATTCTCTTAACAGTATTTTTCACAGAGAAAAAGGTTTACCCCTCTCCTTTTTAAAAAAAATTGTGAAGATATATATCCATTTTATCTATTTTAAGTGCACAATTTATTATAACAATGGTGTGCAATGTTACCACATTACCTCTGCCTATATCCAAAACTTTTTCATCACCCCAAAAAGAAACTCTGTAACCATTAAACTGTAACTCCCTATTTCCTTCTTCTCCCATTGACTTTTATTTTACTTTCTGTCTCTATAAATTTGCCCATTCTAAGTGCCTCATATAAGCAGAGACTTTAAGTACGTACAATATTTGTGACTGGCTTATTTCACTAAGCATGACATTTTCAAGATTCATTCGTATTATAATATATATCAGAATTTCATTTCTTTTTAAGGCTGAATAATGTTTCTTTGTATGTATCTCATTTTGTTTATTCATTCATTTGGTCTCCCCTTGGGCTGTTTCCACCTTGTGGCTATTGAGAATAATGCTGCAGTGAACATAGATGTATAAGTATTTGTTTGTGTTTCTGCTTTCAGTCCTTTTGATGTATAAGTAGGAGTGGAATTGGTGGGTCATATGGTCATTCTATGTTTAGCTTTTCAAGGAAACTCAGAGTAAAGGTTCTTAATTTTGATTAAGTTTAATTTGTGATAAGTTCAATTATTTAATTTTTTTAAATAAATTGTATGTTCAGTGTCATGTTTAAGAACTCTTTGACTATCCTGAGGTCTCAAAGATTTTATCCTATGTTTTATTCTGTTTTATAGTTTTCTGTTTTGCATTTAGACCTATGATCCATTTTGATTTAATTTTTGTATAAAGCATAAGGTTTAGTTTGGGGTTAATTTTCTGTTTATGAATATATAAGTATTCTACCACCATTATTAAAAAGAATATTCTTTCTCCTTTGAATCACTTCATATATTTTTCAAAGTAATCAACCATATTTGCGTGCATCAATTTTATTTCATCAATTTATAGATATATCCTTTCTCTGATAGCATACCACCTCAATTACCATGTTTATTAGTAATTTAAAAATTAGTAGTGTGAGTTCTCCAAATTTTGTTTTTTTTTCTGAAATTATTTTGGCTGTTGTAATTCTTTTGCCTCTCCATATAAATTATGGAAGCAGCTCATATTTATCTACAAAAAATTCTGCCAAGATTTTTATTGGAATTGTATTAAATCTATAGATCAATTTGAGGAGAATTGACATTTAAAGTATATTGAGTCTGCTAATTTATGAACACAGAATGTGTCTTCATTTCTTTAGATATTATTTTATTAACATTTTTGTAGTTTTCAGTGCATAGAGCTTGCACATTCTTGTTAAATTTGCACCTGAGGATTTAATTTTTTGGAAGATATTCTAAGTGATATTGTTTTTAAATTTTAGTTTTCAATTGTTCATTCCTAGTATTTAGAAATAAGATTTTTTTCCTTGTGTGTGTTGACCTCGTATTCTGCAGACTGGTTAATGGACACCATGAGAAGCAGGTGAGTTAAGACATCTTGCCAATACTTCAGTCACAAAGACTACTTGTTGGCAAGGAGCACTAGTTTCTAGAGGTTGTGGGATGGACCCATGGGTGAGGGTGGAGGAGGGTAAGTGTCTGGGAACTGGGTAGTGGGGAGGACCCACAAGGCCCTTTGAAGAACTCATGCATGTGCCCTGTAAGAGAACCTGCTTCAGGAAAAGTCCTCACTAACCTGAGATGCACTGAACGAGCCATTACTGCATCCAGTTAAGTAAGGAGATGGTTGTCCCTTTCCTTCATCTTCCTCCTAGTCCTAATACATCGAAAGTGCTAGAGCTTTTAAATCAGATAGAAGATTGCATTTTTTTTTTTTTTGTGTTGGCTTGTTCTAAGCTTTGAAAAGCAAATGTAAATAGAAAGTTATCATCAGTGAAGAAAGAGTCCATATAGCATTGGGGAAAAGATAAAGCCATTTCATACTATGCAAAAACTGGCAACACTGACTTAGAGCCACTCATGCTTCAGCCTCAGCTTAGATGTCACTTCTCAGGAAGGTTCGTCCTCTAGATTGGATTAGGTGTCCCTCTGATAAGCTCCTGTGTTTCTGCATTTAGCCCTATTTTATCACATGTTACAAAGTAGTTAACTCTTGGTTTATTCTTTACATCATTAAACTGTAAGTACATTGAGGGCAGGGAATGCGTTTTATTTACCAGTGTACACAGTGCCAGCATGCTGCCTGCCACCTATTAGGCATTTTAGTATATGCATTAGCCGAATATGCAGAGAAACTGCATCCTTGCTATAAACTGTCCCATCATCTTAAAAATTCTACAAAATTTTTCCAAAACAAAAACTTTCTAATTAAAAGAAATACAGGGAAATAATTTTTCAATGATAAACTAAAGATGAAATGAATTGCCTCGGAAAGTAATGAGTTCCCTGTCACTGGGGAATATTCATGTCTAAACTAGATGACTGCTTGATCTGGGGATTTGCAGTGCTTCAGATTAATAATAGGACTAGGTCATCTTTAAAGTTCTTTCTAACCCTGAACTTCTAATTAGTGTTTATTATGCTTTTAAATAGGTTATTATCTATTAACTATTGAATTGAGTGCAACATTCGATTCCTGAGTGGATGCCGATGTCCTCTAAGCCTCATCTTATATATTAACGAAAACAGAATCTAAGAAGCTAGGAATGGTCATTCAAGAAAATGTTTTAAAGTAATTGGCTTACTTATGATAATTCAGATAATGTATTTTTTTTAGTTTCAATACAATTAATCATTATTTATCATTGCAATGGAGAGGTGAGTCTGAATTAATCTGATAAGTGCCCTGATGATTCTTATATCAGGTAACTTGGGAATCCATGTTCCAAGAACTACCAAGTCCATTTTCACTATTTCAGCTTCTGCTGGGGAGGGGAAACCTGAGGTGCTGCTGGTCTTGAAGGGCAGGATGGGGAGCTGAGGGGAAAAGAGGGGGAAGCAGCAGAGCAGTGTTTCCACTTCGGCTGCATGTTAGAACTGTCTGAGGAGAGGTTTTACAAATCCTCAGAATCCTTAGGAGTAGGACCCAGGCCTCAGTCACTTCTGAAGCTCTCTAGGTGACCCCGGTGTTGAGTCAGGCATGAGAACCACTGCAGCAGAGGGAGGCGACTAAGCCAGGCAGGAACTGACAGTTTTCAGGAAAGGTTTGTTGAATAGGATGAGGAAGTAGATGATTTATTTACTTTATAGGTAACTTCTTTATGCATCTGTTGTCCTCTCTTTAACAATGGCTTTCTATAGATGTGTTTTGAAAATAATCTATGTCTATGGCCATGCCACCCTGAACAAGCCTGATCCTGTCTGATCTCAGAAGCTAAGCAGGGTCAGGCCTGGTTAGTACTTGGATGGGAGACCACCTAGGAAGACCAGGTGCTGTAGGCTTAAAAAATAAGAGATCGTAAGCTGACAAGGTCCTTGCAATCTGGGAGGTCAACCAAAGGTTGCCTTGGCTAAAAAAAATAAATAAATAATAATTTAAACTTTTAAGGTCAATCTTTTATTTTTTTCAGTGATTGAGGAAAATACTTATACTTATTCTCCCCCCTCATAATTAACAGACACAGATAAGAAAATGCAATGTTAAGTAATAGAATTAAATAAGGAAGACTTTGGGAAAGCACAAAGAGAGGGCTTGCTGGCAGTGAGCGTTCTTCTTGGCCAGCGGTGTCCTTACTGCTTGCTAACCAGCTGCCTTTCTGGAGCCATCAAACTAAGCAGTGCTTGGAGCTTCCAGAAAGGTGCAGACACTGACTCAGGAAAGTGTCTAATGACTTTTATTTCACTTCCACTAACCAACTTACCACAAAGCAGAGAAGACCCGTTTTGCATACCATCCTATCTGATCAGGTATGCTAAATTTCATCCAAAGTCAAGGAGCACACCCTAGTGAGATTTACACGTTTTTCTTTAGTAATTTACTGCTTCCTGCTCCTGAAAGTCTAGTAAACCAAAGAACAATGGACTGGGAGAGAAGGAATTGTTCTCATCTTTAAAACAAGAAACAACATGGTTTGGCATAAAGCAGGACTAACTTGCTACTGTAAACATCAGCAATCCTGCACAGGCAGCTGCACTCTGGTGGCGCCCCCCCACACCCAGGGAAATTTCAGACATACACACTGGGCCCGGGCAGCAACAATGGAGAATGGGACCTGTGGTCTTTTCCCAGGTTTTATCTTTTGTAGGCATCAACGTCGAATGTAGTAAGTCAGCTACTAAGTTCTCCCAGAAAGAATTTGGCTTCCTCTGTTTGTATGGAATTTCCTCCAAGTGTGTGGCTGGAGAGACCCAAATTCACAAAGAACAACAGTGTGGGGTGGATTAATGTCACCTGTCTTTCCTTGTCTGCTCTGCCCCTGGGGAAAAATAATGCACTTCAAGCAGTACAAAACAGTGCCAAACAACTTGAGAGCAGAGGCTTTTAATTCTGAAGATTTTTTATTAAAAATTATACATATTGTACCGAAATGACAGGAAAAACATATAAGCTTTATTGATGCCCTCAAAGCTAAATTGTACACTCTACCCTGAAAAAATTGTGTTGGAAATGGTTAAGAACATGATTTTAAGATACATAAACGTCATTATGTATCTTAAACATCGTTTGTGGAGGCTGACACAGACGTTTGGCTTTTACTGACTGACAAAAATTAGAAAACAGCTTGTTTTTATAAACTTTTTACTTAAAAATAGTACCAAAGTATTATGAAAACTTATTAAGTAGATATTAGCAGAAACAGATTATTAAAGTATAGATTCACAGATGTTAGAGCCAGACGATACTTTTAAGATCATCTAATCCAAGGGTCCTAAATCTTAGGGGGCATTGGAATCCCCAGGGGAGCTCCTTAAAGCACAGGTTGTTGGGCCCACTTCAGAATTTCTGATTTGGTAGGTCTTAAATGAGGCTTGAGATTTGCATTTTGATAAGTTCTCAGGTGATGTTGATGCTGCTGGTCTGCAGACCACACTTTGAGAAACTCTGGTCTAGTCCAGTTTCATTTTATAGTTGAAGCAACTGAATCCTGAAAGAGGTCGAGTCTGACTCTCTTGTTAGGTCCTGTTCCTGTCCAGGGTAAACCCCATTTGTGTGCAAGGTATTACCCTCTCTCAAGGACATTGTTTTAATAATTATCTCTTCTCCTGGCATCCACATCTCCTAGCATTAACTGTCTCATTAATTATGTTAGTCAGCATACAAGGTTCTGTGACAGTGTCAGTCTTAAAAAGAGTTCCATGGGCTCACATCTACTCCAGCCATGCCCTACAGAAATTCTCAGAGGGGTTGTGTGTGGTTATTGTTCCATTTCCTCTCCTCCCATTCTCTCCTGAACTCACTTTAATCAGGCTCTCATAGGATCACTTTACTGAAACAGCTCTTGTCAAGGTACCCACAACTTTTATATTGCCAAATGCACAATGGATTCCTAGGTCTTGTCTCACTTGTCTAACCAGCAGCTTAGTTGATTATCTTCCTTGAAACCCCCCATCGGCTTTGGGACACCTCCCAGTTCTCTTTCTAGTTCATTAGCCACTCCCTCTCAGCCTTCTTTGTTGATTCTTCCTCTTTTCCTTTATGTCTAATTATTGCAGTTCCCTGGGGCTCAGTTCTTAGACCTTTTGTTTATCTACATGTGTTCTCCCTGTAATCTTATCCTGGAATATTGTCTATCTACTAAAAATTCAAGTACTTATGTCTCTAGCCTGGACCTCTTCTCCTAAACTCCAAATTCACAGTAGTGTGTAACAATCATGTGAGCTAAAACTATGCAGCATTTTTAATGATCAATGAGAAAAATATGATTGTTCTGGAACCTTTAAAATGTCAAAATTAAAGACTTACTGTCAATTATAAATATATAGGGAAATGAAAAAATACAAACTAGTATTAAAAAACAAACATTTACTTAGTTTACACTAATTTAAAACATTAGAAACATTGAAAATTAGTGTTCTATTACTTTGTAAAATACTTATCAATAGTAGGTTGAAACACGCTTGTCTTCATGTTGTGTAACAAGATATGGAGTGAGCATCTTTTCTATGACTTGGTGAATTGTCATAGTTTTTTTCTAAGGTTGAATTAACTTCCCATGTTTTAGCCTTTGTGCTTTCATTGTTGTGAAATATCTCCAAGAGTTTCTCTAATGTGAACTTTTTTTGCCGGTATTACCTCCTCTGGGACATCTTAATCTTTTGTTACAACCATTCTCCCTCTTTGTGTCAATAAGCTTGCCTTCACCTGGCTGCACAGGTAGTATCTCTTGAATGGTGGCAGAGACAACATTCCCATGTCAGCTATTCCTTCTGTAACTCCATTTATGTTTGATTCAAATAGCATTTTTAGTGTTACCACTTCTTTCTTTGCTACACGTTCATCTTTATTGGCCAATTTCTTCTTTTGAGTACCCATTCTGGTGGAATGTCATGTAGGTTTATCACTGGGAGACCAGGAGGCAACACAATGACACATTTTTCTGTCTGTGGGAACTGAATAAGTGATGCACAGTGACCAATCACAAGCAGGCTCTGAAAGAAGTGGCATGATTGATCACTGATTATGATGTGCATCTGTTATTTACAGGCTGAGGAAGCAGTGAAGTTATATTGTTTGCTGTTACAGTTAAAGTACTGTGAGTGAGTGAAATTTGTTAGAGGACTGGTGTTATTTAATAAAACCATGGTAACCGAAATTTGTACATAATTTTGGAATTGTGCAGAGAGAGGACTGCCTGCCTGTGTTCAAATGCCTACCTGACATCCTCACTTGTTTATTAAATATCTCATACTTCACATGCCCTAAACTGAGCTTTTAATTCTTTCTGAAACCAAGACTGCAATCCTCCTTGAATTGTTACATGACAACTCCCTTCTTTTAGTTGTTCAGGCCAAAAACTTTGGAGTCATTTTTGACTCCTCACTTTCTCTTATACTACACATCCAATTCGTCATCTAATGTTGTCAACTCTATGTTCAAAATGTAATTAGAATCCTACCATTTCTCAGGAGCCCCACTGCTGTCATTCTCATCTGAGCTATCATCATCTCTTGCCCAGCCTCCTAACTGGCCTCCTCACCTCTGCCTCAGCCCCACTACATTTATTCTTCATAGCAATCAGAATGATTCTTTAAAATTGATGCAACTGATAAAATTGATGTGACTTCTCTACTCAAAATCCTTCAATGGTTTCCTGTTTCAATCAGAGTAAAAGCCAATCGTTCTATAATGATCTCCAGTACCCTTTGTCATCTCCACAAGGTCCTAAGTCATACCTCTCTGTCCCCTCTCATTTCATTTTCTACCTTACCCACTCTGTTCTTGTTACCTGGTCTCCTTGTATTTCCATGGACAAGCCAAGCATATCTTGCCTCAGGATCTTGGCACTTGTTTTACTCATCTGGCATGTTTCTTCCCCCTATTTACACATGGCTCATCCCTCATTTCTTTCATGCCTCTCTGAAAATTTCACATTTTCCAATACATGCAAAATAATATCTCCTTTCCACTCTTCACCTGGCAATCTCTTATTCCCTAATATTGTTTTTTTTTTCATAATTCTGTCACTATCCAACATATTATATATTTATTTGTATATGTTTTCCCTGAAACTGGATTGTAACTTTCACAAGGCAGAGACTTGGTCTGTTTGTTTAAAATTTTATCCTCAAAGCTTAGAACAGTACCTGGATCATAGTAGGTCCTCAACAAATATTTGTTAAATGAGTAGATGATGAATATTGCTGGTTTGTGGCAGTTCTAGAGAACTACTTCTCCAAAAATGGCTTCCGCCAAAGAAGACCTTGTCTAGAGTGATGAGAAGGACAATGACATTAGTATTTTTGTTTGTTCTGATTGGAGATGCAGAACTGCCCTAGAAGTGTAAAAATTCATTGAAAATACATACATCTTATCTGGGAACTTCTGGTAGTCTTTTTGCCCTCAAGTGTACCTTTTTAAACAGTTCTGAAAAATGATTTTTTTGTATAAATAAGTTGAAACAAACATATTCCTTATAGTTTGGCTATTTTTATTTTCTTTCTTTTCTCTATCTCTCTTTTTTTTAATAATAAGGGTGAATGGAAAGAGGGGGAAAGAACAATGCTAAAAACCCTAGAGCTGATCATTAGTACAAGAATCATGGTGCAGAGAATTTAAGAAAAAGGAATATATAGGAACCTGGAAATATGATGTTGGGCTGGATTGATCTTCCTTTGAAGTTTTTATCAAACACTTTTTATGCAGACATTCTTTTGGACCCCCCTTTTTACTCTAGCCATTGCTGAGATCACCAGCTGCATGTAGGTGTAACTTGACGACACCTATCAGCCTCACTGTGTATTTCTTACTTTTTGCCCCAAGGCTTAACTGCTTGCACACAGTGGGATGCCTACAGAAACTCATTTGGGCATTCTGGAGCATATACAAATCAGCAGATGTGAGGGCAACTCTTGATTAATGTGGGATGGGAATTGGCAGATAAATATTTCTCTCTTTCTTCTCTTGGGTTAACAATTCTGAGATACATTCTTCATGTTTCTCTTAGAGGGTCCCAAGGGGAACAAGCCTCAGTTGCTCACAGGGGTAAAAAGCTTGAAAGATTGGCTTCTCCTCTTCTCTTTTATACTCTTCCCAGTCTCCTCCTCTGGGTCCTTGGGATCACATCCCAAAATAAAGTACTCGTACACCAGAACTTGTTTTAGAGTATGCTCCTTGGGGGGGGGGGAGGGGGAGAGGGGGAGGGGCGGTTGAGGAGGGGAGAAGCTAGGCTAAGACAAAGCTCAAGGCAGAAAGCCTTTTTTGAATACTTTTGTTCTAAATACAGAGGGAAGCACAACTTTCTATAAACATACTTACTTCGGAGATGTTCCCTCTTCACTCAAAGTCCTCCTGTAGCTCCCTGCGCCTGCATAATAATGCTCCTTATTGATGATCCAGATCCTTATCATAGAAACTGAAGCGAGGGATGTTACACTCTGACCCTACCTGAATAACTCTAAACTAGTCCTCTTATTTTTCCCAGATTTTCCATCCACATTTTTGAGTGTGTGTGTGTGTGTGTGTGTGTGTGTGTGTGTGTGTGTTTCCTACAAAGGATTGATTAACTCAAGACTTATATTCTTCTAGAACCTTCCTCAACCACTTAGCTCACAACAATCCTGCCTTCTATGCATCCTTGCTGCACTTTTTGTTTGGACCACCCATTTGGTACTTACACCATGGTGCCTTAAACTATTATTTATCTCTTTATTTATATGTTCTGGCTCAACTTTAATATAATCATCTGTGGGAATAGATTGTATCTTACAATCCAGTATCCCTAGCAGTACCTCACACAATGCCCTGAACAATAAATGCTACTGATGCTGAGACTGACACTGTGGTGACATGATCTGAATCAGTGTTTATCAAAGTGTATTCATGGGGTATTAATAGACATTATAAGAACAAAAGTATTTTGTGTTCAATTAACTTGGGAAACCCTGGAAGACTTCTCTGAGTCTTTAAATTAACCAACTTTCATTGCAGATCTCTAAGATGAAAACAATATATGCTTTTCCCAAATTTATTTGGCCATAGAAAATTTTTTCATGAAGTATTACCTTAGGCTCATCTCTTGAAATATATGCTTAAACTATAAAAATCTCAGGCATCTAGAGCAAGAGTGAGGGTGTATTAGATGGATTCAGGTTGCAGAGGGAAATACTATATGGTCTGAGAGAGGCTTATAATATATATAAGAGACAAAATATTCATGTCCTAAAAATCACTAATGAACATGAGTCAAACTGTCAACTGTGCCAGTTGAGTACTTAAGAGCTGATGGGATATATAGAAAAGGCATAATCAAATCTGGATGGAGCAATCTAGTTTCCAGGAGGTATATGTGACTGTGAAGATCCCTTGCAAGTATAGGTCTCCTGGAAACCTGCTTTGAAATGCCAAAACGAGAATACAGACTATACTTACCGATAAGGACCATTGCTTCACATACCAATCGTTTTCTACTTGTTCGCAGGTCCATTCCTCACCCTTCTTCTACAAACTTCATATCTATGGCTCTCACTATCACTTCAACTAAGTTTGTTTGGACAGATAGTGGAGGGCAGAGGGATGGAATCCCCTGCCCCCACCCCTTTCTTTCTCTGCTTCTGAGTGTTTTTCTAGTTTCCAGCAGAGGCTGCATCTGTTCTGAGGTTTCTGGGTTCTGGGGTTCCATTAACACCTCCTCCCCCATCCTTCTAGATATGGTAGTGGCTTCCTGATTTGATTAATCTCAGGGTGGCTTTACCAACCCTATTTGTTTTAGCAGTGCTTCCACCACAGGTGTAACAAATTCACTATTTAAATTTTTATTCTCAGACACCGAAGGGGCAAGACCCTAGATGCTTATATTCCAAAAAGCCACAAAGCTAGTAACTTCTAAACTTCATAAGGACATGTCATGATGGGGTTACACTGACCTTTTACAACCCGAGTCTCAAATGTAGAAAGATTATCTAAAAATTGTAACTTGAATACTTTGTAATTTTTCTCTTAAGATCTGTGTAAGTCTTTGTATCAATACTAATGAACATGTTGCTTTATTATAAAAAAAAAAAATTTGTTGAAATACCTAAAGTCATTTCTGTTTTTCTCTGAGTGAAATGCTACATACTTATATGTTGCATCTCTTGTTGACTGTGCTCCATTCAGAACAATACCTTATGTCTTTCTTTTTTTTTTTTCTTTTTATTTCTCTGTAGTGCTGTACACCTAGGTGGTACTCAAAATATGTTTATGGGGGGGGGGGCGGGAAGCATGACCATTCTTGTAATTTAAATGTGCTTATATTCCTACAAAATTTTAGAATATCTATGTATTATTGTTTAAATGCACAAGAAGGAAAAAATCTTTCTAGGGATATACTGAGTATGGGGAGAACCAGAAAGTTCTCCAGAGTACCAGCGAACTGGTTAAGGAAAGTCAGAACTTTTCTAATTCCCAGGACATTAGAGAGAATAATTTTGTTTAGGTCAACTCTCCTTGGGAAGAGAAGACTTTACTTTAATGGTCCTGTTTGTTTCACCTTTGTAAGGCCATCACCTCCAAACAGGCTGGGGAGTGGAGACTCCTCAAGAAAAGAGAGGATATATTAATTTTAAATTTCCAAAAGTACTTTATCCCAGACAGCGGGGCTGTCATTTTTCAAATTGTAATGCCTTAGATTGGTATAATTTCAATTTCTGCCTAGAAAATGGGGAGGGGGGATAATATTTAATCATCTTTTGCTTAACAATAATAGATATATAGGTGTATCAAGAAGTAGAGAAATCAAGAAGTAGACTAGAAGACCATCCAAGGGTTCTTGCAATTCATTTAGAATATGAAAATTTTAATTCTATCTTACTAATTTATAGAGCCTCTGGCATGTCCTGATCTATACTGCACCATAGATTTGTCCTTAATATGGCTATTACTTGAAAGTATAAGAGGTCCCATACTAGTCAGGGTTCTCCAGAGAAACAGAAGACAAATATATATAATTTTTTTTCAAGAGATTTATTATGAGAGTGTGAGAGATTGGTTTATGCGTATGCTGAGAAGACCTGCTATTTATCATCTGCAAACTGGAGGCCTAGGAAAGCTTGGTTAGTCCAAACGCAAAGGACTGAGAACTAGGGGAGCCCATTTTATAAATTAGATTGTGTTTAATGTTTGTGTAACTGTAGGTACCAGAGGCTTCAAATTCTTGTATCCTTGTTTGTCTCCCCTGTGAACTTTGGGCTCCTCTAAGTACTGTTCCTTAGAGAGATTCTGTGTCTTGCAGCTCTTTCAGCTACAGGCCACTCTTGTGATACTGAGGCCCCACTGGTGTCAGTGCTGAGGGTAAAATGTGGAGGAGGGGAAGCATTCCATAATATTATTTAACCTCAGTCTTGTGGGCTGTGTCCTTGGGCTGTGACCTTCAGAAATGTGTCTTAGCTAACTCTACTTCCCCCTTAGATGAGGCAGGAAGGCTAAAGGCAGAGTCTATGAAAATTAAGTGTAGGGATAAACTGTTTGGGGCCTTATTTCATATTGTCTGCTCCTATAAACAGTGATGGGGTCGTAGAAAAGAATGAAAAGGACAAAGATTTCAGGAAACAACCCTGAAGAAAGACTGGAGATGCTAGGATTGCCTCAAACAGAATTCTGGAGCAATAGCATGGCACTTGGGGTGATCCATGGTGATGTTAACTGGCTCATATTTCCTCAGTGGGTTAAAGAAATGAAAAGGAAAGTCTTGGACTGAGAGACAAAATACAGATGAACTAGTAAAATATCGTGACTGACAACTCCAGTCCTTATGATCATATAGGATAATACTTTAAGCAAGGGAAAAAAAAGCTGCATATAATTCCGGGTTAAGAAACAAGGAAATTGGGTCATTGTTGAAAGGTTGAAGTATATTTGGCAAGTTCTCTGAATAATAAAGCCATGAATTTGGCCCCATCTTGTCTCCTGGCTCAACCACTGCTCCTGAATTATGGTTCAAGTTTGTCAGTGAGTTCAGGGATGGGGTCCATGCCCTCATCATGTAACCTTGAACCAGTGCCCAAAATGCTTAGATTTTCTCACTAAGAAAACAAATATAATGGTCACCACTAAACTAAAATATCAAAGCCTGTGAATTGCTGACCTGAGGGAACAATGGTGGCACTGGAATTTCTGAAAAGGAACATCACATTCCACAACCAATGTAAAAGGGGATTTATTATAGAAATTGGCTCCCAGGATTATGAAGGCCCAGAAGCTCCACAATCTACCCACTGCAAACTGGGGAACAAGAAAGCTGATAGGTGATTCAGTTGGAGTCAGAAGGCCAAAAAACTAGGAGAAACTGGCTTTTCTAGCTCAAGCAGAGGGCAAATTTGCCCTTCCTCCATCTTTTGTGCTATTCATACCCCTAGTTGATTGGCTGATGCCCACTTGCATTGGTGAGGGCATCTTCTTTACTCAGTCTACCCCTTCAAATACTAATCTCTTCCAAAAACACCCTCAGACACACCCAGGAATAATATTTTACCTAGCTATCTGGGCATCCATCAAGCTGACAGACCCCTATTTGTTAACCATATTTCAAAAAAGCAAAACCACAACAAACAAAGAGAAATCCTACCTGATCTCCAATGATAAAAATGGATAGGTTGTAAAGCCTCCTGGGTATATTATCTAATTATTTCTCAGACTCAAGTGACTTGACATTCTTTTGTAGGCTTAGAAAGTCTCAAACTCTTCAGTAGTGGCACTTAACCCTTAACTAAATAAATACAAGAAAGGAATAATAGCATCTTCATTTTTTTAAATGGAGAAATTAAGGCAGAGAAGGATATCTAGTGTATGGCAGCAGCATTTGATAAAACTCCAACTCCCTTCCTCTGCTGAAAATATGCCAAGGTCTAAGCCACACCTGTGCCGTTTCCTTCAAGACTTTCTTACTTCTACCACATTTTTAACTCTTTTAAACTTCAAGTCTCTTCTTCTGTGTACCTCTATTCTTCTACATTAGCATTTTTTAGAGAATGTTCCTTGAATTCTTCTGAAGATGATTCCTATACATAATAAATTTTGGAAGTCACTGTTTTATTTTTCTGTCTTTAATGAAATATAATAGACAATTAGTCACTTGTATTATATTGCATAATTCAATGAGGATTTCTTTTCCCTTATAGTTGGCATACAATAATATACCAGTTTTAGTTGTATAGCATAGTGATCAGAGATCCACATAACTCGCAAAGTGATCACTCCACTAAACCTAGTTCCTCACTTCCCCCTTACATATTTATTGCAGCATTATAAACCGTCTTCCCCATGCTACCCTCTACATCACCATGTCTATTTTGCAACTATCCATTTGTACTTCTTAATTCCTTTGCCTGTTTTGACCCTAACTCCCTCCCATCTAGTATCCCTCTAAATATTCTCTATATCTATGAGTTTATTTCCTCTTTCATTGTTGTCATTGTTGATTTTGTTCTTTAGATTCTACATGTATGTGAAATCATGTGATATTTGTGTTTATCTGACTCATTACATTCAGCGCAGTACCCTCTAGGTCCATCAAGGAAATATCTTTTTCCATCCCCTAACTTTTAGTTGGTGTGTGTGTCTTTTAATCTAAAGTGAGTCTCTTGTAGGTCTTGTTTTCTTATCCATTCAGCTACTCTATTTTTTTGGTTGGAGCACTTAATTCTTTTCCATTTGAAGTACTTGTTGATAAGAATGTAGTTATTTCTACTCTTTATTCCTGTTTTTGATACATGTGTTTTCTTCTTAAAGAGGTCCTTCCAACATTTCCTGTAATACTGGTTTGGTGGTGATAAATTCCTTTAGCTTATTTTTGTCTGGGAAGCTCTTTATCTACCCTACTCTAAATGATAGCTTTGTGGGATAAAGTATTCTTGGTTGTAAATCTTGGGTCTTCATCATGTCAAATATTTTGTGCCAAGCCCTTTTGTCCTGCATAGTTTCTTTTGAGAAATCAGCTGCCAGTCTTGTGAGTGCTCCCTTATAGGAGTGCTCCCTTGCTGCTTTTAAGATTCTCTCTTTGGATTTAACCTTTGGCATTTTGATTATGATGTGTCTTGGTGTACGTCTCTTTGGGTTCCTCTTTCTTGAGACTCTCTGAGCTTCCTGTGGTTTTATGTCTATTTCTTTCACCAGGTTAGGGAAGTTTTCCATCATTGTTTCTTCAAATTTTTATGAAACTTCCTATTCTCCCTTTTCAGGTACTCCTACGATATGGATAATTTACCTTTAATAGTGTCCCATAGGCTTTTTAAATTATTATTATAGTCTTGACTTTTTTTCTTGCCATTTTGATTGAGTGTCCTTGGCTTTCTCATCCTCTATATAGGTCATTTGATCCTCTTCTTTATTCACTTTGTTTATTCCATTTAATGTACTTCTTATTTCAGATAACATGTTCTTCACTCCTGACTGGTTCCCTTTTATAATTTCTGTTTCCATTTTTAAGTTTTTTTTTAAATCTCTTTGTTAAAGTTCTCTACACTTCCCAAAAGTTCATTGAGCATCTTTATATCCAATATTTTGAACTCCGCTTCTGTTTGATTACTTGACTTTATTATTTCTGGATCTCTGTTCTGTTCTCTCATATGGCTTCTGCTTCTTTGTCTTCCCATTTTGGTTGTCTTTCCCTGTCTGTTTCTACGTACTAATCAAAGCTCTAAGTCTCTTTGTCTTATTAATGTGGATTTGTGAAGTAGGTGTCTAGTGGCACAGTCCTGAGAGGGGCTCAGCTGCAGGCCAGATTTAGCCCAAGCCTGTGCTTCTCCGGGGTCACCTGTTAAGATTCAGCAAGCAATCCACAGATGCTGTGCTTATAGTTGCCTCAAAAGGCCACACCAGAAACCGAGGCCAACTGCCTCCTCCAGTGTGAGTCTCAGCAACGAGCACCTGACTTGCAGAGGATATGTTGCTTGGATGAGGCTGTGAGTTGGGGGAGGTGGAGTTTCAGGGAATCCTTTAGGGAGAACACCTCTGTTATCCAATTTGATGATGTCTCTGCTATGGCAGTGCTGAGTCCACGCACTGGGAGAGGGGAGGGCTCAACAGAGGAACAATGGATACTGCTGACACTTCTGTACAGAGCAAGTGATGCCTTGGCCCTCACTCCGACAACTCAGTGTCCCCATGTAAGTCTCTGGTGCCTCCTACAAACCAGCACTGGTGCTCAGAGCAAGCAGGTCCGTCACTGCGAAAATCCAATCACAGACACAGCCCCTTTAAGAGACGTCTGCAGTGGCCGCAGCCTCCATCCCACTCAGCTGCTGAGGACCAGGCAGTCTAGTGT
Organism: Eidolon dupreanum; assembly: GCA_028627145.1. NCBI lineage: Eukaryota > Metazoa > Chordata > Mammalia > Chiroptera > Pteropodidae > Eidolon > Eidolon dupreanum. Next base: position 53,739,296 of record CM053504.1, on the reverse strand, counting down.
CCTCACCCCATCCTACCTTCTGCCATTGCAGGGTGATTTCTTAGATTCTTCCTAATTATATGGCTTGTTTATCTAGATCTCAGGCAGTTTTGTCCTTGCTGTTTGCTCCTTGTGTCTGTCACAACTTTGATTTGGTTGCCAGAAGGATGAACAGAGCCTCTATTATCTACACTATTTTTTTTTCCACCTCCCGGAGCCACTGTTTGATTTATATGGTCCTTCTGTCTTCACTTCTTTCCCCACCAGGCCTGGATTTCACTGATAATCCTTGTAACATACTCAATTGCTTTCACTTTTTGCATGTTCATCACATTTACCCAATCAATCTTTCACTCTAGGTGCATCCTTCTTCCAGCGTTGGTGTTCTGCTCCATGTCTTAAGAATACTATATAGAGAAAACTATATGACTAACCAGATTGGTATTAATACAAACTTCAGCCAGGCCTTCCACATAGCTCAGAAAATTTCTTACTGGTCATTAGTAAGCTTGTTTTCTTTTTCCCCACAGCAGCTATTTTAAAATATACTACTTTTTTTTTTAGGAATTCTATCCCTTTCATTCTTCTCATTCTCAGCCCAGCAGTGTGTTCATAGTCTTTCCCTCTTCAAAGAGAAAATAGGGACCATCATCAGAAAGGCATTCTCTTTCTGTCTTTCTTAAAACTTTTCTGTGGCAGACTGTATCTGTTCTCACAGTCTCGTAGGAGGAGGGCTCTCGATTATCTTGAGGTAAAATTCATCACCCTCTGTTTTAGGTCTCACTCCCTCCCTCTTTTGAATTTTTCATTTCTTTCTTCTACAGGTTCTTTTTCCTGTAGATGTAAAAATGTCTGCAACTTAAGAAATATCTCTCCTCACTTTCACTATTTCCTGCTACCACTTTCTTCTACTTTCTCAATTCCCTTCGATTCCTTAATTCATTCAACACAATTCTACCTCCAATGCAATTCTTCTTAGTTTTATTTGGAAACTACTGAATAATCTCAACAAGGAAAAGTCACCTATAATTTCAACACTTAGAAAACATAAAACATGAAACAATTGTTTCCCTCTCCATTCATCTCATATTCCAGAAATGGATGGATTATATTAGAAATATTAACTCTTTTACAGTGTTTTTACATTGTTTGTGATTTCATTTTCTATAGGGAAACTTCTAATTTCTATGTGGTCAGTATTCTCTTTTTCCCCTTTATGGCATCTGAGTTTCTTATTTAGGAAGATCTACATCTCAAGGTTATAAAAATATTTTACTATTTAAAATAGATAGTTTTTTTCTCATTTACTTCCTCATACATGACATATAATTAGGATTTAACATTATTTTCTTCTACATGGCTAACCACTAGTTCCTACTCCAACTTTTTTAAAGTTGAATCAAAGTGCTGTTTTTGTTAAATGCTAAATTTTTAAATATAATCCAACTTGTCCTGTTTTCTGTTCTCCTGATGTACAGGCATATCTCAAAGGTATTTTGGGTTTGGTGCTAGATGACCACAATAAAGTGAACATCAAAATAAAGTGAGTCACATGAATTATTTTTGTTTCTCAGTACACATAAAAATTATATTTACACTATACTGTACTCTGTTAAGTGTGTAATAGCATTATGTCTAAAAAGTGTATATACCTTAATTAAAAAAGACTCTACTGCTAAAATTTGCTAACCATCACCTGAGCCTTCGGTGAGTCATAATCTTTTTGCTAGGGGAGGGTCTTATCTAGATGTGGATGGCTGCTGATTGATCAGGGTGGTGGTTGCTTAGGATGAAGTAGTGTGATAATTTCTTAAAATAAGACATGAAGTTTGCCCCATCAGTTGACTCTTCCTTTCACTTGAATGCTTAGAGGCCATTGTAAGGTTATTAACTGGCCTAATTTCAACATCATTGAGTCTCAAGGAATAGGGAGGCCTGAGAAGAGGTAGAGAGATTGGGAAACTGCCAGTTTGTGGAAGAGTAAGGACACACACAACATTTATTGATTAAATTTGCTGTCATATGATCGTGGTTTATGGTGTCCCAAAACAATTAAAATAGCAACTTCAAAAATCACTGGTCACAGATCACCATAACAAATATAATAATAATGAAAAAAGTTTGAAATACTGAGAGAATTACCAAAATGTGACACAGAGACATGAAGTGAGCAGGTGCTGTTGAAAAAATGGAGCCGATAGACTTGTTTGACACAGGGTTGCCACAAACCTTCAGTTTGTAAAAATGAAATATCTGAGAAGAGCATAAAGTGAAGTACAATAAAATGAGATATGCCAGTACTTTCCTGTGCCGTGCTAGGATCATTATTATTTGTTTACACAACATTACAGTAGATTTAATATTTGGCAAGTTAATCCCTTCATTACTATTCTTTTTCAAAATTATTTTAAAAAATCATGTACTTATTTTTTCTGATAAATTTGAGAATTATTTTATTTAGTTCCAACCTCTACTTCATCTTCATATTTTATCTAGTTTCAACCTCTATCTCATCCTCAAAACCAAAATCATATTTTGGGACTAATTATTACTACATTAAATTTATGCATTTGAGAATGACAAATTTCTTAATGCTATTAATGCTTTCTACCTTCTCATTCCCAGGATTATAATGTTTTTCTTCACTTATTATATATTTTAAACAGGTCATATCTTTAATGTTAAATGTATTTCTAGGTTTTGTCATTATTTTAAATAGGTTCTAATACCACCCCCCCCCAAAACACACCATTTTCTTTTTGAACTGATCTCTGCTAATATAGAAATAATTAATTTTTAATATATTTATCTTATATCTAGCTAACTTACTAAATTCTCCAATTAGGGTCAATAGCTTTTCAGATGAATCTTTCGTATTTTCCAGGCATGTGCCAAATCTGCAAATAATTATTTTTGTCTTTTCCCTCAATATTTATTGATTTATTCAATATATTTGTCATGTTTTGAAACTATTTTTATTTTTTAGAGTTTTTATTTTCAAGCTCAGGAATCTCTGTTCCAGTATCTCATTTTTTTTGGCATGCATTCATGTGATCACATGTATTTTTAAAAATTTTCAATGTAATAAATTATATTGATATGTTTCTTAAAATTGGGACATCTTTCTTTTCTGGAATAAACTTTACTTTGTCATAGAATATAAGTATTTCAACACATTACTAGATTTGACTTGATATCTGGTTTCAGATTTTAATTTTTATTAATTGCAAGTATTCTAGTTTTCTTTATTGGTATATTTTTATCAAGTTTTGTCATAAGTATTATCATAGAATTGTAAGAAGAGTTAGGAAGTTTTCTGTTTTTTTTTTTTCCTCCATATTCTGAAATAGATAACATGGGCAAATATTGTCACTGAATTTAGAGATAACTTATTTGCAAATATCCTGAATCTGGTGCCATTTTTAGTGGTAGAGCTTTAGTATATATTTTTCAAATTCTATTGATGTTGGATTGTTTAGATATTCTACTTACCATTGAGTCAATTTGGGGAATTTATGTTTTGATAGAACATCATCTGTTTCCTTCAGATTTTAAAGTTTGTTGGCAGAATAAAGTAGTAAATATAGTTTGTCAGTAACTTGTGATCATAGAAGACATTTTATGAGTAGAAAATTTTTCCATATGTAAATGAGAATAATTTTTTAAAGTGTAAATTGGATCATTTTGCTCACCTGTCAACTCTGCATTGATTTTTATTACTCATAAAATAAAATACTAACTCCTAACCATGGCCCACAAGGCCTGTATGAGGTCCTGCTAACTTTTCCAAATCTCATCTTGTGTCACTCTCTCCCATCCTTCAGTCACAAGGGTCATCTCTATGTTCTGTCAACACAAGCTTTAAACTCCCTTACGACATTTATACCCACAGTTCCTTTTTTTTTATCTGATTGTTCAGGATAAATACAATGCTTTATTGGAGAATAATGGGAATCATAATTTAGACAGGCTCTTCTGAGGAGGTGACATTTAAGTTGTCATCTATAAGATGGGCAGGTGCCAACTATGTAAAGTTCAGAAGAAAAAGGAATGCTTTCTAAATTATGATTCTCCATGGTTAGTCTCTAGGAAAGCATGCATACCATTCAATTTCCTTTACAGCAATTGTCACAATATGTAATATTTATTTATAATATTTAGTAAACTATATAAATGCTTACTAACACATTTGGTATATTATTATATTCAGTAAATTTACTAAAATATTTAGTAAACGATGTAAATACTTACTTATCTCTATTTCCATATGTATAAGGTGACAGGTCAGATTTCCCTGGTTTTCCCAGGCTTTCATGTTGTAGGAAAATGGGCCATGCGGCCCTTTCAGAAAACAGAAGGGAAGGTGCAAGTAACAGTGCCATGCTCCACCAGTAATGGTTATATCCAGAAATTTACTATGAGTTTTATATTCCCACTCATAAATACATTTTAAAACCATACATTATAAAATTCTGTCTTGTTTCCTTGTATCATTATTTAACTTTTAATTTTGTTTTCCAATTAGACTGTGAGTTTCTCAAATGTAGAGATTCTCTGTTACATGTTTTTACTTTCTTCACAGTGCTCAGCATCAAGTCCTAATAAAAAGAACACTCTATTTGAAGCCATAGTAAAAAGAACACTGCATTCAACAGCCTGTATTAAAAGGCAGCTCCACTATGAGATATGTGACTTTGGGCAAATTGGACTCTTTGGGCTTCAACTTCTTTTCTATAAATGGGGATAATACTTATTCTATTAGGTTTCCATATGGAACAAATGAGATAATAGTCAAGAATATTTTGGCAAAGAATAAAATGTATAAATGCAAGCTGTCATTATTATGTCCTTCAGGAATAATTATTGATTATATTGGTTTCATTTAAACACTGCCTGCACAATGAACACATGGTATAGAATGTAGTGCAAATTACATTTTTTTTTAGCCATGGGGCTCAAATTATATTTTCAGATGTAATAATCCTGGGGCCAGCTACAAAATGCCATTATTCTGCACCTTAGTGGAAGAAATCTCTGGGCTCCTCCAGTGGGGAAGGAGGAGAAAATGTTTTCACCATTTGAGACATGGTTATAGCCTGGGTTTTGCAGTTCTCATTAGCTCCCTGGAAGGTAGGTTGGATTCAGATCCTGTTTATCTCTGTGCTATTTATGAACATAGTCATCACAATAGCCATCTCAATATTTTAGAAAGTTACAACAGTACAAGGTTTAATGCAGTCATGAAGCCTCTACCTAAAGAGGGATCCAACAATAACATTTTGTTTTGACGTAAGCTTCAAGTTAAGCTTAAGAGTAAGAGTGCGGTGACTATAAGGAGATAAGGAGAATTATTAAGAGAAAACCAACTGGAACAAAATGGGTAGTAAGAAATAATTTCATAGCACTTATTTATTATATGTCAGGCACTATTCTACATGCTTTGCAAATATTGATTCATTTAATCCTCAACAGTCCTATGTTGTCATTTTAATTTTCATTTTATAGATGAGGAAACTGAGGCACAAAGAGGTAAGTGTATAGTTACTGGGATAATGAGATTCAAACTCAGACAGTGTGTATTTAGACTCCATGCTTTTAACCCTCATCCAGTGAAAAACATCTAAAATCAAGACTGCAGATGGAAAAACAAACAGATGCTGGCTCTCCATAAATCCACAGCTACACATTGATTTTTGTGTACTAATAATCTTTTTATTTCAAACCAATGCAAAAAATTAAATTAATTGACTAGATTGGATAACTGTCCGGAAAATACATATTTTTTTCAAGGACTATAAGGGAACAAGAAACCACTTACTCTATATTTGATCTTCAACAGAGTCAGAGGAACATGAAGACCTCTGGAAAATAGATGTTAAGTATTTGTAAATTTTTCATGATTAGACTTGAGCTTCTTGTACTCAATCTTAGGATGGGCTCCATGGAACTTAGAAGAGTGAGAAAAGAAAACACGATACGAGGTTATACAATCTTTTGGGATTTGTGGGTGGGTTCTGTGGTCTATCAGTTTCCGGATCCTTTGTATGTAGGTGAAGCAGTCACATAAATGCAATTATCAAATTGAAAATAGTGTGAGTAGTGGCAACTTCCAGAATGGCTGATGGGTTTTAACTGATGTCAACTAAGAATTGTTTCCAGCATTGTGGCAACAGGCTGTGCAAAAGCAGCCTGGTGTGACATTCTGGAACAGAGCGGGCAGATCCTCTGGGTCCTTTCCAGTCCTAACCACATCTCCTGGATGGCACTGCTAACTTTTCCTCTGCATCCTCTCCAAAAATTTGTTATTACTTGTCCTGTTGATTATAACTATTCTAACAGGTGTGAGATGGTATCTCACTGTGGTTTTGATTTGCATTTCCCCAATAGCTAGAGATGTTGACCATCTTTTCAAATATTTGTTGGCCATTTGTATGTCCTCTAGGGAGAAGTCTGCTCAGGTCCTCTGCCCATTTTTTGATTGGATCATTTGTTTTTTTGTTGTTACTGAGTTGTATGAGTTCTTTGTATATTTTGGGTATTAAGCCCTTATGGGAGGCGTTGCTTGAAAATATATTTTCCCATTCAAATGGTTGTCTCTTTACCTTGTTGACAATTTCTTTTGCTGAGCAGAAGCTTTTTAGTTCGATGTAGTCCCATTCATTTATTTTAGCGTTTACTTCCCTTGCTTTTGAGGTCAAATTCATAAAATCCTCTTTAAGTCCAAGGTCCTTGAATTTAGTTCTTATGTTTTCTTCTATACGTTTTATTGTTTCAGGTCTTATATTCAGGTCCTTAATTCATTTTGAGTTAATTTTGGTGTGTGGTGATAGACAAGTCTAGTTTCATTCTTTTGTAGGTAGCTTTCTAGTTTTCCCAGCACCATTTATTGAAGAGGCTTTCCTTTCTCCACTGTATGTTTTTGGCTTTTTTGTCAAAAATTATTTGCCCATGTAAATATGGGTTTACTTCTTAACTCTCAATTCTATTCCACTGGTCCATGTGTCTATTTTGCTGCCAATACCATGTCATTTTGATTACTATCTCTTAGTAGTATAATTTAAAATTGGGCAGAGTGATGCCTCCAGCCTCATTTATTTTTCTCTCAGGATAGCTTTGGCAGTTTGGAGTCTTTTGTGCTTTCCTACAAATCGGATGATTTTTTGTTCAATATTGTAGTTTTCATTACATGGGTCCTTCACATGTTTTGTTAAATTTATTCCTAGGTATTCTATTCTTTTTGTTGCGATTAAAAAAGGAATTATTTTTTCTACTTCTTTTTCTGACACTTCATTATTAGAGTATAGGAATGCTATGGATTTTTGAATGTTGATTTTGTATCCAGAGACTTTACTGTATTTGCTTATTGTTTCTAGTAGTGTTCTTGTGGAGTCTTTACGGTTTTCTATATAGAGTATTAAGTCATCCACAAATAGTGAATTTAACTGCTTCATTTGCTATTTGGATGCCTTTTATATTTTTCTCTAGGACCTCCAATGTTATATTGAATAATAGTGGTGATAGTGGACAGCCTTGTCTTGTTCCTGACCTTAGAAGGAAGGTTTTTAGTGTTTCACCATTAAGTATAATGTTGGCTGAGGGTTTGTCATATATGGCCTTTCTTATGTTAAGATATTTTCCTTCTATACTGAATTTGTTAAGTGTTTTGATCATAAATGGCTGTTGTGTCTTGTCGAAGGCTTTTTCTGAATCTATCTATATGATCATATGGTTCTTATGTTTTAATTTGTTTATGTGGTATATCACATTAATTGATTTGTATATGTTGAACCATTCCTGTGCCTCTGGGACAAAGCTCACTTGATCGTGGTATATAACCTTTTTAATATGTTACTGTATTCAGTTTGCTAGTATCTTATTTAGGATTTTTGCATCTGTATTCATGAGAGATATTGGTCTGTAGTTTTCTTTTTTGTGTGTTATCTTTACCAGGTTTTGGTATCAGAGTAATATTGGCCTCATAAAATGAGTTGGGAAGTATTGCCTCCTCTTCAATTTTTTGGCAGAGTTTAAGGAGAATAGGAATTAAATCTTCTTTGAGTGTTTGGTGGAATTCACTGGTGAAGCCATCTGGTCCTGGATTTTTCCTTTTTGGTAGATTTTTGATGATTGTTTCAATTTCCATACTGCTGATCAGTCTATTTAGAGTTTCCAGTTCTTCTTGATTCAGTCTAGGGAGATTATATTTTTCTAAGTACTGGTCCATTTCTTCTAGGTTATTGGTGTTATATAATTTTTCATAGTATTCTTGTATGATCCTTTGTATTTCTGTGATGTCAGTCATAATTTCCCCTCTTTCATCCCTGATTTTGTTTATTTGTGTCCTTTCTCTCTCTCTCTCTCTCTTTTTTATTAATGAGTCTAGCCAGAAGTTTCGTTTGTCAATTTTATTAACCTTCTCAAAGAACCAGCTCTTTTTTTTTACAATTTTATTTTATTTCTTTTCTTTTCTTTTCTTTTATTATTTATTTTATTTTATTTTATTATTTTTTTACAGCTATAGCACCCAGTCTTCCTAGGTGGTCTCCCATCCAAGTAATAACCGAGCCTGACTCAGATTATCTTCCGACATCAGACGAGATCAGGTGTGTTCAGGGAGGCATGGCTGTAGACAAAAAACCAGCTCTTTGTTGCATTTATTTTTTCTATTGTTTTTTTTTTTTTAATTTCATTTATTTCTGCTCTAATTTTGATTATTTCTTTCCTTCTGCTGACTTTAGGCTTCATTTGTTTTTTCTTTTCTAGTTTTATAAGATGAAGCATTAGGTTGTTTGTCTGGGCTCATTCTCGTTTTTGGAAATAGGCCTGTAATGATATTAACTTTCCTCTTATAACCCTTTTGCCATGTCCCAAAAGTTGATATGCTGTGCTATCATTATCATTTGTTTCTACGTATCTCTTGATCTCTCTTTTTATTTCTTCTCTGACCCAGTTATTCTTCAGTAGCATGCTGTTTAATCTCCATATATTTGTGGTTCTTCCTGCTTTCTTTTTGCAGTTGATCTCTATGGTCAAAGAACATGGTTGGTATGATTTCAACCCTTTTATATTTGTTGAGACTATCTCTGTGTCCTAGTATGTGGTTGATTCCTGAGAATGTTCCATGTGTACTAGAGAAAAATGTATAAACAGCTGTTTTGGGATGGAAGTTTGGGATGTCCAGTTGGTCTAATGTGTCATTTAAGGATGCTATTTCCTTATTGATTTTCTTTTTGGATGATCTTTTCATATCTGACAGTGGGGTATTTAGATTCCCTACTTTGATAGTGTTTTGGTCTGTTTCTCCCTTTAGTTCTGTTAGTAATTGCTTTACATATTTTGGGGCTCCCTGATTGGGAGCATAGATATTAATAAGTGTTGTGTCTTCTTGGTGCATGCTTCCCTTTATCATTATGAAGTGTCCCTCAGTATCTTTCTTTACTTTTTTTTATTTTGAAGTCTATTTCATCTAATATTAGTACCCCTACTCCTGCTTTATTCTGAATGCCACTTGCTTAAAATATAATTTTCCACCCTTTCACTTTGAGTCTATATTTGTCTTTGGAGCTGAGATATGTCTCCTGGAGGCAGCATATGTTTGGGTTTTGTTTTTTGATCCATTCTGCTGCTCTGTGCCTTTTTATTGGTGAGTTCAATCCATTTACATTTAGAGTGGTTATTGAAATGTGAGGTCTTCATATAGCCATTTTATCTTTTGCTTTCTGGTAGCTCAGTGTTTCTATTGCTTCCTTGTCCTTGTGTTTCTGTTTTCTTTATTTTGGTTGGCTTTTGTGGGTTTACCTCTGGTTCTTCTTGTGTTATGTTATATACTTCAGTTCTGAATCTTCTGTGTGTGGTTACCATTACGAATGTGAAAAGGATAGTTATATTTATACAGTTGTCCATTTTCTTCTGCACGTACCTTATCTCCATTCCCCTTTGCAAATTTGGATCTTTGCATCCTCCCCTTTTCAGTCATTGTTATCTCAATTTGTTCCTATGTATGCTGAACTTTCATTACTATCTTGCTATAGTAATTCTCTTCTTATTATTTAAGTTTATAATGCCCTGTTCTGAGTAAGGATTGCACTCCTCTGCTTCTATCAGTCCGCTAGTCAACTTACTCTTAATTATGTATTGTTGTTATTGTTGTTGTTGTTGTTGTTGTTTTTTGTCATCTTGTTTTAGGTGAACTGACCCTTTTCAGTATTTCCTGTAGTGCAGGTTTGGTAGTAGAGAATTCTGTCAATTTTTGTATGTCTGGAAAGCTTTTAATTTCTCTTTCATTTCTAAAGGAGAGCTTAGCTGGATATATTCTTCTAGCCTGAGAGTTCCTTTCACTTAATAGTTTAAATATTTGATTCCATTCCTTTCTGGCTTGTAAGGTTTGTGATGAGAAGTCCAATGATGATCTAATGGGTTTTCCTTTATAAGTTACCGTTTTCTTCTTCCTGGCTGCCCTGAGAATTCTGTCTTTGTCGTTGATTTTTGATAATTTTAATACAATGTGTCTTGGTGAAGGTATTTTTGGGTTGAGATAATTGGGTGTTCTGTCGACTTCTTGAATTCCAAGCTCCAGCTCATTCCTTAGATTGGGGAAATTGTCATCGACTATTTGTCTGAAAATGCTTTCTAGTCCCTGCTCCTTTTCCTTGGCTTCGATAATGCCCATTATTCCTATGTTTCCTCTCCTGATGGTATCAGCTAGTTCTTGTATTTCTCTTTCATTATTTTTCATTCTTTCTTCTTCCTTCTAATTTATTTCTAGATTTCTGTTTTCGATATTGCTGATCCTTTCCTCTATTTGGATAACTCTATTTCTCAAGCTTGCTGTTTCATTTTTCAACTCTTGCAGTGCGTTTTTTATCTCCAGAAGATCTATTCTATTTTTTTTTTTGAGAGTTTTAATCTCCTCGTTCTGCTCATCTAGTTGTTTCTTCAGTTCCTGAAATTGTTGATATGATTCATTTCAGAACTCACTGAGTTTTTTTCTGAAATACCATCCTGAATTCTCTGTCATTTAAGTCACATATTTCTATGTCTGTAAGCTTATTTTCTGAAGATTTTTCTCTTTCTTTCTGAGATGCCTTGTCACCTTGGTTGTTCATGGTGTTTAATGGACTATTTCTCCACTTGGCTTTCAGCTTTTTTTTTCTGGAAAGAAGATTTGTTATATAAAGATCTCTTATTAGCCTGTTGCAAAGAAGGCACTTTTGTTTTGGTTTCCAGTAGGTGGCATCTAAGCCTCTTGGATTCCTGCTTTATATAAAGCCTTAATAATACCTTTTTATTTTCTTTTAGATATTTACTCATGCTCACTACCCTCAGTTTCAGTCCCTGTCAGTGTCAGTCACAGTCTCGGTCACATTTGCTCAGATTCCCCTGGGACTGTGAGGCATTCAGTCTTGGAGGGTATAGGGGAGGGGGATCTCTGGATTGAGAGTTGGGAGCTGCAGCTCAGCCTTGGTTTTGCAATCGAGAACAGTCAAAATCAACTGTTGTTCTCTGCCGTCCTGCTTCTCTGCTTTCTGCTCTGATGATTGGACCCTGCTGCCGGCTGCATAGAACTCACAACTCTCCCAGGAAGGGTCGTTCAGGGAACTTGCTGCACCTTTTCCCCCTTCCCTTCCTCCTACAGGGAGCTCCAGCAGCTGTGAGAGGCAGCTTCTTGATTTCTCCCAGTCCACCACCCAACATTCAGGATTCTGACCTGTAGTAGCTTTTATGTGCAGATCCCATGCTCAGACATGCTGGTGTGCAGTTTGGGTGTTTTTTTTTTTTTTTTTTTTTGAGTTTTAGATATTCAACTTATTGTTGTTTCAAGAGAAGAGACTGAGGGCATCTCTCACTCTGCCAGGTTTCTCCACCCTTCTAGCACAGGGTATTCAAGTCATTAAAATGGGTTGGTTTTGTAGATAAAAGTGAGCTAAGACCTTTTCTTCCTATTTATGTTATCTGAGAGGGACTAGAAAAGTAAATAGACTCCTCTAGATTTATCTAAAGAGCAGAAAAGAAGAGAATCATCCTCAGAGAATGGGTTCAAATGGGCAGTGAGAGGAAGTGATAAAGTTGTTCTCTTTTTCACATTCTTTGGAGTCCTCCTCTTGCAATGTAATGCAAATTCAAACCACCAGCACATCTGAGGAAACTTTCTTCAAAATAAATTTTACTCAGTGTAGTGAAGATTCAAAACAAGCAAGAGCAGGCCTTCTTTTCTTTACCTATATAAATCCACTACCACCCATTCAACTATGAATCAGCTCTTCCTATATGTGTTTTATGTCTTTGGCATTGAAAAGCAAATTATTGAGGGCAATGATTATACCATTGCAAATAAACACAAATCCCCTGCTTCTTTAGCAATCCCAGTTGAATGGGATGTTATAATGGCTTTTTGGGCTTTTAAAGATATCTCTAGAAAATTTGGGACCAAGATGCTCATTATGTTTCTTTCTCCTTGACTTCAGCCACTTTCTTTTTGTGCTAGTTAGGTTAATACATGTTCGATACATGTTAATACATGCTCTAAGGCCCCACATTTTATCCTTGGGTACATTTAACTATAAGTAAGCTCTTAACTGAGTCAAGCAATAGCCCCACCTCTCACCTCTTGGCAGAAGAGACCCTGGATTTTTAAAGTATAGCAGCCTTTTCCTTTCCTTCTAGTTATTCCTCTCGTGGTTTGAGGAAGATACATTTCCATGTTTCTGGCTGTTAGTTCTGCAGTTTTGAGAGTGGTCATGATGTTGAGTATCAGGGACAGCAATTTTCTCAGAAAAAAAAGAAAAAGTATGTTCACAGAATTAGAAAATATCCATAAACAAAACTCGAAAAAACAAGGACTCTAGGTTTCACTGCGTTCCCCATCCCATCCTATATTAGAAGTGAAGCAAGACATCATGATGGGTTTTTCTTTTATTGAATATATCATAATGGAAATCCAATTATTAAGGATACATGGCCTGAAAACTTTTTAGGCAAACAAATTACCAATTTAGTTTAATCTCTGAAGCTTCTGTCTTTACTGGTCTTTGTATTCTTTGCTCTGGCTAAAAGATCCTTGGATTTTTGTTTAAGGATCCTGAGTTGGGTTTGTTCTCAGCACATCATTTTTCTGAAAGGCCTAGTATGGCATTACTTCACCCTACAGTCCCCACAGGGTCTGGGCAATGTTCTTGGAAATATCAGGATGATCTCACCCAGTCGGAAGAAGGGTTTCATAATAGAATAATGGTACTTCTCTCAGGCCACTGCACACTGCTAAAATATATTGCTTCTTGACCTTTTGGCTGAGATCCTACGTAGAACAACTGAAATATTAGCTTCCTGTCAGCCTTACCACACTTGAGGCTATAATTTCTGACAGCTATAAGAGAGCTTGTGCTTTGTGGGGTCCCAGATGAGCTCGCTTGTGATAGCAGAGTTTGTCCAAATAGGCTGGATCATAAACTATCCAGTCCAATAATCCATGTTATGCTCAAGTCCTCACTATGATGTTAGCTGATTTTCCCCTGACTGGTTGTCCAGCCCAGGCTTGTATGCCACCAGTGAAGGGTAGGGAACTTGAAGGCAGCTGATTTCATATTTGCTATTTGAATGACTAGAAAAAATTCTTTCTCCTATTGAGCTGAAATATGCCTCCCTAAAACACACTCATTAATCTTACTTCTTCCCGTATGAGTCTGAACACAGTAATTCAAAAGTCAAATCCCTTTTTAACTATTTGAAGATAGCTATCATTTTTTCCCCAAGTCTTGTCTTCAGGTTAATAACCTAGTCCCTTGAACACATTCTCTTGGAATTTTGATTCAGGATTTTTTTATCATGCATATCCCAGACACACTTCAATATGTGTACCCAGAGTTGAATTCAATACTGAGTTATCCACTTTCTCATTCTCAATATTATTTATTTATGAAAGCACCATAAAGAGTCATTAGGTTTTTAATTAAATTATAACACACTTTTGACACATGTTGAGTTTATTATTAATTAAAATTCCTCTCTCTTACATACTTACTGCCACTAAACTTGCACAGTTAATTTTTGAACTCATGTTTATGATCTTGTACTTGTTTGTTATAAGTTTTATTTGTTAGACTTGGTTCATTGTTATAGCCTCTCATTCTCTTGCTAAATCTTGATTCTTTTATCAAAAATATTTGCTGTCCTTCTTGGATATTTACCATCTACACATTTGTTGAACATGCCATCTATATTAGTGTTTTACTCATTGGTGTTAGAAGGGCAGAGCTAAGGACAGAGGGAAAGTGAAAATGGAAATTACAGTCTAATAGTGAAGTAACCTTACTAATCATTGAAATAATAATGAGTTCTAGGTCTAACAAATGGAACAAGCCCTTGTGTAGTGAACGTGGTGTGGTGGGAAAGATCAACAATGTCTCCATAATCTATATTCCTTATCATATGACTTCTTAATTTAAAAAAGAAGTAAGAAATTAATGGCAGCCTTTAAAGCAGAAGCAAAAAATATTCAATGGTGCATGACACTTTAAAAAAAGATAGCCCACTACTTCCTTTGAAGCTCTGGTCACTTCCTCAAACCTCAACTATTATTGTGTTCAAAAAACAAAAATAAACAAAAACCTTAGTGCAGAACACAGTAAACTTTTCAAAGATGAGTTTCTAGATCATCTGGTTCGGTTAATTGGTGGCTAACGATGTAGTTTTGTTTAAACAACCCCATATGTATGCTTTCAACCCCTTCCCTTAAAACTAATTTCCATAATTCTTAACAATGACAGAAACATGCATGTAAGAAATGGAAAGAAACTCAATCTCAGTTGGTACATTCAGACTGAATAAAAAGAAGGAGTGGGATTCAACTCAACCTTCAGGAGATACACCTGAAGGATAAAATGAATTTTCCAATTAGGAATGGATGCAGCATGACTCTTCATGTTAAAGATTTCCAGGTAAGTTCAAGTAGACAACAACTGGAACTGAATTCCATAAGGAAGTAATCATTCCCTTTCTGATTAATGACTGTAGGCAACACTGCCAGGACAAATTGTTGTACTCCATTCCAACTTCTAAAAAATATCTTTTCATCAGTCGGATACTTAAACCTTTTTTACCTTAATTAATGAAATGCATGCCTGTGTGAATGATCAGTAATGGGATCACTGTCCTTTATTTTCCTTTTGTTTATGCAGTGTCATAGCTACATTTTTGGCTATGTTTTGTGATGTTATGACTTAGATGACTGCAAACAAATTCCTAGTCAAACTGCTGTGGGTTGTTTATAAAATAATTTTACAGTCTAGTTTGTTTTAACTTCCAATCCTCCTCTGCTACATGTCTGTCTGTCTACCTGTCTCTATCCCCTCCACACACACACACACACACATCATCATCATCATTGTCATCATTGTCATCATCATCGTCATCATCATCTATCTCTCTCACATAATCATGAATAGCTTTTTCTAGCACAAGTATTTTAATTATAATTTATTCCTGACTGAATATTGTATTTTTGAAGCACTATCTATCCTTGAAGATTTTCTACTTTTAAGGCTTGGCTCATCAATATAATGTACAGATGGGTCGAAGTCATTCCTACCCTTGAATACTCTCTGCTTTAACCATAGTGAACTCCTAGCTTGTCTCCAAATGTGTTATGATATAACCTCATCTAAAGCTTTGCATATGCTCTTCCCTTTGACTGAAATGTACCCTTTCTCTGACTCAATAATTCTTACCCATTAAAATGAAGCTGAGTGCTTTCTAGAAAGATTTCTAGTACTTATTTGAATGCTCTTGTGCTTATTTTTTACATAATAGGTGTTGCCATGTACTATAAATATTAATTTCCTTTCATTTTTTTAATAAATATGTGAACCTATAGATTATGTCATATGTAATAGGTACTTCTACAATTTGAGACATAATAGATGCTCAACAAATATGGTAAAGATTCTTTTCAAAGTAGGGGGCTTTCCTTATTGTCTAGACTAGAATCAGTGCTTGTACTATATTTTCTCATAAAGCACTGACCTTCTCTTTTGCAGAACTTTTATTTGTAACTAGGTACTCACTTGTGTAATTATTGTCTGCTCCTCCCCTTGCTTATAAACTTGAGGGCAGGGATCACCTTTTTGTTTTTGATTTAATATTTAAAAAATTTTCAGTTACAGTTGACATTCAGTATTATATTAGTTTCAGGTGTACAGCATAGTGGTTAGACATTTATATAACTTATGAGGTAATCCCCAATATCTTTTTTCCTTATTGTCCTATTGATATTTCTGGCACAGTGCCCAGCACAGCGTTATTTGCTCAGCAAGTACAGATTAAGTGAATGACCTGTTGAATGGGTGGATCTCTGTGAGAGATTTCTTAGATTTTAGTTTAATGTCAGGGGTTGCAATGGCCAGGGGTAGGGGAAGTATGTTCTAGGAAAGGAGTAGGAATGTAAGAGGGTTTCTTGAAAGCTGCAATACTAAAAGATAGAGTGGGGAGAAGGCAGCAGAAGTGAGGATGAACAAGGACAGACAGGGTCCCGATGAAAAGAGTAGTATAAAGAGAGGGTTTATACCCTAAATTGTGACTATTGACTGCTGTGATGAAGGCCACAGGGAACTGGGAGACAGGCAGTGTGGAGGTAAGTTTGAGATTATGAATAAGACTTTGACTTAAAGATTTTTTTTCATGGTCTTAACAACTCCTCTTCCAAAGGCAGAATGGCACTGTAGAGAGAATTTTGATTTTGCCATCAGACAAAACTGATTGCAATATGCAGCTGCAATACTTACTAGCTGTCTGACTTTGAGGAAGACATTTGACATTTCAGAGCTTCAATTTCCTCGTTTGTAAGAAAAGGACAATCATATTCACCTTGAAGAATTATGTACAGTGAAATGAAAGGATATTCATAATGCATCTAACACAATCCCTGGCTCAGAACAATTCCCAAACAAATGGTAGTTGTTGTAATTAACCAGACGTAATTTTTATGGAACTTTGAAATGGTTCTGTTCTTGGTCACAAATTGTTCAATACTCTTAATCAATGAGTTGAAAGCATTCTTATCAAATTAAAAGATGGCACAAAACAGAAAAACAGGCTAACAAGCCATAGACATTTCAACAACTAAGAAGGATAGGCTAAAACTAACGTGATAAAATTAATAGGGACAAATTTAGATTCTTGCTTTTGTGTTTAAAGAATTATCTGAAACAAGAACAAGGAAGACATTGCTCAATAGTTTATAAGAGAAAAGCCCAAGGGTTTTAGCTGATTGTCAGCTTAACATAAGCCAAATAGGTGAGGGCTGCCAAAAAGTTCATGTGATCTAAGTCCATGTGACAGAAATAGAGCATCCAGAAGAAACAAGGTAATTGTCCAAGTGTCCTCGTGCTGGGAAGATATCAAGGCAATATACTCAGTTCTTGGCCTGTGCTTTAAGAGAGATAGATCTAGAAGAAGGTTAACAAGAGGGTCAACATTCTGGAAACCATATTATATGAGCAATGGTCAAAGGAACCGAGATGTTTAGTCTGGAAAAGAGGAGACTAGAATGGTGCAGTGTTGAGAAGAGGGAGTGGATGGCATGGAGTATGCTGCAGCCTTCAAATGTTTGAAGGGTTTTCATATGGATAAGAAATAGAATTTCTCCACAGTGTTTCAAAGGATGGAAGAAATATAATTGGAAATGGAAGAAAGGAAAATTTTGGTCAATATAAGTGAAAGTATATTCATTGTAGCTGTACTCGCTAGCATTTCTAAACTCACTATATGCGAGGCACTCTGCTGAGCTCTTCATATATAACTCTTCTTATTTATTACTTCTTTCATTTTTACATCAATTCTGTCAGATGGGTATTATTATCCTCATTTTATAGGTGAGAAAACAGAGGCTTAGAATGAAGAACTGATTCGCCCAAAACTACACCACAGGTTAAAAGATAAAGCTGGGGCTCTAACTCAGGTTGCTTATGACTACAAAGCCTGTGATTTTTTTTAGCCCTATGGCATATTTCACCTAGAGTTTCCTGGGACACAGTACTTTTAGTGCTAAAACCAGGACAGTCCAGCTAGGATGGTGGATCATTTTAATTTCTTAGTGTTTCCCTGCACACCTAAGCTGGAGGAGACCTTTGCTTCCTAGAAAGCTAGGATTATAGCTCAATGCCTAGTTTTGGCTCAAGTTTCAAAAGCACTTTCAGAAAATTTTCAGTGTTCAGATATGGAAACAATCTGCCCTAAGTGGCAATGAATATCCACTTCCTGGATATAATCAAACAGAGGCTGGATGCCACCTGTCAGAGTTGCTGAGGATGAGAATTCTCTGTTGGGCTTGTTGTTAGTAAAGACCATTTCCACAATGCCTTCCACCTCTGTCATTCTGTGATTCAGACAGAGAGGGCTCCTTGCTTGGACCTTGAGGTGGTTTCCCAGGCTCTTTTTCTATAACTGAAACCATACTTGTAGGGCGGGTTTGAGATGGTAGCTTAAGAAGCCTGGAACATGGACTCTTGCTTCTCTTCCCATAGTCATTACTTCCTGCTAAATGTAGCCAAAAGCCTGTGTATTAGAGTTCTGAGATCTTTGCTTTCAGAGCACACATGCTTTGGATTTTTAACCCAGAGCTCTTCCAAGAAAGGTCCAGACACCAATTTATTATGTATAGGTCATTGATGTGTTTATTCATTTAAAAATCACTTCAAACAGGAGAAACAAAACAGGTCTCAGTCCATCCTTTGGAATGCACTCATCAGTGAAATTTCATTTCATCAGTAGTCTTTAAAGGCTGCATGGCTGACTGTTTGGGAGCCCATTAGTATTCACAGAAAGATTAAAAACTTTTCTAGACTCTTGAAATTAGTCCTGTGAGTGTCTGTGTAGTGTTGCCTTGGAAAAGTCATCTTTTTTTTTTTTTCTTGTAGCCTGCAGTGGAGTAAAATTGACGTAGCATAAGCGAAGTGGGCAACATAACTCATTTGTCCCCACATATACAACAACATCCTTGGTGACTGCTACATCACCTAGAGAACCCAGGGAGCTGTAAGATTGCATTTTCCATAGAAAGACCTTTGTCACATGGTGAGTTTCTCTTGTCAGTCGAAGGAGATGTCCTTTTATCCAAGACAATTTTGTGTGTGAGGCAGGGTAATATAGGTGGTCAATACAGGGAATTCTCAATGGAGATAACTGAAAACAGAGCAAAATTTATAAAGAAAATATGGAAAACTACAGAGGTCCACATTTTATTCACTGTATGTTCTTATTCTATGTATGCCTTCTCTATGAGGGCCTAAGCAACATACACCAGAGTCATTTTTTATTTAAGTTTAACACTGCTTATGTCTATTTTCTTATAAGCTCTGCTGTTTTTTTCTTCACCAACAGCCATTTTTATTGAAGACTTAATACAGTCAAACACTGTATTAACTGTCTTACATTATTGTCTTATTTATTCCTCACAACAACTCTCTGAGGTAGGCAATGCCATTTCCCTTTTATCAATTAGAAAAGTGAGCCTCAGGGAGGTTAAATATCTTGTCTGAAGTCACACAGCCAGTAAATAAAGGAGCTGAGACTTGAACCTAGGTCTATCTAAAGCCCATTTCTGTTCACAATGCTACTCTGTTTCAATATGACCTGAATCTGACCTGCCCAAAGCCTACCGTAAATATAAAATTTTTTCAAGACTTCTATCCCCTAGTACTTGCGGTAGATCATTACCATCTTTTCCACAACTTACTGTCACTAAGATACTCTAACCCTTAAACCTCCAAGAAACCTTCCTTCACATCAGAGCCTGGATCCTTACTGCCTAAAAACCTTCACTCCTTGTCTGCCATGCAACAGTGCCAATCCAACCAGACGTTTTGTTGTACTTGTTTTTAATATTATCCTCAGTTTCCTCTTTCTTTACAGAAATCTTTTAAAGCCACTTGTCCATTTATTGAGGGCTAGTTTAGTTAAAGCCCTAGGTAATGTGACTTGTAAGTTTACTTCTCCAAGCCTACATAAACTGAAATATGTGGTCATTTAGGGAAAACAAGTAAACAAATGAGGGTGTCCTGAAAGCATCTTTCCTTCATGGAGTTCCCATTCTTCCCTTGGGATATATTGTGAGGTATATGTATGTGACACAGGACCAGTCAGACCACGTGTGGGGGCCATCGGTAATCTGAACAGGTAATATGAGTAAAATATAATTACTCTTTCATAGAATAAATGTAATAATGAACAGAAATGCTAAGGTATTCTTAAGGTGGAGGTAAGAAGAATGTATCTGCCAACTCTCATCTCACTGGTCAAGTTTTGCCCCCAGGGGTGTTAATGCCCTTGGTCTTAAGGGTTAGGCATGTGTGGCTTTGAGCAGTTCCCTTGGTATCTCAACCTCCCAATGGCAACAGAAAAGCCACAGGATAGGAGGCAACTGCCAGGTTTAAGATATGATTAACATGACCAACAGAGACTGAGACCAAATTTTTTCAATTAGTCTCATACAGAATTTAATTAAGACTATTATCTGTCTATAGGACTTCAAGCTGCAGGATAGGGCCAACCTGCAGCATAGGCTCCAACAATCCTCCACAGGGTCCTGGACTCGGCTGACTGAGCAAGTTCTACAAATCATCAGGGTCTACTTCAGAAAGCCTGAAGTAGATGGCTTTCTCCTGAAGTCTCTATATTGACCTTTCCACTTGGCCAATGGCATTAGCACAGGAGTAATAGGATGTATTAGGATTGACAGGCTCTGCCTTGGCCTGTGAGTAACTATCATCAATAACTCTAGTCAGTGAGCTGAGGCTGACCTGAATGCCTTCAAAATTCAAAGTAGTGTCACTGATCTCTTCAGCTAAAGCCAGGTGGCGCATTTCTTATCACCTTTTCTAATTGGATGACTCCTATCTGGAGGGCTAAACACCTACAGTATGTGGATTAACAATGAGTCAGTTATCCCTCTGAAGACCTTCCCCAAGTAACTACGGGTGGTTATGTTTTCAGAGAGATCCCCCAGATGTCTAAAGATAGCTTGATATATTGCTGATATTTCCTCAAATCCTTGAAGATGCTTATGACCAACTCTAGGGTGTATGTTGCTGTGGCCTTTGGGGGCAGACAGATTAATGTCTGTTGTCAACACAGGTATAGTCCTGGGGACACATATGTTGCCTCTGGAAAGAAGGTTTATAATTATTAATATCCCCTAAGTGGGACTTAAATTATTTATGGACATAGATTGACAGTGCCTTCAACATAGCCTCTCAACAGGCTGGTAAACATTAGAGCATTTAGCTCATTTTGGATAATTGAGTGCAATTCTTATCTTTGGAGGGACTGCCTGTGGGCAATTAGCCTGACCTGTTCTATGTGTCTATGCTACCAATTGTGTGGTGTTTGTTTGTCCCAGGAAATTATTGAGTGATTGCTATGAAAATATGTTTGGGAGAGACATCCAGAAATGTTGATAGATGTTTTGAGTGGAAGCAGGAGCTGGGGCTATCCCCTGTTTCCAACTGACTTCTTATTATGTGAGTTTAAAAAGACTTATCCACTGGTATCATGACCCAAGGCTGAAAAGTGGACAAAATAATACAAATACCAGGCTTTGAGGATACATATGCTGTGTTCTTTCTATTCTTTGTTTCTCCACCTTGTTTTGCCATGGATGTTGTTGTATTGATAGGAAGCATACAAATATTTTCTGAAACGGTTAAAACATTAGCTTAATTCATTTCTGACTACCTCTCTGGAGTGTGTTCTAACGGACTTTAAAAGCATTAATAAATGTTTTCAAGTTTACAACCTGTGGAAAAAGAGGAACAGAATGAAATGTCAAATAATTCTTGAAGTATATGAAACTTTAGTCTTTGGGAGTTACCATTACTTTGGATACAACATTCTTACTTAAGTGATACACTGAAATCCTACACCTTCTTTCCAGGGAACAGGCTAGGAAAACATTCTGTGATGCAATAGGCTGTTTTTTTGCTGAAATGTAGACCAAGTTTTGGGAAATATGTTATATATTAAACAGCTGAGACTCCTGGGATGGTGATGCACCAGACCAGCTGTGAACCAAGACTTATTCAAGTCTGGCTCTGAGAGACTCAGTTTCTCAATATGAACAACCTAGAAGATAGTAATTTTCTACAAGCTTACTTTCCTAACTGACTGTATTTGTACATACTATTTGAAACTTTATTCTTCTTTTTTTATTTCAAGTGTGTTCATAATTGCTCATTGAAGCATTTTTATAATGGATGCTTTAAAATTCTTATCAGATAACATCTGTGTCATTTCAGTGTTGGTCTCTGTTGATTGTCTTTTCTCATTCAAGTTGAGATTTTCCTGGTTCTTGGTACAAGAAGTGATTTTCATTTGTATCCTGGACATTTTAGGTATTGTGTTATGAGACTCTGGATCTTATTTAAATATTCTGTCTTAATGGGGGAAGGAGGTCTTGCCTTATTACTGCTAAGTGTTGGTGGAAGTCCAGTACTCCACTTCCCTCTGTTGACACTCCAAAGGGAGGAAGACTCTTTGTTATTACTGGGGGTAGGTGGGGTTAGGCTTCCCCATAGGCTGCTGCTGACATTATCCTGGCTGAAAGGGAGAGGGGTTCTCCTTACTGCTATCTATTTACCTTCCACTGACACTGAGGGAAGAAATGCCTTACTAACTCCAGGAGTTAGCAAAACTCCTGGCTTCCCAGTCAGCCTCCTCTGACACCACCCTAGCAGGTGGCTGGGCCATGTGGCAGTAGCAGAATTCCATAATATAACAAGCTCTCATCTTTTCTTTCTTTCTTTTTTTTATTTTAAAAAACTGACATATACACAAAAGTAGAGATAATCTTATAATGAATTCCATATACCCATTTTCCAAGCTCAGCAATTGTATTTTGCCAGTTTAGTTTCATCTGTCTCCCCCAAACTTTCTTCTTCTTGCTTTTATATTTTACAACAAATCCCAGATATTATTTTATTAGTAATACATACTTCACATGGAATTAAAAAAAAATAATCTCAATTCTATTATCACTCTTAGCAAAATGAATAACAGTTCCTTAATTTCATTTTGTATCAATCTTTATTCAAATTTTCATACTTGTGTCAAAGTTTTACTACATGACACTGCCATAAGGCCCTGAGAATTCTATTAATCCCATTCCCTGCCTGTTGTAAATACAGAGCTTGCTGCATGTTATTTCACATCTTTAACAATAATGCAAGCTGGCTGGCACTTCCCAGGATTTCCCAAAGGGGAGAGGAGGAGCAGTACACCTCTGCTGGTTTCTCCTCTGAAATGGAGACTTTGCAACGTCAGCCACTGTACCATTGTTGGACAACAATATGTGTCTCAGAGGCAAGGAAAAGTTCCCACACTCTGTGCTTACCAGACGCCTGGCTGGTGAGCTCTGGTCTCCCCGTTACTCCTGGGTTCCTTGTTTCTTTTTCCTCTCTCTTTGTTAAGTCATCTATTCATGACTGGGGCAAGATGCCATGCTATTCTTTCTCAATTCTGGATCAGTCTGTTATTAGCTATTCTCCTTGGGTGCTTTATTCATGAAAACCTAGCCACCTCAGTTGCAGTAGGTGATTTCCATGGAAAAGTGCAAGGCACATTTTTCCTGCTTGGTTTGTGCCTTTCCTGTGATTCAGCAATCTTCAGAGGGAGATCTTCATCATATTATGCCATCATGGCTTGTGTCTGTGGATCTGAGGGTGCTAAATCCAGTCCAAATTTTGTGGACATACACTTGAAACCTATATAATTTTATTAATCAAGTAACCTCCAATAAATTTAATTTTAAAAAAGCTACAGCAAAGTGAATCTATATGATGGGTTTGCCTGAAGAGACCTGAAGATGGAAATGTTCTTGTGATAAGAGCAAGGTGGTTCAGATGGTTAAACAAGTGATGTGCAGGTCACTTTAGATTAAACTTTAATTCTTACTGGGTGTACCTTCTCCCCTATACCCCATCCCTGCCCCAGTTCTAATATTTTTCTAGAATACCCTGATTTCTGGACATCAATTTTTCCATTCAATAATTGGGGCTCAGAGTAACAGACAACTTGATAAAAATCTGGGGTTTGTATTGTGCTTTTAGCAATTTTTAGAAGGCAGCTGAATCCAGGTAGAGCGTCCTTTCATCTGTAGAGCTTAAGTGCAGGATGTTGGGAGGTAGGACTCCAATTTATTTAACATGTGCTCAATCGTTTTGCCTGTGAAGCCATATTTTTTCCCAGCTCAGGCCACACACACACACACACACACACACGTGTGTGTGTGTGTGTGTGTGTGTGTGTGTGTGTACATGTTTGTAAATGAAAGAACTGAACTGAGTCTGAAATGTCTTTGTCAAATCATCAGATAAAGTGGAAACAGTATAGTATTGTGATTAAGAGCACAGAATCTGGGATTTAGAGCCAGAAAGACCTGGTCTCAAACTCTTGTTGTTCATCTTGCATGCTTTTTGATTTGAAAGAGGTTACTTTTTTTTGTCTTGGTTTCCTTACATACAAAATAAAGTTATTAATAATATCATAGGGTAAGTAAGAGGATTAAATAATGTATATGTATATAGAAATGTATAAAATGCTTAGTATAGTTCTGATATATGGTTAGGTGTTCAATAAATATTAGCTATAATTATAATTATTAATGCCTCATAATATGCCATAGAATCAGAAATAAAACAGAATTGGATATTTTCTAATGTATACCCTTCTCTTTAGAATTTCATTGGTGTTTCCTATCTCCTCCTGATTTCATAGTTTCCCCAGAACAAACCTCTCCAGATAAAGATATGTTCATAATGGCCCTTTGAAGGAAATCTCTATTGCTTTGTGGTCTTTTGGGAGACTCTTGTTGGAAGACCTCTGGTCATATTTCTATATTATCCACCTTAGATTAAACTGTTTCTGAGGATGTAAGAAGGGCACAAGTTATTGTGTGGGATTTACTCTCTCCCATTCATCCTTGTAAAAAAGTAAAATCAACCTAAAATGAATGTGATGGTCACTGGGGAGAGAAAAAGAAGCATGAAAGAGGGTAAAGAGGAAAAAGAATGTGAACATGATAGTTTACCAGTTTGGACTGAATAATTGGTGCTCAAACAAGACAAAACTTTATTTATGTCATGTAGAAAAAGTTCTGGGGAAGGGCCCATGGTTTGTATGGCACTTCCTGGTCTTCTGTGACTGGACTCTTCATATTTTCTATCATCCTTAGTGTGTGACTGTAAGTTCTCTTTATGGTCCATGATGGCTGCTTGAGTCTTCATGTCCACATTCTCTGGAATATAATAAAATATATAAAATACAGGATGCCCAGTTAAGTTGTAATTTCAGATAAACAAATACTTTTTTACTGTACGTACCAAACCGCACAGGACATACTTATGCAGGTATACCCCACAACATTAAATTTTGCTTTATTGTGCTTCACAGATGTTGCACCTTTTACAAATTAAAGGCAAGATCCTTCACCAGCAAAAATACTACGACTTACTTTATTACAATACTTGCTTTATTGTGATGGTCTGGAATCAAACTTGCAATATATCTAAGGTATGCCTATACTAAAAAATTATTTGTTGTTTGTCTGAAATTCAAATTTAAATAGACATCCTATGTTTTCATTTGCTAAATCCGGCAACCTGACACATTCTAGGCAGAAAGAAGGAAGAAGAAGGGAGGGCAGGAGGTCCCAAGGTCATTCCTCCCAAATGAGTAAGCTCCTTATACAAACTTCCACTCACGTCTATCTCACTGGTCACTGTTAGCTGCAAGGGAGGATGAATGGATGCCTAGAAGAAAACTGACATTCTGATATTAGAAGAAGGAGAGGATGCATATTAGATAGACAACCAGAAGATTCTACCACTGGTGGAAATTTATTCCAATGCTTTTGTCAGGTAGATATTTGTAGGGATCTTACAGTATTTTTAACTTTCTTAACTGGGAACACTTTAGAATCTTCCCTACAACCTCTCTACTTTCCAACTGGCTAGCAGTGTTAGATGCTCCAAAGCAAGAGCCTGAGGACATTGTCCATCTTTCCAGAACACTGCTTCAGATCCTTTTTGTAAGATAGAAATTAATAGTAATAAAAAACCCTTAAGGATTTTTAGGAATTTCTCTAACTCTGGGGAGAGAAAAGAATGTATTCTGGATATATGGTTTTAGGCTCTGTGCTAAATATTGATCTATTCCATATAGTTTAACCATCACAGCATTTTCTGAGATATAAACATTACATCCAAATAAACAACGACCTTACAATAGTTTAAAATAAATCAATAGGATTTAATCCAATGAAAAACAAAAATTGAACTTTCCAATCTACCAAACTTTATGTTTTCTTGGCTCTTGGGATAAGTCAATTTATGCTAAAACATTTTTTTCATAATAAGAATTAATTTATTGTTACAAAGTAAAGGAACTTTTATGTACCACAGGAGGAGAATATTCAATATAGTCAAAGGAAACACTAGTCAGCAAACACAAAAAGAAGCTCATAAAGATGGTGTATCTGAGTCCTTGGAGAGCTCATGTCAATAAACAACAAGCTTTATAAAGAATTTTGACAAGAGCTACAGAGGTGACGTAATATTTTGGTGGTGAATAATCCACGTGGTAGTTTTGATGTTGGATAATACCATATACTGGCTAGGACTAGGCAGCAGCAGTGGCCTAAGGGTAACACAGTAGCACCCTTCCTCCATAAGTGGTGGCCCAATAACAAAAAATATGTATATCTGGCCTAGAAAAAGGAGGAATGCAGGGCTGGGAGACCCAAAAGAGTGTCTGGTGGTGAAACGAAGCAGTTAGTATATCTGAAGCATCGCTCTAAACAGTGGTCCCCAACTTCCTTGACAACAGGGACTGGTGCTCCTATAAGACTCTAAAGCTTGATTATCTGAGGTGGAGCTGAGGCAGTGATGCTAGTGCTGCGGAGCAGCAGCAAATATAGATGAAGCTTCACTGGCTCACCTGCCACTCACCTCCTGCTGTGCAGCCTGGTTCCTAACAGGCCATAGACCTGTACCAGTCTGCAGCCCAGGGGTAAGCGACCCCTGCTCTAAGAGGACTAAGCAGAAAAACAAACCCAGATACTTGCCCTGGTATCCAGAGTTTTTTTAAGATCTGTAGAATAGTGACTAGAACTTTTTACACTGTGCATTTAGCCTTTCTTGAGGATAGGAAGATGCAATTGAGACAGTACTGGTTTGGACAAGGGCCAAAGAGGCATAGTGTAGTGGTTAGAAGTAGGGAAATTCTCATTTGCCTGAGACTCTGTCCTGGGACATGGGACTTTTGTTGAAAACCTGGGACAGTTCTGATCACCTTATGAAGGAAGAGGGTGTTTGAAGTCACAAG
The DNA here is from genome assembly GCA_028627145.1 of Eidolon dupreanum. NCBI lineage: Eukaryota > Metazoa > Chordata > Mammalia > Chiroptera > Pteropodidae > Eidolon > Eidolon dupreanum. The sequence goes on along the minus strand of CM053504.1, from coordinate 53,711,951 downwards.
TGGACTTTGGGCCCAGTAGGTCTAACCAGTGAAGAAACATCAATTATCAGAGTTAAAAGAGACCTTAGAGGATGGCCGAGAAGGCAAAAATTTTAACACAATTTAGATCTCTCTAGACAACCCCTAACTGGCTGGCAGTCTTTTCCTGAACATTTCTGAATGATTTGGCTTTTTAGCTGTTATCATGCTACCAGAGAATTTTTAAGATGGCAGGTTGCAAGAAAGAAGTCTTTTATTTTGATCAATCCAGGAGTAAAAGTCTCTTGTACACATTTGAATCTCGAATAACTAAGCATCTGTTCATTGTATTATAATTACCTAAATTTCAGCTTCAGAACAAACAGAGGTGCCTGGCAAGATGAGAGGATTTATACCCAGAAGTTGTGGGTTTGAGGTCCTGTTCCATTATGCATGAATTCTTTGACCACAATAGAGGATCAGAGAGATTAGATGACCGATAGAGCAAAGCATGGCAACAAACCAGAATCCATGCTCCAGAAAACCAAGCCCTCAGAAAACCAATTTCTTCAGACTAGTTGCTTTATAAACTGAAATTCCCTTGATGTGTTGGCTAACATAGTGCTAATGTTAAAACAGAAATCTGGGGATCCTCTTCAAGCTATCATGACACCAAAGAATTTAAAGAGGCCCATATCTTGATGACATATCTTTTCAGCTAAAAAAATGTGCATATTATTACTTTGCATGTGCAGCCCAGCCTGTAACTTCTCAGCTCACTTTAACAGTCCCATGACTGACACAGATGTTATTGCTCCCCAATTACAGTGTTTTCTGCTTGGAGGCATCTTGTCTTCTGTAATATATCATGAACCAGAGTCCCAGTGCTAAACATTAGCTAGTAATTTACGATCATACCGTCTGAGGCAGAGAGGGCAGCCATAGCTCACTTTGGACTTGGAAAAGCACTCCAGGTTTTCGTTCAGCTCTTTTTTTCTCTTTTCTTTTTCTGCATATGCTCATTACTATATCTTTTAAATTTAGGGATGGCCTGGATCCTGCCATGTAAATCAAAGAAGAGAGGGTCTGACTCAGCCGCCTAGCCTGAGTCACCTGGAACCCATTATGATACAGGATCATAAACACCTCCATTTTCCCTTCAGAGAGAGACCAGACCCACTGAAGTTAAGCTACCTGCATAAGAGTTGAGTGCGATCAGCTGTACTTAATCTTTAAATGTCCAACCCACTGATAACCTTTGGTTTGCTTTGATAACTACGAAATAAATTCTCACTGCATCGGATACCAACATTCTGGTTTCTATTCAAGGCTGTGGTGCAGATGTCATGGAATCTTGGACTGGACAGCAGTCCTTGGAGATCTCTGGGGCCAGTTACTGGCTTTCAGACACTTAATTTCTAAGCCTCCTTCTGCCAACTCTAAATTTTCTCAGGGAATGACATGGCATTTGTGCGTTACCAAGCTTTAGGTACTCTATGGGGTGAAAACATTTGGAGATGGGAGAAAGGGGAGAAAAAGAAAGATCCATCAAATTCAAAGCTTTACAACATGGTATAATAGAAAAACACTGGTCTAAGTTTCCAGAATTTTGAGTGAATCCAACTCTTCTATTCTCACCCCCCTCACCCTCCCAGCTGTGCAATCTTGGAAAAAGGATATTAATACTTTTGGCCTTAATTTTTCTACTTTATAAAATGAGAAGAATGGTCAGTGTTTCTCAAGCTTTTATGTAGATACGAATCACTTGGGGAATTGTAGATTTGTTGTAAGGATTAAATTAGTTAATATATAAAGCTGTAAGAAGAATGACTGGCTCGTAACATTATAGACATCAGTTTTATTATTATTTAACATAATATAATGAGAATTTCTTCATGTCATTTAAAAACACTTCAGAAATATAATCTTATCTAGACTTTGAAATATTGTCTAGTATGATTATACCTCTAATAATTTATCCATTTTCTTATTTTTGTCATTTATAATGCTGTTCTTAAAACCTTTGTATATGATTCTTTGCCCATAAACATGAATTTCTTACAAATAATAGGAAGAGAATCTAGTGGGTTTCACTAAGGTCCAAACTACAAACCATTGGTAATGATCAAATTAATTTTAATCTCATTTCAATCTAACAAACATGTACTGCCCCTTCCATCCTACCCCTTAGGTGAGGCACTGTGCTGTGTGTTGGGGCAAACTGGTAAACAACACAGGCATGAGCCCTGTCCTCAGAGATCTGATAAACTATAAGCAAAATCAAATGTTAAAAATATAATTACAACAAAGAGCGAAGAGTGTTATGACAAGGAAACTAGAGGGAACACATAACAAGGGGACCTGATTCTGGAAGAAACGCTGTTTAACCTAATTCTGGATGGATAGGGAGGATTGGCCAGTGAAGGGGAAGAGCAAGTGGCTGAGGGAATGATAGGTACAGAGATAATTATTCATGTTCTTCAGTTTATATCCTAGAGGTTTATTTCTTTAGCTGGTGGCTGCTGTCTTAATTTTAGTCTGTTAGAACATCAAAACTCCTTGTTGTATCTATCAAAACAATAAATTATACTTCTAATTTTGCTTCTACTCCAAAGCCAAAAATAATTTAAATATTTGTAATAGAGTAAAAATACCTAATGAGGCAATTAAATAGAACAGGCAGTTAAATAGGTTAGAATCAAGTGCTGACTGGGTCACTCTATGAAACAATGACCATAATAGACACTAGTGGCAATATGTATGTGCCTTTGAAGCTATAAAATAATAATGTAGTTTAATTTTAAAGGTTAAAATAGCTATTTTTGAATGCCTATAAATAATAGTTTATTGGCTTTTGTCTCAGAAAATCAAATAGATTAGGCATCAAAGTTTTTCTCACATATGGTTGAAGTACTGTCATGTCACCACAGTAACGTGACATCAGGACTTTGAATCCTAGAAATTTATTCCCCACTTGTTGGAATAAATCCTAGCTATTGGTGATCTCAGTTTTATGTGATTATATATGCTTCATAGTTATTTACTGTAATCAACTTGGGGGTGGAATCAAACTGATTAATTAATAGTTAATATTCACCAAAATTATAACAAAATACAGATTCGGGATTCTCAGTGCATATGTACATACCTTTGATGATATTATTTCTGAAATTTAGGAATATTCAAGGTTTGATTTGTTATTGATATTAACCTGTGCTAGAAATGGAAGTGGGTAGAAGAGCTTGTTTCTGTTTTCTCTTTATCCTAAATCATTCATTCATTCAACAGGAACCAAACGGTGTTATGGGGCACAACAAAGAGAGGTCAGTGCAGTATTGTTCTTATGCTTATTTTTAAGTTGTAGAGATAAATTGATAAACTGGCTGGGCTTGAGTGACTCTCATTGTTGGTAAGAATAGGATATACATTTAAGCTGAAAATAATGACTCTATATATCTAGCGAAAGGTCAAAGAATATTTGATTGACCCTCATGATAGACATTTCTATCATCACCTGTGAGCAAATTAATGTCCAATAAATCTAGGCACTACCATAACTACTTAGCATTTGGGCTAAAATAATCTTAATTTATGTTTATCTTTATTATAATTATTCACACAAATATCTTCATTCTGAATTTATATCAGATTATAGAGCCACAGTGGAATAGTAAAACTGCATGGACTTTTTTTTATGTTTTAATAAAACTTTATTTACAAAAACAAATAGTGAGCCAGATTTGGTACATAAGCTGTAGTTTGCCAACTTCTGCTTTAGAAAATCAAAGGGCATTCTTTTTATCCTTGACAATTTGAGATTTCCAAATAAACTGTCTATAGATTTTTCTTCCTTTTTTTTTAAATTGATTATGCTTGAATACCTGGTGAATCTTCAGTCCTGATACTCATGTCCTTTAGATCTGATAAATTCCGTAGTTTTCTTTTCTTAATCTTTTTAAAAAAATTATAATTACAGTTGTCATTTAATATTATACTAGTTTTAGGTATACAGCATAATGGGTTAGACATTTATATATTTTATGAAGTGATCTCCATGATTAGTGTGGTACCCACGTTGAACCATACATAGTTATTACAATATTATTTTTTTTAAAAAGACAGGTGAATTTATTTATGAATTTAGAGTAAGACAGGATGTAATAATCAGAAGTCAATGAATGAAAAGAATGATGATTATAGCTAATTAAAATGTTCAATGTTTCTATAGCAAAAAAACTCACAAAATTAAATTATATCAAACAGAAAATAATTTTGCAACATATATTAGAAATGGCTAACTTTCTTTTTTTAAGATAATTTTTCAATTTTTTAATTATGTTTGGCATACAATATTATATTAGTTTCAGATGTACAACATGGTGATTAGACATTTATATAACATACAAAGTGATCACCTGATAAATCTAGTGCCCATCTGACACCATACATAGTTATTATAATATTATTGACTATATTCCCTATGCTATATTTTATATCCCCATGACTATTTTGTAACTACCAATTTGTACCTCTTAATCCCTTCCCTTTTTTCACTTAAGCCTCAATCTTCCTCCCATCTGACAACCATCAAAATGTTCTCTGTATCTATGAGCTTGTTTCTGTTTGGCTTGTTTATTTATTTATTTTTTTGTATATCACATGTAAATGAAATCATACAGAATTTGTCTTTTCTGTCTGATGTGCTTTACTCAGCACAAAACCCTCTAGGTCCTTTGTATTATTGTAGGTGGCAAGATTTCATTTGTTTTCATGGCTGAGTAATATTCCATCATATATGTATCACTTCTTCTTTATCCATTCATTCATTGATGAACACCCAGGTTGCCTTCATATCTTGACTATTGTAAATAATGCTGCAATTAATATATGGATGCACGTGTCCCTTTGATGTTGTAGTTTGGTTTTCTTTGGATAAACACCCAGAAGTGAGATTACTGAGCCTTTCTTTGTCTCTTGTTATAGCTTTTATTTTGTCTATTTTGTATTTGTATTGCTACCACTGCTTTGTTTATTTTCATTTTTATGAAATATCTTCTTTCATCCCTTTACTTTTAGTCTCTGGGTGTCTTTCAATCTGAAGTGAGTCTCTTGTAAGCAGCATATGTAAGGGTCTTGTTTTTTTATCCATTCAGTCACCGTATGTCTTTTAATTGGAGCATTTAATCCATTTACTTTGAAAGTAATTATTGAGAGAAATATAGTTATTGTCATTTTTAAAATTCATATTTTTAATCTTTTTTTTTCTTTTTCTTCTTAAAGAAGTCTTTTAAACATTTCTTGCAACACTAGTTTGGTAATGATGAACTCCTTTAGCTTTTTCTTATCTGGGAAGCTCTTTATCTTCAATTACAAATGATAGCTTTAATGGGCAAAGTTATCTTGGTTGTAGGTCCTTGCTTTTCATTACTTTGAACGTTTTGTGCCAATCCTTTCTGGTTGAGAATTCAGCTGACAGTCTTACTGGGAGCTTCCTTGTAGGCAACTAACTGCTTTTCTCTTGCTACTTTTAAGAGTCTCTTTTTGTTTTTAACATTTGACATTTTAATTATGACATGTCTTTGGTGTGAGTGTCTTTGCAAGGTTCATCTTGTTTGGAATTCTCTGAGCTTCCTGAGTTTGTATGCCTATTTCCTTCACCAGGTTAGGAAAGTTTTCCATCATTATTTCTTCAAATTTCAATTCCTTGCTCTCTTCTCCTTCTGGTACCCTTATGATGTGAATTTTGTTGTGCTTGATGTTGTCCCAGAGACCCCTTAAACTATCCTCATTTTAGCGGTTCTTTTTTCTTGTTACTGTTTTGATTGGTTGTTTTCTCATACCTTATCTTCTAAATAATTTATTCACTCCTCTGCTTTATCTAACTTACTGTTGATTCCCTCTAATGTATTCTTCATTTCAGTTATTATATTCATTTCTGACTTTTTTTATGTTTTCTATCTTCATTTTTATGTTTTCTATCTCTTTGATAAAGTTCTCACCATTTTCACCTAGCCCTCCAACCCCCCTCCTATCTGGCAAATTGCATGGATTTTTAAGTCATACAGATATCAATTCGAATCTTGGCTCCAACACTTATGAATTATCTGATATTGAGGTAAATAAAAAATCCTGCTGTGTGAGTTTTTCTCATTTATAAAATGTTTGTATGTATACAAACATATATATTTCTATCTATCATCTATCTATCTATCTACCTACCTACCTACCTACCTACCTACACAAATACTGGTAGATATTCTTCTAAATTAGTTGTTAAATTGTATGTAATTAATCAAGTTTTTTATTAGAGTAATTAGAATGCAGTCTGATATCTAAGAAACTATACAGCTTGAAATTAGAAGTCTTTGAAATTGGTAAGTTAAAAAATGAATAGTAATGTGTTGACTAAATTTCAATGATTTAATAATCAAACCAGACTGAAACATAACCAGTGCTATAATATAGAAGTATGAGACCAAATCTGCTGAGCTTATTTTATTATACTTCCTCTCTCTCTTTGGTATCTAAAAATGGAATGAAGTCCCTTTCTCTGGATCCAGCATGACCCTTCCATAGTCAGGCCAGTCCTGTCTGGGTTTTAGGAACTTGCTTCAGTCATTTTCACCTTTATGTAGATTTCTGTTTTCAGAAAACAGATGCTTCTGATATAGTGGAGAAGAAGGACATTAAACAAAGTAATTAGTTTAAAGTTTTATGAGTGTTATATGAAATTTATAGTGTGTCATAACAACAGAGAGTAGGGGAGCCTAATCTGGCATTTCTGAGAATTGCCATTTATTCATTCAACATATATTTGATGAACACTTAGTATTGGCCAGACATGTATTAAGCATAGTTGAGTATTTAAAAGGAAAGATAGTAGACAGTGATACTGTACCATAAAGATGTTATGTGATAAACAGTGCTCTAATGCCAATCATATTACAATATATCAGCGTTTCAAAGTAGCACCCTTAGTAGACCTTAAATTTACAAAATGTAACATGTCAAATCTATCAAATAAAAAAAAAATCAAAAGGAAACGTAATAGACATAGTCTGTAAAATTAATGTTTAGGCTGAAACCTGAAGGATAAGTAGGAAATAACTATGTGATAGGGGATAGGGGAGGAAGATGATTTTCAGGGGAGAGCTGTAGAACTGAGTGATGGTTTAATGTGGGGTAAGAGAAAGAATGAGCTGAGTGCAAGCTAGTCTTGGGTTTCTGTATTGGACAGTTGGGTAGATAAGGGTGTCATTTACTGAAATGATGAATAGCAGGTTTGAGAGTTAGGGGTTGGATATTTATTTATTTATTTATTTATTTATTTCACAGTTACTATTGACTGCATCCTACATACAAGGACTTGTTCTAGGCATTGGGAATACAATAATGCACAAAAGAAACCCAAATAGACAATAAACAAAGTATATAGTATGTCAGATATGTATAAATGTTATAAAGACAAATAAATCAGGAAAGGAAGGAATGGTAGATCACAAGGTGAGTTGCATCTGTGTATATAATTTTTATGGTAAGCCTTACCTAGAGGTGATAGTTGACTAAAGCTTCAAGGATACGAGAGAGCAAGTGCTTCTATCTGGAGGAAGAGCAGACAGAGGAAAAGCAACTACAAAGGCCCTGGGGTGAGAGCATGTTGAGCTAGTATGGCTGGAGTGGTCTGAATAAAGGCAGAGTAGAAGGAAATAAGGTCAGAGGAGTAGAAGAATAGAGACAGATTATTTAGGGCTATGAAGGCTATTATAATGCCTTAGGCTTTTACCTAGAGCAGGATGAGTAAACTTTGAAGAATTTTGTGCAGAAGAATGACATCTGACATTCATTTAAAAAATATAACCATATCAAGTTCAGCTTTAGACATGCTAAGTTTGGGTCATCTCAATGGGTTATTTAAAGATAATTGAATACATGAGTCTAGAGCTCAGGAGGTCTGCAGAGATACACATGTCTGGGTCATCAATGGTTGGATGATAATGGCAGCCATGGGAATCAAGAGACCATTCAGAGGAGCGTACAGAATGCAAAGTGCAATGGTCCTAGGATGGTGCCTTGAGGGGGTTGGGAGGGGAAGGGGAATCTGTTACAGAGGTGGTAGAAGGCATTAAGGAATGCAGCAGACAGTGGTGTCAGGAAGCCCTGGGAAGAGCCCTGAGACAGATGGGAGTAACAGTGCCCAAAATAATCCAAGAGGGCACACAAGGACAGAAAAGGGTCCATTGGATTAGTGATATGGAGACCACTTATGACTGTGGCAAAAGCAGTCTTCAGTGGAGTGGTAATGGAAATGATGGAAGAGGAAGGTAAAAAAATTGATGAAGCGAGCACTTCATTTCCAAGTTTGACTGTGAAGGGGAGAAGAAGATAGGGTAACAGTTGGAGGAAGGGGTTATATAAGATAGAAAAGACTCAAGTCTTTTTTAAAAATTGATAAAAGAAGGTCTCATCAAAAAGAAAGTTTATATCTCAGAGAGAATAAGCAATAGATGACATGAGATTGTTAAGAAGGTATGAAGGAGAGCATGAGATCCAGGGCAGAGTGGAAGGATTAGACTTGGAAGGAGAGGTACTTGAGGGAACAACAGGGATGGGAGAGTGATTACTGCTTGGTGAGAATCAGAAGTCTTGGTAGTATTTTACCTATATACATAATTATTTCAAACACATGGGGACACATATCCTTATGGTGGGTCAAACATGGGGGATGAGAGGCAGCTACCAAGGCTACTGATCATTACACAACAGAGATAGTTACTACTCAGCTGTCTTTCAGGAACCCAAGAGAATGGACATATTCTTGGGTGAGCCTTCTTTTTGCTTGCAAAATATCAGTTGACTATCTGACAGGATCTGGCTTAATATCAAGAAAGAACAATCATTTCTATCTCATCATCTTGTACTGATTATTATTTCAGTTCAACATTTTTTTGCAATAGTGATTTTGCAAGGATTGATATTACATGCTCTTAAAATACTTTTACTAAACTAAATATATTTTACAACACTTTTACATTAACTTTTGAAACATGACTAATTTGTTAGCTCTGGTTATGATTCAGTCAAATGGAGTTTTCTCAATTCTCTCTAAAATCCACTCAAAAAATTAATATAGTTTCGCAAAGTATGTCCTTTTTTCTTTTCTTTTTCTTTTTTTTTTTTTTTGCTTCGAAGGACTCATTTTAACAGGTATAGGTAAAAAGAAATCTAAACTTAAATGTAAACTTGACTTTAGTTAGAGTGTTATCAATTATTTTAATTACTTGGTCTATATGTTTTTTTATCTTTAATTTTGCCCTCTTAGTGAATTTCTCAAAATCAGATAATACCTTGCCACTTTACATGGGAGAATTACAAAGGGATTTTTCTTTATATATAAATGGGAATAAGCATAATATGAACCATACACTGTCTAATAAGTTTTTAAGATTCAACTCTAAGCTTAATTTCAACAAAATCACTTAGGAGTTCAAAGGAGCTGTTCACATTGATGAATTGATCTTGGCAAACCATTTCTAGCCTTGAGTTAAAGTCCTTCAAAATGAGAGATGGGTTAAAGATGAAAATTCATATTTAAAAGTGTGGCAACTTCTTTTCTTTTCCTCCAAAGAGATGTCTCTTATTTCTTTTGTGTTACTTGGTATAAACTCTTGTATTAAGTCACTTGAAGATAGATTAAAACATTTTTGAGCAGGCTGGCTTTAATGCCTGATATAAGAAGGGAACTAGGAAAACAGTCAGTTCCAAAGACCATCAAATCTTTCCTTTAAGGAACTTCGTAAGCATACCTTTTTCTTTTGGCTTCTTTGGGAGAAACTGTATACACTCTTTTATCTAATGAAGTGTGATAATTAGTGAGAAATTCTAGGGTACTGGTGATACCACCTTTAAAGGACCTGCCTTCTCAGGAAAGAAGTAGAAGGAAGTTGACTGCTGAACTGCTTGTCTAAGCAGGAAGGCTCATATCACTCTCAGAGAGTTGTGTTGGTTCAACAAAAGTATTATTCACAGGGAAGGAGACTGGAAGATCCAAAAATAGTTGACCCTCAAAGTGAAGTCACTGCCTTTTTAAGTTTGAAGTCATAGATACATAATTGTATTAATTAGTGTATGGGAAAGACTTTACTTCTTAACATTAAAAAATTATTATCCTTATGTTTCTGTTTATAGGATTTCAAGACTTCTCCAAAGTGGAAATCTGAAAAAAAAAAAGTTGCATTATAAATTATTTGGAAGTCTCTCTTTGTAGAACTAAGCAACATGTCAAACATTTCATATATCTTATGACTCAGGCACCTACTTAAAACTTTCTCCTCTTGTGTTTGATTATAAAAGGAGTCCTTGAATAAGAAAATGAAGACATTTGCTGGTATCCCTGGAGCTTTAATCAGTTGATATCCGACAGGTGCTTTTATTTTCCTGGCCTTGAAATCTTTCTGGATGGGATGTGGGAGAAATATTTGCAAACGTCCTCTTGGTTAGCAAATAAATCTTTGTTCTTTTCATTTTCTTTCTTCCTGTGTATTTAGCTCATCATCCTCTCTCAACACACACTCATATGCATGCCTCCAAAGTTTCTGCTCCTTTCCCTCTATCAAGGGCAGAGAAAAGCTTTTAAAATGGGCTGATTTGTAATCATTCAATCATAACATGGCTGAGGACACAACCTAAATGTCTTTAGCTTCCATAACCTATGAGTAGAAATGAGATCACCTAGCATTAACACCTGGATTCTACTGCCCATAATTGTTTACCCCCTGAATCGTGTAATGCCCTGTGAATCTCCCCTATGCCTTCCTGGAAGTTTACAGGGCTGTCTTGCATTTTACTAGATTGTATCAGTTTTAGCTGGGAATGGTTACCTTTGGGCCTCTAGGTGGTCTTCTTGGGCACTTGCTATACTCAGCTTGGCTCTGTCTAGTGCTCTGCTGTTTGCTTCACTATTACTCTCTGCCAGGGTAGCCCTGCCCTGGACTAGAGGCTATCTTTTTAATATATTTTGTTTTTTGCCTCTAATCCCATATCTTCGGAGCAGATCAAAAAGCTCAGTTAACAAGGTTGGGTGGAAAACCAGATGTCTCCAGTTCCCTACTTTTCTGCCTTTTCAGTCTAATGCAAAAGGCCTCAGGCAGAGTAAACTCATGCGGAATATCAGAATCACACATGAGGTTTATGTGGGGTACTTTGATACAGCCATATCTCAGCTTCCTAAGGTAAAACATACATTGAAATGAAACAAACATTTCTTGAGCACCTACTTGTGCTTTGCACTGTGCTAGGTACTTATCTTTGTTATTCTGTTTAAGTCTTATAGTCCTTTGTATTATGTTGTTTGTTGTTATTCCCATTTTAGAGATGAGAAAACTGAGGCTCAGAGGGGCTAACGAATTCACCTATCAAAGATCACAATGCTGATAAGGGATCTGGTTCCAGAATCCATGCTCACCCTCTTGTATGTTTCTTCTCACTCTGGAAAATCAGTTACTTTCATCACAGCAAAATACACCTTAGCTTTTAAGGAGAAATATTCCTCTAAAAAAGACATAAACAACTCGACTTTTGTGTAAACCTAAAACTCATCAAAATAAAGTCTATTAATTAATAAAAGAAAAGATAAACTCTCTTAGCTAAAACAAGTTAAGTGGTGTGTTTACCCATCATCATCATCATCACTATTTTAGTTATTCATAAGAATAGTTAAATGACATAGTTCACATAAAGGTGCTTAGAAGACACTACATTATTATGTGAAGATTACAATATGAGAATGCGTAAGGATTTACCTTTTTACATGGAATTTACATTATCCTAGTCTTGTAGGTTGGTAGGATATTTGTATAGTATTGAAAATCTTTACCTGCTACATAAGTAAACATAAACTCACACTTTGCAGCTGCTGATCTGACACTTTTTACCAACACAAAATTGTCTTAAAATATTCTTTCCAATGAACTTAATATATTTAGATCTTTTATTCTTGTTCCAGAAGCCAAACTCTTGAGTTGCTGTTCTGTTGGATGAAATATAATATGAGAGAGTTAATCTTGCAATAGTTCCTGTAACTATGACTTGGGAAAAGAAGAGTGGAGCTTCGCAGAAAACCCCCAACCACAGAGAATGTGTGTGTGAGGGAGGGAGGCTGGAGCCTGTGCAGAAACTGAGGAAGCAAGAAGGACACTGGAAAGCTGTCTTCACCAGACAGAGCTGCTTTCCTGACAAGGCTGGAGTCTGGGGCCCAATATTGATAATTTGGTTTCATTACTAACTGATAGCTGTTAGAAAGGAAGTTGTTTCACCTTTTTATAGAAAACATACTAGTTTTACTTTCTTTTTTACTTCCTTTGGAATAAGGAGATATGAGGAGGATCTTTATACTTCACAGATTCCAAAGGACTTTCCAAGGCTATATCCTTTCTAATTCTTAAAACAAGGCAACATATTAAGTTGCTATTCTTCATCTTTCTTTTTGGCAGATGGAAAATATGATTTAAAGAATAAGTGACTCATAGCAGCTTCTGGAACATAAGAATCTGTAGACCAGATCCCCCCCCCTCTGGTGACCCAGAGCACATTCACAAATTTGGGAGCATTTTCTCTCCTCTGTGCACCCTTGGCTTCTATAGTGCTAAAAGACCATATCGAGTGCAATTGTAATAAAGTGTTAATATTTTTCAGATGGCATTTAAGAAAGATGGCTACAATATATTTTTAAAAACCCAGCAAGCACTAAAAATGGTGCACTGTTCCAATCTCTCACTCTTCTACTAGGAGCAGCCCCACTACTCTCCTAATCTCCTAGTTCAAAAAAGTCATTCTTTGACTACATCCCTTCTTTGTTTTGCCCTATATCACTGGTCTTAACTGGTGTCATGGAAGATATGTGGCAAATATGCTGTCATGGGCATTCGGTTCATTATTACCAATATGGTGCATACTGTACAATGGTATTTTTATTATTTCATGCTTTTTGACTACTTTCATGCCAGAGCAGACATACATAATATTAGAACAAATGTGTCTGGCTTGGAAATTCCCTGAATATGAGGAAGAGTAGATGACAGATACATAGAGTTATGGAAATTAGAATTGACACTCTATCTACAACTTTCCCTTCTATGTAGAAAAAAAAAAAAAACAGTTTTGATCACCAGCTTTGACACATCTGCAAAGATGTAGAAATAAAATGACTTCTAACATTGTAGTTTTCCCTCACTAGCTTAGAATCAATGTAAAAGAGGAATGTTGAATGCTGAACCAAGTAACAATTCAAATGAATCCCACAAGAACAGGAAACCAAGTGGAAGCTGTACCCTAAAGTTGCCATCAATAATCCTGAAGTGAAAACAATGAAATTAGAATATTGTTTGGGTTGCCCTCCCACCTGATAACTGACAAGGAATCAGCCTATTTTCATCATTTCCAGTTCAAGAGCTAACGAGGTGGAGAAAGTCCAACAGAAACTGGGCAGTGACGTTTGCGCCTTTGTCAATGACAAACCATGTAGCAATTTCCTGGCCTGCAAAAACATCCCAATAAATCTCCTCTGTATACCATTAGGAAGAAGTTGTGTGGAACTGGGTGGACTTCAGAAGGCTGCTAACCTTGGGCGGCTCTGCTGTTATCCTGCTCTTATTACTCAATGGAAAACTCAGCAGAATCGCTAAGTAACAGGAGACTAGGTTCAGGGCCATAAATCTCCAAGAGATGCTCGCTGACATCCACGGTGCTCTGCAGAGTGAGTTTACCAAGGTCATTCTTGCTGAGCTTCCTTTGAGTTGGAGGCTCCAGTTTACTGTCAGGCCCAGAGCCAGGCTCTTAATCATCAAGGAAACCAGAGGGTTAGGGGTGCGGAGGCCATGAAAGGTAACTTTAGGCCTAGTCCCAATGTCAAGTGGAGGCTGGGAGGAAGTCCTGTACAAAATGGCATCCCTTGGGAGCCTCCTCACTATGACTGAGAGCCTTCTCTACACCTGTTGCTTTAGCCTTATTACTCTGTTCTCTGGGGACTTCCTGCCATTTATTGAATAAAAAATAAACTTCTGGCTACTATCTTCACAGTCTTCTCATTATACTTTAAACATCTGCACATATCTTCTATTCATTCTTGGATTTAGCCAGAGTGATTTTATATCTGCATCTGGCTGTCTCCTTTCTAAAGTTTAGTTACCCATTGAGGGAAAGACTGAGTTCCCTTCCTTTGAATTTGTTGTGGGTGACAAAAGTACCAAATGAAAGGAGAGACAAGCAGGGCCAAAGGAAGCCCCTTTGTAGCAGCAGTGAGAGGGGATGAGAATTCAACCAAGGTAAGGAATCCAGTCAATAAGAAGATTGGACTCATTCTACCTCTGGAAGGTGGAAGGTGTCTTGGAGCTGCTGTAGATTTGCAATGGGAAGATTAAGGACTCTAGAGCACTGGAGCCCTATGTTTGTGGTTTAAAAATACTGAGGTGTTGTTTTATTTGCTCCTCATGACAGTGTCATGAGATAGGCAAAACAGGCATTATTATTTCCATTTTTGAGGTTATAAATTAGGATTTTGAGTGATTATAAGACCTTGGCCAGTAAGTCTGAACATCAGTCTTGTAATCATCAATTATATCTATTTTATGCCAGAGGTTAGCAGTCTCTTTTTTAAAATTCCAGACTATAACTATTTTAGGCTTTTCGGCCATATAGTCTCTGTCACAACCACTCAACTCTGCCATTGTAGTATAAAAGCATTAATTAATAATACATAAACAAATGGGCATGGCTGTGCTCCAATAAAACCTTATTTACAAAAATAGGCAGTGGGTCAGATTTGGTCTATGGGCCATAGTTTGTGGACCCTTATCCTATGCCATAAAATTGTAACTGAACTTTTGTCAAGAGTAAGGAATTATTTGCTACTAAATACTTTTATAAATTTGAATTTTCAAAACTTGTATACTAAATAACAGAGTGTAAAGGTACAACAGCCTAACCTAATGTAAGTCAGGTAAAAAAGAAAGACCACAGGGAAGTTAGTCAGTGTGCATGTAACTTAATAGTGAGGTGACTCAGAGGATGCCCACAGCAGATAAGAGAAGTGGGTGATGTTGACCAGATGATTTTCCAGGGGCCTCTGTAGTGTGAGTGCCCTGGGAACCCCATAGATCTTTTCTTAGCTTTTTACCTTACTGGAGACTTGGTCATACCTCAGCTGAGTTGTAAGCCCTGCATTTTCTAATCTGAGCACTTATCCCAGAAGCTATCATTTCCCTTCTGATATGACAAATATCCTGGAACTAGCTTCCTGGAGAGAAAATATAGTCTCTTCCGTAAGACGTGACCAGAAGACTTGACAGTGAAGTGGAGCTGGGAGATAGAAACAGGTCTTTGCCGTCTTTTATCCACTTCTGACTCCAGCTTGATAATCTTATTATTTGGTGACACTTCTTTTGTTCACCAACTTGACTAGCTCTGCCACTAGGTAGGAACATAGGAGAAATACTAAGACGAACTCCTTCTTTGAACATTGTAAATTTCTATTTTTACTCAGAAAAATAGGCTTGTTAGCAGACACAGGGGGTCTCAAACTCCCACTACAGACTTCAACATACATTTCCAGTCACATCTCATCTCTATTACTCTCTGCTGTTTCTGTTATCTAGGGTGATTTTCCTTCACCCCTCTCTCTTCCTCTCTACCTATCCAATTCCTGCCCAGCTTTAAAGCCCAACTCATGATAAAGTTGCTGTCTCCTTCATAAAGTTTTCTCTGTTCAGTCTTTTACCCACTGTACTATTCATTTAGCATTTTATTTTAAGCTGATTTATGATCTATCATGTGAATTAGCCTTTCATATATCTCTTGTTTTGCAATGATAATTCAACTATGTAAACGCATTGGCTGGGCTTTATATTGTTTGTATCTTCTAGCACGTGCTAGACTTATACTATAAAATCAGTTTGAAAGAGCTATACCCATAACTATAACTATGACCTTTCAATGGGCCTCTACCATGAGGTTTCTCTTCTCTGTGTCTTAATCCCTTTAGTGTTAAAACTCTCTTATCTGCCTAGCTCTTTTGGTTTGTTCTCTTCTCTCAGAATTTGACGCAAGTTCACACAAGGGCAGGTTGGAAAACAAGAGTGGCAGCACATGTGAAATTATCACTTTCCCTTGAATTTTGCCTTGTCCAAATTTAATTAGTGATCTGTAAAATCCATGAGAGCAGAAACCGTGTCTCACCATTAGACTGTTTCTCACCATTATATTTCCTCCATTTGGCAAGTGTCTGGCACATAGTGAATGCTTAATAATTAGTGGTTGAATAAAAAAACAAATGAATAAATATTTTCTTGATTTAGTCCTGGGAGATTCCCTTGCCTTGTGGGAAGGGAGCCAATTGTCAAGAAGTGAGGATATAACCTTAGTTGTCCTTCTTTGTCAGAGCATCTCATCCCCTTAGCATTCTTCTCTCACATGAAACCTATCAGACCACATGCAGGTAGAATGTGTGATGGCTGACCCCAACCTACCTAATTCCCATGGACCAGATCAGCAATATTTTCCCAATAGGCAATGAACAGAGAACCAAAAACTAAAGTCATTTTCTGGAATCATACCTCCTGATATAACCCACAAGAGCTTGCTTCATAGCTTTCTGACCTCTGTTTCCCACATTTATCTATCAAGTTGCTGCTATCTGGAAATCTCTCCACAGAGTGGGTGGGTCACATGTGCAGTGAGTGTTCAGTGGTGACCATTTGCTGGTCTGATTATTAAAGTAAAAGCTGATTTAAAGACTCAAATATTGTATCTGTAGCCCCTTGATCATCCATGTGGTAAAATATCCCATCCCATATTCCTGAATAACACTTTAATAAAAGTATTTTCCTCTTTGGGGCACATGTGATTATACACGCAAGAAAAGAGCTGTATTTATTTAATTAACTCTTGCATGATTCCCACAAGGTGGCAGTATGGCAGCCCCTACTTGCTTATTAGGGACATGGGGATCTTTTAAACTGAGAGAGTGAAAAGAGATTTTTTTTTCACTCAAGTTTTCAATATTGGTCATAATTTTAAAATTATGGCCATATGACTTAATTTGTATCTAGGTAGATTTTGTAATTAAGCATGTACATACATAAGTCTACATACTCACAAATTTCTCACATACAATGTGTTGCATATGAGAGGATGGATATGCTGTGTGTTCTGTCTGGCACGTAGTTAACCATGTATCAGTCATATGTATTAACAATTAAGCAATCTCTTCTGTAAGTAGGAAAAATCAATTGAAAAACTCATTAATGAAACTTTTAAGAGAGTATACCAAGAATAACCCATTTCAGGGTGACGTTATTATTGCAGACGAGATGACTCAGGAGTTCTGAGTTGGGATAGGGAGGGATTCTGTAGAAGGAAGGTCTATATGAGGCTAGTGGGAAGAGGTGCATAGGGAACTAGTCATCATCTTTTGGCTATAAATATCAACCGAACACAAATTGTTCATTACTTTATTGTCTAAAAGCTGGCCTTACCTTTTTAAGAGTTTAAGATCCAGTGTTATAAACAACCAAGGAAAAAACCCAGCAAACAAGTGAAAAGACAAGACCATTGTCTGAGAAGGAAGGAAGTAAGGAAAAAAAAACCCTGCTGATTTTATGTTTTTCCAAGGAATGAGAGAAGATAGTAGGAACAAGCAGTATGGAATGGTCAAAAGATCATGGGAATAATAGGAAGGAGGCCTGTTCTTGCCTCAGCAATGCCTCTCACCATTCTAGGATACCTCGGTTTCCTTGTGTATAGAAGGATGCATTTGGACTCAGGTCTTGAAAGCATTAACAGAAATATGTTTTGTCAACAGTTGTTGTTAATAAGTACTCTTCAAAAAGGATTTGTGTTGAAATAAGTTTGAGGAAAGCAAATTATATTGCATCTCATCCTCTTCCCCTTCCCCTCAGAGAGTCACATGTATGTTAGGTATTAAAGGCCTAGAGTGAGGAAACTGGCTTAGCTTTGTTTAATTTGGCATTTCAAACTTATTTTAACCATTGAACACAATCCCTCCCTCCACTACACTGGAGAAATAGCAATTAAGATATTAATAAATTTTTAAGACTTGTTACAGCTCTAGAATCTAGGTAAGAAGCTCCATGAGGGCAGAAAACCATGTCTGACTTATTTACTCCTTACCATTAGTGCTTGGCATAAGTGACTGATAATGATTGCAAAATCAATGAATGAACTGTGGAGGTATAGGTTTTCCCCTCCTTCTACTTCTAGGAAGCATTGACTATGTTTGTCTTCCTTCTGAAGTTACATTCATAGCAAGTTAGAGCAACTCCAGCTACAGGAAGTATATAAAGACACCTTTAGTCTAAAAACACAGGGGAATTATGCTAAGTCTTTCTTGGCAATGTGAAGTGATTGTCTTGAAGACATTTGATCCTAATGGGATTGGTTTTCCATTTTCTCCTTTGTTTTCCTGAGTAGAAGTCTTACCTAGATCCATCTAGGAAAAAAAAATCAAATGGAAGGAAATGACCGGCAACCTAATTCTGAAGATGAACATAAAGAAAGAAATCCTGAAGTGGGGGGAGGGCAGGGAGAATTAGAGGTTTTTGAGAAACCAAGAGGATCATGGTAGTGGAGGATGAAAAGAGATAGAGATCCTGCAGGAGTGGGGAGCTCCCTGGAGAATGGGGACATGGTGACCAAGTGGTTGGCTCCAAAATTAAGAAAGAAGCTTGAGAATCTGGTAGAATGAGCTGAATAAGGTAGAGGAACCACTCCATATGCTAGTTAAACTGTATGGATTACAATGGGTATCTTGAGTCAGAAGTAAAGAACTCATAGGTGTATATTCTGTATATGTGAGTATTCAGTTAAAAGTAAAACTTTTCTCAGAAACTAGACAGTGCCATTCTGTTATTAAAGGCATAATAAGGGATGAGACAAAATGTTAAAAAGCCATCTCTACTGATTGAACAAGTACCATAGAGTGGGATTTCAGGCTGCAGCCATCCAAAGATATCTACCGCTTCATAGGAACTCCTTGACAAGCTCTGGAAAGTACCTGTTAAAATGAAATATGTGACCAGAGGAGAAATAGCAGATTGACCCATTAGTGCAGAGAACATAGTCCTAGGAAACTGAACACTGAACAGGTCAATTTTATTGGGAAAAGAGAAACTGTGAAGTGTGGGACAATATTGCAGGATTTCACTGTAGAGGCCATGGGAGTCAGGAGTCAGAATTGTGGGTGCCAAATTTTGCAGGGGGACCCCAAATACAAGATGTGGAAGACACCAAAGGTATGCTTTATCTACTTTACAATTTTGTTTAGATGTGACATAAAAAAGACAATGTAGAAAACAAAAGGTTTTGATAGACAGACAGCCCAGGACCCCCATTTCTGCTTTATATCAACTATCCTGATCTTATTAAGTAATTTATCTCTAATAATCAAGTACCAATGTTTATAATAATTAAATATTTATACAAATATTTGTAAACTATATTAATTATCATACAAGTATATTATAACTATTTTAAAAAGTAAATTAAATCAAATTCAAAGTTTAAGGTTATTCTTTCAATTCTTCATCCTTCTTCACTTTCATTCCAATGTGATTTCTTAATAAAGAGATAAAGGAACGAGATTGCAGTTAGCACTCTGGAATTGCATATAACCTGTAGTATGCAGTATTTCCACCAAAAAGTAGTAGACTCTGTCTGGCACTGATATGAAGTTAGTAACTATAGTGACTATACGTTATTTCTCTCTTTGACTTCCCCTCCAAGTTATTTTGAGTTTCATCACCATGTATGTCTTCTACAGAGGTATAATACATATGTGAATGTCACTTAGCACCCAGTACCAAGCATCTATAACGCTGCAAAAAAAGGCTGACACTGGATCAAGTCCATCTCTCCATCAGTCAGACGGAGCAGAACTACAGATTTAAAATGGAACAAATCCTTTAGTGCTGTGGATGCCATTCTTAAAACAACACAGGTTTGTAAGAGTTCCTTATCAACAAAATTTTCCATCTATTTTGGTATCATTCATGGTATGTTTTACACAGTATGTGATATTTTCCCTAAGTTTTTTCAACCTAGGAAAAGAAAAAAAAAAAAAACTCACATCAAACACCCATACAGTGCTTAGTTTGATTCCCATTAAAGAAAGATAAACTAACAGGTTTCAAAGCATAAACAGAATATTAAACTACTATATATTATTTGTGTCAAGGTGAAGTGTTAATTTTTATCCAACAGGAAAAGACCTACTCAAGGTATTTTATTTTGTCTGCTTATTACAGTTTACTTATAAGAAAAAAAACTGAATGAAAGGGCATTATTTACACTACTGTCCTTGGTTACACTAAAGATTTAAATGTTATGTCAACTTTTCAACATTCAAAGTAGAAAGAAATGCAAGCACAAAATTTTCATTAAGGAGAATTAATAGCTCTTTCAAGTTCCAATGTCATCATCCTCCTTAGCAAAACAACCCAAAAGCAAGAAGTATGGTTATACATTGGCTTGTTGAAATGTTACAACTATGTTTTTAGCTTTTCAGGAGATAGTTATTTACCTTTTTATACAAAGAAATATTTCTCAGTTTGGAAGTTTCAGATTCCAATAGAAATCTCCAAGCGATTTTACATGATTTAGACTGATGGTTAAGAATCCTGTGCAAGCCATGTAAGAGGATACAGGGGTGGGGGTGGTGGTGATATAGACAGGACACACTATATATGTGCAATGGATAGAAAATGTTCCCTTGAAATGTCCTTGTCTTAATCCCCAGATCTGTGAATATGTTACCTTATATTAAAAAAAGACTTTGCAAGTATGATTAAGGATCTTGAGATGGAGAGATTATCTTGGTGGGCCCCATGTAATCACAAGGGTTTGTATAAATGAAAGGTAAAAGGATCAAAGTCAGAAAAAGGAAGTGTAACAAGGGAAGCAGAAATTAGAGTGACATATTTGAAGATGTAAGAGGGGCATGAGGAAAGGAATATGGGTGATCCCTAGAAGCTGGAAAAGGCAGGAAATGACTCTCACGTAGAGGCTCCATCAGGACACAGCCCTGTCAACAACTTGCTTTTTCCCCAGTGAGACCCATTTCAGACTTTTCTGACTTCCAGAGCTGTAGAATGATAAACTTGGGTTGCTTTAAACTACTAAGTTTATGGTGATTTGTTACAACATCAAGAGGAAACTAACACATATGTGACCCCAAACTCTCTTTTTCTTCAGGGAAAAATCCTGAGAGGTGAAGGAGAAAGAGAAGTTGGAGTTCAATGGTAGTTGTTCAAATCCTGATTTTGCCACTTTCTGTCTATGTGAACTTAAATAAGTTTTTTAACTTCTGTGACTATAAATTTTTTCATCAGGAAAAAGAGTTGTAATGGGAGTTAAATATGATATGTGAAATGCCCAGAATAATGAATGCCTAGGTGATTACCTTTAAGATAGCTCTCCAAAAAATGTTACCCTCACTCTCCATCAGACTGCTGAAGATTTATTTCACAAAACAGCCCGCTTGGCAATTTCTACCCTGTGTTAGGAGTCCTCAGAGCCATGAGAAGATGCCTATCCTAGCTTCTCAGTGTGTGTCAAGGCAAAAAGGCTGGCTTAGAGATTGTGTCCAAACCTGAAAGCCAGGAAGAGCTGAGATGTGCTCCCTGAAGTGAGGGTTTGGCATTCCCTTGTGAACTTCTGACCTTTCCTATTACACCGTGTCTATCTGCAACCCAGGGACAGCACTCTCTTACCCCAGTAGCACTGTGCCAATTCATGAAGAGGGTAAAGAGCCTGTGTGTTCACAGCTGGGGCATGACCACACTCATATGCAGCTGCATGAGTTTTAAGATTAAATCCAGGCTTTTGGGCTCTGTGACTTAGGCAACAGAAGTCATTGCCTGCTTGCAAGCCCAGTCTGCTGGGCACACTCAGTGTTAGCAAACTAGGGGCCCACATTTCCAGTCATGGACTCAGGTGCCCTGGAGAACTTTGACCGCTTTATGAAGCTATTTTCATTAGAGAATATGGAGTGATCACAGTAAGCCAATATTTGGTTGGAAGAAAAAATAATTTGAAAGGATTACACGTAAGAAATAAAGGTAGTTTCTTTCTTCATTCTTAAAATCTCATAATCCAAGGTGGGGCACAAGAAGGACATATCTTTGCTGCTAAATATCTTTAGGAGATGCATTGAAGTTTGTTACTTTCTGTATGTGGATTTTGAAGACAATTTGTTTTTGTTTGCACTGTTTCCTCTAATCTTCAAAAAAATTTTAAGTCATTTTTAGTAAATTTAAAGAACACAATTCAGTGCTGTAATCAAAACCACAGCAAAGTTAATTTGGTCTGCATTTAATAACCTGCATAATTGTCATTGTACCACATGGTATTAGGCATAAATGGTATACAGTTCACACAGATTCCTATAATTTTTATTACTCTTATACTCCTACAAAGCCATATTTTTATGACTTTTTGCTTTTAATTTCTTAGCTCAGAGTGGCCTATGATGTAGCATTGTCGCAGTTCAGGTAAACTTAAGTTTCATCAAACACTGTTTAAGTTCTGGCCCTCTAAAAGGCAGATACCAAGGTGAGATTTGATGTGCTAGAGATTTACTGGTGGAAACACCTGTGAAACATAAAGAAAAGAGAACAGGAGAAGGCAGAGGGAGTCTTCAGACGAAGATGCAGGTCTGACATCTGTGAAAGAAGGGCAGGGGAAGGAAAGAAGATTGTGTGGAAGAATCTCAGACTGTAGAGCAGCTTCAAAGATGGTTTGGCCAGGCTAATGGGAGTCTTGGAGCTCAAAGTGTCTGTTAGAGGAGCCCCAGTTCTTACAGGAATGGGCCGGCACTTTTCCCTCGGTGCTTGCTTGTTCACTGGCTGAGAGCAGCCTGCTGGAAGCATGGCCTCGGCTCAAACATCATGGTGGATCCAGCAGGGCTGTAGATGGGCCATAAGTCAGCTACACTCCTTGTAGCAGGATAACTGAGCAGGAAATTTTCACGGCCACCCCCTGCCCCTTCCCTACCCCATGCAAATTTACACATATAAAAAAACAAGATCTGTACGTTGACTCTACAATCAGTTTCTGGGGTCCCTTATTCCTATACCCTTTACCCATTTCCAAGATCTCAGATGCTCTTTGTTGCCCTTCAGGGTTTTTACACCAGAGTTGGTCCTGGGCTGTGGATTTTGTTTTTTTCTGTCTACAGAGAAAAAGTGAAGCCCAGATGTGCTAGCTCTATAAGAATTCCTAGGACAAGGGCATGGTTTTCTTATGTGTTGAAAGTGGAGAGGGACTGAGAGAGAACACTGGATTCTTGGTCTCTGGGAGTCTTGGATTAGAGGGAAGGATTCAGTGGACCCAGCAGCATCTGTGGTGGGAACAAGAGCTGTGGTTGAAAGGGACAGATGGAGTACTTACAAGAACTAGGCCACTAATGGTCATAGAGGATGGGCTTGTCATTCCAGAAGGAATATGGGGAAACCAGAAGGGGAAAGTCAGGTTCATCTATTGTGATACCTGCTGGGCACCCTTATACAATCCAGGCATGCTCCCCTCAGGGTAGCCTGTATCTACCATGCTGTCACCAAATAACTCTTCAGGTGTCAGTTAATGTCTAAAACTCCTTTGGCTGATATAAAGCCTTTAATTTTATAATTAAGAAAGTTTTAAAGTAGTCTTCTAATTTGCTATACTTTGGTCAATTGCCTGGTCCCATTTCTAGAGTGGGAATTCTTTTGGTACAGAGACTGTCTTTTTCAATTTTCAGCACCTACAAAATGCCTGGTACAAAACTGATTTGCAATAAATTTTTTATTCTAAATAAATTTTTGTTAAATTGAATGAAATTGAATAGATACAGATACTTCTGGGAGAGGTAGCATAGCGACCAAGCTGGAATCACATGAAAGTGAATAGATACCTGAGAGTGCAAACCTGGGGACATTCAGATGTTCTAAATTCATGAGATCTGTAAAACTGTGGATGAACACTTTATCCTTTCTGCAGTTTAATTTCCTTCTTATAAAATGAGGCCAAACACCTTCCTCTCATAACCTCAGCATTCCCATGTGTATCAAATGATAAAGACTGAAATGTAAAAATTATGGAAAAAGTTATATGATATTTTCTTGTTTTGTGGGGACTTAGGATTTAGTTTAAAGGTAGTCAATGCTTGGAACCAGGAGAGAGTATAAAGAGCGGGGTTTTAGGGACACCTAAGTCTGCCTGGGCATGGAAGTATTGTTATAAGGGAAAGAATGTAGGTGTGGTCATTTGTTCACTGACTCACACACTCACATCATTCATTCATTCATTCACTCATTCATTCACCTACTCAGAACAAAAGTTTGAATACCTGTTGTATATTAGGCATGTCCCTATCGGCTTATTTTTGGTAGGAAATGACAGCATGGTCCCAATCTGTGTGGGAAGGCATTACAAACCCACTCAGCAACCTGTATATGAATTCGGGAAAACCTAGTATCTGTGCTGAAAAGACATAAAGAAAAAGGAAAGACGATAGTCAGGGGAAGATAAGTGTCAAGTATGCTTATAACTTGCCTAAGGTGTTTGTGTGTGGAATTTATGTAAACTAAATACTCAGTAAAACCCTTTGTAAATAGTCCTGG
Source organism: Eidolon dupreanum (assembly GCA_028627145.1). Taxonomy (NCBI): domain Eukaryota; kingdom Metazoa; phylum Chordata; class Mammalia; order Chiroptera; family Pteropodidae; genus Eidolon; species Eidolon dupreanum. Next base: position 53,687,328 of record CM053504.1, on the reverse strand, counting down.
GAAAGGGGTCTTTTATAGACATTCTTCAGTGATGCCTCTGTGAGATAGCTGCTTAGGTTTCGTCCTTGCCTAGATTCAGTGGTGTGTAGGTAGTTCTGGCAAGCTTAGTTTCACCAAATGAAGCATCCTCATTCCTTGCTAAAAGGCCTGCTAACTATGATTTAATGAATGTGATGCTAGCAAGAGGCCAGAAGTCTTTAGGGTGCCTGGACTACGGAACTAGCTCAGAACTCTGAGGGCTATACGTAACTCCCTGTGTTTGACTTCAGCAGCAGAGGTGTTTACATGTGGTTATTTGTAAGGTCCTTTGTCAACATTAGGTTATGGTGTTAAGGAGAAAAGTCAATAAGCCCAGAACTGTGCATTGTTCAATTCAGTAAACACTTAATGGATTGAACTGAGGCTGAATAGAAAAGCTTTCAGGTGACTTTTCCTCTCCAAATGACTTTCTGTGCCTAGTAACTGAATACTTGAGTTGATATTATGCCAAGGTTTAACTGTTACTTGTATATTTTCTAGATAAATGACACTAGTTTCCCCTTTGGATTTCAAAGAGGGAAAAGGATTTTGAATTTGGGATGAGACCCTGAGGGCCTTCTTACATAGTGCTGACAAGTCTCCAGATGGGTTAAGGGTATTCTTGACATTAGGAACTGAACATTACAGCCCCACAAGTGTGCACGCATACTACCAAATCTTATGAGACCATTTGGTAACAATATATTTTGTTATGTTTTTGAGATGACTTCTTAGGTGGCCAGGATATAGACATCAGCTGTAAGCTGGGACTGGGTGATAAAAACTCCATAACTTTTATGCAAAAACAGAAATCAAAGTCAAAACAGGATCTATTTCCTCTAGTCCCATTCCCTCCCCTTGTCCCCTACTTACATGTTTTCATTGCACTTATGGTCACTACACCTATTTACATTTTTTCTTAAAGGCCAGTGAGATTCGAAGGCCTGTGCCTATCCATATTCTATATTTGATATGAGTGATTCCAGGAACCTATGTTAGATTTGGATACTCCTACAAATAAGGTCATTATCTCTGAGTCTGCAATGCTCTGTTCAGGATCTTGGGGAAGAAAGAAACAATGCTAATATAAAGATTACCCAGCTCCCTTCCCTAAGCACCTGCACATCCCTATAATGACCCAATGATTTTCAAGTGAGCTGTGAAGAGAACTGCCCTGTCAGGGGTTTTAAAGTATATGTAAGGATATTTTGCAAGAGCAGCACAACAGAAACAAGTTCGAAAGGACAGAGGAAAAAACGCTCCAAATCTGTGGCAAACAGGATTTCACTGAAATTTACAGAATTCCTTAGATGTCTTTGATTCATACACTGATTTCTCAACACTTTGAAACTATTTCAAGTGATGTTTAAAGTAATGAAAACTTTTCCCTGTAATGGAAAATAAATTATTATACTTTTATAGACGAACTTAAAAAATGACTATTGCTTAATTTCTTTCATAGACTGTGTTTTGTTTTGTTTTTAAATTGGGGAATGGTTATAAGAAACTCTCCTCCACTTTCTCTCTCTCTCTCTCTCTCTCTCTCTCTCTCTCTCTCTCTCTCTCTCTCTCTCTCTTATTTTAACTGCAAATGAAAAACATACTTTTTGATTTAACTAAAAAAAGTTAAGGATGAGTCTTTGGGGAGACAAAGTACTGCAACTAGTTATCATGCTAATCTTTCATTATAGGAGTTGGGCCCAAAGCCAGATTTGCTGCTCATAGCAAATGATCAGAACCTGAATAATTAAAAAAATCTCCTCAACCCTCATACCTGGTACCCATAGTCCAGCTTGATTTGTTTTCTAGCATCCTTCTCCTTCACAAATACTAAATACCTAAAGTGAAAGTCAGATTATTAGAATAAAATGCCTCCTCCTTTGTTCCCCTTCAGTAAGTGTCTCTGTGTAGTTAATCATGACCATAAACTACTCAGAATTGCACTTTTATGTCAGTTTTTCTTGACAGTTTTCTCATCTTGGTCTCAATTTTCCTATATGTTAATAGGAACAATAAAAGGCAAACTGAAGAGGGCATTTGTATAGCATGGAAGTAGGGATGTGGTTTAAGTGGTGGGGAAGGTGATTCCCATTTTCTGCTTGATTCTAGGTTTATTATTGGTTTTAGTATTTGAAATTCCTCTTTTCATCAGATCTCAGTTTCTTTATCTGAGTTGAGTTCAATAATTTAGATTTGTGATGGTAGTAGAAGTGTATATTATTTTATTGTTGAAAAATCCTAATATAAAAGGAATGATCTAAAAACTAGGATGAATTGGGGGATACCAGGAGATGGTATGGCATCTATTTTCTCTACCAGTAACCATCTATGAGTCTTTCAGTAGGTCCCTCAATGGCTCTAAATTGGTTTTCTCAAACATGACATAATAAAATTGTAGAAAATGACCTCTAAGATCCCTGAGAGATTTGATTGAATTGACATTATTCTGCCTTCTAGCTCTTGATTCACCATAGCTTCACTTTTTGATTTATTCAGCAGATATTGACTAAATGTCTACTTTGTGCCAGGCCTATTCTAGTAGGTGGAGATTTAGCAGTGAACAAAACTGACAAAATTCCTCTTTATGGAAATTACAGTCTAGTGTAGGTAGACAGACAATGAGTGTATAAAGAAATATATGTATATGTCAGTGGTAAGTGATGTTAGAGAAAATAGAGCACTATATGTGAATAGAGACTGGTAGTGATTGTGGGGTAGTGCAGCTCTCTTATATGAGGTGGTGAGAAAAGTTCTCCTTTATAAGGTCACATTTGGACAGGGTCCTTAAGAGAGTGAGGCGGCAGGGCCTGCAGTGATCTGAGGGAAGAACAATCCAAGTGGAAGTAAGAGCAGATGCAAAAGCCCTATGGTGGGAATATGCTATATTTTTTCAAGGTTTAGCAAAGATGCCAGTGGCTGGATCAGAGTGAGTAGGAAGAATAATGATGAAAGATGAGCTTGGAGAAGCACAGTGGGTCGTGACAATGGCAATCACGGAAAGACCTCTGGCTTTTCTCTGAGATGAGAAGCCATTGGAAGATTTTGAGCAGAGGGGTGACATGATTTAATCTACTTTTTTGAAGCATCAGTTAACTGCTCTGTTACAAAATGGCTTTAGGAAAGTAAGGACAGAAGCAGTAAGATTAGTTAGAAAGCTACACTGACAATTCAGATCAGAGATGATGGTGACTTGCGTCAAGATGGTACTGATGGAGGTGGTGAGAAGTGGTTGGATCCTGGATAGATTCTGAAAGTAGGATCAACAGAATTTACTGATGGATTGAAATGTATTGTAAGAACAAGAGAGGTATTAGAGATGACTCCAATATTCTTATGTTAGGCAACTAGAAGATTGGGCAACTAAATATTTGAATCTGGAGTTCAGGAGCAAAATTCAGGGTAGATCCATTGTATTGATATTATTTAAAGCTATCAGACTGGATGAGAGCACACTGGGCCCAGGCTATCTGCTCTTAATCTTGGCTGCACATTAGAATTACTGTGAGACCTTAAAATATGTGTAGGTGACTGGATCTTGCCCATCCTAGACCAACTAGGTCATAACTCTAGAGAGCAGCTTCAGACATTTGGGAGTTTTTAAAAGCTCTCTAAGTCATTCTCATGTAAACCAGAGTTGAAAATCACTAATCTACAGAATGAATGTAGATCGTGAAAGGAAGAGTACTGTTTCCTGCTCCCCTCCCCTATAGAGTTTAGAAATCAGGAAATTGGAAGGAATCAGCAAAAGAGAATGAGTAGGAGCTGGAAGTGACATAAAGAAAGTGTTGTGTCCTAGAAATCAAATAAAGAAACTGTTTCAAGAAGGAGAGAGTGATAAACTGTATAAAATGCTGCTCTTGGTTTACTATAGCTCCACTTTTTGAATAATGTCAATTGAGTTGAATTTTTCATGTACTTTAGAGGTCATTTATCATGTCATGTTTGAGAAAAAACAACTTAGAGTCATTAAGAGACCAACTGAAAGACTGGCAGCTGGTTGGTTATTGGTAAAGATTAGGAATGGGAAGAGATCACTGGATTCCATAACATGGAGGCCACCTTTACAGGAGCATTTTGATATGATAAAAGTGAAGCCTGATTTTATTGTTTTATAGATGATGGGGGGAGTAAAACTGGAAACAGTGAATAAGAGTGTAAAGAAATTAGGTGAAAGCTGTTAGGGGAAAGTGGTGTCAAGGGAGAGTTTTTTTTTTAGAGTGTAGTTTTTTTTCTCATCTTTATTGAAATATAATAGACAATTAGTTGCTTGTATTTACATTGTACAATTCAATGAGTTTTTTTCCCAATCATAGTTGGCATACAATAATATACCAGTTTCAGTTGTATAGCATAGTGATCAGAGATCCATATAACTTGCAAAGTGATCACCCCATTAAATCTAGTACCCTTCTTCCCTTTACATATTTATTACATTATTACCCATCTTCCCCATGCTACATCTCTATGTCTATATCTATATCTCTATGTCTATTCTGCAGCTATCCATTTGTATCTCTTAATCCCTTTGCCTTTTTTTGTCCACCCAAACCCCCTCCCATCTAGTATCTCTCTAAATATTCTCTGTATCTATGAGTTTATTTCTGCTTTTATTATTGTTGTTGTTCATTTTGTTCTTTAGATTCCACATGTAAGTGAAATCATGCGATATTTTTCTTTCTCTATCTGACCCATTTCATTCAGCGCAATACCCTCTAGGTCCATCAAAGCAATATCTTTTTCCATCCCCTTCCTTTTAGTCTGTGTGTCCTTTAATCTGAAGTGAGTTTCTTGTAGGCGGTATACATAAGAGTCTTGTTTTCTTATCCATTCAGCCACTCTATCTTTTGTTTGGAGCACTTCCATTTGAGGTACTTGTTGATAGGAATATAGTTATTACCATCCTTTATTCCTGTTTTTGATACATTTTTTTTATTGGCTTGGTATTGATAAATTTCTTTAGCTTATTTTTGTCTGGGAGGCTCTTTATCTGTCCTTCAACTCTAAATGATGGCTTTGCTGTATAAAGTATTCTTGGTTGTAGATCCTGGGTTTTCATCACGTCGAATATTTTGTGCCAAGCCCTTCTGTTCTGCATAGTTTCTTTTGAGAAATTGGCTGCCAGTCTTATGGGAGCTCCCTTGCAGGTAACTAACTGCTTTTCCTGCTTCTTTTAAGGTTCTCTCTCTGTATTTAAGTTGTGGCATTTTAATTATGACATGTCTTAGTGTGAGCCTCTTTGGGTTCCTCTTTCTTGGGACACTCTGAGCTTCCTGGGGTTTTATGTCTATTTCCTCTACCAGGTTAGGGAAGTTTTCCATCATTGTTTCTTCAAATAGCTCTTCAACATTTTGTTTTTCTTTTGGTACCCCTACGACATGGATATTTTTACCTTTAATAATGTCCCATAGGCTCCTTAAGTTATTATTATAGTCTTGGCCTCTTTTTTCTTGCCATTCTGACTGAGTATCCTTGGCTTTCCAATCCTCTATAAAGGTCATTTGATCCCCTTCTTTATTCACTTTGTTTATTCCATTTAATATACTTCTCATCTCAGATAATGTGTTCTTCATTTCTGACTGGTTATCTTTTATAATTTCCATTTCCATTTTAAAGTTTTTTTTAAATCTCTTTGTTAAAGTTCTCACTGAATTCATCTGTACTTTCCATAAGTTAATTGAGTATCTTTATAACCAGTGTTTCGAACTCTGCATCTGTTAGATTGCTTGACTCAACTATTTCTGGATCTCTGTTCTGTTCTCTAATATGGTTTCTGCTTGTTTGTCTTCCCATTTTGTCTGCCTTTCCATATCTGTTTCTATGTACTAAGCAAAGCTGTTAAGTCTCCCAGTCTTATTAGTACAGCTATGTGTAGTAGGTGTTCAGTGGCACAGTCCTTGAGAGGGGTTCAGCTGCAGGCCAAATTTAACCCCAGCCTGTGTCTTTCTGGGGCCACTTATTAAGATTCAGCAAGGAACCCACAGATGCTGTGCTTATAGTCACCTTAAAAGGCCACACCAGAAACCGAGTCTCCAGTATGAGTCTAGGCACTGCTCAGCAAAGGGAACATAACTGAATGTGGCTTGGGTGGTGCCATGAGTTGAGGGGGTGGGTAGAGTTTCAGGGAATCTTATGGGTGGAGCAACCTTTGTTATCCTGTTTCATGATGTCACAGCTATGGCGGTACTGAGTCCACACACTGGTAGTGGGGAGGGCTCATCAGGGAACAATGGATACCGCCAGCATTTCTGTATAGAGCAAGACATGCCTCGGCCCTCACTCCAACAACTCAGTGTCCCCTGGTAAGTCCTTGGTGCCCCCTGTGTAGCCAAACCACCACTGGTGCTCAGAGCAAGCAGGTCTGTTACTGCCAAAGTTCGCTCATAGACATGGCCCATTAATAGGCATCCACTGGCTGCCACTGCCACTGTCGCAGCCTCATTCTCACTCAGCTGCTCAGGCCAGGGCAGCCTTGCATCCTCGCCCCATCCTACCTTCTGCCATTGCAGGGCGATTTCTTGGATTTCTCCCTGGTTGTATGGCTTGTTCATCTAGATCCCAGTTGATTTTCTTTGCTGTTTGCTCCTTGTTTCTGTCACAACTTTGATTTGGTAATCAGAGGGATGAGCAGAGCTTCTATTATCTATACCCTTTTTTTTCTCTCCTCAAGGGAGAGTTTTTTTAAGATGAGAGATAATTCAAAATGTTTGAAGGTGGTAAGAGGGAGAAAAACTGATGATGCAGGAGAGAGAGGTGACAATTGTAAGAGTAAAATCTTTAAGAAATCCTGAGGGGCTGGGATCCAAGGCACAAGTAAAGGGGTTGACCTTAGATTGGTTCACCCTTTGTAGCAGCAAAGAAGGCAGAATATATATATATATATATATATATATATATATATATATATATATATATAAACTGGTGAATTTGGTAGTGGGAGTGTATAGTTTATTTTATTCTCAGTGTTAGAACTTTTGTACTTAGAGGTTTGGAACACACTGGATTAGTAAATTACATAAAGTCTTGAGAATAGGGATGCTTGTAGCCTTGGGAGGCATACAAATAGTATGTCAGAGAAACAGAAAGTTAAAAGGCATTATATTAATATAATTTACTATTATGTAGATATTTAAAATCATGTTTGGAATAGTCAATAAATGGGAAGTGTTTTTAGTATACCGTTAAATGAAAATATCATTTTTCCTAAAAGTGTAAAAACTATGCTCCAAAAAAAAAAAAAAAAAAAAAACCAAAACTTATTGTACTTAAATGTAGAGAAAGACTACAAAATATTGTCAGCTCCTTCTGGATGGTGGGACTATAGATACCTTTTATTTTCTCCTTTGTGCTTTTCAATATATTATTAACTTTACATACTAATTATGTTTTTAGAAAAAACAAATTATATAAAGTAGAATATATTCAAAACAAAAATACAAAAAATAGAACTATTTTTTTATCACTTCAAAATTATTGTTCACAATAGAGGTATAAAATTATAGATACTGACTCTACAAATTGAGTTAAGATTTAGAATGAACTCATACCTCAGAGGAAATACACTCACAGGTTCTGATTTGGCTTATTTATGGAAAATATTTGATTACTAAATTAGTTCCAACTTAGTGATCTTGCATCTCAGAAAGGAACTGTAATTAAATTTACTATTACTATTACTGGATTGTAATTGGGGATTGAAATTTTTAAAAATTTTGTTGATATAGAATGCTCAGTGTACTTGTTACCTTTGCAAACCTAGTATGTGTTTCTATGCCCTTCAACTTCTACTGTTTTGAGATCTTTATGAGATTCTCTCTCCTATCCTCATTTTAGTACAGATTATAGCTGTGCTTCTGGACTAAATGAGATGACCACAAATAGGAGACCAAACTTCTCAATTTCATAAAACAGAGCTAGCACTGAACTGACTTCCCAAGTTAATGTCATTGTGATGAAGTAATCATTAAGTCTGGTTGTCAAATGTCACCACCTTCTGGCTTCCTGATGCTTGTGAGAAAAGAACAATTCTGTCTGGGATATGATTTAATTGATTCTACAACAGAACCCAAACGAAGTACAGCATGTGCCATAGAGAAGAGAAGTCTTAGAGGACTGTGCAAACAGAGAGGCCTTTGAAGAACTGACTGAAGAAAAAGTACTTTTGGGGATAAAACATGACTGTTTGGCTAGGCCCAGAATAGAGAGAAGAAAGAATAATGTGACCTCCAATAAAATTAATTATGTTTTCCCTGTCCCTTCCATAGAATCAGAAAAGGTTATAGACCTGGTATCACAAATTGTAAAGTTACAGGTAAATAGTCAACAGTTGGTGCCAGAGGTCCTTCAGAGATGGCACGTGCAAATAAATCATAGACTGAAGGTCTAGAGACTGACTGTTGCCATCGGGGTGGCAGCATTTTATTGACAATATCAAACAGGACAGCAGGGCAACTCCAAAGCCTGAATCAAGAATTAGCATGGACCCCCAAGAAAGAAATGAGCTCCACTTTGACTTTTTCTCACAGAGGTAACTTAGAAAAATCAGTGTGAATTTAATGTTGGATACATAGATACTGTATAATATATTCTCATATATATGTATGTATTATATAATATAGTTTTAGAGAATAATACAAAATATATTCTTATAGAATTCTGTAAATTTAGTATAGTCTTGGTGATGTTACTATTACAGGATAAATATTACTTAGTGAATTAAAAGGAACTGGAGCAGTGAGATCTGTATTTAGTGCAGTCATCAAAGCCGATGGTGGTGTACTGCTGCCAACAGATCTCTCCACACCAGCAGGTGCCAGGCACGGAGAGCTCTGCTCCCTCAGACATTGACTCTGTGTTAGGGAATACGCTGACGCATTGTGTTTACTCCAGGAATGAACAGGGAGGCTAATGCCCCACTCCTCGAGGAGCAGCCCACGTACCATAAAGGTTTTATAGCTGTCCAAGATAGACTTCAGGTTCATTCTTTCACGATTCATTCACAGGGAGGGAGAGAAAAAGGGAGGGCATGGCAACAGTAGAGCAATGTTTAACTCAACAGATTCCAATGTCTTAGTGGTGAAGATGATCAAACCCCCCAACTCCCCACCCTGTTAGCTCCACAAACAGAAAACGTCAAGTGTGGGCACCCTGCCAGATGTTTGAGCCAGCAGCTGAACTGAAACAGACCTGCCCTAGGAAGGGAGGGAGAGAAATATGGCAAGGAAACCTAAGAAGGAAGAAATGGGAAACTATCCCAATAACTTTGCTACTGACCCATCTAAGTGTTTGTTAAGGTGAGAATTAAAATATATCTGAAATGTTATTATTATTATTATAGTTAGCTAAAGTAATAATTATTGTGTGTCATATACCAGGTTAAGCATTTATGTTCATTTTCTCTACTGTTCTTCCTATCCTATCCGCTAGGTTCTATTATTATCTCCATTTTATAGGAGAAGAAAATGAGATTGAATAATTTACTATTTAGTGGAAGAGTCTGAATCTGAAGATAGGACTGTTAGATGTGATTGAAACGTGAGATATGTGTATCAAGAATGATGAAACAATGTGCACATTAAAGTTACTTTAAGTTGTAGATCCTCAGGATAAAAATAAGTCCATCTTTTGGCTACCATGCACTTTAAAAATATTTTTAAAAAATTTCCTATAGAGTAGATATTAATTTCTCTATTTTAAGGTAGGGTCAGGAATTAAATTTAGGTTTGCCTGAATCCAAAGCCTCCCTGTTTCCAAAACACCTTACTGGGAGGAAAGGGAAATGAAAAGGAACACCCATTTTCAGTGAAAATGGTGAGGTGATGCATGCCATAGAAGGGCCAGTTTCACAGATGTTCCAATCTCATTTTAAGCTGTAGTTTCAACTTCCTCTCATGAGAAATACTGCTCGATTTGAAGTTCAAGCTGCTAATAATAAAAATCTTAAGATAGGTAGAATAGGAAAAATACAAAACCTACTTTGAATTTGTAATTTGTTTTAGTTTACAAAGCACTTTTTTAAACTCCATGATGATTCTGCCAGTCCACTTTCATAAATTTTTAGTCTCTATTTTTTTTTATAATGAGAAAGTCATACTAATCTATAAATATTTATTACATTGTGGTTACAGTATAGCCGCCCCTACTGTGTGTGCATCAAGGACTTTAACAGGCATTATCTTGTTGGCCCTTCACAACAACGCAGTGAAGTAGGCAGCTTTTTTTGATCAGTGAGGAAATTGAGCTTTAGAATGGTTCAGTGGTTTGCCCAAGGGCACAAAGCTAATAACTGAAAAAGCCAGCATTTATTGAGCTTGGCCATGTCCTTTCTTCTACATTATACCAGTTTTCCCCTCAAGGGTCAAAGCAAGAAAGCTGGATAATCAGCCCCTTGGTAATGGAAAGTTGGCTGGAAAATATGAAGCACTTAGAGAAAATGTTTATCTCTTTACCCACTTTTACATATACCATCATGAGACGCTTATGTTCTGAGACACGCATCGTTAGGTGGTTTCCTTGTTGTGTGAACATCAATTGTGTGAACACTTACACAATTTTAGATGATATAGCATACTACACACCTAGGGTATATGGTATAGCCTATTGCTCCTAGGTTACAAACCTGTATAGCTTGTTACTCTACTGAATACTGTAGGCATTTTTAACACAATGATAAGTGTTTATGTATCTAAATATAAATGTACAGTAAAAATATGATATGAAAGATAAAAATGGTATAGGGCACCTGTATAGGGTACTTATCACGAATGAAACTTGAAGGGAGATGCTCTGGGTAAGTCAGTGAGAAAGTGGTGAGTGAATGTGAAGGCCTAGGACATTGCTCTACACTACCATAGACTTTATAAACACTGTACACTTAGCTTACACTAAATTTATAAAACAATATGAGATTAAATTAAGTGCAAGAAAAAATAATGCAATCAAGGGACAGTAAACTCAAGATATATGAGGCTGTTTCTGTTGTTAATGGCATACTATTTTATAGCAAACTTTTTTTTAATAAGTAGAAATACATTCTAAAATAATGATAAAAAGTGTAGTATAGTAAATACATAAATCATTAACAGTTGTTTATCATTATCAAGTATTATGTACTGAACATAATTGTATGTGCTATACTTATATATATATGGTAGTGCAGTAGGTTTGTTTAACCAGCATCAACAAAAATGTGTGAGTTGGGCTGTAATGTCACTAGGCAACAGGTATTTTTCAGCTCTATTATAATGTTATGAAACCACTGTTGTATATGTGGTGCATTGTTGACCAAAACCTTGTTTTGTGGTGCATGACTATAACGAAGGCAGAGTAAATGACTTATTCATGTCAGCTCTTTCAACAAATTCTTATTTGAATATTGAAAAAAGAATTTTTTTTAGTTTTCAATTTTTTTATCCTAATTATTGGTTTCCCTGGAGACATGTTTTTATAACAAAAGATGAAAGAAATATGACAAATTAGAAAAGAGAGGAAGAATAAAAACAAGAATGAGAAATGAAGAACAAGAGAACACAAAGAAGCAAGTGCGTCAACAATGAAGAGACTAGAGAAAGTAATTACCATTTACACAGGCATTCCTCAGAGATATTGCAGATTTAGTTCCAGACCGCTACAATAAAGTGAGTATCACAATAAAGGGAATTATAATCTTTTTGCTGATGGAGAGTCTTGCCTTCAATTTGTAAAAATGCAACATCTGGGAAGTGTAATAAAATGAGTATGCCTCTCTTTTGTGCAGGGGCAAAATCTGAGCACATAGAGATGAGAGAACTTATCCCATGAATGAAATACAGGTGAGAATTCTCTTGGGCTTTCTCCTTAGTTATTCTAAACCTAGTTTCAAAACAAGATTCCAAGTTTCCAGAATCTAGATGTGCATTTGAGAATAAGACATAAATTTCAATTAACTTTCGTAGTCCTTGTCCCTTTCTAAAGGCATACATTTTAATGACCAGTCTACCTTGCTGTTTCTAAGGACCTGCTCTCCCATTCCCTATAGCCAGAAATGCCTTTGTGTAGGTTCAGCGCCATTCCAGATGCTTGAAACGGTCAGCATTTTAATAAAAGCAAATAATAGGGCCTTTCAATCAATGGGTTCACATTGCATTGTCGCCAGTTTTTCCAGCATTTGCTGTCATTTCTGGATATTAAAACCAAGCCCCTCCCCTATTCCTCAATTTCCAGTCCTCTAATTGACCCTGGACTTCTCAAAAATGACACCAATGCAAAGCAAGTTTATTCTTGTTGCAGTATGGGAAAGCATTATCTTGAGAGAGTCTTAGTAGTGTCTCAGAGTGGAGAGGGCAAAATTGGGATATTTATGACATTTTGCGGTCTAGTTTAATGCAGGTCTTTTAATCTCAGGGCTTGATTATAGCTGAGTAAGGGCCATAATACAAGTCTAGAACTGGAAAACACAGTAAGGCAAGGATTTTGAGACTGATTATTCAAAATAGTTAGGCTGATAATACAACAACAAGATTATATATACTATACTATAATATAACAGATATAATATAATATATAATATAATATATAATGTGTTATATATATAATATATAGATACACACTGCTATTAGAGCTGCAACTCTCTAACAGGGAAAGGGTTCAATTCATCCTGAGAAGAAGCAAACAATAAGTTGGACACATTCCAAACCCAGTGTAGGAGTACCTGTCTGAAACCCATTTGAAGATATTGAAAAGGACTCTGAGGATAGGGCTTTTATACATGTTCTACCTTTACAGTTATACCAGGATTATGTTAGTGACAGATGAGACATGCACTACAGTTACCCTCAGACATTTTAGTAAAATTTTCTCATCAGTGTTGAGTTTAGTGGCCAATTTGTCCTTGCATTGGTAGGTAATTTCATGTAAGGCTCTTGCAAGTTTCCATTTGAGGTTTTCCAGTACTTATATTATTTAGATTATCCTCATGCAGTTTATATCTGGATTTCCTCAGGTACATTTTTCTGATTTTGGACCCACTGACTGGCATTTTGTAAAAGCCTTTTGAATGCTGCTCAAGTTTTAATCTCTCAGGTTATCATTAGGGCTAGGATCTTAGTAAGTGCTGTTATCTGGCATAATGAGAGAGAGAAAATAGAATTTTATATAAGGTAAGCCTACAGTCTTTAGTCTTTAGCTATAGTCTTTGCTAAGAAGAAGCAAAGACTATACAGCATGAGTAACCATCAAATTTAAGGAAGACCCTAAAACCAAGTTAGCATACATCTCCACTGGTTTAACTGGTATGATTATTCAGCAGATGGGTAGGCTTTTGCCACCAGGTCAAGAAATTGAGTTTGAATGCCATGAGCTGTCCAGACTTCTCATGCACAAAAAGATAGAAAGGTGGATATGGTTCCATAGTGTAGGGGTTAGCACGTCTGCTTTACACACAGAAGGTCCTTGGTTCGTGTCCCAGTGAAGCCATAGTCCATGGTCTATGGCCATGCCACCCTGAACAAGCCCAATGTCTGATCTCGGAAGCTAAGCAGGATTGGGCCTGGTTAGTACTTGGATGGGAGACCACCTAGGAAGACCAGGTGCTGTAGGCATAAATAATAATAATAATAAATAAATAAGATAGAAAGGTTTATGATAATTAGATAAGCCCAGAGTGGAAGACTGTTGGAGAGCAGATAAGTAGACTTGTATTTACATTTCCAGAGAAAAGTTTTGGTTCCTGAGAACTCAATTAAATCATACAGTGGAGTAAAAATTAGAAAAGTTGAGAACCCATTGCACTGGGTCAGTAAGACTGACATGTCCTCTTCATTGTCTCTGGCCTAGTAAAGTTTTGATGGCCTGTAGTTGGTTAGGAGAAAGGGGCTGACTTCGTTGGGGTAAATCATATCCTAGAGCAGAGCATAATTTTTACTTTTTTTGTAAAGGACCAGATAGTAAATATACTTTATGGGGAATACAGTCTGTGTCACAACTATTCAACTCAGTTGTTGTAGTGTTAAAGTAACAATAGATAACATAGAAATGAATGGGAGTGATTGTGTTCCAAAGAAATTTTATTTACAAAGATAGGCAGATTTAGTTAATGGCTATAATTTGTCAGTTCCTGTCCTACCTAGTGAAATTACATTGTACTTTCTTTTTGGAAATATGCCTTTGTTGAGCTAAAATAGTAAGTAGATAGTCTCAGAGTTTACCTCGTTTTAGAACACCACAAAAGGTCCTGGTTAAGGATATATGAAAAGTAGCAGATGCCTCAGTAAAACCTTGGGGCATAACAATCCAGATCTATTGTTGATTTTCCTTAGAGAAGGCAAACAACTATTGACTATCTTGACCTAAAAGGACATTCAAGAAAGCAGAACACATGTCTACAACTGTATAATATTTGGTCTTAGGAGACACCTAACAAAATAGTATTGAGGTTTAGTACTACAGGGAATCCCTGAATGACTATTTTATTTACGGCCCTGAAGGTCTAATATATCTATATCCTTGCCTGTTGGGGTTTTCACTTGGGAGGACAGTAGTGTTACAAAGACCAGGATAATGTATGATGAGTCCTTTCTTATTAGACTTTCTATAATCTATAATCAGTCTTCAGTTTTTCATTAAAGAAAGTTTTGTGCAAATTTCAAGAAAAAATGTGTTAAGACAAATCTTGGGTCATGACAGTGAGAAGGGCTTGACTGGATTTTAATTGACCTCCAATATTGTCAAGTGCTAGATTCCTGAAAATATCACCAAAACAACTTGCAAATAAGATAAAGGAGAGGGTTTTTTTCTGATCCAATAAGGAGGTGACTACCTTCATAGAGTTTTAGTAGTATCTCAGAAAGTGAAAAGGAAAAGTTAGAATATTTATGAGTATTTGGACTGTGGTTTAGTGGGGTGGGTATTATAATAGGAGGGTTTGATTAGGATTAGATTAAAGTTGTGACATAATAGTTTAGGACTGGTAGACATAGGAAGATGAGAATTTTGAGATGAGAGGATTCAAAGAATCTTATGAAGTAAATTATCATTTGATACTATCTATTGTAGAGACGAACAAATGAACTTCACTTAAATAATATAGTTGCTTGGAATGTTTATCTTCCTGGGAAAAATGTTCCTGGAACAGTGATGTCATTCTGATGAAGACAGTGGATTAGTAAAGCCATGTTAATGCAATCCTTGAGTTGTGTGGGAGTAGATGGTTTCCATTTTCACTTTTTATGACTGAATTCCTGGTTTGGTTTCCTGTCTGATATCATGGTCCTTAAAGAATTCAGGTGCTGTCAGATTGCTAGAACTCTTTCCTACCTTTTATTCCATTCCTTGCTCTTTGCTCTCCATGGTTTTCCACAGCACCACACTTGTCAACTTTCAGCTGGCCCTATCTATAATCCATTTATTTGCTGTAACTTTATCTGTTATTTTTTGCTGCATTTTCTTGACTTTGACTGACTACAAAAAACTCTGTCAAAACCTCTGCCTTTAACCTTCTTCCAAATTCCCATCATGGTAAAATGGATTTGAATCTGGGTTGTGTTACTTACCAGCTGCAATACATTTACCCTTTGCCTCATTTTTTCCCTTTTTTTTTTTGACCATAGTGTAACCTTCCATGATTTTCTGACTCACCCAAGTAGGTCTGTCTGATCTCTGACTCATGGCTATCTCACACTTGGTCAGTCTTGTGCAGACAGAGATTCTATGCAGAAATTAATGTTGTGAGCAAAAATCTAAACTTTAGAAAAACCAGTCTTGATTTGAAATATATTAGAATTGATGCTGTTTTTTGCCAATAAAGCCTCACAATTCTTAGATCTAAGTACCAGATCTGCCATTATCTAACTGTGTGACCTTGAACCAGTCACTGTTTTCTCTCTAAATCTCACTTAATTCCTCAGTTTTAAAATTTAATTGCAATTTTGCAGATCTGCCATTATCTACCTGTGTGACCTTGAACCAGTCACTGTTTTCTCTCTAAGTCTCACTTAAATCTAGGGCCATGCCACCCTGAATGTGCCAGATCTCATCTGATCTTGGAAGATAAGCAGGGTCAGGCCTGATTAGTTGGAGGGGAGGCCACCTAGGAATACCAGGTGCTGTAGGCGTTAAAAAACAAACAAACAAACAAATAAATCTACCTCACTTAATTCCTCAGTTTAAAAATTTTAATTACAGTTTTGACCTGATAGGAGGATGTTGCTATAATTCAGGTAAGAGACAATGAATGGTGGTAGGGAGATAGAGATAGAACCTGAGAATCCGCGTTTTAAACAAGTTTCTAGGGCAACTTTTATGCTAGCTGAAGCTTGAGATCCTTTATATATTTTAAAGCTATATTTTTAGGTATTAAAAGGTTTAATACATCTTCTCATTGAAATAAGGCTTTTATCTCTATGAAGTAGTCCTCTTTTTACATTTAATGCTATTTGTGTTTAAATTTCCTATTGTATAATAGTAATATATTTACACTTGTTTCTCATTGTTAACATTATCTTGCTACATCTTTATCTTTGTTTTCAATTTTTCTGATTTTTGACTTGAAATTGAAAATTCAATTTTGAAAAAAATTTCAAAAATTACTTCATTTCATGTGTAACACTTGTACATGACATATAATTAGATTTTATCCTCCTACAAGCTGATTGAGGAATTTAGCACAGCTGTATTTCTTGTGATTAATGACATATTTGAATATGTTACTGACATCTTACTTTATAGTTTTATTTGCTATGCCTTTCTTCTCATTTTTCTCATATACCTCTCCCTTTCTTCTTCCCTTTCCTTTCTTCTGCTTTCTATTTTTTATTCCGTTCCTTTTTTTTTTTTTTTTTTTGACGTATTGATCGCATTTTCTTTATTGCATTTTTTTCCTCTAGTGGTTTGGAAATTCAATATTCTATTTCACTGAAAAATATTCAGTTTCACTGAAATTTTGAAGTACATATTTAAATTTATCTTATTATCTAGATAGCTCAGATTAATCAGTATGTATGTGTATATATATTACATATACATATATAATATATACGATATGTATATATACAATATATATTCCTACCCTGTTGCATCAAGAAAAGAAATTTAGCATGCTTTCAGTTCTCTCTTTTCCTCCATTAAGTCTGCCTATAACCTTTGATGTTGAGATTATCTAGAATTTTTAGTTGTATAATTTTTATGCCAATCATTATTTTATGTACCAATTTTATGTACTAATAAATATTTAATAATTATTTAGATGTTGAATATACTGGTTTATTTGTTCTTTACTTTTTAATTTAAATCTTGCATTCTGAATCATTTTTTATTTTTATGGAGTATGTTTAAATAATTCTTTCAGAGAATGTGTGTTGTGAGTTTACTGAGTATTGTATTCCTAATGAACTTTTAATTTTGCACCTCCAATTTGATGATAGTTTGGTTGGGTATAAGATTCTAGGTTCGAATTTCCTTTAAAACTTTTGAAAATGAATAACAAAAAGATTACAAAAAACTTAACTTCCTAGAATTTTAGAGATACTCTTTTAATTAACTCTCAGATCAAAGAAGTAATTGAAATGAAAAAATTCAAACTAACTAAGACATAACATAAAGGAAAAAACTTTATACAAGAACCTATGTTATACAGATAAAGCCAAAAATCAAAGGAGATTTTATAGCATTAAGTATCTTATTAAAGAAATAACACTGAAAATAGCAGAGGCAGTTGACAGTTGGACTGGAGCTGGGAACAGAGGGAAGCAGGAATCCATTCAAGTCACCATCTGCCTTGCTTCTAGCACTTTTACGGCTTAATTTTTATTGTTTAAAATTTTGAACCATTTGGACTATATTTTGGTTTAAGTACCAGAATGAATCTCACTTCATTTCCTTCCAAATGTCTAACCAGTTGTTTCAATAATATTTATTGCATAATCCACACTTTTCCTTCTCGTATAAAATTTCATTTCAATCATAGAGTTAATTCTCAAATGAACTTTAGTCTAATCTTGTACCACCTATTCTGTGTTATTTATTTGTGTATACATTTTGACATAGCTCCTGGCTATTACTATAGCTTGTAATGCATTTTGGTATCTAGTAGAATAGGCCATTTTTAACTCTTATTTTTTTATATATATTTGATAGGCTCTTTGTCACATTTTCAATCATTTGATGATATTAAAATATGTTTTTCAAATTCTAAAAAAAAATAAACAGGAATTTGAATGGAATGTATTATAATGAAAATTATTATTATTAAATGAAGGGGAATTGATATCTAGTGTGTTACATCTTCCCAAGAACAAAGCATTTAATCTTATGAATTAAAAAAAAAAAAGGTTTAGACTTCCAGTTTTTCTTTTAATGTAAAAAGATCTGGGAAGTTGTCACTGCCATACTCACAACAAGAAAAAAAGCTGAACTAGCTGAAAATCAGTAATTCTTCTTAAATACATCAGAGAACTGAGGTCACAGGGCAAACCAACAGTCCCAAAACTGAAGAGTTAGGCCAATACAGAGGATCACAGATTGCTGGGAGTAGTAGACACGGGAGCCAGGAACTGTTAGGAAAACTAAAACTTTAATTGGTGAACTGCTGGAGACTGAGTGTAGACTAGCTTGAGAGTTAAAAAGTTGTGTGGGGCAGGGGGCGAGTCTCCTACACTTTCATGAGTTATACCTCTAGAAGCCCCAGCAGATTCTCTCTCACAGTGAAGATTAAAGAACAATCCCCTATGCTTCCAGCAAGCAGATGGGGGAGGCAACCATTTTGAAATATGCCCAAGGGAAAAGTAGCCATTTTGAAATAAGCCTGGAGCATTCTGTTCTCTGGCTATTCTCAAAAGAATTTGTTTTACAGGATCTAACTGAAGTAGAAGAAAGGAAATACCTAACTATGGCCCCTGGTAAACTTCTTATCTAATTTGAATGGGGGTTAAAACTGAGAAGCATTCGTGAATGTCACAGACCAGGATCACAGCCCTACTAAAAGACTCAGACCTAATCATAGGATTATAGAATGCTTGCTCCCATCATACACCTTATCACAACATCAGGGCTTGTGCATAATAACAGAGGATTACAGCTGAAAGGACTGCAAGATTCACACTCTATTTAAGAGGGAGTTTTTAAGGTTACCAAATACAATAAGGGAGACAAAAACAAGGACATTAAAAGAGACTGAAACCTCAGACACCCATTGCTACAGTAAACAATAGACACAGTGTAATTCCTAGTCAGATAAATTTTCACACTAAGGCCTACTTATCTCTGTTTCTATTACCCAATAAATGATATCTGATTTTCAACAACATTTAGAAGGAATGCTAAAGACAACAACAACAAAAATTCTGAAAAGGCAAAACAAGGAACAGAATCAGACTCACATTTGACAGATATTTTGGAAGTATCAGAAAAGAAAAAAATTTTAAGTGTTATTATATATACTTATTTATATTATTATTTTATATTAATTTCAGGTATACAGTACAATGGTTAGACATTTACATAATTTATGAAGTAAGTCTCCCAATTACTCTAGCACCCATCTGGCACTACATACCAGAAAAAGAACATAAAATAACTGTGATCAATATGCTGAGAGCTCTTATGGAAAAAGTGAACAACATGGACAACATGCAAGAACAGATGGTTGATATAAGCAGAGAGATGAAAATTCTAAGATAGAATCAAAAGGAAATGCTAGAAATCAAAAACACTGTATGAAAAATAAAGAATGACTCAATGGACTCATCAGTATATTGCACTAGGCCAAGAAAAGAATTGGTAAACTTGAAGATATGTCAATAGAAACTTCTCAAAATGAAAAGCAACAAACAAACAGAACAAACAAACTCCTAAACGCAGACAACAGTATGGTGGTTACCGTGGGGGATGGCAGTGTGGGGAGAGGATAAAAAGGATAAAGGGAGTCAACTATATGATGAAGGAAGGAGACCAGACTTTAGGTGGTGAGCACTCAATGGAATATACAGATGATGTATTATAAAGTTCTACACCTGAAACTTATTAACCAATGTTACCCCAATAAATTTAAATAAAAAAGAAGAAAGGAAACTTCTCAAACTGAAAGACAAAGAGAAAAAAGAATGAAAAAATAGGAAGAGAATATTCAAGAAATGTGGGCCAATTACAAAAAGTAATCATATAATAGGAATACTATAAGAAGAAAGAGAAAAAAGAGAAGAAATATTTGAAGTGATAATGGTTGAGAATTTTCCACAATTAATGACAGACACTAAACCACAGATCCAAGAAACTCAGAATACCAAAAAGGTACATACCTAAATATTTACACCTAGGCATATGTATTCAAACTGCAGAAAACCTAAGACAAAGAAAAAATTTTTAAGCCAGAGGGGAATAACGACTTACCTACAGAGAAATAAGGAAAAGAATACACAGGACTTCTCTTCATAAACCAAGTAAACAAGAAGAGAGTAGAGGGAAATATTTGAAGTCTTGAAACTGACCTGGACTTCTGTATCCAGTGAAATTATTCTTCAAAAATGAATGAGAAATAAAGATTTTCTCAGACAAATAAAAATCGAGAGAATTTGTCATTGGTGAACTTTCCTTGCAAGAAGTTCTTCAGAGAGTAGAAAAATAAAACAGGACAGAAACTTGGATTTACATAAAGAAAGGGAAAATGTTAGAGAAGAAATAAATTAAGGTAAAATAAAACTTTTAATTTTTATTCTTAATTTATCTAATAGATAACTGTTTAAAATAATAATATCTATTGGGTGATTATAGTTTATGAAAAAGTGAAATGAATGACAACAATGTTATAAGTGATGGAGAAATTGGGAATACTCTGTTATAAAATATCTACACTACCCTTGAAGTATTATTGTGTCATTTGAAAGTGGACTCAGATTAGTTCTAAATGTATATTGCAAATTCTATAACAACCATTAAAAAATTGAAAGAGAATAATGATTGCTTATACTAAAAGAGGACAGAAGATAGAATCACAGAAAAGTTCAACTAAGAAGGCAGAAAAAGGGGAGAAGATAAAAAAACAATGAAGAGCAAATACGACAAAACAAAAATTTTGAGAAATAAAAAAATATCCTAAGCATCAAAGAAGATTATACTTATTAAATTTGTATGGAACAAAGGGATGGAACTTTTTTGCGGAGGCAGGGGGATATTACTATAAATCTGGTGTTCTACCTCCCCACCATTTTCTTTCACAAAGGATCAACTCTGTGAAAGATAAAAGATAAAATCTATGAAACAATCAGAAGTTTGGTGTCTCTTTTTCACAAATTTATTCCAGCATCTCTAGGATTGAAGAACTCACCATTGCTACCAATGGTTACAAGTAATTCTAAGCCCTGGTCCACTGACGGACTAGTGTGTATCTTTCTTCTCTCCTTGAGACCTGAAAGACTGGGGGATAGGACAAAGTCTCTTCCTTCTTCTTTTTACTCTGTTTATAGTAGTCTCTAGAAGACAGAGAGAGAGAGGAGAGAGAGAGAGAGAGAGAGAGAGAGAGAGACAGAGACAGAGAGAGAGACAGAGAGAGAGAGACAGAGAGAGAGAGGTGTTGGCTGAGGTATTTTTTCCTTTTCATAACACAGGAGTGTCTCTCACAGATAAAGAACACAAACATTATAGAAACAGATGGGAACTAAGTGTGGAGAATCCAGTGTTTAGAGAAGATTTGTGTGATATGTATTGTAAAGCCCTAAGGAAAGGGACTCAGGAGTCAAAAATATAAATATTGGAGGGGAAAAAAGGATGTTAAAGAGCCCCCAGAGCTGGTAAGGAGTATATAGAATTATAGAGTGGGCCAAACAAGTGAGGTAGGAATAATCAGTATGTATACTAGAAACTGGACTGAGAGTTATGCTTCACATAAACAGCGAAATCAAAAAGAACTACTGATGGATAATATCTTTAGCTTTTATTTAGTATAATGCCTTAATTATGTGACATGATTCCTTTTAAAAAGCTTGGAAATACAGCTCTTGGATAGGTATATCTGTTAGGATTTTATTCAGCTACAACTACCAGAAAAGTCTACTTTAGCGGTTTAAAAAATGTAATTGATTTTTCTCATATGCAAGACGTTTGCAGGTAGGTAAACTATTGACTGTGGTGCAGCAACTTGATACTGTCATGATGTGTGCCTCCTTGATTCTCTTGGCCTTTCCCTAATCATCACAAAATATCTCCAGACATCATGCTCATGTTTAAGGTGGGAAGGAAGAAAGGACTGTACCAGCCTGTTCTGTTTATCAGAGAAATAAAAAGTCTTAAAAGAGATTGTTTTATTAAAGCTTTCCTAGAAAATTGAGACTTGGCAAGATTAAAGTGCTAATGCATTATTTGGAGGTAGTGAGAATAAAATAAAGAAATGAGGAGGGAAACAAGTGAAACAATATATTTCTAAGCCAGTCACTACTCCTCTGCACAAAGCACTAAAAGACACAACTGTTGTTTGAACAAGTCTATCCTTTTGGTCCTGTGAGATGTCGTCAGACAGACAATATAGAAAAACCTTACCTTAGAATAGTTTAATAGATAAAGGAATAAAAAGAGAATTTATCTTCTGGTCTTCTCCCATTTCCTGTCTTTCACTGGTTTAAGTTTTAACCTATGAGAGTTAACTAGCTCACATTTCTGGGCTGTGTTACCTGGCTTTTTCAACAACTACTTAGGGAAACCAATGTTCACATCCTGAAATGTGGCCCTTTCTCGGAGTTTAGAGTGGTAGAAGAAGCCAGAGCCCTCTAGAGACTCTGGATGTTGAATTCAGACAGCAGAACTTCACACAGCATCGAGTTCATCACCACAGCAAAAGTTGAAATGGAGCAAGTGGCTGAGAGTGTGGAAAACAGGTGATGCTGAAAGAATATGAGGAGATACACAAGGTGCATCTAATAAAATATATTAGCAGACTTCTCTTTACAGGTTATTTGCCAGATCTGTGTCCCATGGACATGCTTAGCAAAATGGGAGATGGAAATGTGAGTAGCTTGCTTGGAGCTTAGCAAATGGCTGATCTTTCAAAAATCTGGATTCAAGTGGCAAGGATGGTGGGGGAATAGATATTGTGTAAGTAATAGTAGGTGTGCCAGGCAGGGACTTTTGTTATGTACAATAGTAATCAATTTTCCTAAATTTAAGGGAAAGAAAAATAAATTTATTGGAAGAATATCAGTAGTTCTCAGGAATGCTCAATAGGAAGGCTGGAGAACCAGGTTTGGAAAATAAGCAGGCGCTATAGAAATCTAGAGCAATAGAACCACATTTATGGTCATGCCACATTTGAGGAGTAGCACAGTTATGGTGTTGCTGGTGCCACCCCAGAGAAGAGATATTTGTCATTGGTGCTGTGCCACTGGACACTGGATGCTGCTATCTTATCAGTGGAATGAATAAATTATTTATTTGCAGATATTTCTTCAGATTCAAATTCCTAGGTAAGAACATCTGATTAGTTGAGCTAGGTGTTCATGCCCTCAATGGAGAAATTGGGGAGAAAAAATTATCTTTCTGTTTCCATTGAAGTGAACAAGGCCCTGCCTCCAACCAAGATCACGCGATACTTATTAAGGAATTCAGATGCTAGCCTGAACTTCCATTGTTCATCAAAATCATGTCTCTGGTAAATATAATAGTAACTACCTCTCAAGCAAGCAAGAAAATACTTGTCCTTTTTCTCATAGTGAGGCAACACAAAGTTTGCCTGTGTGCAGGCTTAAGCTGACTTCATATGAGTCAGCTTAAGTAACCCAATAGGGTGAAGTGGCCTGTAATAGAGATATACAAGGTTTCTGGGTAGTGGCGAATGACTTGGTTCATTGGTTAGAGTCCTGGATGGAGTAATAAAAGATAGAGGGCAAATAGGGAAGGAGGATGTAGACAGATCCATGAGAGTGGGCATAAATCATATGTATCTTTATATCTCGTATTAAAATCCCCAAAGAATGTCTACTACAAATGAGACTCTCAACCTAAGCCCATCCATAATTACTTTTTTTTCTCACACCCCACTTCCAATCCATCTGGAGATCTTAAGTGATCTACCTTCAAATTATATCTAGAATCCAACCACTGCTTACAACTTCCTGTTACTACCCTGGTCTAAGGAAACATAAATTCTCCTCTGGATTTTGAAGTAGTTTCCTAAATGCTTTTACTGACTCTATATCTGTCAACCACTTCATTTTATGCCTTAATACAACAAACAAATCGATCTTTATGATAAGATATAAGCCAGGTATTGCTATTTCTCTACTCAAAATCCTCCCGTGGCTTTCCATTTTATTTAAAGTAAAAGTCAAAAGTTTTCTAAAGTCCCTACACGATCCTACCTACATGCTTTGGCTCCCTGTGCACCTCTGCCTCATCTCCCACTCTCCGATGAATTCCCTCTGCTCCAGCCATTGTCCATTTTGTACTTCCCCTAATGCACCAGCCATGCTTCCACCCCTGGGTCTCTGCAGTAAGTGTTTTTTCTACACGAATCACTCATCCTAAGGTATTCTTATGGCTCACTCTTTCACTTCCTTCAAGTCTTTGCTCAAATGTCACCTTTGCAATGAAGCAAAGCCTGAACCTACTACTGAAAACTTTAATCCTTGCCAATATACTAGCACTCTTTATCTCATAATCTGCTCTATTTTTCTGTAGTTGTTTATACCTTCTATATATTTCACTTATTTCTAATGTTTATTGTCCATCTTCCCATACTATGATGTAAGTTCCACGAGAGGAGAAACTTTTTCCATTTTGACACCGCTGGATCCTTGGACTTAGAGCACTGCCCGGAACATAGTAGGTTGATAAATGTTTGTTGAATGGATGAATGTACTTGAGCAAAACTATTTATTTTCAATAGTCTATATCTTGCTAGTGCCAGCATATTTTGTGAACCTCCTGTAAACTAACCTCAAACAGTCAGCTGCTCATAGGGAAATCATCAGTGGACATAACCTGAGTTGAGAAAGATTTGGCCTAAGAAGACCTTTTGAAAGAGAAATGTGTTTTTTGGTACTTTCATTTGAAGCCTAACAATGTGTTACTGTAGAATCAGAGGAGTAGACAGTAAATGAGGAAACTGAGGCCCTTGGAAGTTAAGGGACATGTCCCAAGTCACATAGCTATTGAGCAGCAGAATTAGTGTACTTTCCCTAAACAGAGCATTAGTGTACTTCCTTTTGTTTTTGTTAAG
The DNA here is from genome assembly GCA_028627145.1 of Eidolon dupreanum. Classification (NCBI taxonomy): domain Eukaryota; kingdom Metazoa; phylum Chordata; class Mammalia; order Chiroptera; family Pteropodidae; genus Eidolon; species Eidolon dupreanum. The sequence goes on along the minus strand of CM053504.1, from coordinate 53,662,139 downwards.
GCAAGATTAAAATGAAAATGACTTTACAAATACATAGTTAGTGGTCCCGACATGTGGGTGTGCACTTAAAAATTCCCCAAATGCATAATGCCTAGCTTCAAAAAGTGTTTTATATTTCTGTCATTTGGAGTGGTATGACACCATTAGGATGGCTATGGCAGCTAAGAAAACACAGAAAACACGTAGCACGGAAAAAGACTCAGTCACAACAAAAACTAGCTTTCCTTATCGGCATGAACTCAAGAACCCAGTGAGCACCCCAAAATATACATTGATGATGGCATTGTGAGTCATTGTATGACTCACAGCTCACTGACCACCACAAAACAGAAACTTGAGGAATAATTTACTGCTCAGCCAAGAGCACTTAAAAGAACTTTCCCACTCACCATCTGAGTGATATATCAAATTAGGGATAAGGAGCCGTCCATTTCTTCTTCTTGGAGTGTGCTAACTCTCCCTCTCTGTGAATCTCTCCTGAGGCACAGGGCCAGATAAGCCTCTGGTTTCACTAATAATCTCTCAGTGAACCATTCTATTCCTGTACCTGCCTACTTGGGTTTGTTCTGCAAAGAAATCTAACTCATAAGAGTGCCTCAGCACACAAAAATGTACTTCATCACTCCTCAGAGCAAGATGGCTTCTTGGATCAGCATTTTATGCCTTCCCTCCCTTAACTGTGACACTAAACAGACCCATAATAAACCATCCTCAACTGCACAAGAAAGTATTCTTAGGGCCAAGACAGTTTGTTCTCCAAAATGTTTCTCTTGTACAAATAAAGAACCCAGGAATCATGATTTGGGGCATAGAGGAGATTAGTAGAAAGGTTTATTTTTCTAAAGAAATAAAGCATTTTAGTCTCAAGCCCTTTCTCAGTGGGGCTGCTCTTATGCCTGCATAATCTGTGTAGCTGGCTCAGTCTTGTTTCTGCTTTATCCAGGAGGATCCTGAGGAGGTTTATGACTTGTGTTCACAGAAGCAAGTCCTCTCAGGAGCTGGGAGTGTACACTTCAAAGTTTCTCTTTCCAGCTGTGCTCGACACCCACTCAAGCCATTTTCCTGAGCTTTACTGTACCAGTCCAAATAGTAATGGTAACATAGGCCTTCTGGTTTCAGGAGGAGTCTGGCATCTGAGTTTTTCTCTCATTTAGAAGACAGCACTGTTAAAAATATTCTTGTACATCTATAAAGTGTTCCCTGCTTTTTGTGCAATAGGTGTTCTGTAAGGAAACACACCAGGAAGAGAGTATTCTTTCCTCATCCCTTTTGTTCCTTCCACACTAATAGAAACCTCTTTTTCCCCAGCTTTATTGAGGCATAATTGACAAATAAAATTGTAATATATTTAAAGCATACATTGTGATGATTTGGTATAAGTATACACTGTAAAAGGATCCCTCTCATCTAGTTAATTAATGCACCCGTCACTTAACATATGTATAGATATATCTTTTGATAAGAGCATTTAAGTTCTCTTTTAGCAAATTTCAATTATACAGTATTGTGTTATCAACTATAGTCACCCTGTTATAATTAGATCCTCAGACTTTATTCATCTTATAACTGAGAATTTGTATCCTTTTACTAACCTCTTCCTATTTTCCCAATCCCCAGCCCCTGGCAACCACTTTTATACTCTCTATTTCTATGAGTTTGACTTTTTTTTTTTTTTAGATTCCATATATAAGTAATACCATACAGAGTTTCTTTTTCTCTGTCTGGCTTATTTCACTTAGCATGACACCCTCAAGTTCCATCCATGTTATCACAAATGGCAGGATTTCCTTTTTTTTAAGGCTGAGTAATATTCCATTGTGTATACATACCACATCTTTTTTTTATCCTTCAATCTGTTGTAGAGCAATTAGGTTGTTTCCTCAATAGCTTTTCTGTTTGACATCTAGCACTGCTCAGGGATCATTAGAAATAAAGTATGAATAGGCAATCTGCAAGGATACCCTGGTTCTGCCCGATACAGGGACCACCGTGGCTTGTTTGCACACCCATGATTATTTGAATGATCCTGCAGATCAGAAATCATTTGGTGTCAGTATTTTTCTGAGTATCAAAATACACTAAGACTCGAAAGGAAAACTACTACTTTGGTGAGGTGAGCCCTGGAGCAGGTGGCTAGTATTCTTCCTTCATTGAAATTTCCTTGTCATTTTCATCACTCCTTAAGTGAATATCAGTTGAATTCCTACTGATTGTGTTGAGAATTAAGCTAAGCATGGAAATGTAGAGCTAAATACTGCCTGAAATAGAAAAAGAAGAACCAGAGAGGGGAGGTTGGTCTCCATCTGTTGAGAGTGGTTGAGCCAGTAAAACTTAAATGAAGTTTAAGTCCAAAGGTCAGAAGGAAGGGCTGGAGTCAAGAGCTTGGGCAATTGTCGGGGTTGAGGCTGAGGTTTCTTAGGTTTGCCTATCTTGGCTTAGATCAGTACATACAGGCATACCTCAGAGATGTTGCAGGTTTGGTTCCAGACCACCACAATAAAGCAAATATTGTAATAAAGTGATTGGTAATCCTATTGTTGACAGATGGTCTTGCCTTCAATTTGTAAAAAATGCAACATCTGCAAAGTGCAATAAAGTGAAGTATAATAAAACAAGGTATGCCTGTACATTTTGCTTGAAATATTGAATAATATCTACATACGGTCTGCTTGGTGGAACTCTCTTCATTTAATTTATAGTTTAAATATAGTACACGTGATTGATACTAGTTAATACAAACTATTGATTGATTTTTTCAACTTAAAAGTTCATCATTTATGTAATGATATGATATCAGGGATTTACCTTAATTAGAAAAATAGGTGGGGTACATATGAGACAAAACAGACCATGAATTGAAAATTGTTTGAGTTGGGTGATGGGTACATGAGAGTTCATTCTTTAATTTTCTAAGCTCAGCTAGGTAAATGCTTAGTAGCACTTATTTTTTTAAAAGCAGGTTCCAAGCATACATGAGTTAATTTGAAAAGAACAAAATCTAGTTCTACCATAGTCCAGCTAAATGACATTTGACAGACTCAACTATTCTAGGCCTCTATGTTCATTGAAAACGGTGATTAACTACAACTGATTGCCTTTAGGACTTAAGAGAAAAAATGTACTGTTCTAGAGAAATGTCCACCAATAAGATTTGAATTTTATTTTACCTTGCTTTATCTATAGACAAAATAAATTGCCATATGTTTGTAAATGTGATCGTTGTATAAGATATTTAATGTTTGTTTTTAGAAAACAAGAATGCTGGAAAACATGTATATATGTGCGATCCAGTCAGAGATAAAAATATGAAATAAAACTTTAAGAAGAATCCCTAAAGATTAATTACTAGCAAGAACAATGAAGATGTAGATTTTAATGTAGATAAAAATCTAACCTAGAAGTGGTTTTTTTCAACCACTGGACCAAATCATCCAGGAAAGGCATGAAAATGGTTAGCAGTTACTCAGGAGAATTTCTACAAACAGCAAAGAAATCAAAGAAAATTTGCTAAATGAGTGCTGGAGAGATTCCAAAGGAGAATAGAATGATTAATTAGGGAATTAGATTTTACAAAGAGGATAGTTGAACCTGGAAAATCTTGGCATTGACTAGCCTAAAGGTAAAGCTTAAAAATGTAAGTTTGACTTCTGAGAGAAAATAATGTATGAATCACATACTTTCTCTCAATCCCATCAGATGGCAATAAAGGATTTTTTAAAAGCTAGATCTACAAGAAAGAGAAGATTGAAAGAGAAGACAATGAAAATAAAATTCTTGAAATAGTGAAGCAGGTTAGGATGAGTAATAAATTCTTAGCAGACCTAAGAAAAAGGAATCTTAAGCCAGCAATGAGGAAAGCAGAAATCCACCTGATTTACATAGAGGAATTCTCCAAAGACTCAGGGATTTGTGGTGCTAGATTCCTCTGGAAGTAGGGCTGGAAGTACAAATTGAATAAGGAGGATTGTTTGAAAGTCTGTTTGAGCACTATCCAGATCTCAGATTGCCTCCCACACTCTGATGAGCCACCAGATGAATGGTTTATTCTTTCACCATGGAAAAAGAATAAAGTTATATTCTCTTGAGAGGATAAGCAGATGGAACTTCAAGTTCAGTAGAGGATGAAGGTACTGGACAGAATAAAGGGGGAATTAGATAGTATTTGCATCCTGAATTCTGAGGCATCCCAGATCTCTTCCTTCATTCATGTCTCAGAATGTTGCCTTTCATCCTTCAAAAAGGAGGAGACTGGAGATTTTTTATGAATATAATTGGCCTAAAAGGAAATACCTAAAAATATTTTAAAGTTTCTCCATTTAAACAGCCCAACCAGACCACAAAAAAAAGGTCAGAATAGACAAACTCTTTTACACACTTGTAGATTTTTAGTGCTCCTGTCATAAATATGAACATCTTGCCAGTGAAGAGTAGATGACAGAGGAAAATATCTAATATAAAAAAGAGATGGCAAAATCAGCAGAAAAAAATAGCATACAGAAAACAAAGTTTGTAGTTTTAAAAACATGTTTACTAGTTCTCTGACACTTCTTACATCAAAAGGTAGAGTGCAAGTCCTCTCTCCTTGAATATGGGATGATTTTAGTGACTTGCTTCTGAAGAATATAATGTGATAAAGTTGGGCTGTGTGATTTTTGAGGCCAAGTTAGAAAAGATGATGTAGCTCTCACATGACTTTCTATTTCTAAACACCTGCCCTTGGGAACCCGGTCACTATTCTGTAAAGAAGCCAAGTCTCCACATGAAAAGATGGGATAAGGTGTTCTGATAACAGCCTGACCTGAGATCCTAGCCAATAGCCAAGTATCAATGGCCAGACATGTGAATGAGGGAGTATTCAGATGATTCCATCTCCCAGGGTTTGAGCCATCCAACTAATACCAGGTGGAGGAAAGATGAGTTGTCCTTACAAAGTCCTGTCCAACTACAGATTCATGAGCAAAATAAATACTACTGTTGTGATAATCTAATAATTTTTGAAGTGATTTGTTATATAGCAATAGAAAACTTGAGCACAAAAACTCTGCAGAGAGAAGAAATTTTCAAAATTCACGACCAACTCTTCTGGCCAAGGTAAAGTAATGGAGACTGGATTTATCTTCCTGCCTGAAATAGCTGCATATCTGAACAAAAATATATAAAGCAATGGTTCTTAGGATATTGAACATCAGCCCATGAAAGACATTGATCCCCAAGAATAGGGAGACAAGTGAGGTGAACCCTAAAATTGTCCCAGACTACTACCTGGAGAAAGTTTCCAGTCTGTATCCTAAGGAGAAGTAACTCAAGCATAGCCTTAAGTTGAGAAAACAGAGCTGAAAACTTAGGGAGGCCAAAGAGGCTAAAGTTTTCAGATTAGAGTAGAGTACTGGAGAGATGAGAGATGCACAGAGAGAGGAAGATTTGGAGATCTGCATAAGGTATGTCTCCTAGAGTATTCAGCTGAGTACTGATTAGTGCATGCCTGAGAAGAAATTACTCAAGGCCAGGGGGCAAGGTGCACAAAGTGATTGCAGTGAATAATCCTCAGAGCTTACAAAGGCAACAGAAAAAATAACTGTCCCATCAGCCAGAATAGAAAGTCTCATAATTTATAGGACATCAAGTAGAGCACAAAAGAGGGTTTTGCCTCAGTTGTAGTGCAAAATTAGTCTTAGATTAAATGCTTTTCTGATCTTATTCAACAAAGTTTAAAAGCACAATCTTAAAGAATTAACCTGTTTCCAAGTAACTTAACTGCATTCCAGAATGAAGTACAAAATGTTTATAGGAATACAACAATAATCAGCAAGGTAAAATTAATCATTAAAAAGTGAGAAGAATTTTTTTTCTACTTGAGACAACTCAGGAGAGCAATAGAAAGAGAAGACAGAAAATGTGTCATCATTTGCTCTTGTCAAATGCAATTTATAACATGACTAGAGAGCAGGTGAATAGTGCACCTGCCCATGAAAGAGCTTAAATCTCCTTTCTTTTGAACAGAATATTTTTTGCTTCCATTTTATACCCTTTTTGCCGAATTAGCTGACTGTTAGCAAATGTTATCTAAATTCCCCTATGATTGGTTTAGGGCTTATAAAATACATATTTCGATTATTTCAGTTTGCCTTCAAGTGATATTGTACCACTTCACACATAGTATAAGAACCTTATAATTCTATACTTCTATTACGACTTTCTTTGTGTTTATGCTATTGTTATGCATTTTATTTCTACATATCTTATAAATTCCACAATACCTTGTTACCGGGATTTTTGTTATAAACAATCAATTATTTTTAAAAGACATTTAAATAATTTAAAAAATGCTTTTTTTTTTAATTTAGTTTTTTACCATTTCTGGTACTCTTCAGTTTTTGTTTGGATCAGGGTTTGCATCTGGTGCCATTTCTCTTCTGCTTGAAGGACTCTCTTTAACATTTCTAATTGTGCAGGCCTGATGATGATGAATTCTTTTACTTTTCATATGTATTTTTGAAAGATATTTTTGCTGGGTGAAAAATTATAAGTTGACAATTTTTTCTTTTAGTTCATTTTAAAGATGTTGCTCCATCGTTTGTGATGAGAAATCTGCTCTTAGACTAATTTTTAATGATTACGTAGAAGCTTAACTTTGGCATAGATTAACATTTCCCTAGATGTCAGCAAAGATAATTAGTATTCCACTAGTTTAAAAGCTACAAAGTTTTGGCATATATTTCTAAGGCAGAATGTAGACTTTTTCTCTCTAGTGAATTTTGAAAGTAGTCATAGAATCATGGATGTTCACATTAGATGGAACCTTTGACATAATCTGGTCCAATGTTTTCATCAAATATATACATAGAAGTTGAGGGAGTTGATATGATGTGTTCCAGGTCAAATGGACTAGTGGCTGAGTTAGAACTAGAACACAGGTTTTCTTTCTCTTCTTTTTCTTTATTCCCAGTTACTTTGGTCTTTTCTTTTTTGAAGAATTGAAAATGAACTAGATGACTTTACAGCATTAGAATTCTATGGAGTAGATTATAGTTGAGGAATTTTGATAAATTTGGCCTTGAGGTAAATTTCTGAAAAAAATATTTGCTTGCTTTTAATTGTATAAAATAGCAGAGAAATTATTCCACTATTAACAATTTATTATTGCCAATTAGCTGAAGTATACCATTTAAAAAAAATACTAGTTCTAGTCTGCAAGCTCTACTGGATACATTTAGTCCTATACTTTATGAAAAGATATCAGGAAACCAATTATTGTAGATAAATTTTTCTTTGGAGAGACTAGTTTATTCTCAGAAAATAAAGAGTATTACTATTATTTGAGAACCTGGGAAAATAATATCAGTCTTTAGGGTCCTGCTTATTTTATAAGACAGGAGTGAACAATAGCTCTGGCTCCAGGCTCAGAGGAATGGTCTGGATCATTAGAACAACACTATCAAAGACATCACATCATGACTTCCATTAACGGTGACCTGATTAGTTTATACAATTTTTAGTAGTATTAACATGATGGCTCTTAGTTATATTGATGCGACACTGACATGTATGTTCTAATCCTTCTATTGCTAATTGAACCCACCTTGATTTAAACATAGATGTTGATATTTAGAAGATAAATCTAACCTATTAGCCATATATTGATCAGAATTGTGAATCAGAGAACTGGTGTTTGGGAAGCACTTTGTGTCCCTGGAAGAATAAGATTTCTGCTTGGATGGTGTACCACTAGACTTGATATTAATTCTTAATTATTATCACTGACTTCTATCAATGGAGACAGGGGCTTCTGAGGAAGAAAAAGGTTGCCTTGCTTAGAAAGTAATGTAGATAAGCAAGCAAGGCCAGACCTCTCAGTGGCTGTTTTGTTTGTTGCACTCTTCTTGATTTTGGAGAAAAACAACCCAGAAAATCCACAGTACCAAAAATGTGCAGCACTGTGCTTGAGAGTTATTTGACATTCTTGTATCCTCTGTTCTGGCTCTTGCATGCTATTTTTAAGCCCCTGTTCTCCAAGAAACTACAGAGGAAGGAGAGGTGGGCACAGGCACAAATCCTAAAGGTCTAAGTTACTTTTTGAATAATAAATCAATCCACTGGGTTGCTATAGCCTCCAGTGTTTTCTGTTGGATATAAAGGAATTCGTTCTGTTTTATGGCTGTCTCAGTCCTTTATAAAACCAGTTTCTTAATAATACTCTTTCTTTGACATAAGACTATCCCTAAACAATTTAGTTTTCCCTTGCTGGAGGAGCTGCAGCTGTTTTGATATTCCCCAGAACCCTCTTCTCCCTGTCTCCTTCATTTGTTGCTTGGGAAAGGAAAAGCAACTTCCTTCCTTGGAAAACCCTAATCATTATTTGTATTTCTATTTTGAAGCAGAACTCAGTACGCTTTGTCATTTTGTCACTCACAAAGACAGAGGGACCACTCTTATAGCTTTGAAGAGGACGGAAGTAGTAGTCAGAGGAAATTAATTGGTTGACAGAGACTGGAAGTATAAAAGCCATCTCTGTATTGTTTGTTGCTAATACCTTTCTTCATTCCTGTTGCTGATCAGGTGTTTTCCTTATGTACCACAGCCTGAGGTTTCTGCACTTAAGGATTCTCTCTGTGAATGTCTTGGTGCTCTTTCTGTCCTTGGTAAAAGCATTTAAGCTAGTCATGACAGGCTGATGAGTTGTCTTCATCTGTAGAGTGGAACAGGGACTGTTGGCTGAGAAAATTGTGAATGCTGAAGCTGAGGGCAGAGTTGGCTCATGGAACATTTTATCTGTTCTCTGAGTTTCTCGTCTCAGTAAGTCAACAAATTTGTTTTTGTTTAAAGACTTTCCCACACAAGTTTCTGCCAAGTTCAGAAGACTGCTTTTGAGATTGATCTTGGTTTTCTTGGAACAAGAGCTGAGATTATAAAATACACTCAGTTGGTCTCAGAGAGAGAAAATTGGGAGATTCTATTTCCATAAACATCAGCCAGATCTGGGCATAGACAAAGAAAGAAATGCCTGGAAACTAGGTGGGTAGAGATGAGAGGTGGGAGGAAAGAACTAGTGAAAAGTGATTTTACTTGTATACTTTTCTCATTTGTTTTTGAGGCTCTCTGGATCATTCGGTAGTGAGGCAATGAGGCTACAATGTTCCACAGTGAGATTGACTTTTGCCACAATCTCATTTGATTTGAATTAAATTGTTTTGTTTGAAAATGATTTTTAGGTTCCTGATCTCTAGATTGTATAGATGTTGCCAATATCTAGAGGAATTCGAAAGTGTACATTCATAGACTAGACTAGAAGTCTCCTTTCCTTTGAGGTATAACAAGCACTCCACTGTGATAATCACACTTGCTGGGAACTACTTACAAGAAAGAACCTACAAAAAATGCAATTTAATGGATAAATTAGAATCTCCTTAGTTCTTTTGCAAAGTTAGCAATAAGTACCGTGGTAGAATCACAAGTGTACAGAGTTGTCATTTAATAAGGGCTTATAGAATCAGGCGGGCTGGGAAATAGCTCTGCCCTGTTGAAGGAAGGCATTGGTTGATTACTGTGGGATGTCATGTGTTTCTTGAGACTCGTTTGTGGCTTTAGGCCAAGGGACAGTAGAATGAGAGGAACTTGGCAATTTATTAGGGACAGAAGGTAGGGGATCACAGTGGCTATTGTGAGTGCTAATTCTCGCACAGATTTTCAGGAAAGAAATAGCTGTTCATCATGCCCACATTCAGAGAGCAGCACTGCCTTGGGATCTTACTAACTTCTGCAAATTCCAGACAAATTGGTAGCACTATTGAGGTTGGAGGGGGACCCAGTAAAAATATTTCTTTCCTGACTAATTTTGTGATATAAGACAAAGAGTAAGTCAGATAGAAACCCAAAGTTCATCTGTTAGATGCTTAGATGCACAACAAAAATAGGCAGCTTAACACTAATACTTGATATTAAGAGTGAAACTGAACCACCTACCCTTAAGCAATACTGTTTTTCTGCAGACTGCCCTATATGGGGTTCGCCCTGTAAAATTTCTGGCATGGAGGAGCATGGCTTACTCACAAGAGGAAAGGGATGATAAAAAGATGCTGAATGGTACATGTCCAATTGCTCTCACAGACTCTTCATATCAGGTAATTCAGTCTATTTTGATGGCAAAAAGTAAGAGATAGGCCAAGAAGCCAGAAGTGCTTAGGGAAAAGCCCTTCTTCAGAGCAAAAGGGGAATGAGAAAGGTATATTTCTTCCTCTTAACGAGTTCTCTTGGCATAGACACCAGCACTTTCACGACTGACACCATCAGGAGTTAGAACATTGTAGTTTTTTCAGGCTTCTTCAGTTACCATAGCATAACAACAGAGAAGATAAATATTTAAAGAATATTAATTTTTCTCAGCATTTTCAGTGTTTTCAGAATGCCAGGTGTTCTGATTACATTAGCTCATGAAAGTGATGCATGGGAGGGTTCAGGAGAAAGAGAATAAAGTTATGAAAAATACGATAAGTTCATTTACAATCCTATAAAATTCACATATTATCAAAGAATGGGGGTTGTGAGACATTTTTTGAACACTCAAAGCTCATAAAGAGTTCATAACCTAATGGAGAAGATAAAAACCAATAAATGTAAGAGAAATATAAAATTTTATTTTATTGAAAATTATCAGTGATTTTGCTAGTGGGCAGGGTTAACCAGGCAACATTTGTAAAGAAAGTGAATCTTGATCTGCGATGATGAAGAGATGAGGAATTTGGGAACATTGTCCATGAAGTTCCAGGCATATAATGAAAACCCACAGAAACATGCTGGAGAGTCTCTGATATCATCCAAGGTTGAACATGAAGTATTATGATGTTGCTGCTGCTGCTGCTATTGATGGAAGGAAGATAAATGTGACGGACGCCCACAAAGTTTTTGGCAAGATATAAAATTCCATTTAGTATGATGCATTTCAAGGGAATGACTTTTAGCATCATGCAGATGTGGCATATTTTTAGCTCATTGCTGAACTATGGGGTTTGGGATCTATACAAATGTGGAAGGCATCAGGTTGAAATACACTATCTCTTTGCCAATGTAATTGACAAAGTAAAAATTGCAACAATTCCCCACATACATGTTGAAACAACAGAAATAACATCCAAAATACCAGGAAGTGGTTTCTCAAAAAAAAAAAAAAAGACAAAGTGAGAAAATGCATTAAAACATATGCTAAATGAGAGGATGACAATAGAGAAGAAAAGAATATGCATATATTGTACAAACACTTTAGGAAACAGTTCAATATTTCCTGCTAAAGTTAAATGAATGAATATTCTATTACCCAGCAATTCTACCCCTAGTTACATACTCAACAGAAATACTTGTCATATGCACTAAGAGATAGGTACAAAAATGTTCATAGTAGCATTATTTACAAAACACCCAAACTAGAAACATTGCACAGACAATAAACACTAAGATGGATAAATTAATGTGAGGTATTCATACAGTATAAAAAATGGCAGTGAAAGGAACACACTACAGCTACATACTACAACATGGATCAATTCTGCACACATACTATTAAATTTAAAAAGCCAGACACGAAAGAATCAAGATTGTATGCTTTCACTGAATTTAGGGATGGGCCTGAATGGCTGGAAGTCTTTAGTACCTGCAGCCAGGAGGGAACACTCAGTGACAGGTGGGGGAGACAGCCTGAACCCTATGCAGACACACTGGAACCATCAAGGACAACCTGGGTCTCATAAGGACAAAGTGCTACCTGTATTTCTCTTACTCTTTGTCATGGAGCTATACATACACCTGGCCTAGGACTAGGAGAAGCTGAAGGATGAGGTTGGTGGGAGCTGAAGGAGCTGTAGGTCTTTCTTTTGCCTCATACCAACAAGGGGATCCAGCAGGTCAGTGTCAGTGTAACAGTGACTGGTGCCCTCCAGTGACTTTCATAGGAGAATTGCTACTATTTTATTTGTCTTCCAAATCTTGAACAAATTTCTCTTATGACCAAATTCTAACCTAGAATTCTGAGAAATGCAGTTCTAACCTAGCTTACATGACACAGTTTAAGTAACCATAAGAGTGGCCTGCTTTTGGAGAAGAGGGCAAGAGGAAGATTGAGAGAATTCCTCAGGGGGCATCTGGCATACTAACAATGTTTTGTTTCTTTGCCTAGGTGATGGTCACATGGTATGCATTTTGTGAAAATCCATTTAACAGAATATTTAGGTTTTATACATTTTCTTTACATATAATACACCCTCATACACACTCTCCAAAAAAAGTTCAGTGAAAAGGAGTATATGTTTTGAAGTAAAAAAAGCATGACTCCAGTTACTAATCCTGCCGATTTCTAGCTTTAGAACTTTGGGCAAATTATGTAATTTAATTATTAGTATTGTGGGTTAAAAATAATTCCTACACCATAGATTTTGTGTTTAATGAGATGATTAAATTAGCACTATGACATATAACAAACACACAAAAAATTTGCTTTCATTATTTTTCTAAACATATTGCTAGCTTATATTATCTATATTTTCCATATTATAATATATGATACACGGCAATGATAATTATCATTTTGAGCATTTACTGTTTCAGACACTATATAAGAAATTTTCATTCATCTACTCACTGAAATTTCATAAGAATAGTTTGAGGTGGATTTTATCATTACCTCCACAGTACAGATGAATAAATTGAGTCAAAAGAGGTTAAATTAACTATCCCAAGATTAAACTTCTTATAAATGATGGAGCCAAAGATTCATGCCCAGAGCTCATAGTAGAAGGTAGGTTGGGGCAGGTGGATATGTTCACGGTGCAATATGCATTAGTCAGGGCTGTTTTTGGTTAGAACTCATCAAAATCCAACTCCATTCTGTTAGCTGAGGCAAAGTGGGTAGTGTAGAGGAAGATTATTGAATGATTTCATATGACTGTAGGAAAAACAAAGATGCAGTGAGGCCCGGGTCCACTGGAACCAAGACTTCAAGTCACTTGGCCGCTCTTTCTCACATGTCTTATTTGTACTTGTCTCTATGTTATTACCTTAATTCTTTTCTACTGCAAATGAGCTTTCTCCAAATAGCAGGAAACATGGCAGCCAACAGCTTCCAGGTTTCACATTATATGTTTCCTACCCCAGAAACAGGTTACCAATCTTCCCTTACTTCTGGGACAAAAATTTGGAGTAAGCACTGATTAGTTCAGATCAGGTCAGCCATCAACTCACACCATAGTAAGAGGAACAGAATATTATATAAACATGGTCTGTGTATGGGTCCATTCCCAGAGAAAGAGGAAGTGATTACCAGTTACAAGTTCACTTTTGGAAAAGGCAGCTTTGCGCATGCAATTTTTTAACTCCCACTCAGCTACCTACATGAGAATGGGTCTTGGGCCTGGAACACTTCCTTACCAAGTTAAAGGGTCTTTACAGCTTGTGCTGGGCTTGTAGCTTTGTGTTGGAACTATCTTTCCCTATTTCAGACTCAATATGTACCCCTTTATTCTGTTTAAGTGTGGCAAATGGCATCTGGCCCACTACTGTATCTGTCGCCTGCAGGGAGGGCACTGGGGTCTTTCATTCTGAGGCACAAGGGGTATGTGCAGGCCAATTGCAGTTTGAAGGGACCCACTGGCCATGCCGGACCAACACCCACCACTGAAGCTGATACTGCTCTGTGTCCTTCTCTATGTGAGTAAAGTGGTGTTCCATCTAGTGTTTAACTGTGTTCCTTGGGTTTTCCTTGGCAGCTCAGATACCAAAATGCAGTGAGCAGAATTGTGTTACTCACTTGACAGTCACAAAGACTGGTGCCTACCGTGAGTGATATAGAAAATAAAGCCAAATAGCAAATGCATGGATTGACCTGGTATAAAACCTACATCTTCAGGAAGAGTGTCATTCCTCATCTGTATTCCAGGACTTTCAATGTAATGATCATATTTCCTGGTATACAAAGATTTGAAGATGAACCAGATCAAGGGTGAAAGAGAAACTGTAGCTGTATTACTTTGCTGACTCATATTTGAATGCAAGATATCTAATAAGCAAAGGAAAAAACCAGATACCATGGAGTCAATAATCATTCTGGAAAACAGGTTTTGAAAATAAATGTGCCCCTAAACTGCAGGAAGTCTCTTTTCAGCTATTCATACTAAATAGCATCTCTGAAAACTAAGGCAAGTAAGATAACATTTTATTCTCAGACACTTCGCCAAGTGAGTTTGTGAAAACATTTAGGGAATTTATGAAAATTAACTTTTAGATTGAAGGCTCTTTTTGTGTGATTAAAACATCATTTTCTTGAAACTTTAAGTACCAATGGGAAAAGAATGTAGTTTGGGTTATGGGTCAAATTGGGAGTATCGGGTGAAAGAAGAAGGAATGATGTCACAGTGAAGCACGCTTAATTCAGGAAAAAAAGTGTCTCATTTCCCAGAATATTTGCTAGGGAAAGGTGGAAAGAAAAGGGGGAGCTACCCACACAAATTCTGCTGGCTTACACTTGATATTCTATTACCATGCCTAAATGATGATTTACAACAATAACATTTAGTGTCAGAAATGTATTTTTAATTGATTTTTGATGATTCAAAGCAAACAGAGAGAAACATACAATTTAAAAGATTTTCCTACTTGGTTTTGGAAATTGGTCTGCAAATTAACACAAATGTTAGCATACCATATATGCTATTCTTCATTTTTTTAAGTTAAAATTTGTCTTGATAACTTACCTGTTATAGTACATAGATACTATCTCATTCTTTTTGATGGCTGAATTGTATTTCGGAGTATTTAAAAATATGGATTATCATAATTATTTAGAAACCTATTAGTGGAAATTTTATATCTAACATTTTGATATAATAAACAATTCTGAATAAATATCCCTGTTCAAATTCTATTTTGCCCATATGTATTTTGCAGCAAAATCTGTAGAAACAAAATTGCTTTATTAAAATGTATGTGCATTTTTAGTTTTAGTAGATGCTGCAGATTACTTTTTGTGGAGATTTTATTGATTAGCTTTCACTTCAGTAATGTGTACTCATACCCTTGTTAATAAAATGTGTTATCAGATTTGTTTACCATTGTTACTGCTGGATAAAAAGTGGTATCTTAAGGTAGTTTTTCATTTCTCTGAGTAAGGTTGAACATATTTTCATGTGTTTAAGAGACATTTGAATTTCTTTTCTGTGAACTATTTATACATAATTTTCTTGATTTTTTGGATGGGTAGTTCTTCTTTATTGACTTTTAGGGGTTCTATATATTAAAAAAATTGATCTTATGCAATGAAATGAGTTACAACTTTAAAAAAATAGAGTTCACACTTTGGGTTTTGATTTTGTTTATGGTATTGTGTTACCACACAGAGTTAAAAAATTTCATGTAGTTGAATTTATCAATAGTTTATATTCATTTTTATGGTTTCTTTTTTTTACATTAAAATCTTTGATTCATCTGGGATTAATTTTATTGTTGTATGTAAGGTTGGTATCCAATTTGATTAATTTCTAATTGTAATCCAGTTATCTCAATAACAAGTATTGAATAAGCAATTATTTCACCACTGATTCAAAAAGGCATTTATGATAGACCAATCCCTTAGGTCTACTGCAGTCTACTACTAAAATATTTTTGTGATATTTTCTATTGTATTTTATTTCTCTGTGTACGTATAAATTAGAATCATGCTATGGTAGGCAGAATAATGCCCTCCTCCCCCAAAGATGTTTACATCCTAACCCCTGGTACCTCTGAATATGTTATCTTACATCTCAAAAGAGATTTTGCAAATATGATAAAGGTAAAAATCTTGAGGGGGGAGTTTTTCTTATTATCCAGATGGACAAAATCTAATCACATGGGCCCTTAAAATCAGAGAAACTTTCCGTCTGTGTTCAGAGTGAGAGGGAGACATGACTATAGAAAAATGATCAGGAAAGTGCAATATTGTTGGCTTTGAAGATAGAAGCAGGGGACCAGGAGCTAAGGAAAGTGATGACCTCTAGAAGGCAGAAAAGGTAAGGAAATGAATTCTCCCCAGAGCCTCTAGAAAGGAAGGAGAGCAGCCCTGCTCATATCTTGATTTTATCCCAGAGAGATCCACTTCAGACTGCTGACCTCCAGAAATACAAGGTAATAAAGTTGTGTTGTTTGAGTGATAATTACACAGCAACAGGAAACTACTACATGTGTTATTTTAATGTTTTAATATCAGGTAAAGCTAGTTTATCCCTTATCCATAATTTTTTAAAAATTTTGTATTAGTTTCAGGTACATAGTAAATTGTAGAGTTTATAGACATTTATATAGTTTATGAGGAGATTCCCCTGGTTACTCTAGCACTCATTTGGCACCACACATAGCCATTACAATAATATTGACCATATCCTATGTCCCCATGACTGTTTTGTGACTATTAATTTGTACTTCTTTATCCCTTCACCTTACAACCTTTTTAAGTTTAGTTAATATTGGTACCATACAGAGTCATAGTATTTTTTCTGGTGATGAGAACTTTTAAGATTTATACTCGTAGCAAGTTTCAAATATTCAATAAAATGGTATTAACTATAGTCACCATGCTGTACATTATAACCCAATGACTTGTATATTTTTAAAATGAGTTTGTATCTTTTGACCTCCTCTACCCATTTTGCCCAGCCCCACCTCCCTCCTCTGTGAACATTTGTGTACAGGTTTTTTTCTCCCCTCTTTAATTCCCCACCTCCCACTTTCACCCCTGACCTATGGATGATGCCGTCTCTCCTTAAGAACTGAATCTCTGAAGGCAGGGCGTTTCCTCCCATGTGTTCACGGCACATACCCGAGGCCTGGCACACCCAGGGTACAGGTGTTTTTTTAAAATAAATTTATTTATTTAAATTAGTTTCAAGTATATAGTACATTGGTTAGACATCTATAATGTTCATAAAACGATCCTCCCAATTGCTCCCTCCTTCCCCCGGCCCTCCACTTAGCCATCATATTAATGTTAACTGCATTCCCTCTTCCATGCTCCCCGTGCCCAACTATCACTACTAATTTGTACTTCTTTAACCCTTCACCCCATTCTCTCAGCCTCCCAACCCCCCTCCCCTCTGTCACCAAATTGTCCACTGTATTTGTGAGTCTGTTTTTGATTAGTTTGTTCTTTTTGTTCTTTAGATACAACATATAAGTGAAGTCATATGGTATCTATCTTTCTCTGTCTGACTTATTTCACTCAAAGTAATAACCTCTAGGTCCATCCATGTTGTTGCAAATGGTAGGATTTCATTTTTTTAATTGTTGAGTAATATTCCACTGTGTATATGAACCATAATTCCTTTATCCAATTGTCTGTTGATGGGCATTTAGGTTGCTTCCATATCTTGGCTATTGTAAATTGTGCTGCAATAAATATTGGAGTGCATAGATAGATCTTTATGAACTATTGTTTTGGTTTTCTTTGAATAAATAACTAGAAGTGCAATTGCTGGGTCAAAAGGTATATCCATTTTTAAGTTTTTGAAGAACCTTCATACTGTTTTCCATAGCGGCTATAACAATTTGCAATCCCACCAACAATGTATGAGAGTTCCCTTTGCTCTGCAACCTCACAAACACTTGCTGTTTTTTGATTTATTGATGATAGGTTATTGATTTATTGATTTATTCTGACAGGAGTGAGGTGATATCTAATTGTGGTTTTAATTTACATTTCTCTGATGATTAGCAACATTGTGCATCTTTTCACATGTCTGTTAGCCATCTGTATTTCTTCTTTAGAGAAGTATCTGTTCAAATCTTCTGCCCATTTTTTAATTGTATTGTTTGTCTTTTTGTTGTTGCATCGTATAAGTTCTTTTTAAATTTTGGACATTAACCCCTTATCAGATGTATCATTAGTGAGTATCTTCTCCCAAACAGTTGATTGTCCTTTTGTTTTGTTGATGGTTTTCTTTGCTGTACAAAAACTTTTTAGTTTGATGTAGTCTCATTTGTTTATTTTTTCTTTTGTTTCCCTTGCCTGAGGAGATATATCTGAAAAGAAATTTCTGTTAGTAATTCAGAGAGTTTATTGCCTATGTTTTCTTCTAAAACTTTTATCATTTCAGGTCTTACATTTAAATCTTTAATCCATTTTGAGTCTATTCCTATATATGGTGTAAGAAGATGGTCCAGTTTATTTTTTATTTTTTATTTTTTGCGTGTATCTGTCCAATTTTCCCAACACCATTTATTGAAGAGACTGTCTTCACCCCATTGTATAGCCTTACCTCCTTTGTCATATAGTAAGTGAGTATATAGACGTGGATTTATTTCTGGCTCTCTATTCTGTTCCATTGATCAATGTATCTGTTTTTATGCCAGTACCATGCTGCTTTGATTACTGTAGCCTTGTAGTATAGTTTGATATCAAGTAGTGTAATACCTCCAACTTTGTTCTTCTTTCTCAAGATTGCCCTGGCTATTTTTTTTTTATGGCTCCATATGAATTTTAGGATTGGCTGTTCTAGCTCTCTGAAAAATGCCGTTGTTATTTTGACAGGGGTTGCATTGAATCTATAGATTGCTTTGGGTAGTATGGCCATTTTAACAATGTTGATTCTTCCTACCCATAAACAGGGTATATGCTTCCATTTATTTGTATCTTCTTCAATTCCTTTTTTCAATGACTGATAATTTTCTGAAAACAGGTCTTCTACCTTCTTGGTTAATTTGATTCCCAGGTATTTTATAGTTTTCAACACAATTGAAAATGGGATCATTTTCTTAATTTCTCTTTCTAAAAGTTCATTACTGGTGTATAAAAATCCCACTGAGTTCTGAATATTGACTTATAACCTGCTACTTTACTGAATTCGTTGATCAGTTCTAACAGTTTTTTGGTGGAATTGTTAGGGTTCTCTGTACATAGTATCATGTCATCGACAAATCATGAGAGTTTTACTTCTTTCTTTCCAATTCGGATGCCTTTTATTTCTCTTTCTTGTCTTATTGCTGTGGCTAAGATTTCCAATACAATGTTGAAGAGGAGTGATGAAAGTGGGCATCCTTGTCTTGTTCCTGATCTTAAGGAAAATGCTTTTAGCCTTTCCCCATTGAGTATGATATTAGCTGTAGGTTTGTCATATGTGGTCTTCATTACATTGAGATATGTTCCCTCTATTCCTACTTTGCTGAGAGTTTTTATTGTAAATGGATGCTGGTTTTGTCGAACACTTTTTCTGCATCTATTGATATGATCATACGGTTTTTGCTTTCGATTTGTTAACGTGGTGTATCACGTTAATAAATTTGCGGATATTGAACCAAACTTGCATCCCAGGAATAAATCTAACTTGATCATGGTATATGGTATTTTTAATGTATTGCTGAATTCAGTTTGCTAATGTTTTGTTGAGGATTTTTGCATTAATGTTCATAAGAGATATCAGCCTATAATTTTCTTTTTCTGTAATGTCTTTGCCTGGTTTTGAAATCAAGGTAATGGTGGCCTCATAAAAGGAGTTAGGAAGCCTTCCTTCTTCTTGAATTTTTTGGAATAGTTTGAGAAGAATAGGTGATAATTCTTCTGTGAATGTTTGGTAAAATTCACCTATGAAGCCAGGTCCAGAATTTGTTTTTTGAGAGGTTTTGTTTACTGATTCTATTTCATTGGTGGTAATCAGTCAGTTCAGATTTTTTGTTTGTTCTTGACTCAGTCTTGGAGATTGTATGTTTCTAG